>CM055198.1:13951918-14551918 GCA_029224185.1 Karalla daura | reverse complement strand
TAGATAAATCATGACTTTTGGCTTTGAGACTTTGACTCAGAATACTTCATTATCTCTAAGTCATTTTATATGTTTTCACTTACTTACCTTTTAGTTTGTGACTAAAAAGCAATGGAACCTAAGCAGCAGAGGACAGAAGATCTGTCTACAATTCACCACTGCATGAACTAAACTTAAGGTAACGTCCATCATGTTTTCCATCATTTAAGGGGTCATCATTTTGCTGTGCCCTCTTCTTCTGCAGTAACTTACCCGAATGGAGAATCAGCACCAAAAGAAGGCAGCTCAATGAATCATCTGATATCAGCAGACCAGGAGTCCCGGTGGATGGGTAAGTACATTCATTCTACTTTTATATCGTCTGGAACACCAGGGATAACAAAAATATCTGAAACCTTATGTTGAACAATAACTTTGATACTGATGATCAAATGAAAGAACATATAGTGGGTGGAGAGACTGATTGGAGGAGGTACAATGGAGTTCCACATGCAGATGGCAATTCGTTTTTAATACCATCTCTTTCTTTCTTGCTACAGTTATTGACTGTGAATCTTTGTACACCTGTTTATTTGCAACATTTTGCATATTCCCCTCTACATTGAAACGCCTGTTTATGTGCAATTACATTTTCCTGCATTGCAAATGTCGTTCTTATGTAGACAGACAGCCAAATGCAACAAAAGTTGTATGTTTTCACCCAAAAATGTGAGACAATAGCTGATGTGGGAATTGTCAAAATAAATCAGGAAACACTTCACTAAGATACTGAAAACTTTGAACAAAGTCAAACTGGACATCATCAAGAAGCAACTGCGAGTGATGCGAGATCAAAAGTCACAAAAACGTAAGTATCAGATTTTTACCAAAAACGTTGACAAACCCAGAGACATGAAATTTTAAAAACTTATTGCAACAAAAAACAGATCAAAGCAAGAACAAAGAAATGCAAACACTGCTCAGAGCTGACACAAGATATTGAAATGAGAAAAATAGCAGCGGATTGCACAGACAAACACATTAGGATGAGCAGCGAGTCAGAACAGGCCTGCAACAGATTAATCAATAAGTCTTTAGTGGCAGCTGCTCCTGACAGCAACACGCAAGCTCCAGATCCACCTTTATTATCCCACCTACCAACTGTTGGCAGCGGCTCCTCTGTGAGCTTTGCTACAGTCAGAGAGGACTCTGAATCGGGGTCACCAATGTTTTTAAGAACGAGGAGGGAAGGAAGGATTTCTCCACCCGGGAGCAGATTTGTGTTCACAGTAACATGCTGTAATTACAGTACGGTGTGTGTGTGTGTGTGTGTGTGTGTGTGTGTGTGTGTGTGTGTGTGTGTGTGTGTGTGTGTGTGCTGCCGCAGACATACACGAAGCCACACAATGGCACGCGATGATGAACAGTAACACATGCAAATGTCAAACCAGGGTAAAAATAAGTTTTCACTGCAGTCAGTTTTGCTACATAGAGCTGAGTGTATCTATCTATCTATCTATCTATCTATCTATCTATCTATCTATCTATCTATCTATCTATCTATCTATCTATCTATCTATCTATCTATCTATCTATCTATATATATATTTATCTTTCTATCTATCTATCTATCTATCTATCTATCTATCTATCTATTCATAGTAATTGCTTGCTTCTTCTTGGCCACACTCTTAAATATAAAGCTCATCTTCCCATCAACATCGTCTTGCCTAGATATCGAGTCTGTTCTTGTAGATGACATTGCCTTGGCATGTAAATAAGAAAAGCACTGATAAAAAAGCGAGGTCAGAAGCATCTCTGCCAGTTAAAAACCGCCGTCCTTGTCAGCGCTCATTGTTCGTCCAATCCTCTGCAGCACAGCCAGGAAACTGAGTTCCACTTAAAATAAGTCTAGTGAGAACAATCAACACTTTCAGCTGTGACTTGAGGAGTATGCAAAGACACAATAGAAGTGTTGAGCACACACACGCACACACACACACACACACACACACACACACACACACACACACACACACGGCTGTACTGTAGAGGCTTCTGGAAGTTTCTGCAGGCAGAGTACATGATGTTGATTTGGTAACATGGTTGGGTCACTTACACTGACTGTGGAGGTCACATAAGCTCAACATGATGTGTGATTGGTTTGTGTGCTCAGTCTCATGATGCCTCTCAATAGTTCCTACAATCTGAGCCCTTTTTTTATCAAATCTTTTTAGTACTTATACTGTTTTATTTCACTTATTTAATTGCAATCAAAATATTGGATGACGGCCACAAAAAAGGCTTATGTGTGTAAAGTCGATAACTGCATTTCATACGGGTCTGTGAAAGGAACAAACTATACTCTTGCTTGATTCTCACTTTTGTGAATCAAGAGGGAGAAAAAGTAAATCTGTAATTTTTTTTTTATTTTCTATTCCAGTGTGACCACTTTAAGATCAGAGAGAGCAGACGATCAGCTCTTTTCTCCAGCCCCCCAAAATCTTGCGTTTGGAGCACAGGGAGAGAAATTTTGTTTTGGCAGAGCACAGCAGATCCATACTGTATGATTTTCTTCAATCAGGGAACAGTACAAAGCTTAACCCTGGTGGGGAAGCACAAAGCCTTCAGCTGCTGTGTCTAAGCTGAGTGCCTTCGCTCCCAGAGTTTTTCCCTCGGTCCCGTTCCTCCCACCGCCGTCTGCTGCTGCCTGCTGACGTAGCTCCCAACACTTAGTACTCAGGGTTCACGCTCGCTCATGTCCTCCCGGCCGACACGTCCTCCTATTTTTCGGTTACGCGCCCGTTGCCGACCCAGAGGTTGTTTGGTCAAAACTAATTGGACAGTAAAATCCAATCCATTCAAAAGCGAGGCTAAAGATTAGGGAAATTCCATTAGCATATGGTTAGGGGTGACTGCATTTCAGTCCTGTTTGAACTTCAAATGTCATCTCACTACCAATTACATTCTAAATTGCAATTTACCTCAGTTAATTACCTTAATTAATATTCAATGGAACACCAAAAGGACTCCTAGTCGATTTGTTCCAGTTTTAATTTAACATATCACGGCTGATAATCTGGCCGTATGCGATGTGCATCTCCGTCACTGGGGTTGTCCACTTCTGGCACCTTCACACCGAAGGTGAATTACACCTAAACGAAGGGAACAAAGACGCCTTATACCCATATTTTATGCATGTAGTCAGTGACTCAATCATAACAAGATCAAAGATAGTCTAAAGGAATCCTTTGTGCTCATAAATCATCGTAATCGACTGGTAATTATGAATACATTGAGGAATTCAGCCAATCTGATTCTGTGTTCGGCTGCACCAAGGTTAGTGAAGATCTCCTGTCCAGTTTTGACAAGGAATGTAAAGCAATGGGAAAAGTTTAATGAGAAATGTCTGAGCGGAACGAGGGCATATATACATATATATATATATATAAAAATACTGAAGAAAACAATCTGTTTCAGTGAAATAGCTGCTGCTGGATCTGCTGAGGATCCGTTTCAGGCATTTCACAGGGCAATCACAGTCATCAGCTGAAAGCGCTGGCACTTGGAGAACATTTGTTCTCTCTGGAAATTAGTTCAGACGTGCAGCACTTCCATTTCGTGCTCCCCGGTCGCTGCCTCTGTCGACTTTCTCCTTTCACTAAGCCGACGCTCCTGCAGCTCGGACCGCTGACCTTCACCACCACTCACAGTTGCCTCGTCTCAACACGAGCCCACAGATGTAATTTCAATCCATAACACTGCATTATAAGTGCCACACGCTATAAAACTCAGTGGAGAGAAAAAGCTTTTTGTTACCGTATGTGGAATTGTAATATGCATTTAGACTAAAGAAACATGAGGCAGATGACACACTATCATGAAATCTTGAGTCTAAGACTCACATTACTTCCATTCTGTGGAAACTGATCTCAAAAGCTGTCAGAGTATGCGTGTAATTTCAGAGCCACAATAATTTAGAGATTGGAGGTGGCTGAAACCTTTCTTTAGCTCATTAAAAAATCAAATCTAATTTAGTGGCTATATCACACACGCACACACACACATATATGACTATAGTATATATACTGCTACTACTGAAAGCAGTTTTCCACATTGATCACTACATATTGAAGGGTGCAAGACATGCCTTTCTTTCTTTTTTCTTTTTTTGGTTTTCTCTAATCTTCTGCACTTCCAAACACATGCAGGTCTGCTTGACTGGCAGCTCTATTTTGGCTGAATGTGAGCGAGAGTGGCTGTCCGTCTCTCTTTGTCAGATGGCTGACTGATCGAGCGACTCCGGGGTGTTACTCCGCCTGTCGGCCATTGTAAGCTGTCGATTGCCCCCAACCATTAAGGATACATGGGTATAGCCAACGGATGGATTTTTAGAAATATTTTGTACTGAATGGACTCCTGTCTGTGATTACAATAAATACAGTGTGAGGCCATTTTACAGGGGTCAGATAAATAGCTAAGTACAGAAAATTGTTGCTGCAAAGCGTTTAAACCCAACCGTGACAGTGTTTCTCTGTTATTCTGAAGAGCCATAAAACTCGCCACATTCATGCAGAGTAAATCTCTACCAGTCTTTCTGTCACTGCAAGCGAACTATGGCACAGCTTTGTCTCGAGACCTCGATTCCCCAACAAAACGCTCCTATCTCGTCTGCTGCCTTTTAATGAGCTGCAGTGGAATTGAGCTGTAAAGAAAAATTAGCCAAAAGAAAATGTTTTGATAACTGTAATTGCACCGTCTTTAGCGGGTGAGCTTTTCATACACCAAATCCTACTTTTAGTTATCTAGGATGTTAAAATGTTGATGGTGTTTAATTGCTTTTCTGACACAAAGTGTCAAGTTAATGTAGCACATGAAAGGGAGTCGTCAAAATGAATGTCGAAGTGAAAATTTGATTTTTGTTGCTAGTTAATTCTTCAATTATTTTAGAAATAGTACTTTCAGTTTTTCAGCTACAGCAAAACAAATTCATGGTCCAATCTGAATGCATGGGACGTAAGATGTTAATCTCAAACTCCTCAAATGCTTGAATTAAAATTACGGAGCGACCAGACACCAGGCTTTGTATTTCAATATTTTACACTTATGTTACGACCAAAATTCACTGCATGTCCTCCATGTAACTCTTGTTAAAGATGCAATGCAGGACAACCTGAATTCATCCGGTTTTATTTACTCCACACTGGATAAAGTAACCCATTTTATCCAGCAGAAGTTAAGCCTCGACAGAAACAGAGGATGAGCGTGATCCCGCCGCCTCTTTCTAATCCTGGGAGTTAATACAACAGCAGGGACGTCACAGGTCAACCACTGAAGTAGTAAAACCTGAGGGTGATTGACCTCGAACACGCCAAGAACAGCAGTGCAGGGTGGACGAGTCGACAGTATCAGGTCTTCTGATCTGGTCCTGGGGCATCGCAACTGATTTTCCCTCACAAATAGACAAACAAAGAAACTCTCAAGTACTTTTTGAGGAAAAGTTTGGAGCCATGCTTCACGACTTTGCACAACTATGCAGCTAATGAAGAAATAAAGAAAAAAAAGGGTGAATAAAGATTGACAAAATGAGAGTGGACCCAGGGGTTTGTGAAGTGATGATATTAGAAAACTTCTTGCTCTGGATAATTAACATTTTTTAATAACTGTTTCTTAACTGTTAAACCCACCACTGAGACCAATGAGCCAGTGAGGAAACTGTGGAGAAGGTGTTGTCCTCAGGTATTCTGATGCAGGATGCTGTTACTAAATATCTGGCAGCCATTGTAGGAGAGCTATTCTCTACAGAGATTATTATAATTGCACATTACCGAAAACCCATTTTTTAAAGGATGCCTTGCCACGCATGCACTAAATTAAGGAGGTACAAAATTAAAAAGGGAACACAGTTTCTGTTCATTTAAATAACCATAAGGCAGCTCAAATAATGTACGTCTTGTTTTTTGTTTTTTTTTACATCACAGTTACACCTAAAATAAAACTGGTTTTACCTGGAAGCAGAAATGGGAAATTGTCCCTTGCGACTTGTTCTATTCACTCTATTCTCGACAATATCTAACATTTTGGCCTCAAAATGGTAAAAAAAAGTCGCAATATCCTTTTGTACTTCTCATTTTATCATTTCACTCTAATATGTCCTGACAGGCTGTGTGAAAAATCAATAACGCTGAGTTGGACTCGTATGAGACTCTGATTCAGGAATGGTCTCTTTCCCAGTGTATGGATGCTGAGTTGCACTCTTTGTTAGGTGTGTTTCCATCAAACCAAGAAATGCACCTAACCTAAATATCATAATAAAAAAACAGTTGATGGAAAAACCACTCAAATATCAAGAAAACATTTTTAATGCTCCCATGAAGTCAAGTCGAGAGTTATAAAAGAGTTTCCGCTACAGTCACCGAACCAGACTTTACAAGAATGACAACCCATGCTGAAAACATCCTTCAGTGAATAAACCTGCAAGGACTTTATCCAAATTTTATAAATATTGCTATTATTTCACGATGTAATGCAATGTAATGGAAGCACACCCAGTCTCAAAGGGAAGTTCAGGGTACCTGTATCGTTTGAATGAGACGCTTTCACCATTTGTAAGCTGTTGATGCTCAGAAACGGTTATTTTGTAGTGGAGGAAGAAAGAAAGAAAAAATGCGAAGGTTTGACTGGATCTACCTTTTCTCAAGCAAATCAAGCATTTTAAAGTATGAATTAAACCAAACCATAACTGTTTCAGAGCTTGAGTCTTGCAGTTTTCCATCCTGGGATTTGACACTGCTTTGCAGATGCATTTTGGTGCAATGTTGTTTTTGTTTACATGTGATAACTTAAGCTTTCTTCAAGCCACTGCAAAACACAAAGACACAGGTCAGTCCATCCTGTCTTTCCTGAGAAAGCTGTTTTTTTTTCAATCACAGTCTTTGCTGCCAATCATTTACACTCTAACGATGTGAACACGGAATTTGGCCTCATCAAATTACCGAGGCTGCTTTATCCATGGTTTGTGCCCTTGGCTTTGCATCAGATGGTCCGCACAGCCCGGTGTTGTGTTTGTCCCCTGCTATGAGCCGAAGCTGGCAGCAGCTGGACGGCAGCCCTCCATCAAAAGGACAGTGATCTGTGTCAGGTATGCTGATTTAACCATGTCCATGTGTCCAGCGTGTGATGGGCACACGGGAGAGCCATGATGGGAAACGTGACGATGGCATCCTGCGGCTCAGATACTGCTGGTAAATAGCGGAAGTGACAGACGAGAGGGACACGCTCCAGCAGGCAGGACGAAATTGAATCCCGTCTCGCTTAATGCCTCTGAAATGATGCGTCTCTTGCACTTCTGTGTGGACCTGTTTATTTTCTCACCCCTCCTGCCTTTCATTTATTACGCAGCGGCATTAACATTTCCAGGTTGTCAGGCAGACTGCAGCCCAGCAGGTAAGTGAAACTTCGACAGAGTGTGTGTGTGTGTGTGTGTGTGTGAGAGAGAGAGAGTGTGTTTGTGTGTGTGTCTGTAGTAGGTCTTTCATGGTGGCTGCAGACCTTAAATTTGACCTTTTTCTGGAATTGGATAGAAACAAAGATTCTTATTTCGACAGCCAGAGGCACATTCAGCTGTTAAAGTATGTTTTGTATTTGATGTCGAGCTTTAATGTAGTTCAGATAAAGCAAACAAAACCAAATCACACAAAAACCTAAAGAAAGAAGGTGTTCTAATGATTATTCAGTGATAATTTTCCCGTAATTTCAATTTTTAATCACAAGTTTGAAGTCACACTAATAATCTGTTGTGACGCTGCATAATGTCTGATCACAAATCTCTGACTGTATGATTAACATTATTCTGCTGTGCATTGTGTATATTTGTTCTCTGATAAATTTATCTGAATTGTTTGATTTGGCTTTCACCTACTGAGTATAGTACTCAAGTATTACACATAAGAAACTTCTTAAAGTTTGTATTTGGGTTAATTATTTTAGGGTGCTGCTTTTCAAACTTTTATTTTCTACCAGATTTATTTGATGCCTGAATATTTATAGCAGAACAACAGCAGCGTATTTATAGCAGGGCTTTATTTATAGCGGCACAACATTGATGTTTTTTTTTTCTTTAACGTCTTTCAGATTTGATTTATCTCTCCTGAGCTCGATCAGTAACTGTTGTTGGCCTCCTCCACATCTGATATATGAAGAGGGATGGCTCTCTATTGGGACTGATTACATGTGGACCCCTATTTCACCAAAACCTTATCATCACAATGCAGCTGTCACCCGTCTTGTAAATAACCTGCCATCTCCTGAAAAACAAAAATGTAAAAAAATAAATAAAAAAAGTCGGCGCTGGGCTTTAACTGACACAGCCCCTGTTGAAAACACTCCGGCTGCAACTTGTGTGACTAAAGTATTACTGGTACTGATCTGTTCCAGCCGCAGCGCTGATTGAGGAATCATTGTCCACCTGAGTATTCAGAGCGGGAGCTGACGCCGTCACTCACTGCCTGTCGCTGTCGATTACGCATTGGCATCGAGAAGTGTGAAAATCCTGGCGTCCCATGTGGCGCAGGTCTGTTCCAGAGCGTCCTTGACCAAAGTCGAGGAAGCGAGGCGACTGTCCTGCCTGATGAGATGGACAAAAAGTCTGTCTCTCATTCTCTGACACCCGGGGTAAGGAACGAGGGCTCTGCTCCAGACACACACACACACTAAAACCGATTTTAATGAAGCCATAGGGGCCATGACAACGCGTTGAATGATTTTATGAACTTGCGCAGTGACACCTCACATGTCTAATGTTCAGTCATTTGTCTTTGTTACACCTGCTGCTGCTCGCAGCCACTGGAGCAGAGAGAATGACGAGTAAAGAGAACAAAATGCTATTTCATCTTGACACAACATAGATGATTCCACCAAGCACACACTATGTATATTTTTCAAAGAATTACTTGTGATTTTTCTTCTTTTTTTTTCTCATGTTTTGGATTAACCAGCAGCTGAGAGGGATTTCACTCTCCATTCTCCTCTGTCAATTCAGTGAATCCAGGGCCGCTGGTCTTCTGAGATATTGTGTAGGAGCTCAGAGGAAACGCGACACACCTACAGGGCTCACATTACTATTAAAGACGGTGTTAGACAGAGGGACTGTTTTCATGTTTGTTTCTCCCAGGGCTAACAGCATCTTCCTGCAGAACTACACAGGTCAGCAGGGGCTAAAGCCAGCTTTGCATTGAGAGAGAAAAAAAAAAAAGTGCCTGAGGGGAGATGGGAAGCGGGGCTGTGTTGACACACAATTCAGTCCACAAATGGAGGCAGACCATGTGGTGAATACAGAAGTGCCAGCACAGCATAGGAGAGGCGCTCGCTGCTCCTCTTCTGCACGTCATTATACGGACGGGCGGATGAGTAGTGCAGCAAAATTCATCCTGATAGGCGTTTGAGTAGGAGGCCTGTCACAGACATATTTAATTGATTTACAAGCTCAATGGGGAACTGTAAGCGGTGAAAGGAGAATGCGAAGCAGACTCTGGATTTTTCACAAGACGCACAGTCCGGTTTCAGCAGGAAAGTGACTCACCCCCTTTTTGAGAGTCTTGAGTAGCAAACAAATAACTGCGATTATTCAAACTGGCTTAAAACACAGTCATTTCCCTTCAGACAAGACTGCACTTGGATGTCACAGTGAATCTGACAAAATGTCCAGCAACACTCTGAATTCATGAAAGTGTACTTACCTCGCTCAACAGATCTGAAGAGGTTTGACCACACTTAACCAATGAAAGTGCACTGTGTGAGATATTCTTCCTCTTGTTATTCAAACCTCTCGCTTTAAAACACTAATGGAGCACTAATGTTACATTTAGCACTGTGTAATATCACTGTTCAGTATTGCACATATATCCAGGGGCATTTATCAAAGCCATGTCAGGGTATATAATACATCCCATATAAAAGTTGTTGCAGGAGATAGAATAGAATAGAATGTGATTTCACAGACAATTTTAAGAATGAAATTACGAGATAGATAGATCGATAGATAGATAGATAGATAGATAGATAGATAGATAGATAGATAGATAGATAGATAGATAGATAGATAGATAGATAGATAGATAGATAGATAGATAGATAGATAGATAGATAGATAGATAGATAGATAGATAGATAGATAGATAGATAGATAGATGGCTAGATGGATAGATGGATAGATTGCTAGATGGATGTATGGATGGATGGATGGATGGATGGATGGATGGATGGATGGATGGATGGATGGATGGATGGATGGATGGATGGATGATGGATGGTTGGATGGATGGATGATAGATAGATAGATAGATAGATAGATAGATAGATAGATAGATAGATAGATAGATAGATAGATAGATAGATAGATAGATAGATAGATAGATAGATAGATAGATAGATAGATAGATAGATAGATAGATAGATAGATAGATAGATAGATAGATAGATAGATAGATAGATAGATAGATGGATATATAATTTGTCTGTTGCTGCTCAGCTCTATTCTGCATCACTGACTGCAGTAAAAACAGCCACAAAAACTATTTTTACCCTGATCCGGCACACTGACTGATTTGCATGTGTTATTCCGTGTCATTGTGCAGCCGCGTGTCTGGGGCTATAGCTAGACACCCAGTAGAAGTGCTTGTGATCTTGTCATCAGGTGTCTGCAGGTGGGAAATTACACCACTTGTTTTTCAGTAGGAGGACATAATGCATGACTTAGCGATGCCTCTGGAATTAACACTGTCATCATTACAGATTAATTTGGCCTTCAACAAGCTGTCAGCATGCTGCAAACGGGAAACATCCACCTGAAGAATTGATGCAGCCTTGGCACATGTTCAATAGACCAATCAAACTGCAGTAATACATATAATCAAAATTCATAACACAAATGTAGGGTTGGAAGAAAAATTCACTCCTGACTGACGATTGTTAAGGAAGATGACTCGTGAAAACACGAGTTCTCGTCTCCATCGATCAGCCCGGAGATATCAGCTGGCGGCCAGGCTGGCGGAGACGGGAGTGACAGCATTGTCACTCGGTGGATCACAGTCGGGCAGGACTATCGGCCCTCTCCAGACTGATCCCGATAGCATCTGTGTTCGTCTGTGGCCTACCACAGATCCTGACCCTCTATCAGATCCCAGCCTCATCATGCAGTCCCTCCGCCTGCAGCTCTGCCTCCCACGAGGGCACTTCCACGGGGTTGAAGTGAAAACAGTTTAAAGTACTTTCCATTTGCAGCTCTGTAGGGAGGGGGGCAATTTGTCCTTGGGGAGGTTCTCACAGTATAATGGTCAATAATATCAGCACTGTGTGCTGCAGACCGTCAGTGTTTGTAATCTTAAAAATAATCATGCAGTAGCGAGTCCAAACCACAGAGTCTTCGCTGAAATGTTTGGTTTGCTTTTCATCTTCAATCCCTGAAACACAAAAGCCAAAAAGCAGATATTTCAAAGCGCTCAGTGTGTGATTCATGTGACTTTGATATCACAATGAAGCCGTATCATTCTCCAACTCAAGAATACCCACAGTCCATTGTGTAAGAGGAGCCTGTAGTCGTGAGTGGGATGTGTCCCTGTGGTTCTGACTTCATACACAGACGCTGTGTTGATTTATTGGAGTCTTATTGTCAGATACAAAACAAACCTACTTCTTCTTTTTTATTTTTATTTTTTTTAAAGCGAGGCCCTGTATTTACCCACAAAGGAAAGGTCTTTGGTCCATAACTGTTTCTATAGCAGCAGAGACTAAATCTGCAGTTGGTCTCTCTCTCTCTGTCCTTTGCTCTCCACACTCTGCTCAGTATCTGTGGCTATACTAATGGTATCAGGAGCTTTAGACGCCTTATCCATATTTTTCTTGGATATGGCTGACTCAGTCAGACTGCTGTTTTATCCTCAATCTGCAGACTCCGTATCTATTGTCGCTAATTGATGTGATCCATCTAATTAACTGCTAATGGACAACTTCCTGGAAATCATTCATGCTTTTAATTCTTTATAATTAGCAAAACCCTTTCGGGTTGAGAACAACTGTTGCCTTGCCTCTGGACAAAAGTTGCTCTTGACTTTGGAAGCAGACCCTTGGTAATGAGCGATTAAAAGAAAATGGTAGACTGAGATTCAATTGGCTTCTCTGAACTTTAATTCGCAGCTCTTGTCCTTCCTTGTGTCCTTGCTCAGCTAAGAGTGATGATTTGTCCAATAAAAAGCCATGTTGTATAACTATTAACCTCCTCAGCAAATATGGAAACAAATCATGAGAGAGATGAAGCTTTAAAAAAATGAAATTTTTTCAAATTAGTTTTTAATATAAATGCATACAGTGGCTGTCTCTCAATTCAGGGTCTGCATCCTTTAGAGTGTCCATTCAGCATTGCTCTGCCATTTCAAAGGCTCCTCCAGATGCAGCCTTCAAATGCATCCTTCATTTTCCAGTTTTCGGGCGTGCGGTACCTGTACTTCATGGCCTCCCATATCCCAAGATTCTTTGGAAGCCAATTCTAGATAAAACATGGGAACTTGAATCAATGATTCAAAAGTCCTTAAAAAGTCTGAGGCAGCTGGAAGTTTTCTCACCATTATCGTCATCAACAACGACAACAACAATGCGGTAGCTACATCACTAACAACGATCAGCGTTGAAAGCCATTAAATTGTCCAATCCTCTTGTGGCATTCATAAATGATAGCAGATCAGCCTGAAGCTTCAGGAAAGTAGAAAAAAAAATCAATAGAAAATATATTTTTTTATATTATTTTGCTCAAGAAGTTTGAGTCTTGGTAGCTCCTCTCATGTTCTTTTGAGTGGCTGCATATTTCCTACAGATATTGAGTCTTGAGAGCATCTGCCATTACAGGTGTGCATGCCTGAGTGACAGCCAGACTCCTGCACGTTAAACAGTTCAAAACATTTTCAGTCAGGAGTTTAAACGTTGGCATCAGTTTAAAGAATATGACACAGTCATTATAGATATGGTATAACAGCATAAAAAAAGCTCTTTTGATTTACAGCATTTCCCACCATGTCCTCAGAAAGCATCCAAGCAAACCGATAAGTGATAAAGGGAAATAAATATAATGTGTAAAATAATATCCTTCGCTATCTCTCAGGGCACAACGTGGCGGCATCGTGTTTTATCTCGACAGCTGTCCCAATGCCTCGAAATGTTCAGTTTGTAAATATACAAAAACAGACAAGAGCAACAAACATTTGAGGGGCAGACTTAATTTAACTGTTAATGGAAACTTTGTTTCCCTGGCTCTAGTTATTATAAATAAATTTCTGAAGGAGTCAAAGCTAACACCGCATACACGTTTTGGTTTCGTCCAGCACGCACAGGTACAGTTCTGTATGCCTGGTTTCATATGCAAAGCACAAATCGTATTTACAGCTCGACCACCTGACAATGAATGTGTGTCAGTTAAACTGACAGCTGGAAGCTCAAATGAAAATTATCACTGCGGCTAACTGTGAAAATTGAATGATTTGCAATAAGGCCCAATCCTCCCACGGAAACACATCCTGCTGAGCCGCTCCATTTTCATGTTTGACTTGTTGGAAAAAAAAAAAAAAGAAAAGGAGAGAAACCATTTCAGCACGTGAACAAAGTGAGCCAGACACACTCGTTACAACAGCAATCAGCCACGTGCAGAGGAGCACGAGCAGCAGTGCTGCACCGTTGTGTCTTCCACACAAAAGCTTTGCCTGATGTGCAACAGGGAGGGGAATAAAAAATAAATAAATAAACGCGTTGAAGTTCAAAGGCAGGATTTCAATGAGTGTGGACAGCACCTGTACAAAAGGGCTGCTCAACTGGGTGCACAGACCTCTGAAGCAGGAATTGTCAAAACTAAGTTTTTATGTAGCTGCTCACCTGGGTGGGAAGGTGGAAAACAGACAGAAAGAGGAAACACACACACACACACACAGACACATACACACACAATGTGGCTTTTGGTGGAGAAACCTTGTAGAGGACCTGGAGTTGTTAAATGGGGTATTTATTGTTATCATAGAACAGAGAATTGGTGCAATACATACTGTCTGTTTAGATGTTATTTTGCATCTTGTACTCAAACCTATTTTTACATATTAGAATATTACAATTTGTTTCTTTCCCTTCTTGTTAATCTGGCAACCACACATAGGCTTTACAGTGATGAGCTTGCTTGCTTCCCATTTAGACTGAGGTGAAGTGATAGATAGATAGATAGATAGATAGATAGATAGATAGATAGATAGATAGATAGATAGATAGATAGATAGATAGACAGACAGACAGACAGACAGACAGACAGACAGACAGACAGACAGACAGACAGACAGACAGACAGACAGACAGATAGATAGATAGATAAATAGATAGATAGATATATAGATAGATAGATAGATAGATAGATAGATAGATAGATAGATAGATAGATAGATAGATAGATAGATAGATAGATAGATAGATAGATAGATAGATAGACAGATAGATAGACAGATAGATAGACAGATAGATAGACAGATAGATAGACAGATAGATAGATAGATAGATAGATAGATAGATAGATAGATAGATAGATAGATAGATAGATAGATAGATAGATAGATAGATAGATAGATAGATAGATAGATAGATAGATAGATAGATAGATAGATAGATAGATAGATAGATAGATAGATAGATAGATAGATAGATAGATAGATAGATAGATAGATAGATAGATAGATAGATAGGATAGATATAATCATTGGAGGAATCAGGAGAAACTTCACCATACTTCTGCCTCACAGTCGGGTGCCTTAATTTATCAAGATACCTGAAAAAATGGCAATTTCTCTTCCAACGCCTCTGGCACAACAGTTCAGAGTCCCAAACAAGGCGGCTTCGAGGAGCCGCTGGATTTCACATCTACCGTGCAGGATCCAAAGTCGTTTTTAAAAGTCCTGCCACTCCAAGAATCACATATTCAATCACCAGAGGAAGCTATAACAATGATGCCGCTGCAGCACACACAGATGGTGGAAACCAACTGGGAGGTGACTGATGACAACTATGAGTATAAAAGAGCTCTGAGCTGATAGCTGTAGCGCTGAGCCTATGTGTGAACTTTGAGAACTTATGAATGTGAAATTGAGCAGGCGTGAGACTGTTTGTGAGATTGTCACATCGTACATTTGGGTGTGATCGCTGCTTTGCCAGAAAATATTCACCTATTGAGCTACAAATTCAGACTGTGAAGGCAAAGGCAGTGGAGCACATGGTGATTTATCACTGTATGTTGGTGTTTTCTGGGTTTTTATGGGCTATGGTGGATAACTACGTTGATTACTGAACTTTTTATTTTTTCACTTTGTTTCCAATCACATACTGTGAACAGTGACACTATTCTTTCCCTGTATCTCTGGTGACCGTGATCATTGCCTGGTTGTGTGTGCTTGTCTACAGGTTGGATTTGACCCTGTATGGATTGGATGTTACCTGAGTTTGCATGTTAGAAGATTAATCTTGTATGGCGCTTTGAATCCTCTGCCATATTCAATACACTTGCACTTGGATCCTCTGTGCCATTCATTGCTTGCTGCATTTCACCGTCCTCCACCAAACGGATGTTTTACTTGGATAAAGGTGACCTCAGACTCAAACTTGACCTCAAGCTGATTTCAATCTCAGCTGCGTGCATGAAACCAACAGAGGAAGCAGCTGACTCCAATGAAAGGCTTCTATCTCTGGAGTTATTCACGAGTGGTGACAAAGAGACATGAGACAGGGCAGCGGTTTGCCTCACCTCCAAGGTGGAGAACGCGGAAGAGAAAAATTCTACATTTACTGCTACTGTGTCACCAGGCGAGTCAGAATAGACCCCAAAAATGTGTGAAATACATTTCAAAAACATCATTTCAGCTCCAAACTCTAGGGGTCCGAGTAATCCGGTGAGACCAGCTTTAAACGTAGTTCAGCCTTTAAAATGAACCTATGATCCTCTGGATGTCATTCAACCAGCAGGAAATCATAATCCAATGGAATTATTCAGCTGATACACACACACACACACACACGCACAAATGCTATAGTAACAGATAATCTATTGAATAATTAACATTTTTTTTCAAAGCAGAGATGTCAAATATTCGCAAGATTCCTCCCATTTCAACATTTTCAACTCACAATATTTTCAACAATATTTTCACCTCACGACTCAAGACTTTCAACTCAAGACATTTGGGGATGACGGCGTCTGTTGTTTCGTCTCTTTCATCTGCATTATATAAAGACCATGCAGTAAAAACAAAACAATTTAATTGATAATGAGGAGTTGTTGAAAACATATTGGCCGCAATCAAGACTGAATCACTTTTTGTTTTAATTGTAATTAATTAAAAGTTGTAATAAGTTGAATTTTCCACAGCTTAATTTAATTGTGTGGTAACACATCTCACACTGGGCTCTGGAATCTGGTGACAAGCAAAACTAAAACAACCGACACAAAGAAATCTGAATTTATTCAAGTGAAATAATTAAGGACAAATTCTCCAAACATAGAACACGCATACTCCACCAATTTCAACTTCTTTCATTAAAATCAAAGCAGAGAAAATAAAACCCATGAGGGGTGGATTAAGTGAGTGATGAGTGTCTCGGGACTGATTTTTTGAGGATCACTTGCGGCATATTTGTTCTCAACTCCCCAAATAAGTACTCTTGTCTGTGGAGGAACTCATTTGGTGATTTTCTGCGAGGCTGAGGAGATCAATGCCTCTTCATCAGTCTTCCGTGATTTATTTCTCTGTACTAATACTGTAAATAGACACTTTGTTCCAAATCTCTTCCAAAAAATAACATGGAATTAACCGAGCGGTTGCCGTGGAACCTCAATCGTACATCATTCTAATCCTTTGTACTTTGCACTTATTATGAACCTCTTACCTAAAACGCTGGAAAAGTTTTTCTCAAATAACTTTCTCACATCATAAATAAATCATAGCTCTTAAGGTTTTTACAGGCGATCAATTCCGACTGCATCTCTGCAGGTTTCAGATATGTGCCAGAAATACTGAGACGCCTTTGCGTTTATTCTTGCAGGAGAAGAGAAAAGCACGAGTGCCACTGTCTAAGGCATTATGTTTTGCCCTTGCTGTTTCAGCCATAATTTCCAGCCTGTCCTCGTACTTTCCAACAGCTTTAGCGCACATCCAGCTGCACCGCGGAGACTCTGCTCGGAGGTCAGACTGTAATGCAGGCTGACCAGCAGTGATGAGGGGTCCAGGTTGAGGATCAAACCATTTTGCCAGGGTCCCGCTGGGTCAGCTCAAAGGCAAGACAGACAGACCTGGTAATCCTGGGGAGCTCCCGCTGGCATCCAAGTCAACAATCAGGACACTCGGGGGCTTAGCCGAGGCCGGGTCTGCTGCGGCACGGTGTTGTCTCATCTGCTCTGGAGGAGAGAAAGCATTACTCATTAAATACAATCAACAAACTAAGACTGCAGCTTCTGTGAAGGCAGCCGAGAAGCATGCATGTCCATTACCTGCACCCCCACACATGTAATTGGTGTTGTCTGCTGAAGAATCCTCGTTTCAGTGGAGATTTAGCTCCTTGTGTCGAGGCAGAGCTGGAGAGCCTTTCAATGATTTCCCATTTCCATCACATTTAACCACAATGAGGGTAATTTCTCCTGCCTTGATGAACACAACAATGGGGGGGAGTGTAGAAACTACGATGGGAAAGATACGATAACATTTTGCTCTAGATTGCAATTGCATGTGAGGTGCATTTAGCCCGCCAGTGATTGCCTGCGTATCAGCTGCGGCTGCAGAGCCAGAACGTCTGCTGGAGGAGCGATTTGAGGATCTCCCACATACAAAACGTCAGCAGCATGAAACGGAACGCATGATCAAAATAGATAAATAAAAGATGCGCTCATAAATAAGTAATCAAATGTGAAATGATTTCTTTTCTTGTCGGCGGGCAGGGGCAACGCTGTAGCTGCTGAGCTCTGTGACGAGGTTTCACATACAGGTGCAGGGAGCACTCTCAGCTCGTCTCAGTCAGGGAGCAGAATCCACACAAACAAGCTCACAAAGATTTCATTTGCAATACACGGCGGATTGGCAACTGTCAAGCTGGAGGTAATTATAGATGGAAATCAAACACTTAACCCAGCTGCTGCGCAGGGGTGTGAGATGATTTGCAGGTGTCGAATCTGATGCGCTTTCGTAGTCAAGCTGCTGCACGAACTCTGTCGCAGAATGCAAATTTTGGCTGCAATGAAAGATTATTCAGCGTAATTTAAAGTCTGGCGCAATTGATCCTAGTGTCACCTCAAAGACCCTGATTCTGTAATGGTTATATAATGTTCCCAACACTGTCTGACCAGCTTGTTATTATGCTTTCGTTTTACATACCATGAAATGCAGGCCAGACAACCATATAAGCGTTTACACTTGCAATATGATAGCTTCTTTTGGCTCCTATTGCAATCATTCTATTCTTCCATGGACTGTGCTTCCTCCCACGGTACTTCTATGTATCATACAGAAACAGTGAGAACAAAGAGTGACTGTTATTCACTCTGTTCATGTTTTCTCTTTATAACACATAAATCATGATATTTCTTACGTCCAGTGAAAACGATGTTCATAATTCACTTAAGCATTGTGCAACATACCGTGTTTAACATTAGATCTGAAGAGAGGAAATAAGTACTCAAAGTGATGCAGAATGCACTGTGCACATAGTAGTGATAGACAGTGGAGTAAAACATGTTGTCAAGTGAGACTTAAAGCCCACCTGTCAACTCGGTCACCCTGGCTGGTTGAAAACTCACTTAAAAAAACAAAAACAAAAAAAAAACACCTGAAACCCCTCAGAAAGCTCTCAGACATGAAGGTTTTCTGCTTTTTCTTCCTTTCCTATATATATATATATATATATATATATATATGTTTGAAAAAAAGACATTTGAGGCATTACCTTGGACCTGGCACTGTCTCTCATTTTCCTCTGACAAATGTGTTAATTGAAAATGTGCAGCTGGGTTGAAATGTCACCACCCACACAAGCAGAGACAGAAGTAAAGTACAATATGAAGAGAAGAGATGAAGCAGATTGTTTTAGACTCGTGTGTGTTTTTGCACTGACACAACATGTGCATACAAAGAGCATTCATCAAGACATGGAGAAACATGTCAACATCCTCATCACATTGCTGTTCTAGGTCAACATGTTGCACTTTAAAAAAATGTCTCCACAAAGTTTTCTTGTAATTTTGATTACCAATGAGTTGCAGTGGTTTTAAAGAGCACTTATGTGTGAATAGGGCACATGTAAAACAAAGTGAGGTGTAAGTTTGCGAGTCTTGCCAAGTGGAATTCACTTCTGACACATGAGCAATAGCCCGACCGTGCAGCAGAAATAAAACTTGCCAGCCGCTGTCGACAGGGTAAAAATATGAAATTGGCCTTGTCTTATCTCGCTGCAGCAGCGTGAACACAAGGCTACATCTCACCTAACTCATACATTCCTGTGATTGTTGCAATATCGGCGAGTTTCTACCCCACCAATTCTGTCTGTCCCGCCCCGGCCTGGCGTTATGTGCTGACTGAGTCATCTTGAAACAAATGCAGAAAAATAAGCTCTGCCTGAAGGGCAGAAGAAACTGTTTATCCTCCAGGCATTCTTCCACCGCGATAGCACGAGCCGAGTTTTAGAGGATGCAGGAATATTATACAGCGGGAATCCATTTAAGGTACAGCCGTCTGTGGTGGGAGCTGTGTGTGTTGCGCTGCTTAATCCTGAAGAGATAGCTTCATTAATTGTGTTCATGCCCCCTTTCTGTTGCAGCAGGCGCATGCTGTAGTGGTGAATAAGTAATGGAAGTTGAACTGCTGAGTGACAGGATTTTAACCTCACCTGTCGACACGCTCGGTTGTGCTGAGACGCCTCTGAACGCATCACTGCCATCAATCAGCGGTCTCCACTACCGACAACACTTTACGCCGATCTGAATGGGAATTTGTCAAGATCGGATTTGCTGGTGCTCTGGGCTCCGAGTATTTGCTTAGAAATGCAGGAGAATTTGATCAATATGACAGAGAAAACATACAGGTCTCAGACAGTGGAATCGTATTGTGGATAATGTGATTTTGTGCTAAAAGGCTGAAGATTACTGATACCCATGGACTGCCAAACACTAGCTCGAGGCGGTCTGTGGTCAAGAAAGTATGATGCCCATCAATGAACAGCAAAACAATAATAATCAATAAAAAGACCATAGCTCAAATTGATTTGTTTGTTCTTTTGGAAACATGTTGATAATAATAAGAGTATGAGGATAATTGCCATGATTGTTTTATCATTTATTAGCATTTTTAGTCTTGTAACATGTTTGGAGCAATAATTTTGCCGAGACAAAATTGAAAGCCTAAATTTTTTTGCGATCTCTGGGATTGCTCGTGGTGTGTAATTGCAGTGTTGCCAGCAGCTATGTGTCATGCCAAGTAGAGAATTCACAAATACAAGAAATCTCAGGTCTAAAGGTTAGAAATGTGGATTCGTAGCCAGAATCATCTCACCATTTCACGCTGGCTGCAGGCAGAGAAGCCTACTCTGAGTTTCCTCTCATAGTTGCAGTTGCAGAGATCACCTTGGACCAGAATGCATAAAATGATATTATTACAAAGTATTTAAAGATGTTTTGTTTTAAATGAGTGTTTTTAGTATGAACTGACTTTTTGGTGAGTTAAATCTGACATTTCCTGGACCCAAACCAAAGGCGTCCAGACAAAGCAGTACCAACATTTCGGTCGAAGGACAATCGATACTTCAAAATAACTACTTTTGGAGAACAGTCGCAGACAGGTCAAACACACGGTCCCATCCAGCGGCACAGCACGGTGAACCATTGACATGGCTGCCATGATGAATTTCTGTCTGCACCAGGCATTGATTGTTTCTGACAAATGTGAGCAAAGATCCGGAGTTTATAAAGAAGCCGTTTCTTAATGCTTCTGTCGGCGAAAAACACAAACTGCTGACATTTTGAGAACTGAGAGGAAAATATAAAGATCAATGGGTCGGGGCTTTGTCATCCATGTTTGGCTGTTCATCCAATGAGGGTGATATAAACAGGCAGCATGGTGCACTGGTGGATGGTGCTGTAAGAAAGTCCTCGGTTTGAATCCTGGTTGATGGCTCCTGTGCAGAATTTGCATATTCTCCCTGCACAATCCAGTTTTACTATACATTCAAAACTTTTATTCATCAATTCACAGACTGTGTCAATCGATTTATTTTTAACTAATGTTAGAATTAATCCAACATGATGTTTTGCCCATCGGTGATGCTGGAAAGTCAAAGTAAGTAAAAATATAAATTCCCCCACAATAATTATTCCTAATCATAACAGAAATATTATTTGTTATAAACTGTGTATGTTGTGCTGGGTTACAGATCTCTCCAGAGCAGGTTAAAAGCCAAACTGAGAGGCAGCTAGACGTGAAGTCAATGTCCTCATGACATCAAATGAAGAAAGCTCATGTTCTTCAGTACTTCAAGTGCTTTTAATCTTTATGTGCTTGTGAAGTTTTTTAAAAGGAGCAAAGGGGTCGTAGGTAAAGTGAATGGCAAATGAAGTTGAAGTACAAAGTATCTCACTGATATTTGAATTGAAAGAAGCACAGTTTTAGCGCAAATAATCTGAAGAACTCTGTGTTTCTGTACAACCATGAAATGTCAGAATCTTCAAGCGTTATCCACAATCACTAGAAAACAATGTCTTAATGAGTGACTTCATGCCTGAACTGCGTAATGTGTATGTGGGTGCATGTGAGTGGTGCAATATTTCCTCCACTCCACTGCATCCTCCACTGTCTGATAAAACACTGAAGTCACTGAAGACAAGAAGAGAAGGAAAGCACATAAGCAATTCATATTTTCATGTATTAGAATTTACAAGTTTACAAAGGATCTCTATGATTTACTCTGGATTTGGCAGACAAAGACGCAAACATATTGTCTGTTTACACAGAGATTTTAATTTATATGTAATTATCTCTTGGATGTGAAGAAATAATCTCTCAGGATGTCCTTTAAATGCTTAGCCACACATAAGAGGAAAAGAGGTTGACATGTATATAAAGTCTCTTGCTTCACAGTTCAGTGGAGCGAGATGCCTTCAAGTCTTTGATTAGCAGCGTAATTCCAGTCGCTGTTAACTTTTAATCAAGGCATCATTTGTGATCAATATTCCATCTACTGGATCCCAACGTGAGCCTCAAAAAATGTTGAATACTGAGCCATGCGCCGCACTTGTTCAATCCATCTGAGATTATTGATACAAGCCCGAGGGAAGAGAAACGAGTGGAGGGTCCTACAGTGATGGAGCATCAACGTCGGAGCTCTCGGAGGGGAGCGAGAAAATGAATAAGACAGAAACATAGAGACAGAGAGCGTCCCGCAGTCATCAATAACCCCGGCCGAGACCACAGCAGCACTGTCCGAACACTTCAGCCCACCTAAGATATTATCTCCAGGCTGCAGCAGCTACTGGAAGACATGCTCCATAGCCCCCCCCCCACCCCACCCCGACCCCCCAACAAAGTCGATTAATATTGATTCTGCATTTGAGCAAGCATGTGTGTCTCCTCAGGTAGAACCAAATTACTTTGAAACACCCCGGGAGGGCTGTGCTTCTGGGGTAATGCTGAAACCCATTAGCTGACTGGACTGGGAAAATAAGACTAAATTAAGGCAAATAAACAGTAATAAAAAGGTTGCAATTCCGACTGGAGTAGGATCAGTGAAGAGGAGCCGAGAAAGGCCGCAGCAATGTGCAACACCAGATCAATGTTGTTGCTGGAATGAGCCTCTCTCCCTCCAGACGTACAGATAGTTTTGAATATGTAAGTCTGTGTTATCCCACGAGTTTTATCTCCACGCTCAACCTGTGCATGAAACAACACTTTGATACGCCCTCGTCTCGTCCCTGCAGCCGTCTGTGACCTTTACCTTCAGATCGCGCTGAAGCTGATTAGCAGCGAGGGCATTAGTCAGCACGCGAAAACACGTGGACGTCCACACTGAGTCAG
Source organism: Karalla daura (assembly GCA_029224185.1). Classification (NCBI taxonomy): domain Eukaryota; kingdom Metazoa; phylum Chordata; class Actinopteri; order Chaetodontiformes; family Leiognathidae; genus Karalla; species Karalla daura. The sequence goes on along the minus strand of CM055198.1, from coordinate 14,528,825 downwards.
CAGAGCACGGTACTGATGCCGTATGCTCTAATGTTCTGATGCGTGATACAATGACTCTTTATCAACTCAGATATAAAATGGAGACTGATAGAGATAAAGTGGTGTTTTAAATAAATTAGCCTGATGAGATCAGAAGCTTTAAAAGCCTCAGAGCTGGCTCGCATCCCTCTCAGCTGGAGATTAAATCTTAATGATACTGGTCCATCATTATAGTGTGTGAGTAATTTCAAACAAATCCTTTTTTTTTTCAAGGCTTCAAGTTTATATTCGTCAGCTCAGCTTAATTAAAGTGATCGATCAATTGATCGGCACAATGTCGATAGGCAACAATTTGCTAATGGACTAATCAATTACATTTGTCTTTTAAAGGAAGAATTGCAAAGGAATGTCAATGTTTCAGTCTCTCAGGAGATTTTTCTCCTAGTTTCCACTGATAACAAACCGAGTGTCTGTAGGTTTTGGTGATAAATGAACACATTCATATTCAATAAAGATAATAGTTCACATGAATCACAGCTTACCTCTGTGCAGCCTGCACAGCTTTATTGTTCTTAACTTTCAAGAACATTGTGTGTTTTCACTATATTAAAACCTCAACGTTGCTGCATAAAGAAGTTCCACTTAAGGGACAATGAAGATCTGTTGAATTCGATGCGATTTGCAGTTGGTGTAAAAGTTAACCGACAGGTGCTCTTTCTCTCTCTTTCTATTGTTGCGATTAAAAAAACTTAAATCCAGCACTCAGTGAATGTAGGCGTAAAAAAGGGGCTTTTGAACATTTGCCTCAGTGAGGAAATGCAGCAGCGGTCAGAGTGAATTTGTATCATTTAATCTGCAATCTTTAATTTACCTCCTCTTTCTTTTCTCACAGCTTCTTTTATTCCACCTAACCAATCACATTCCTGCTCCATTCTCTGACAAGAAGTGCACTCGTGGTTGTTAATCCTGCACATCAAATTTTAGCCTCACTTTGTCTTTCAAGCAGAAATCCACTGAAGATGGAAACAATGAGAAAACTCCATCTCCCTCCCTAACACAAGCTGCGGCAGCAGCGGTGGCTGGCTGATGCAGGTTTGATCCGTGATTATCACAATTATTCAGACAGCGGGAAAAGTGAATAATCTGGGTCAAATCTCATTTTCACTTCTCAGAAATTGACTGTCATCACGTATGCATTAACGCTGGCCCACGCATATCAAACGGGGCATCTTGAGGAGCGATCTGACCGCTCATTTCAAGAGGCTGATTATCGCACGGGAATCTCGATGGCAGCAGAATGAAACGCCGCACTGGAGATAAATCAGGCACGCGTCCTCATTTATCCTTATTGCAATCAAAGGGGTCTTTCTCAGAACAGACTCTCAAATCAACATCGGGTGAGAGGAAGAGAATCAAACGTGGCTCAAAAGTGTCGCCATGCAAAGGAGACAGGGTGCTGAGACAGGCAGAAACAGCCCAAGCTCTGAGAGCGGCCACTGATTGGTTATTTCAGCAGAACTCGACAGGAAGATAATGAGCTCTCTTTGATCAGAGGAGCATTGTTGAATATGATCATCATCTGCCTCTGTGTGTGTAAAGCAGCAACAGGGCCTGATGAATATTCAAGGTGGATTGTCTGCTGTAATATCCCTGAGGAGCAGCTGGCTTGTTGTCACACACACAAAAACACACATACACACACACGCTGGAGACTCGCCACTGTTTCAAACACTGCTGTAGACCATGAGGAGGCCCTCAAAAGGCGACAATAGAGACATGTATGAGAAGGGAAAGAAACACAGAGAATCTCATGGACTTCAAGAGATAATGTTTTATTATCAGTTTGATTATGTTTTGGACAGCTGAAACAGAGGGTGATAACGGTGCTCTAATGACTTTGTAGACAGCGTCAATTAATCATTTTAACACAAACAACAGCAACAATGATCCATCATTCATAGGTTTTGCCACCTGGAGTTAAAAATTATCACACTTTATTTTATTTAGTGAACCATCCTGCACTGTTATTTTTTTTGTTTTTTCTTCTCACACCATACCCCCAAGGAGGGCAGCTGCTACAGTAGATTTATCTTCTGAATGCAGCCTTTTTCAGAGGCAGTAATTAATCCCTCATTTATAAAATATGAAGCAGTGCAGAGATAAGGGACCATGGTCTGGGAGCCACTTGCTATAACCTCTGCATCATATGGCCTTAAGCCTGTTTACCGTGTCACACGCAGTCATTCTCTATCAAGCTGGCAGAGCAACACAGGACTGTCACAGCTTTATATTCTCTCCAGAGACGGTCTGCACATGCTCTGGACCACCTCTTATCTCTTAAATCCACTCGAATCCCATCCCACAGCTGTAAATATATCACTATATATTGCAAGCTATGCCGCACACTTCAGTTTTTTCCCTCTGTAAACACATTGTGGTCAATAATGCGGACACTGTTGTGGGGCTGCCGAGATCTATATGTGAGTATGTGTGTTTGTGTGTCCTCCCTGACAGAAGTTTTTCTTCCAAAGCTCCACTCGACCAAGACCGTCCATCTCCACTTATAATGTGCATTTAATAAGAATTAAATTGGCGCGATGAGAGATGCGGTTTGAGCTGTGTGATAATGACAGTTTGACTCTTCATGGCTTTGATATGTGGACGACAGCCGCCTGTAAAGGCCTAATGGAGCCGTTCCACCAGCATCTGTTAAGAATGCTTCATTGAGTTTACAATTAGTAAAGGCCACGGTTCACTGCCGAGCTGCACGACCACTGAGAGTTTGATAGAAGCGATAACAGCACTCAGAGTCACGCCGAGTGGAAACGAGAGTTGCTCTGTGTGCAGAGTATTAATGTGTAAAGGCACTGTGTACAGGTATGGAAGCCCAACAGGTTGCATAGTAGCAAACATTCAGTGTGTTTCAGCCACTGGTGAGCATGGAAAAATATTTCAAAATGTCTCAAACAGCTTCATAACAGTTTTTAACATTACTAACACCCTGCAGCTTGTGCTACACTTAAAGAAACTTGAAGATATATATATATATATATATATATATATATATATATATATATATATATATATATATATATATATATATATATACTGTTTTTCTCTCCAATGGTATAATGAAGGCAGCAACAACACTGAAAATATTTTTTGTATTGATTTGTTGTTTAGGGGAAAGTAGGGGAAAGTTTCAGGTCTGTGTGCCACTTTTTGTCCACAAGCATAATGTTTCTCTGAGTTTAAAAAAAACGACAAAAACAATCTTACCTCTTGTGCAGTTTTGCAGGTACGATCAAAAGTGAATTTGAAATAATAGAAATGTTTTCCCAAAATATATATATAAAAAATCCACACCAATAATTTGAACCCGAGGGGGTGAGTTTGGCTCTGCTGCAGACCTGTGTGTGGTGTTTCTCTGCCTGATGCCCAGTGCATGCTGGGAAACACTCCAGATCCCAGCGAGAGTGAAGGAGTGCGGATGTGAAAAACCAATGTCACGCCTCGGAGTGAGAGCGCAGAGGTCAGAGCAACGTCTCGACTTTCTCCTCCTGACATTCAGATAAGATTCAAAACCTTCATTCAAATATTACCTCAAGCAAAGCTCTTGTATTTGTCAGAACTCAGCAGTGACTTTTAGACCTTTTAGTACAATTACCTCATTATTATGATGATTTTAAACATTATGCATCCTCTCTGAAGCACAGCTGCACTTTTTATGACTTTTTTAGACTGTGGAGGTACTGCAGGCTGGAGACAGCGAAGCTATGAACTGTTGTGGTTTGCTCATTTATTTCAATCTCATTATGTTAATTATGAGATTGCTTTTCATCAGATTTCACTAAATTAATGCTTTGCAAGGACAGAAATGTTACTGTGCTGCAGGGACAATGAAAAGATTAAGATAGATATAATCAAAAAGTTTTACTGTGACCACAGGGAAGCAATCCTATACAACATATGTTACAGTTTATGCATCTCTGCATCTTTGATTATGAAATAAAACATAAGAACAGCAAAGGATTCAGCTCAGAGCTTCACGCTGCCACCAAAGGGAGAACAAAGGAAAAAGTTAATTTTGGAGAAATTAGTTTGGTTTTTTTTATTAGCTCTCAGCTTTTGTTACACTGAATCCGATCCATGAAATCTTTAAATCCATGAAACTGGTGATAGAGGAATCATGTTGCTGCAAACCCTGCAATATTGTGTTGTTTTTCATGACAATATATTCTGTTTAAAGTTCAAAATCTTATTCTTCATGTCTGTGTTTAATGTCTCCTCTGCAGATTACAGAGGACCTAGTCATTTACCTCTGTTAGGAGCTATGAAATATTGGTTTCATCAGATCCCTCACATGCTCCTTATCAAGGCTCCTTACAATTCTACAATTATTTGTGTGTGAATGGTATGGTTTGTTTCTGTACAGATCTGGCACCCTTTCCCTGCTTTTCCATTAGGGATGAATAAAGTAGCCATGTTATCTTATCTTATCGCCCTTATCTTATCTGGCAACCCAACATAGGCTTAACACTGACCGATTGTCTTGCCTGCCATTCAAATAAATAGTCATGTGACTTTACGTGATAAATAACAGAGTTTAGCAAGTGGTAACTCGAGTGATGCAGTGATGGAGTGTATGGACATCCAGTCTTATGTGCTGGAGCCAGCATCAGACGAAGAATCAGGAGTGCATGCACTGATCCCCCTCCCGCCCCCTCCCGCCCCACCCCTCCCATCCCTGCCTCCAGAACCAGTCAAGTGAAACAAGGCCTCTCCATGGCGAAAGCAGAGAGCAAGCACTTCATCTCTCACCTCAAAATCATTATTACCTGATTAAGTGTGATTAAGAGAAGATCATTAGCAGCTGCATGTCCTGTCAGTAATGATTACGGTGATGGGTGCGTTATACCCGATGAGCTCATCTGCAGGCTTAGCCACTTTAATGATTAGGGAAGCATTGTTTAGCAGAGCTCTCAGATAAAAGGTGGACTTGACTTGAGCGGAAAGTCGGAGGGAGGTGTTCGTCCCACAGCTGTGTGATAATGAACTAAAGTGCTCAACAAGGGGGATGACATTGGAGAAAATGTAGCTCCAGTTCTTCCATGTTGTATACTAGTGTTTGGCATGTTCCATCTATTACAGATAAAGAGATTTTTGTGTATAGTCAGCGGTGTGCAGTGATGTTAAATCTAAATACAGACATTAAAGGGAAATTAAAATAATGAGGTGATTGGAAATAAAAAGAGATGAAACACCAACGCTTGTGTTCAGAGACATAGCATTACGTTTTTTGAGAAAAAAAAAGATGTTGAAACAACGTCCGTTTTGATACTTTTATTCTCTCCTACACGACCTCTCACACAGGGGCTCATTCAGTGTAAATTCTGGTGCTGCGGTCTGTGCAAAAGTTAATTTGCAAAGTCTAATAAATGACACTGTGTAATCACTAAACCAAGACCCGCAGTGTTGGAGAAAAAGAAAAAAAAGAAAACTTGACTTTCATCTTCAACTTCATCTTAAATTAATTTTTCCGAATTTGATTTCAGATGTCAGCTGAATTATGGAAGAGGAGTAAATAAATCCCCAGATGCACCTTAATGCAAGTGCCTCAGGAGTTTCACTGCATATGAAAAGGATTCAGTTCCCCGCACTATAAATATCCTGAATTAATTATCATTAGTGGGGGAAGTTTGCAATTCAGTGATAAATGCAAATTACCTTTCGCTTTTCATCAAAAGCTATCTCTACATCAACCCCCATTTAAAGACTCTGATGCTGAGTTACACTGTTAATATTTACTTCTGCTCCTATTGACCTTGATTTGAAGGAGCAGGAAAGGAAGTAGACGGTGTCATACAGTCAATATTAGAGTTAAACATGAAATGTCAAACAGTAAGAAAATATATATAAAATGTTTGCTTTTGGTAAATATCATGCATTTCCTCCTATATATGGTGTCTGTCTGCAGTGCTTAGTGAGACCAGCAACAGCCACTGTGCTCTGCTAAGTGTTGGAAAATGCGTGACCTGGGTAACTTTGAAAGTGGATGCCAAGAGACGTGTTATTCTGGCCTGTTTCAAGTGTGTCCAGCAAATAATTTGGCAGACTAAAGCTGTTGATGTGGTCGTCTCAAATCAGAGGGGGTCAAATCACATGCAAAGCCAACATGAATGTGTACAACATTTCCTCGGCATCAGTGCCTAGTTGTGAATCCAAAATGCTCACAACAACACAGTCAAGTTAATAACAGTGCCTAATAACAGAAAACTCTACAACAAAAGTCGTATTATTGGAGCTCATGAGCAAAATGACCCGATCAATGACTCAGCTAATAACTGTAAAAACAGAAATCATGACTAATTCAGACTACAGAATCCTTATGTGAGGACAAGAGATTGGAGAGAAATCAGACTGAAGTATACTAGTACAATGGGTTTGATAAAGAGTTTTTTACCAGTTCAGTTTGATCCTCTTGATGAGAGCTTTGATTGATAGTTAAGTGCTTTTCTCCCCGCAGGAAAACTAGGCCCTTAATCCTGAAATGATTCTGGAGGTTGCACACTGACTCCCCTGCAGCAGTAGCAGCAGCACCAGCCCTGGTCACAAGACGAGTATGAGGGGATCACGAGATGATGAATGGGACAAAACACACGGCAGGTCCTGCCACACACAATGAAACTTTCTGTCACAGTGAAATGCGCTGATGGAGAAGTTTAGACAAGCAGCCTGATCTTTCTTTCTGTCCCGGCTCTGTTAAAATATCGACGTTTGATGGAGTCTAATTTTTAATTTCCCGTTATTTCTCCGGCTGTGTCACACCTGTCTGACTTTCTTGAGATTTTAAATGAAACAACGGCCCCTCTCTCTATCTCAAGTTCCCGCCACATGACATTTTAGATTAAGCTGCGGCTCTACAAATGACACGTTGTTTTAATTCACCATCTCTCACTGAGGTCTTTCTTTTTCTGTCCCCTATCAGCTTCGAGCAACAGGACACAACGCCTGTCATTGTCATAGTCGCTAGTAAAGTCATTTTTGTTCACACAAGATAAGCAAATCAACCAATTTTATTATTGTGTGCAAGCAACCGATGCTGTGACACCTGTGGCAAAGCTTGCCACCAATACAATCACACACATTGGCAGGAAACAGATTCCAGCCACATGGATGTATATATATACGTGTGTGTGTGTGTGTGTGTGTGTGTGTGTGTGTGTGTGTGTGTGTGTGTGTGTGTATATATACACACATATATTTATGTCGAATGACAATTTCAGTTTCACATGAGGAAAAATTTCCACTTTATCTCAAGCAGACCACGATCTGGCTGGTTATCACATTAGGCTGCAGAAGAATGGGAGAACAAAAACAAGGCCAAAACAGCATTAAATTTGCATCATCGGCTTTGAGTTAAAAATCATTGGAAAGTTCATTTACATGTAGTCGGAGAGAAAAATCAATTTCACATGCTGATTCTGTTGATCCCCTCTTTGTGGACACAAATAGCCATCAACAGAAAGGCAGGAAAATCATGCCCTGGAGACGAGGCTGTGCTTAGCAAGCAGCTTGGAGTGAGAGGGTCTGCACTGAAAAGCCCACACGGTGCCTCTGAAAGAGAGCAGAGCCCACAGCTTCAGCTGCCATGGAGCATCACTGCCTTTTAGTTATTTCCCACCCATTTCAAATGCTTTATTGTGGTAATGCTTACAGTGGCATACGTTTTCCACCACGAGCGAAAAGCAACTGCGCTATAATCAAAATCTGATCTGTGGACATCAGCGTGTAACCCACTTACACATGCCTTGTGACGTTTGCAGGTAGATCTTATGTCTCTGTTCAATGAGAAGACTGGCATACAGTACCAAATGTTTGAAAGATATTACTGGATTTCTCCCTCAATAACTAACTTACTAGCCAGATAAATAACCAACAAGCAGATGTCGTAAGATTTTAATGGAATGTACTCTACTTCTCTTCCTTATCTCTACCGAATAATTCAATCAATTGAAGGAATTTAAATCCAGTGAATAGTCGAGCCGAAGATGGAGGACGGTGATTGAGATCAGATGAGAAAATGGTAACTCGAGCTCCACTCATCTCTCACATTCTGCATGAGACCACTGTCTGTAATGTCCTTTTTGCTGTGTGCACAGAGCAGGCCAAGTGAAACATTTGAAAAATATCGATCTGGAAAGTGCTGCTGTTAGAATTTCTTGGCTGTTTACAGATCTGCAGCAGATACCCAGCGCCAGCTCAACCTTCGATAGCGGGCGTGATGAGGGAGGAGGATGCTGCCCGGGCGGGAGAGAGCATCAGATAAAGATGCCTCCTCCATTGAGGAATTGGATGGAAGGCTTCCAAACAGACAGTAAGATTGGTTTCCAATTCTTCCCATCAGACAAATTGAGCCCAGTGGCCAATTATTCCCATTGCCAATTAACCTTGCAACCAGCCCCCTCTGAGCCCCTGCGTGAGCCGGCCTGCCAAATTTGCTTTTGCCTGTCACGTCGACGCCGCTGATGAAAACAGACAGGAAAATTCTGCGTCGCCACGTACATTGAGCCAAATATCATTGTGTAATCCAGCGCAGCTCCAGCAGGGTTTACATACTCCGTCACAGAGACACTTCTAATGTGCGGCTAATGCGACATAGATTCAGATGGAGAAACCTTAGAGGCAACTGCGGTGAAATCTCACTGTTCCCGATATTAAACTTGTCACTTATTATTCAGGCATTTTTCCTTCATGCCGCCGCTGCGGAGGAATCTGGAGTTCTTTTGCATCATTTGATTTTCACGACGGGATCTGGAGTCAGAAACCTCATCGTCTGCAAGGATTTGTCGTTGGCTTGACTACATGTGCAGTGAATTAAACATCAGTGGGAGGACAGACATCAAAAACAGGACATCAGAAAACAACAAGGCTCAGAAAAGACACGATGTGCTTTCATTTAACAGCCCAGCTGCAGCGGCAGCCGTGCTGGTTTGGATCTGGGCTGAAGGTTCGTGTTGTCAATAAGCGTCAGATAATAATCACAAGGAAGAAGAAGAGCGGTGGCAATGAGCTCGACTAGACTCTCCCCACAACTTTCCACCATGTCTGCTCATTCGGAGTCTGCTGCCGCCTCACTTCACATCCTCATCTACTTTCCCATGTGCTTAATTGCATCTTGCTGATGCATGGCCTCATTTTCTGTGAGTGTGCACAGGCAATGCTCTGAAGGAAACCACGAGCTGTATATTTTAGCAATGACTGTCAAAGCTTTATTAACTTTTGACTGGAAAAAGTTGTTAAAAATCTCATAGATATGGAGCAAGCAAAGAATTTACAAGTACTTTTGGACACCTGATGAGCTCAAAGAGTAACTAAATGCCCAAACCATTTGTTTCTGCTGAAAACAAATGTATATGGGTATGAAGTACTTATTATTAGTAGTAGTAGTACTTATCTATTGTGGTAGTAGTCTAGTTGTAAGCTTGTCAGCTTGTCAGTTGTTAGTTTGTCAGCCAGTTCAGTGGTTAGGGTGTAGGTTAGTTTTCGCTTATAGTTCAGTTGCTTCAGCCATTGCCTACAATGGGTTGATTGGCAGAATGAGTCAGGGCTGCATCGGTTTCCAGTTTACCCAGAAACTAGACAGGGCCATGATCTCCCATATAGAGCCCTTCCCATGGCCCAGACCCTGAGGAGCTACTAAATCTTTTTTTTTATTTCCCTAAATCTGCTGTTTGTAAAGTAAAGGAAAGTAGGAGTAACTTTGCAGGCTCTTAAGTCAAAAGAATGAGCTAATGGGTTTCAAAAGTCTCCACATTTCTTCAATTATCTGGGTCCATCAATGCTAAGGGATACAGGCATTTAGTTTTTTACACCATATTGTATGAATTCAGCAATATGAATCAGGTTACACCACCATCCTCTCCATTTTATGAAGCCATAAACCACAGCATCTGTCTCAGTCCCTATCAAGCACAAACCGCTAATTTATATTTCTCACTGTAGAATTTTATCTTCATTATCATTTAATCTGTGTGAACTTGTGTGTGTGTGTGTGTGTGTGTGTGTGTGTGTGTGTGCGTGTGTGTGTGTGTGTGTGTGTGTGTGTGTGTGTGCGTGTGCCCCTCTTGTTTTCTGTCTTCCCACACACCGGGGACTTTCTATTATCACGTCTCCACATGGATCACCCACTCCTGCCTTTCTCAGATTTGCATACGGTTTCATCTATTTAACTTGCACTCACTAACAATAAATGAGCACGCCGGCCGCTGGTGTCTTGCTCAAGGGCTGTTCAACAGCTCTCATTCATGTTAATGAACACACTGGCTGCTGTGGGACCGAACAAGAAAACACGAGGAAAAACTTTCACATTTTCTCCTTGCAGTACATCAGGGTTTGAATTACTAGGCGCTTTACTGTGAGCCCTACAGGAAATAAAACATAACCTGTAACACAAAAGTGGACAATTTCAGAGCTCTGCCCAGTACATCCCAGAGGAGGTTTTCAGAGGAGTTTGTATCATTTTTCAGGGGTGCTGAGATCCTCTTTAGTCCTCTGTGGTGTGAACTATGCAACACATGCATCCTGCATCTGCAGCTTCAGTGAGCAGGGCTTCAACTTCTTTTACAAGCAGGAGTGATGCACAGATTGATACTAAAACAATGATACCATCAGCTTCAAACATTTCTATTCCAGCATTGATCTGCTTATGATAATATTGATGCCCAAGCTGAATAATGAGCAGTAATTCTGTATTTCAGCAACAAAAGGGCACACTTGAACACAACACTTGAATGCAACAATGTTAAATCTCTGCGATCTTGGCTAATGTTTGTAAGATTGTATGCTGTATTCTGTAATAATGTTTGCATTGAAAACTATGTCAATAATATTCACACACAAGACACATATACAGCAAACATTAAGATTAAGATGACACAATAAAGAGCTACAGAAAAAACATCTGAATTTTCAAAAGGTTTATTTTTTATCAAGAGTCGGGAATAGTGATGTCTTGAAGTGGTTTATTCCATGTTTCAAATCCCTCAACTGATGTTTTATCAGTATCTGAGATATCAATACAGGTACAACTTGGGCTTGCAGAGGAACACTCCCACGTCACTTTTGACAACCAAATGAAACACAGGATGTTTAAGAAATGAACAGTTTATGTGGACATCTGTGATTCACACCTTTCATCAGGTCATTTATCAGACCACTCCTGGCTGTAGTTGTGGCCGTCTGCCGGTGACGAGTACGCATAAAGCAACAATTTAGAAAAGCAGATACAACAGAGAACTGGCAAACATTCAATAACGGTCGAGGGATTTAGTCACCATGGAGCATTAATTCCCCAAACAATATTAGATTTTTCTTCTCTGGATCTTGGCAGAAGCAGCATCACACCTTGATCTATGGATTTCATTTAACTTTATCTAATACCGCACGGTGAATCTTTGTTCAGGCACTGAACACAGAGGCTTATTACTGTGAAAGGCAGCGTAAATGGTCTCACAATTAAACATGGAAAGCTTCTTCTCCGCAGCATAAATTTTAGTTTATGTTCCCATCTTGTGAAGGAGCAGATGGCCGTAAAGTTGGATAAAGGATATCGCTCTGAAACGACTGCAAAGCGCTTGTCATTTCAGACGGATTACGGCCCAGGCTGACCTGATGAGGTCCCAGGGGCCCCTGAGGTCAAGGGCCTTTAGTTTCAACAATAATGCAAACACTTCTTGTTGGAATGTCAATAAACAGCGACCAGGAGACACAAATTGACAGCAAACAGATGCAAAAAGAGCAAAGATCAATGACCAGAGACACAAACCTACCATGGACCGGCTTTAAAGAGACCGCAAACAGAGAAACACAACAATATACCAAACAGATGCCAGTCAGTTAATATTACAAAAGCATTACTTTTGTTTTTGATTTGTGCATCTGTGGGAGATGTAGGAGGCTTTTATAAATGCCCGGAGGATGACTGTGTCAATCACCGGTCTCTGGTTGTCAGACTACAACAACACAGGTGGAGAGAAAATACTCACGTTTGAGTGGACAAAGCCTCTTAAACTGTGGCTTTGACAGAAAAAAATAAAAAGCATTCATTAAAGCCATTAATTTGCTAAATCAAGCCTTTTAGGCGGATGTCGCCTACATCTGTGCAAGCAATTTTTTTTACACGAGCAAAAGTAATCTAAAGATACAACCTTTTAATTATAAATAACAGGATATTCATAATTCAAGGTTATGAATTAAAAATGGTCGAAGCGTGGGTTTCCATGAGCTTCGCACTAAAAGATTTCGGCAGAACTCTAATCTGAAAATGTGGATTACAGCACACAGGGCGAGCGGCCTGCTGAGTGGGCTATTTTTCACAGAGAGAGGCTTCATATTTTACAGCGTTATGGCTATTTCATTGTGGTTTCATCACTACAACATAAACGACAATGAAAGATATTAATTTTTCTGGACAAAGCCACGGAGGGAGGGGACTGCGGGTGGTTCATGAAAAGTGCTGCATTTAATTTTGTTGAAAGTAGATTTCCTTGTAAAGACTTTTGTCTGGTTCCCCCTGGAGACACCACAATCATTGCAGGGTCGTGACATCTACTCAGGTCTGCATTGTGACTGACATAATTGCTCATAACCACGAAATGATGATGTCACGGCACGCACAAAGCCGCTGAGCGCTCAGAGCAACACTGTGCTTTATTCTCCCCCTTTGAATCTGCTTTGTAGGTGCTTGGGTTTCAAAAAATGGTGCCAAATCATGCCAAACATTTTCTCCTTCCTTTTGGCAAGAACAATGTGGAATCCATGCCATGGAAGGAAAGCGTATTTCACACCCATACACACCTACACATCGAGTGGGGTAGATTAGAGACAAGAGGCTTAGGGCATGAAAAGCACAAATATGATTTCTTGGAGCATTCCCACACTGGAGCATGCTCGCAGTCCTCAGGTTCTTTTATTACCAGCCTTGTACGTTTGCCTGCCGCGTTTTGTGCTGCTGCAGCTGAAAGTAAGATGCACAAAGACTGCAGGCTCTTACAAAGAGAAAAAAAAAGAAATATAAACAATGCCTGGTACTTGAGAGAAGCCTTACAGTGTGAATGTGTTGATTCAAGCTCTAGTAGTGAGTCATGCAAGGAGAGAGGCCATATTCCTCAAACGGATGGATGTGCCAGGTCACTTATAGCCTTTTCCAGCTTGAGCAATGGCTTCAGGTCCGGGCTTCCATAATCCATCATTCACCTGATGATTTCCATTAATCAACTCTAAATCTAAGTTTGAAGGAGAGCAGCCTTATAAAGGTATTTCCCCCACAGAGTCCTCCTCTTAACTAATACTTAACTCACCATTAAATTACTTCTAAGAGGTCCTTATGCATAAGGATGAAATGTAATAATAAAGTCCATAAACGCTATACTTGTGTCCTGGTGGGAGAAATGACTCATAAATCGAAGAAACAACTTCTGACAGACACGAGCGAAGGTGGGAGGAAGGTTTTGCAGACTTTGACTGTTGCAAAATCCTTATCTTGTGTACCCGCCGACTTCTTGGATATTGGATATATTTGTATAAAGAGTATACTCGGGGCGATGGGTGTTGTGTAACGTGTCACTGATTGAAACACAACAGACAGCTATCAAAGATGCAGACTTCTGAGGGAGCTGCTCTTCATCAGTGATTCATCTCCCTCAGCATCCAGCGAGCGGAGCAAGGGGCTGCAGGAAGATCAGCCGTCACTTCCAAAAACAAACATTTAATATGAATTCACACTATCATTAACACATGTCATCACGTAGCATCAGTTTGCACCCCCTTAAAATGTGACAACCTGAGATCACAATGACACTATCAACTTCATCACCTTGGAGGAACACAACAGTACTTTTTAAACAGGTGAAAGGTGCTTGTTGCCTCTGGCAGTTCTTGTGGTAACACATTACTGTCACTTCACCATCACTGTTAACACAAATAACACCAGCACCACAGAAATGGCAATTCATGAACTGTCATGTTTTGAGAATTCACTGACATGACATCTGCATAGATTACTCAGTCTACAACCAGACATGGAAGAGAATAAGCATGACTCTCTCCCGACAAGAGAGGTAGAATACAATACAATACAATATCATAGAATACAATACAATACAATACAATACAATAGAGGATGCCTTTACTTATTCCACAACAGCAGAATTACAAGTCCTGAGTAGTAACTATTATCTTAAGTATCGGGATACTGGTCAGTCATAATTATTAATAATAACAAACATTTGTGTGTGAGAGGATAGTACTGTACTGTAAGAGGTTAATACAGCTGAGACATTATCTACATTGATTTATTGATACTGATCTAGATGCTGCAAGTGAAAGTGGGAATCGGCACAGACAGTGCACACTCTAAACTAAAAACTCTAAGTTAATCTAATGGAGCCAATATCTAAGGCAACCAATCTTAATTGAAACAGTAGAACAGTGGTATGTCTACACAGTCCTCCACAGTTTGAGTCATTTGGAGCGTCTAAATTGTGTCTGTGTGGGAGAATGCAAGTGAGTGGTGTGTGACTCAGGTAATGGTTACAATGGATCTTGTTTTTTTTTTTTCCATCTTAATAGTTACTGTGGCCACTGGAGGCAGATCGTCAGAAATCCAATTTGTAATCTACTGCTGACACTGATGAATCTTCTAAAGGACTTCTTAAGCTTGTATCCAATAAAAACCTAATGAATCATGAGCATCGTCTTGTGCGGGTCCGGAGAGATGAATAAATAAATAGGTGGAGCTCCGAGGACTGACCGGGCCCAGCACTACAGTGGGGGCTCCTTCAAAGGGTTTGTGGGTGCAGAAAATCACTGTACTCAGCATCAGCTATAATCAAAGGCTAAAGTTGCAGGTTCTTTTCTTTCTCTCTCTCACTTTCCCTCTCTCCCCCTCGCTATCTATCAAAAAAAAATACCACTGGACCACATTAATCCACCCACCACATGGTTTGTTTTCAGAGCCTTAATCACAGAGCACACAGTGAACTACTTAAACCATCTTAATGATTACCCTTGTGATTTACGCAACTTGACACGAGGCAGTGTATATTAGCTCTGCATGCAGTCGGTATTCCGTTCCTTTGGCGTAGCTTCGCAAAATGCATTAAGACTCTTCATGTAACACTGAAAATACTGTGAACCATGTGGGAACAACACCTCTAACCACCTTAAAAGGTTTAGGCATAACACCGTGCAATTGGTTGAGTCTTCACAGCAAAATAGGATAAAAGCTGTGCAGTTACTTTAAGGAACAGGACTGAAAACTTACTGCTATATTTTCCCAAACCCTGAACCATCATTTATGTGCAAAAGTGGAAAACGAGTTAAGAATACATAGATATGAAAATAGTGGTTCCGTAAATCAGCATCTTTTTTGCTCCCCTAAACTCAGCATTAGGTCTACCGAGTCCACCAGGCATGAAGACTCAAATCTAAATGTATACAGTTTGCCATTTTAGATAAAGCTTGAGTGGTTTCAGTCCCCTGCTGATTTCAGCAAACGTGACTCAAACAGGACTAAAGGCAGTGTGTATTTGGAGTCTATTTTCAGCTGCTGATTAAAACACATATGACTTTCTACTCTCAGGCAGCAGGGAAATGTGTGCATGTGTGTTTACGTGTTTGTATGTGTGTGTGTGTGTGTGTGACTACAGTGACCATTAGTATCTCAGCGTGCTTGGAGCATCGGTTCACTGGTGGTTTTTAATGAGATTTGTTGATAATAAGAAGTCATCACTTTATTTTTCTTAACAAAATAAGAGTATGACAGAGAGTGCAAGTACATGTGTGCTGAGTAAACCACATTATCATTAATACTGGATTTCAACCAGCAAGAGTCAATAGGGTCACTCGAAATTCAGGTTTTTCATCCGAAAAATAAAAAGTGAAGCATATTAGAGCAAGATTCAGCTATCAAGAGTCAAGGTTGTGCCACTGTGTGGTGCGTGTGTATCACAGTAAATACTGCAGCAACGCATTTAAGATGTTCCCAGAATCTGATCAAGGCCACAGTAAAAAAAAGAACACGCTGCCCGTATAACAATGTACGCGTAAGTACACATCCAATTACAGATGATTGTGGGGGTGGACAGTAGACTCATGCATATGCTCATTTGCACACCGTGCCTGAGCAGTATGATACTCAGTGTACTCAGGGGCTGTAGAAAAAAAAAAAAAAAAACTTGATATGCATATTTTTCCTCTGTCTTGATCTTCACAGTTTCATGCCTCCAGCCCTACTATGTTTACCAATCATTTCCAGGAAGTACCTTGTGGGCGCTGAAGGCTTAAATTAGCATTAGTCCAAGGTTAATTGTGTAGGAAACAAGGGGCTTCTTTAATATAAATCAGCCTCTCCTGCATTGTGCAGTAATCATCGTGGCTCTGCACTCCAGATTATGAAAATTAACCGGAATCTGCATAAAACGACACTCTTTGCAGAGGAATTGCTGGATTGTTAGTGTTTTCTTGCAGGAGAGAAAGTACAAAAAATAGTGATATTTGACATGCGGCTCACAGGCGGCATCAGGGAAGTGATGAGGCTTTCCTCAGCGCGGCTCAGACGCTGTCAGACATCGGTGATAACGGCGGCGAGGAACTGCTGAGCACACGACGTGTCGGTGTGGGAGCCGTTTGAGTCTCAGTTGGGGAAAGTTTTCCAACTATGCTCCTGCAATTTTAAATAAAATACTTGTTTAGTCATTGAATCAACAACTATGATAGGTGGCAGTGGACGCAGAAAATAGAAATGTTGGTTTCAATCCTGTCATGTTATTCTCTTTGGGATTCAATTTAAGTTCTGTCAGGCGGTAGATGAAATGAAATTGACATTCATTTTGAATTCTGCAATATATAGATAGCCAATCAAAAATGAATGTTACTCTTATTTTTTTTTCTCCCCTCATGTCTCATTTCTACTGCCTCAGCCTCTCAGAACACTGAAACACAAATTAGACTTGGACTTTACACTCCTTTTTTTTGCACTTCACTCTAGCTATAAATCAGATTGGGCACCCAGCCTGTGTACTATATCACATTTAAATAAATCTGAGCCCACACGCCTGCCTAAACCAAATAACACAAGCTTCCATGCAAATGTGGCACGCTGGTGCCGTCTGACTGTCCATCAGCGGGTAAACTGTCAAATCACCCAATTGCAATGAGACGCGCTGATAAAATGTGAATATAGAGCGAGACCAGGTGTACAAGGGATGGGAAGATGTTAACACGAGTCAATTAAGTGTGCCTCCCACCTGTGATGGAGAGCAGATTCATTTCTATTTAACAACAGAGGAAATGAAAGTTCATTGGGCAATATTGTTGTGAAGAGCAGCCAGATGGGACAGCCTTCAAAAATAGTAACAGGGGAGGGAAAAAGGAATCAGCGGGGGAAAATTAGTCCATCACTCCGTGACAGTTTCACAGGACATTGTAAAATGGAGTGTCTCTGCGGTGAAACCGTAATGAGTTTGTTAGATTACTTCTGTTTAACCTTTCTTTAACCTTTATTTACCAATGCAGCCCCATTAAAAGTAAAATTAGATTTGTTTGTTTTTTTCATTGAAATTGGATAGATGAAGAAGTGATGTCAGTATTAGGGTGAATTCACAGACTTTTAAAGCCATTATTCTATTTACTGGGAGATTTAGTGTGAACAGGCTCTTCGGCCATACTTTTTTCTCTCTCACGGGAAAGTTTTGCACTCTGGAAGTGTTTGGCATCTTCTTATATTATGTGGAAAAGTAGTACAGTGTGTGACAGTCACTGCAGTTAAACGTCAACCTTCATTAGAGGCTAAAGCTGATAAATAACAGACAAATCTGAAACTGAGCTTTAAGGCTGGATGGTTGCAAATGGGCACATTATTTTCCTGCAAGACAGAAACTAGCTGGAGACTAACTATTTTAGATGATGGAAACTCACAAGTCACATTAGAATAATGTGAAAAGGTGGAGCAGACTGGTAGTGGGCTGAAGTGTTGCCTAATAGGAAGCAGGTCTTGGGTTTGAACCTCCTGCTGCTTGTTGATGCTGTATCTCCAACACAGTGATGGACTGCTGCCCCCCACTTGCATACAGATGATGGTTAGATGCAGTTTATGGTGGTGAGCAGGGTACCCACGTATAACACCATCATGTTTAGTGTCAGTTTGTTGTTTTGAAAATCATTAGAAATTACATGCTTCCCTCTGCATAATGAGCCACAGTGTTTGCCTGGAGTGATCTAAAACAGCAGTGGTGCGCTGGCTTTAGCTCCTCTTCCTGCTGAGAGCAAAACACAGCAATTAGGAGAGACGAGGTACGTAATGTACAAAACTCATTTATGATGGGATATATTTAGAGCAACGAAACCTCTCGCACACAGAGATGAAGATGAGGACATTCCCACAGCATCTGAGGTTCCAGTGAAGTGTATAAGATTCAACCCACTGTCCCTCATAGAGTAAGACCAGTTGTCCACTATCATTTCCCTACATGTAGTTGACACGATATGCAACTTTCTCAGGCCTCCCACTTTCAACATTCATCATCAGTTTCACGATGAGGTCAAGCTGAAATCTAAATACTGCTCCTCATTTGTGTCTAGGTTTCACAACTGCAAACAAGAACTTTCCAATCACGCAACTAAGTTATATGCAAGTTGTACTTTGGACCCAAGGTCAGCTAGTTTTTAAACGGGACAACAATGCAAGTGACAGTACATGTACACAGCTTTGCAGGTTGTTAACCATCCAAAATATCTGCTACTGCAGCAGCACGATCCACAGCTGTCCCAGAATGATCTGCCGACTCAAAGTCAGTCACAGTCAAAGTCAAATTATTTACAGGAGGTTTTCAGTTCACTGGTAATATTGTTCACAGGGTCTTTGATGCCTGCGGAGTTTTGTAAATTCAAATTAGCTATGCAGCAGACGAAACTGAAGCTGATGTTAGGAGAGTTTCTGTATTTTTATTCGATGTAAGCTCGATGTCTGCGCTCAGCTGCCGTCGCTCATCCCCCACAGAGCTTTGTTTCCGCATGAATTGTCAGATTTCTGACGTGATTATTCTGTGGTGTCTTGCCAACGAAAGTAGCATGGCACTCGCAACATAAGTAAACGAAATTAATTAAAATCCTGGCAAGATGTTGCTTCCCTCTTAGTGAAGTAATGTTAATCTATTGCTCAGTGGGATGTCAGTGTGTGTGTGTGTGTGTGCGTGTCTGTGAGCCAATGAGTGACTGAAAAACAGAAAGACATCTGTT
Source organism: Karalla daura (assembly GCA_029224185.1). Lineage (NCBI taxonomy): Eukaryota > Metazoa > Chordata > Actinopteri > Chaetodontiformes > Leiognathidae > Karalla > Karalla daura. The sequence continues at coordinate 14,509,547 of CM055198.1, read as the reverse complement.
TTTGCCTTTTCTTTTTTCGATTCCCATTCCGATTTCTTAACTATTCTCTCAATAACATCTCTGAACATTTTATAATGTCTAACATGTTTTATTTCCCCCGAATATATATCTCGTGTGTACTGTTATGGCTCTATTTTCAGAGCGTTCAGCGAGTGATGTCAGATTGCTCCCTAAAGGTGTACACCCTCTAACCTGTCTCATCAGGGTTACATTGTGGAGACCTAGCAATCTTGTGCCGTTACAGAAAATGATCTGGGATGGTTACACGGCGAGAAATCAGGCCGACTTTGGTGCATCTGACAGTTTTTAAAGGAGCAACAAATCACAAAGATCTCAGAGCCGCGGAGCTTGAGCAAGAGAGACAAAGCCGGGACATGTGATTGCAATCAGCGGGAACAATGTTGGGTGTAATAACTGGTTGGATATCGGCTGTTCCTCACAAGCTCTGGGAGATACTCCTGTCGCTGACAGTACATTTACTGCAGAGCTTGATTAGGAGTGTCCGGGAGACGGGCCGAGGAGGTGGGGAAGCATCATTCCAGACTAACTGCATCCTAAGCGGCAATGACTCATGACTGCTGCGCTGTCCTGTGTGTAAACAGAGAAACTTGTGGAGATTGATGGTTGTTGTGGTGCTGGGTGGTGGTAATAGCAGGCTATCTCAGGGCCTGTCCAGGTTCTATTCAAACAGATCCCTCCCTCAGGCCTCCAGATAAAAATCCCATCATGGGCGAAGGTGAGGGCTGACAGAAACAAAGCTCGGGCCCCGAGTCGTCAGGAGGCCTGCAGTCTGCTCCGCGGGGGTCTATGTGACACAAATTCAGCTTAAAGTAGAGCGCATTTCTGCATGTAGTGCAAGAGTCCATTATGTCTTGCATGGTCCAATTGATTTTGATGATAATGGCTTATATATCATTTCTCTTGCATTCATCCCGGCATAATTAATGTGTGTAATTAAGATTTCCATTACAACGGAGCAGCTGCTGTTAGCTTCATGCTGATAATGGACTTAGATCGGACTAAGATAAATTTGCTTTGTTGATTAGGTTAGGAATTGCTCAGCTGTTTAGTTTTAACTTTGAGCCTCTTGTTTTATGTTATGTAAGCAACCCGACGCCAAATGAGTGTTCTTGTCTTTTCACAAGTGCTTGACTGCTGTAGATGAGATTAAGAAGATGTAGAGTGGATAAAGCATAATTCATGCTTCAGCAGGATGATTAAACGCACTGTCAGTGACGGTGTTGTTTGTGCTGTTGCGACATTCAGCTGCCGGATTATTAGCTGGTGGACTAAAATGTGCGAGGTCACGTGAAGTGCTCACAGCTGCTATGACCTGACTCTGTTATTACTCTGAGTAAAATAATAACCCTGGGTCTTTGAGTGCATAGCTCTGAAAGGTTTAACCAGGCGTTCGTGCTTTTATTTATATTTGGGAAAATAAGAAAATTACCTGCAATGTTTACTCTCACAACAGTCTCCGGTAGTTTGAGGATAGAAAATGTTAGTAATAATAATAATAAAGCCAGACTAATTGAGCTGCTCTGATTTCCTTTTGTATATTTTGTGTTGCTGACTGATACTGTAAAATAGCAGCATAAAACACATCTGAGGCTCATTTAGAAGCTGGAACTCTTTTTGGCTGAACAATGACATTGACAAATGTTGACACCGATTTCTTGCTTCATAACACGAAGGATTGGTGCTTAGCACACCGAGAAGGCCCTGGGTCCGCATGTTCTTCACATGTGCATATTTTGGTTGATTGGAGACTCTAAACTGTGTGTGCGTGTGTGTGTGTGTGTGTGTGTGTGTGTGTGTGTGTGTGTGTGTGTGTGTGTGTGTGTGTGTGTGTGTGTGCGTGTGCGTGTGTGTGTGTGTGTGTGCTCTGCAATGGACTGGAGTTAAAGGTGTATCCTGTGTGTGCCTTGTTTTCATTTCTTCATGTTGGCTCTAATAAATGGATGGAGAGCAACATTACTGGGAATTCTTTCAAGAACTGGCACAACAGATCGGCAACAAGTTTATATCCGAGGAAACAATAATATAGATAAACGGAATAGGATCACACAAGCAGTGCATTAAGTTGCATCTGCATCAGTGTCTGTCCAGACTTCTGTGTGGCACGTCCTGACAACCGCGGAGCCATCTGATGAAAGGTGTTCAGTGTGTTTTTTACAGTTTTTTGGTGAAACTCTGGCTCATTTGCTGGAGCAAACTTGGCAGGTTGATTTCGACCCGGGGCCTATTTACTGCTGCTGCTTCTTCTGCTGCTTCTGCTCTCTCCTCACTATTTTGAGCTGTCCTTAAATAATCTTCAAGTGAACATTTGTGCCAAAACCTGAAGAAATTCCCTGAAGAAAACTTCCACAGATATCACATGCACATTCAGAGGAGTGAGACAACCTGAAAACACGGAGCCTCTGGCCTCGGCTGTCACTGATGTGGAGGCGAGAAAAAGACATGAAAAAAAGAAAAAAAGGTAATCTACATCTAACATATGCTGTTTAGCACATGCATGAGTGGAAGAATCCGCCTTGTGCTCCCTAATAGGAGTCTGGGTGGGTGCAGCAATATCTGCACGTGCACAGATGACGTGATATGGAGTGTGGTGTCTTTGTCTGTGAGTGTATGTGTGTGTGCGTGTGTGTGGCTCACATGCATGCTTGTGTTTCATCTTGTCACTTGGACTTCTTCAAGTCACCTGCATCACGTGTGCCCACTGTGTCATAATGGAGAGCAGTCTGAAGTGCAGTTTGTCAGCTCGTGTTTCGTCTCCACTGTGTTTTGCCTCTGCTGATCCAGCTCCAAACACACATTATTTACGTATCACATCCCATTGTTTGTGAGCAGCACGTCTGAATCGCCACAAACTTAAAGTGCTCATCATATAGGAAACGTATTGAATTAAGGATCCGAGGCATCAACAACTTATGTTTAGCTGTCGCATGCTGTCAGTCGGTCTGTCACAGGGCTTTAGGAGCGTGTGAACACAACGATAAATATGTGGCTGTATGTGTGGGTTGAGTCGTGAACGGTTTGCTGTCGCTGTCAGACTCTCCCAGATCACAGCGTGCATACAGGAGATTATTCCTGGGGAAGTGACATGCCGATGACACGCAAATCTGTACACAGTTACTATTATACAGACTTCAAGGGGACAGTGGGAGTCGTAAATCTCTGAGAATATGGTTGCATTCGAGAAAACAGTTGCCTGATACCATGCTGTGCAACCTCCAAATGTTGTTTTTAAAGTTTAATTATTTCAAAAGACAGACAGGATTTGGTGCGAGGAAGGCCGCCATTCTAAGACTGCTACATATTTTTTGAAATTCCCAATTCAGCTGTCAGTGAGAGATGTTACTGAATACTGTGACGCGACTGCACATCCCATCGCACATACTGCGAGAGCCGACAACTCTAGGACTATGAGACCCTTTAAATCATACTCTTTTATCGGAATATTACACTCATCTCCTGAAAACTGCATGTGTATAGTATTATCGTTGAATTTACGTTGAATTTTACATCGCAATAAACTCTGCAGTAAATGTGTCAAACCCAACAAAAGGATCGGCTCCTAATAATCATTTTAGGCAATTTAATGTGACATAATGATTTCATTAACTGCAGTATTATGGAACCCTCAAGACTAACTTTTATTTTATGATCTAACAAGTGATCACCACATTCTAGGTTTATATACTATCCTCGTGTGTTTTTGGAGAATATTTCCTCCCTGGACTCACTTTTATCTCGTGGCCCAGAGGAATGGCTGCACCAAATTAGGGAGGATGAAATACAGGCAGCTGCTATTCACAGATAATTAAACACTAATTTAAATTCTGATCTTGAGAAAATAGCGTCGTCCAACGTCTCAAAATAACATTACGTAATTGTTATCTCGGGACAACACATTCAAAAAGTCAATAACTTCTTACACCTGGAAAACGACACAACCGACATAGTAATGAAAGCAAAATGTCATTGAAATGCCATGTCCTTGTTTGTAATTAAGAGAAAGTGAGAATCGTTTAGTGTTATCGGTTCAATAACATCGTCCACCAAATCCTGATATTTCTATTTTCAATACTCCATGTCGTGGTGAATTATGTTTGTGTTCTTTAAAAAGAAAATAGATGACATGGAAATTACAATTACTGCCAGACCTTTAAATCCTTTCTGTCAACACGCACGTGAACATCACACAAGCTGTGCTGCTGCTCTCACACTGAGCCATGCTGTAAGTGACAGCAATAAATTCTAAAATAAGATGTTCTGCAGGGAGGTCGCCACGACTCCAGGGCTCGAAAACATGTCTGTAAGAGCCTCCTAGCGCATTAAGTTTTGCATAATGAATCTTTTAAGAACCTGTCTGATAAAATATGTAAAAAAGTACATGAAATCACATATTTTCTGACTTCCTCAGACAGTTGCATGAAGCTTGAAAGACCAGTGCTTGTGTGAACATGTTTTTAATGTCAGTGTCACCATTTATATTTACATTTATTTGAATTAGGCAGGCAGGGGATGATTTCATATCATTTTTCATGTAAACATACTAATCCACAGGGTAAAATATGAGAGCTTGTTTTGAGGTTCAGAAGCTCACACTCTGACTCGATAATATCTGGAAAATATATATATATATATATATATATATATATATATATGGCTGAAATGAAAGCAGTTATTACCTATATCAATTCCAATAAAGTATATATATTTTGTGATAAAAGTATACTGTATGTAAGTATGAACTTGAAAGTGAAAGTGCAGTTTCCAGTGAAAACTGCAGCCATTTTCATCACAGGATTCAGCAAGTGTTGAAATAAACATGAATCTAAAATATCTGGAATTTATTATTAATTGACTAAATGAGATCATATCAACAAGGAACTCTACATCGTTCTTAACATAAAATATTGGAGACAAATTCACAAACTTTCATAGGGACTGCTCTTTGAGATTAGCGCAGTTTAGCTGAAACACAGATGTGTTACATATGCAACACATGAGGATGCATTTTGTAATAACACGCCTCTAACTCACTAAAGTTTTTTGTCTTCTTTTGCATTTTGCACCATGTGCACTATATAAACAAAGATCACATCTATGCAGGTGATGCTGTACTTTGTATTGGTCAATGTGATTTATTCAGCTGTTGTAACATTCAAAACAGAAAAGGAGGTAAGGAGCACTATCTGTGACTGCTATTCTCATGCTTTTAACATTTTATGTGTGCTTTCAGGTTTTTGTGCTGTGACTTCTGAAAAATTGTTAATGTGAAAATTAAAGGCACTAAATTCAGCAAAAAGTTATCACAGTCAATAGTTTTCAATATTTTGTCTGTTTTTGAAGGCTGTTGGTACTGCCATTGTAGCATTTACCTTAAAATTAAAATATTTCTTCAGAAAATCACCAAGGTTTAGCCCAAATTTTCACTCTATTCAGTGCAACCCAGAATCTCTCCACAGAAGAGGAGAGAAAGCTTTCACATCCTTTTCACAGTGTGTATTAATCTGACATCTCTTCCATTCAATTATTAGCTGTAATTATTATTCCAATGACATTTTGCACAGTTTTATGAAGGTAAATACTGTAGGAAAGAGAGAGGAGGGAGTAAGTGTCGAACTGGGACATGCTTGAATGCAGACAGAATGAGACCTGGAACAGTGCTCTGGTGACCTTTTCTAATTGAGTGGTGCGAAACTCCTGGATGGGGTTACACCGTAATGCTGTAGATGACATTTACATACTCAGAGGACTTTACACTGCTCTTTGGATTTAAATGGAACCCATACTGTATCAAAAGCAGGTCAAAAGCATAAGGTGCAAAAAGTTCTTCTCAAGGTGAAAATTACAAACTAAATTACCATACTGCCAAAAGCCACATTTTTCATTTATTTCTTTATTTATTTGCAAACAGTTTGACGCATAAATTCCAAACACTTAGCCTCACTGTTGTTGACGCTCTTCGGTGTCTGCAGGCGGTTCATTTTAATCTCTCTAAACCTTCATCCCGATCGCATTCAGAACTCATTCGTTAGAAATTCTAATTTCTCAAATAGTTTATCTAATAGCGCCGCTGAGTTACGAACAAACTGCAGATGATCCAATATTACATGCGGGCGGTAGAATCAACAAAATGTTCCAGGGAGCCGTCATCAGCGTCAACAGATTTAGGATGAGCTTTTAATTGTTTGCAAACACTGACTTCCTGAAAGCAGTGATTTAAAATACTATTTTTATTGTATTTGCATGTGCCGTCAGCCCCCATGAGGAGGAAATGTTTTTGTTGTTGACTGAGCATCTGGTTTTGGTATTTAAGGATACGGAAACAATCCGAGACCCTCAGTAAGAAATGTCGCTGCCTTATTTTAATCAATGTGTCGTGTTTTAGTCCCCTGTTTAGTCCCCCCCCCCTCCCTGCGTAAGATGCAGCAGCATGAGACGCCTCCTCCCCTCCACTCGGCTATTTTCCATTTTGTCTCCCCCCCTCTCAAATATAGTCAGGTACGTGCGCACACAGTGACATTTTTGGGACAGGATTACACAGCAAGGATGGCGCCCAGTGATGGCCTTGAGTAACGTTGTCACAGATTGAGACTGGTGTCAGACCTGTATAAATTTATCATCAAATTAATCCTCTGACATTAACTGTTCCAGCAACTGTGGCTGCGTGTGTGTGTACATCCTGTAAGTGAGAGGGAGTAATGAGGCATATATTCTCTATTGACTTTCCATGACCTGCGACTGCAGCGCGTTGCTTCGGCGCCTTCACTTGACTAAAATGAATGTGTTGAGCGGTGGATGTGTGAGATCTGTTATGGCACCATCTCTGCCTGAAGAGGTGAAAAGCGGCATTTGATTTAAAGGCCACTGACAGAAATCACTCATTGACTCAGTTGCCCACATAATAAACACTCTACATGGTTCTCTGTGGTCGGTGAATTAAGATAAATGGATTTTGAAGATCTGTTATGTCAGAGAAGAGAGCGGAGCGACACATTGTGCGATCTAAGCTGAGGAAGTGTTGCAGAACAAGCTGCTGACATGCTGAGGCACAGCAGAAAACCTCTACACCCTTAGTGACTTGTAAATTTCCCCACCATGAGACTAATAAAGAAATCTTGTTTTGTTTTATTTTAGCGCTGACAAATCTTTCACGTTAGTAAACATTGGTTTGCGGTGCAACAAAATGAAGAAAATTATCCTAATCTTTGAACAACTGAAATGTGTTTTTTTTAGAACTATCAGTGAAAACAGCACATTGCGAGCACACTGAGTAACAAAAGCTGAAAAATCCAATTACTAATAGATTGTTACTGGTATTCGAGTTTCCCTCAGCAAAACGTTCTAATCAGACGTCGCTGTAAATTCATAGCACAGAGACATGTTACAATGGACAAGCAAACAAAACTGGGAATATAATTTTAAGGGGATGGCAGAGCTGAGTATCCACCCTTGTTTCCTGGTGCTACTAGACAAAGCATGGAACGCTGATTTCATCAGAAATCTGATCTTCATGAGAAAGAATATAGAGATAGGAAGATAGACAGAAGAAAGTAGATAGATAGATGGCTACCTATCTAATTAAAGGAATATTTTTGTTGCAGTAGCACCCGTCTGCCTCCCAGTGTGCGCCCAGTAAAATAACACGTTCCAATATCAATAGGACATCCATCTCGGTCTCACGTCTACTTCACAGTGATTAATGAAAGATCTGCATCTTGCGTTATGTGTTTGCTCTCGTCTGTATTTGTGGCCGCAGGTGTCGAGCTCCAACACTCACAATTTATGTTGTCTGCCTGGAGAAGTGAGATGAAACATGCAAATGAGCCAGTGGTTCCCTTTAGCAAGGTTTCCTGACCTTCATCCAGCAGAGCTGCTCCCACTCATCCTTCATTTTGATCAGGAAATGGTTTATCATAAAGGGATTTCTTTTTCTTCTTCTTTAAAAGGAGAGGAGGAAATGTGAATGACAGTGGCTTTAGAATGGAGTGGATCGCAACGGTAAAAATAAAAATACTGAAAATACCCACGATCTGGCTTCTGCAGCGGATGAAATGTACAATTACTGTTAATTCTCCCATTTAATTACAGCCCACAACAACACATCGTGACAGCGAGCCATGCAGGCTGAGAAAACCCAGAGCTGCTATTGTTTGCTTTGCTGTTTCACAAGCTCCAAGTTCCTCAATGAGCCTTCAGGACCCACGTTCTGTACTGAGATTATCTTTTACAGTGACGTTGTGGGTGCCAGTGGCCTGACATGCCATGTATAGAAAGGCAAGTATTTAATAAAGGCCTTCTCTCGGCTCTACATTTCCATTTTTATAACAAGTCGTCAGCTTTGCCCCATGTAATCAGGGTATTTACTCTGCACAAAAGAAAGGGGAGATTAGAGCATCACAGGACGGGATTATAAAAACCTGAGACCACAAAGACAGCCAATCACTTCCAGAAAATCCCTCAACATCTTCAAGCTTTTCATCTGCCATTTCCCTGTTTACTCTCCACAGTCTTTCATCCCTCAGCCTTTCTTTGTTTCTCTTGCTCTCACTCCGTTCTCTGTCACTGCCTCTTGCTCCCACATCTTTGCTGGTATTTGTTTATTTATTTGTTTGGTTTCTTGAACAAAAAGGGATGTCAGGAAATAGCTAAGATTAATAGAACGTCAAAAGCAGACGTGATCCAGGGAGAATTGTTTCGCTAAATGTTTGTTTTTTTTGCAAAAAGGTTGATTTTCGGACAGCACAGGATTTATGCGGACTATACGGCGAGATACACAAAGTCACTCAGGTTTAAAAGAAAGTCAAGGGCACAGAAAGTTGCTGTGGGCAAAAAAAAAAATTGTCTAACCCTGCCGTCACCCCCTCCAACCAAAAGAAGAAAAAACGAAAACTAACAAAACAGATACCCAAGAGAAATGGATAAAGAGAAAACAACTCCATTCCCTCAGTGCATAACCCATCCAGGCTAAGACAATATCAAGGCAATTTCAGCTCAAATTTAAACTGCCCACTTGTCCCTTTTTCATGAAGCAGATAGAATCTCGGAGCTCAGGCCTTGAGAAAAGGTCACAGATAAGACTCGGCACTCGGATGATACACAGTGAATGGCAGCACAGCCCTGCTACCTCTGATTCAAAGCCTTTTATTTCTCCTTCTCTCTGGAAATTGATGCGAGAGGGCAAAAAGAAGAGGCTGGTTTGCCCTGATAATAAACAAATGTACTATATGAACAAAGAAAAATGAGCAGCATGTGGTATTTGCTTTGGTGCCATAATGATTCATCCAAACCTTGAACACAGACCCTCATCATGTTATTTTACAACCAGACGGCGCTTTGTGAGTGACGATCCAAACAAGTGTGTACAGTTACAGTTCAAGCTCAAATTCATGGTTTCCTCTTGGCAAAAATGTCACCAGTCTTGTCTGAATGCTATAAAAGTACATTTTACCATCTTTCACACAGTATGTCGCACAAAGTGCTCAAAAAAAAAAAATAAAAGTAATTAACTCTCTCTAACTCACTAACTCACTAGCTCTCTCTCTGTATATACATATGTACAGTACATATTTGCTGTATATACTGTACATATCCTGTACATATATCTAATGAACACAATTAGTCATCATTATCAGACAATAATAATATGAAAATAAAATGTCTCTATTCACTGAAAACAGTGAATAGAGACATTTAAAGGATAGGCCTTTTGATATAATATAGGTAAAAACACAGCTATAAAGGCATCAGAGTTTCAATGTGCACAAAGTGAATTTGAGTGCAGAGACTGAGACACGTGAGGAGTCACTGCTGTCTGTGAATCCCAGCAGGACACGTAGGCATCAGACAAAACCAATCCCGTTGCAAATGAGATCAGTAGGAAGCTAATAATATCTCCGCTCCGGTGTCTCCGTTCCAGACATTGTCTCTGTAGCGTCCACACAAACTTTGTGGTCCCATCTCCCCCTCAGTAAACAACAGAGAGCACCTGCACGTCCTGCAGGAGACGCTGCCACTTTGTTGCTCTAGTTTTTCTTCCAGTGTTGACCATGATGGATAGACAGCAGCCCCACTGCGCTCTTCTTTTTGGCTGCTTTTGGTTTTTTGTCCCACATGATAGAATTATGTGAGTGCTGTAGACCGACCAGCTCCGGCCGCCATCTGTCCATCACTCACTGAAACACAATATCTGGGACAGCACCAACGAGATTTTGTCAGCACATCGTTCATTTTTCTGCAATATTCAAAATTGCTCTGATTGGCCAGTGAGCCACTTCAGTACATTTTGTTTCTTTCACGGAGACTTTTTTTTAGCCTTATTGTCCCATTACCACTGTGTGACTCACTGAATGTCATTGTCTCCACTCCTGCAGCAGATGATGAATGCAATCCACAGTCCAGATGATGTGAAGGATCTTCATACAGTGACAGAGCTACATAAACACTTGTGGAGGTGGTATGGCTTGTATTCATGAGGCTTCAGTGCCTCTTTAGTGCCTGCCTCTGGCTCATGTCTGGCAGTGACTTTGTGAATATATGCAAAACCACAACGTTTAGCTATTTCTTGGTTGAATGGAGTATATATATCCTTGTTCTCTGGTGCTAACATAGAGGCTCTGCGACATTGGTTTCATCAGAAATGCCTCAGATGCTACTTCACGTAATAATATGGCCTGTTATGCACAAATCTGGCACTCTTTCATGCTTATCTGGCAATCAGAAATAGGCTTTACGCCGATTGACTGTCATGGATGATCACATGACTTTATGTTCCTTGCTAAATATGGAGCTTAGGAACTTTTGTAGTCACAGGAGCGATACGGCTGTGGAGTGCATACGCATCCAGCCTTATTATGTTGGAGCCAAAATCAGAGACTGAAGACGAACCAGGAACAAAGACACTGACATTTCACCATGCCTTGCAGTGACGAGACTTCAATTACTTGTATACGTGATGCAACAGAGGGAAGTACATACAAATTATTTTGGACATGGGGAGCGGTATGATTTGCATCCCACTCATATTTCACATTCTGTCTTTTCAGATTATCTGCCATTTCAATATCTGAAATTTATATATGAACGAAGACCCGGCGAGGTTTTCAGATTATCATGTAGTGAGAGGTGCATGTGGACTCTTGTGGAGGTGGTATGGCCTGTATCTTAGATTGTATCACAGTCTGTCTCTGTTCAGATTCCCTCATTCCTTAATATCTGAATGAGGACATGATGTTGTTGCTTGTTATTCAACAAGCCAAGGCCAAAAATGTTTTTTTGATTGCATGTCCCCTTTATAAAACTATCAGAATCAGACTTGCTGCTCTTGTTGTGTGGTTTCCATCTGTAGCAAATAGCTAGTAAACAACTTGCTAAACTGACTGATGGAGTGACTTTCATTAGGTGGTCTGTAATAAATCTCTTGATTTCCCATGCAACTTTGCCATTTCCCCAACTTGTTTCCTCTGCCCCCACATGGGCTGGAAATGCATTTACCACCTAAACATAAACCCATAAAAAGCATCATTGTGCTTGAAAAGCTGTGAGTGGTTATGGCAGCTTTTCAGGCTCTCATGCACTTCGCAGATTCGCAAAACATTCATTCATCATGTTGGGAAAAACGCACTTGGGACAACATCGCATTTCTCTCTGAAGCAACTTAGTGTAGAAAAGACTTTCAAAGTGCGGCGTTGAAACAATCTTTCAGTTGTTTTATTCCAGAAACTGCATCGCAGCATTTTGCAGCACCATCTATCGCGGTGTGATGTGTACTGTAATATAGGATTTTATTCATGCTACCGACTTCTGTTATGAGCAGCCTTTATTTTTCACTAAAATGTACAAGTAAAATACAGCTGAAGAGACTGTGATTGCAGATTCTCAAACCTCTCCAGCTGCAGCCTGCCTGGGGTTTCTTCCTATGAAGCTCTTCTATATTATCCCTCTGTACTCCCTCTGAATTCATGATCTGAATGATAAAATTTATTCATGGCGAAACTGCTTCCCAAGAGGGAAAAAAGGTGTTAAAGGCTGTAATAGCTACTCTAGTCCATTACTGCAGCAGAAATGGAGGAGATGCACCGGCTCTTCCACTGGCTTTGTCGTTTATTTGTGTGTGGCTTATTGATTCACAAAATCTCATCAAGTGGGTTTTGTCTTAAATTGTTTATATGCAGACATCATTTGAGCCTGCCGTTGATTATGAGGAGAATATCAGTAAGCAGTTAAAATGCATTGCAGTGTAGTTAATATTTTCATTCAACCATCCATTCAATTCAATAGATTTGTCATATAATTGCTTCCCTGTGGCAAAGAGGCCAAGTCAATCATTTTTTTCCCCCTTCAAAGTACTATTACATTGTTTCCCTTACTGCAACTTTTGCCCACTTTACCTTGAGCTGAGGCTCGAGGCAGAGAGAATGGATGTAAATATATACGTAAGTAGGAGCTGTAAAAATTAACGGTCCAGTGGATGTTTGTCACAACTTGTGGAAAAACGTGATCGATGTGAGTCAGAGTATCGGCATGCGTACAAAGTGTTCGAACAAACCACAGCGCTTGATGTCTCAATGCTGGCATTAATGCGAATATGGCACTAATTGAAGCAACATAATTAGATTAACGTGTTAATATGACATACAGCGAGTCTACCTCACCATTCTCATAATCACATTAACATCAAAGCAATCGGTGTGCTCGTGTAAACGTACAGATTTCTTTGTGCCGCGCCAGCTCCACGCCGGTGGAGGAATTGGACGTCTTTAAAAAGCCGAGCTTTACCTCCCACAGCCAGGTTCTCCCTCAGGCAAGTCATTATGCAACAGAAAGTGGACGTGGCTCTGTGAGCCTCTCTGTCTTAAGAAAGTGAAGTGTAATCACGCTCTCTAATTTGAGGCTTTGGAGTCAGGCAAAGAGAACGAGAGAGAGAGAGAGCGAGAGAGAGACAAGGCCACTTTAAGGACCCCTCACCCTGATCTGACAGTGCTTTGTTTTCTCTGCTTCGCTCGAGCAGAATCTGCAGTGGCATTTAGAGCCAAACTGAAAACATGATAAAACTCTTGTTTCTGTTCACTTTGTACAGTGTTGAACTCTGCTTCCTACTGAGACATTTACATTTAGTCATTTGCCTTTTATCCACAGTGACTTGCATGGGAGAAAAAATACACGGGCAACCAAGGCCCAAATGTAGCTGTAAATACTGCTCTACATTCTTCAGACTCAAAAGAGAGAGTGCAATAGAGATGCAATGTACCCGCACAAGTGCAGTATAAGTACTAGTGGAGAGAAGGGTGAGAAGGAAGAATAATAAAAACACAGGACAGTAAACAGAGAAAACTCTACTGACTGTTCGTTGACCTTTAATGGGATGGAGAATCTGCAGCTGCTTTGATAATCTGACTCAAAATGACAGACCTCAGCTGCTGAGATAATAGGATCAGCAGTTTTTTTTTCTTGTTTTAATAATCAATGTAACGCGAATATGTGCTGTATGAGGTCGTGTGCTCTGATGTCTTCTCCTCTGGTTAAGTCCTGTCTGCGATCCCTCCATTACGTGCTTGCCTCTGAAGGGTCACCGGGGACTGGAACTGATTCCATCTGACATAGGAACAAGCAAATCACGCTCGTATCCTCATCCACAGCCAATCTAGAGTCGCCAATTAACCCGACTGTTGGAGGAAACACACACACTGGGGAAAACATGCAAACAACGTCCTGTCTGTCTACTCTGTTCTATCCTCCACTAGCGACTGCTGCAGCGCTTCCTTGTGTATGTGCGTGCGGACACAGTGTGAGAGACACTGGAGGAGTTAACATTTGTACACTTGGCTGTTCCTCCGACCAGACGTGCTGCTAATCGTGCATATTTTTCCAGCATCTGCTGCGACGCAGCCTTTTTCCCCCTCCTGCTCATTATGCACAGACGCTGGCCCTGGCCTGTACTGTGCTGCGGGTGTGAGGGCAGCCATCATAGCTTGGATGCAGCAAGTTGTTTATTTGCTGATTATAGGATACAGTATCAATGGGGATCAGAGGGACAGAAACTCCTCCTCTTTAAACATGTTAAACATCCTAATCTCTGGTAGCTTTTGACTGAAACCTTTGCTTTTGTGCACATGTTCAGCTTTTGACCTGATGGGACACACTTAAAGCAATCACATCGTTTTAATTTTATATCCTCATCGACAGCAAATTTAGTCGTCTTTAGTCAATAAGCAAATGCTCAAATACATAAAATCCAGCCATTAAAAACATGTTGCTTTGGCCCACGGCTTTTATTTTATTCATTCACCCAGCTGAATAGATCCTTTATTCAAACTGCCACGAAGCTGGCTGTAAAAGTCATCATGTTGCTCTTACATTAAAACACCAGACTGAGCAGTCATCTTGCTATGTTTCAATGCACTTTTCCAACATTGGTTTGAATCACTTTCCAACAAGCATAGAAAGACTCAGAGACTTAGTATGCGCAATAGTGTTTTAGTAAGAAATCAGAAAGAAATCAAACCAAAACCCAAGCATTAACTAAGACCACTCCAGAATTTTAAACATGTCACTGGCGCATAATGGCTGTGAGCTCAGGTATCATGTTAGGACCTGCACAGAGAATGTTATTGCTCAGAGGGAGAACTCCTGCCCTGTGTGAGGCTCGAACTCACGACCTTCAGATTATGAGACTGACGCGCTGCCTACTCACGCCAACTAGGCTACGAAAAGGGGGTCACAGGGGGCCCCACACCGCCATATGACATAAAACCGAGCTTGACCTCTATTGTTAGAGTTCTGCTGACACATCAATACCTGCAGTTTCAGTCAAAGGTACTTACAAAGACTAGTAAAGTGTCATTATGTTAGAAATCATAACCTCCATCCAACAGCCAAACTCAATAGCCTCAGATTATGAGACTGACACACTTCCTACTGCACCAACAAGGCAGCAAAGCTACGGTTGTGATGGGACCAACAGACCCGTACTGGTTTATAATGGTGTTTAACTGGTCCATTGTTGTAACATTGGTCCATTGATTCCAGCTGCCACAATGTCAGATGTTTGCACTATGTTTCAGTCGTTATTTATGTCAGAAGTCAAGTTTGTTTAGACAAGTTTCCAGTAAAAGACAGAATTACATTTACTTTTTAGCCACAGGTCTCTGTAAGTTATTTTTGGTGAAAAATAATGGGTTTCTTTGACATTTCACTTATTCAGGTTCATCCAGTTTGTGTGACAAGACATCACACAACACATCAAGGATCCGCTTTTTTTTCCCACCACAGGTTTTATAATTGTCACATCTTCGTTTTATCACACAAATAGATTCACATGCATTCAGTAGATTCAGATATTTTCCTGGCACTCACGCAGCCCTTGAGGTCGAGAACAGACCTCTGTGCTCACGCTAAAGTGATTTGGTAACACAATAACTTGTTGATTTAATTCTAAACGATGATGTTTATCCAGTACAGCAGGTAAATCAGCCCTCTCAGGACATTTGGAAATGTTTAGACACCCCCCCAAAAAAAATGGATGGAAAACCACACCCTTGGTCTGGTGTCAGTGGTGGCAGTCGGTGGGCTCGTCCTTCATGCCACACACGCAAGTACACACACACACACACACACACTTCCTGCTTTCTTCTTCACTTCACTGTGTGTGTGAGGGGCTCTTACTCCCGTCTGGCAGGGCCGTAAATTGTTTCTGTCAGCTTAGATAAACAGACCCCTGGGTTTGTCCATCTCCTCTCCAAATACACACATGCTCATACACACACCTTTGCACATACACATGCACAACCCACACGTAAACACACACACACACACACACATATGGATTATGTTGTAATCAACCAGTAAGAGTTTGCTCCTTTCTCTGCCGTTTCGGGGGCCTGTCTACTTGGTTTCTTCACTATTAATATTCTGCCTCCTGGCGCCGTATCAAATGGTCGAGCGTCCCGAGGAGGATGAAGATGGATTTTATTTATTTATGCTCCGCCAGTGATGTGGGACTGGATGTCTAGGAACAACTCCTAGAGGACTGAGCAGTCGCATCCACAAACATGGGATGGATTCAACATCAACATGTGGATTTCGTTAATTAAAGACAATCTGAATGTGGTGAATGAACTCCTACATTGTGGGAAATGTCTTGAGATGAAACGAGAGGACAGGGAGTGTGAGGGTGGCAGATCGAGATTGAAACAGAAAGTACAAGGGATGGAGAATCTCCAAACTGAAAGTATCCTTCAGTTCCATCAATTTCAGCTGAAATTGATTTTCTTTGAACATGGAACATCATCTTGCTTCACTTCTCTTTTGATGATAAAAGTGATAATTTTTTTCCCCTCCCTTTTCTTTTTATGTTTGTTTGGGGATGTTCTCATGTCATTTCTGCAGAGATGTAATTTAGTCAGACAGTTTCACTCCCTGTTGATTTGATATAATGAGTCGAAGCAGCGTTTCTCTTGCTTGTTGAAGCATTTTGCTTTTATTCCAGATGTCTGAGAGATAAACAATAAAACGCACTGATGCAAATTAAATCTAATATAGATTGTCTGAGGCAACATAACTGATAAGGTGGTGTGGTATTGAGGATACGTAAACTTTTGCTGTTTGCTGCTCACTGTCCCCACAGTTTCTCAGTGAACTGTAAATATGAACAGTAACTTATCAGTTGAGCACATTGTTGGTATACATATAGAAATTTAAGAAAGAATGACCATATGAGGCAGAAACATTCTGGTATGTTAGGTTTCAGGCAAGATGGGAGGGGCTCTTTGAGCTGCGCATGTTGAAATGTCAGGAGGAGTTCAGAGAGAATTAAATTAAAGTTATTAAATTCAATCTGCAAACATTGAAAAACCAGTTTGCAATTTGTGGATGACTGATATTTAAAAACGCACCAGCGAAGCGGAGCACTCAGCTCAGTTAATTCGCCCTCCATTTTCAGTTTTCATTGTTTGCAGCCTGGTATTTTCACCTTATACTGCAGGGAAGCAAATTCCTGGTTCAAGACATTTATATTCATTTATAGACCAATAGCTTCTCTGTGGTTGATGCAATGATTTCTTGTTTTTTTTTTTTCTCAAACCGGACAAAAATTGAGATTTGTATTTGCAATCCCATCAATGAGTAGCACCAGTCCACTGCAAATACACAAGCATATACACACCAGCCGATCTGATCACCGTGTGTGTCTGAGGCTGAGGTGGTTACTAAACCAAACAGCGGCATCTTCAGCAGCCTTGTGTCTATATAAACTGCTTCATCAGAGGACTCATGCCTATGCACCAGCTCAGTGGTGGTTCCAGAAGTGTCCGGGAGAAGCTAGAGGAGCTCAGAGAGACAACCAAACTCTGTGACGAAACCAGCTCAGGTTATGTAGTGCCGGAGGAAGCATTCACATCACAGAGAGAAAATGAAGGTGACATGGGTGTCAGCGTAACATCAAAAATGATTTTGAAGCTAATAATGTTGCTCTAAAATGTCTTGAGATCATAAATATTTAACTACGACGCTATAAATTCACATGGAAGACATTTCCCTCTTCGCAGTTGACATTTTCAGCTAAACGTCCTTCCCACAGAAGCTCTGCATGCATTTATATCGAGGAGTGAAAAAGGAAAGAGGGATGAGCATATGACTGCAGTGGCAGAATTATAGATTATTGTGTTTCTGTCTGGGAGCGACAGGAAGCAGGAACCTCGGCACACAGACGACAAGTTTACAGCTGATTGTCTCTCAAATTGCTCGGCCCATTATTTCATGACTCCATATTGCGTTTTCTCCTCTGTTTATATTAGCGTTCGCTGAACGAACGCAGCCCGGAGCTCATTAGATAATGCTGAGTTGGAGAAGAGGCCGCGAGAAGAAAAGGGTCAGCCATAACATAATGATCGCCGACGGCCACGGGATTCTTAATCATTGAGTCCCTCCTCGGCCCTGGTCAGAGGAAGTAAATCCATCATTAAACCCGAGTTTCTCGCAGAAGAAGCATATTAACACTTGTTTACCGCACGCCTCAAAGCGGGGGTCCTCCACCAACAGGATGTGCTGCGGGACGGGGCAGGGCAGTGCAACGTCTCAGGGACCGGATACGAGGGGATGAAAGTGCTGCGGTCGTCTTTTGATGCAGTCCAGCTCAGTCTCAGTAAGTTCACCGTGTCTCTTTGTCTTTGTGTCACAGCTTTTTCTTCTCTCTCATATACACTCAGCCTCAGTCGCTGTCATCTACCATGGGAAACACACACATACACACACAGGCTCGTGGCCGCACACAAACACTGCACACAGCCTCCAGGTACTCTGAGGCTGAGGCAGAATGAGAGAGTGGTTCCTCCCGCAGCGCTTAGACTGGCTAAGTGTAATTGTATAGGTGGACAGGAGTCTAATAATGCTCTTATGGAACCAAATTATTGTCGTTTTGCCCGCAGACATTCTTCAGCGCAGTCTTTTTCATGTAGTTGTTAGGTTTTGTCTTCAGGGGCTGCAACTCAACATTTTTTGGTCTGTCTATGTCTGTTTGCCACAGTTTTTGCAGCGCCATCCTCCACCCCCTCAAACACAGTCTGTGCTAGAGCCAAGCTACAAATTGGAAAAGGTGTGGATATTATATCCCACGGCGAGGGATCATTACAGCGAGCACTTCAAGCTTTCGCTTCATCCTCCCCTTCTATCCTTTCATCATATGACCTGTGCTATTACAGAAACACAAATTTATTTCTCTTTTTTTGGTGTATGCACGGCGATATTGCATGTAACAAATCATCTTTGGTTCATAGCACCCGCCTGCAGCCCTGAGCAGACCCCGTCCTGGTTTCTAAGACTCTTTCCAAAGCCAAAATGATCTGGCTGCTGTCGCTCCACTCTTTGTAGTGTCTCTCTGGAAAGACCTCTCTGGTATTTCCCTGCACAACATTGACTTGACATCTCTCCTCTGAAGATCCCAATCCCGTAAGACATCAGAATTTCCAGTGATTTTCCTGTCTGATTTTATGTATTTTGCACACAGTGTTCCAAATTTTGAACACTATTTTTAGGATGTTTTTACCTCTCTACCTCTGCACTTTGCTGTTGTGACAATTTCCTCTTCTGTGGTGTGATTAAAAGGATATTCTATTCTATTATATTCTATTCCATTGAGGAAGCATTGATATAGCTGCTGGTTTTAGGATCAATATCTAACTTGTTACTGCTGAAAACACAGCAGGTTTGACTCCTCATCTAATTAAGTAAAAAGCTATTAACAAGAGCCATTAAATTGTTATTCAGCGAGGAAGAAAAAAATAATCTGAAACTAATTTCACTCTCAACTAATCACTTAAGTCATTAGTTAGAAGCTAAAGGTCCAAGCATGATTTTCTCTTGTCTTTGTCGAATGTGATTTAAAAATGAGATATTTTGTGGGTTTGAGCCAAGCAATAACAAGCAAATGGATGACATGTTAAAGGTCCTGCTAAAGTCTGTAACTGCAAATTATTTTAATTAATCAGATTTATCTAGGTTATGACTGCTGCTACGCCTCTGAGTGTCAGTTCGTGCTGTACTCTGACCATAACCACTTACTATATGAATACATGACATTTAACAACATAAAAAAAACATTTTTGTTTTGTTAAATTGTAATAGGTGTCGCTGCTGAAACGCTCTACTGAGCAATTAATCTATCTGTCTGTGATGATTGAAAGTATCAAAAACAGAGCAAATACAAAGAAACATAACAGTTTCATCAGGCTCATTTACAATGCAACAGTTTAGTATGTGATTATATAAAAACCACTGGTTTTGAAATTCAAGAATTTAAAGTTTCTTTAGGGCCACATGGCGATTCAGTGAATAGGTCGCCAGAGCAAGAGGGACCCTTGTTCAAATCCCAGTCGGGCTGAGTGTCTTTCACAGTCCAAAAACATGCATGTTTAGGTCGACTGGAGACTCTAAATTGCCCCTCGGTGTGAGAGTGAGCATGAATCTGTGTGTCTGTGTGTCCAGTGATGGACTGGGGACCTGTCGAGGGTGTGTTTCCTGTCTTCATCCCGTCACACTGTTGGGTAAGTGGGTAAGATAATATAAGAATAGAACGTGCTTTTATTTGTCCCACCATGAGAAAATGTCAATGTAATGGATCGATGGATGTCCCTTGAATGCCTCTCGATTGTATCTGTTTAACATGAGCACAAACTGTGAACATGATGAATGATCGTTTGTTTCTTAGTTGACATTTTATCAACCTGTCTGAACTTTTAGATAATTGATTGCGTGACATACATACATACACACGCACACACATTCTGTACAGACAAACACATATCCACATTTCAGAGCTTATTATACTTATTCGCTAGACATATTCATTCATTTGGTTCTACAGTGTTCCCTTGTCTGGTTTGTATATTGGGCGTACAATATGTACAATATATTCAATGAAGCACAGCACAATGAGGGGTCACACTTTTGATTGCATTTTTTCCATTTTCCTGGAAACCTCAGAATAAAACCAGCCAGGCAATGGAGCAGATAAGGTATATTTATCTCTCTGCTGTTCAGTCTCAAACAGGCACCTGACAGCTTCCAAACAAATAAGAGAGAGGGAGAAAAAACCTTAATAATGCATTATTGAACATACGCTGTCACTGCTGTGAGGTAACACTTGCATGCAAGGCAACACTCGAGGTATCCAGTGGGGACAGACAAGGGAAAAAAGGAGAGAGAGAATTGCCTCGAATGCTGCCCAGTTTCAAATGGGGAAACACTTGTGATTTTGCAGGAGAGTGAATTAAGTCAGAGATATTGACTGGTAACCGGGAGAGTGGAGGAGACCTAGGGGGCCACTTCTAATCCACGCTGACCTACTCTTATCACGCACAGCCAAGGTCAAGAGTCTAATGAGGATGGGACGCCATTAGAGCAATTAGACGGAACTACCTTGTTTCTGGGGCATGCAGAGCCATGGGAGAGAGAGAGAGAAAGAGTGAGAGAGAGGGGGAGGGGGGAGGAGGAGCAGGACAACGACTACAGTAAGAGACAGACTGATGATCTGCCCAGCAGCTGCCTCTCTTACTCTCTGTGTCTGTCGATCTCCCTCTCTCCCTCCTTCCCTCTCTCCCTCCACCGGCCTCCACCTCTCATCTGACAAACAGAGGGTGGAGCTGCAGCTCAGTGCTGCAACAGTGACACTCAGTGGCAAAGATGCTCCACAGACAGGGGAGAAAAAAATGGCTGCAGGTGTTTTCTCCTGAACACGAATCAGGAAAATCCATCACGGGCATATTTTTGCAAATTTTGAGCCACTGACACAAAACAAATGAATCACTTTGGTCAGTTACAAAGCAAAATATGTTTAATATTCACTAATGCGGCATGGCAGATATGAGGATCTGCTGCCTCTGTGTTTCCTATCTTAGTCAGTTAGACATCTTTGCAGCTAATGAGATCAAATAATGCGAGGAATAATGTGTGCTCTGGGACTTTGTAATGAGTATTTTCACAATTCCCTGATGGTTTATTTACTAAATCAATAATAAATTAGTCGAGAAATAACCCATGATTAAGTCCAAATGAAAATAATTAGGAATCAAGGCTTCAAACGATGGAAAACATGAAAAAAGTGCTCAGATTAAAAAACAAACAAATAAATAAACAATACCAGCTAATGGTTGCATTATACAATAATCACATTGTATAAAGTTGTAATAACTGAGAATTGGAGAAGTTACATTTTGTATGCTATTGTTGTTGCTTGGCTGGAGATAATCCAGGTGAAACTACCTCCTCAAAGTGTTTGTTGGTGGCGTCACTGCAGATGGGGCACAAGCATTTTTCCTGCTTTTCTGACCATGGGAGACAGCGGCTGCTTACCCATGCAGACAAAACTGTCCTGGGGGCGTAAGAATAAATTTGCAATCTCAAACCGGCTGGAACACAGTAATTTTCACCTTTGGTGGTAGATTTCTGAAGGGACAAGGAGCTCCTGATTCTAGGCACCATGTGGAGGAAAGTCCTGCGGTCGCCCAATGCTCTGAGCGCCCTCGAGACCCTCTTGGTTAGAAAACTGGATTACGGGACAAGCAGGACGTCTCTTCAAGAGGTGACGAAGGCTTCACAGAGGCAGCAGGCGCTCCCCTAAATGTGGTTGTGTCAAACTTCAAAGGGCAGTGGCAAATATAAAGATGCATGCATATTTTATTACACTGAGGCTCAGAGAAATTGGCAAATTTAGCAGAAGCGTTGAAATGATCCCCAATCTTAGTTTCTATGATATGGGAGAACCACAGTGCATACACAGGCTAATCAATAATGACATTAGCAGTTAAGCTTAATGAAAAATTGATGAACATTATTAATTGGAATTATTACTCGTGATTACATATTCTAGTCTTTTCCAATCATGTTTCACCAGTTAGCAAACTTTTAAACTTTAATGAGATCTGGCCTTAGAGCTCTGACTGCACACAAGGATCACTGTAGATCTCTCATGATACTCCAACTAATGTTTATTCCCATTATCTCATCATTTAGTTGACAGAATGCTAATCTGTAAATTGAAGTTGACCAGTGAGCCAAGATAGATATATCGCTCTTTCTCATAATTTTTTATACAAGTCTTTTGTGCTACACAGTCAATGCAACAGTCTTCCATGTACTCAGCCCTTGTGAAGTGGGTATTTGTCGTCCTGCCGTATGTTGTTTGCACGGTGACGGCAGCGTGTCCAAAAGATGTCACTCTAGTGGGTCAAGCTCTTTCTGCTGTCCTTGCCACACTGTTGCAAATTTCAACACTGTGGAGCATTAAAACGATTATCCTGTCAGCATGCACTCATTAATCTTCTTGCAATGCTTTGTGCATGCACCCTCACATAACTGTCACTATTGTCACTTTATGGTAAATGGACAGGCTCTTATATAGCGTTTTCCTTTGCCTCATGACTACTCAAAGCAGACACATCCACTCCATTCACACCCATTCTATACTAATGGTGAAACTTTCCTAAAAGGTCTGTCTGTTCAAGGACTAACCATTCACATAGATGACATACAGTACAGTAGCATGGATAGCTAGTATGGGTAGTTTGAGGCTTAACATCTTGTTCAGAGATACTTGGATACATAGGCTGTAGTAAATGGAATCAAACGGCTGCAGCCTGTCATTGCAGGTGTCATAAAACAATGGAGAAAAATGGAAACAAGAGAAAGTGATGTAGCTTTTACACAAGCGCTGTGTTTCCTGCTGTGTTGGTTATCAGTTCATCTTATTTTCAAGTCAGTCAAATGATTATTGGAGCAAGTGGTTTTATTCTGATCCTGAGCCTCCTTAACTGGCAGTGTTTGCTTGGAGGTGGCAGCATCATTTCACCCCTCTGAACTAGTTAGTGAGAGCTGTGAAAAGCTGGCCCTGCCAGAGGAATGACCTCCACTCACTCATGGTAGTGGTGGAGAAAACGATGTTTTTGCGGTCTGCTATTATGGAAAATGTCCTCCACCCTCTCGATGACAAAATGTCAATGCGACTGAGCACTTTCATGCTGCGGCTCTTTCCACTGAGGCGTGCCAAGAAGCACTCGAGGAGTCAGTCCGACTGCCCTCCACAACAAAGCCTCCTCCCTCAACAGCAGCAGCCTCTAGCCCTGCGTTTCCCTTTATCTACTTGCCTGCAGTCTGTCATTTACTTATTTCTCCAGTGGATCCAGCATGATTTCATCCGCTCTCTCTCGCACACTCACAAACACTCACAAAAACACGCACATCCACACAAAGGCAAGTGGCTTCGACTCCAGACGCTAGTTCAGTTCTGGTTCTTCTTTTTTTCTTCTGTTCCTTACTGCTGGTTGCTACTTAGTGCAGAGCCCCTCATGGATCAACACAGTAATTTGCACGCATAATCATTAATTTATTCAGTCATTCACACACAATTAGCCAATCTGCCCCCTAGTGTCCAGTAGGAGGCATACGGCGCATCTGCAGATAAGATGCTGAACCAGCATTCGCTACACTCTGCGTCTCATCTCCGACTCTGTGTCCTTGTTTTTAATCTGTGTTTATCGCACACACAGCTCCCTGTTGCTGATATTTTGCACAGGAAATTGATTTGGAAACAAACTTGACTTGACTTGATCGGTTCCCACCATTTGTCTTATCCAGCTGGGAGGTTGTTAAGAAACGTTTTGTCATGTACATGCAGCTCAGCTGTGCCTCCCTCCACCTCCACTTCCTCCTCCTCCTTCTCCTCCTTTCAGTCATGACTGATAAGGAGGAGCTGAGCCTTCTGCCTGCATCTCCAATCAGCTGTTAATCTCCACAAATGAGTGAGAAATATGTCAATTAGCTGGCAAGCAGAGTAACAAATTGTTTATTGATTCTTCTTGCAAATGCCAGTGTCTTTGTGCCCAATCTGCCCCAACTTTTAGAGGGAATGTGGTCTCGAACTTAATCAATTCATCCATCAATTATTTGATCTGTTTTGTACACAATGGTGCCACAAGAGTCTGACGGTACCAATCTACAGTGCACATTGGGTTAAAGCAGGGAATACACTCCAGTGTATTGCAGAACACACACACACAATGTTCACTCTCACACTAACACCTAGGGTCAATTTAGATTTTCCAACCAACATAAACATGCTTTGGGACTGTGGGAGGAATCAGGATTAGGAAACCCACAGGGCTCAGTGGAGAACATGCTAACTCCACACAGAAACACCCTCACTTTGATTCAGGAGCAGAACCAAGCTCTTTCTTGCTCCAAGGCGACAGTGCTAACCACTCATCTGCTGCACCACTCCAGCAAGAAGCAAAACAAAACAAACACAAAGAGAAAAAATCCCAAATCCAAGCACAGAATGTGTGTGCTGGCACCCAATCTGATTTCTGTCAATATGAGCCCAGTAGGGCCCTACTCTGCCCAACAGGAGGGGAAACAAATCAAAACGCATGTTTATGCAAAAATTGCCTTTACATACAGATTTTCACACTTGACATGGTTTTCAGTTTTCCCAGCCTGAAGCTTTAGGGTCAAGTGACTTGAACACATATTCTGTGCCTAATGGGCATTTACAACCAGATTATTCACCAGATTATTAGGTGACAATAGCATCCTCCTAGTGGCCAGACTATGGCACTGTTATCTCATATTGGCAGAGATCAGATGGTCTTGGTCACCTGGTTTTAAAACAGATACAGAATTGTCACAATATCAAAAATAATCAATAGACAAAAAAGCAGTTTCTCCCTCTCGGACACATGCATTGATTTGATTAGGACTTCCCCATACACTCATTATTACTTCTACTCATCAAGTGTCGCTCAAAAACTTAATTCAATTTCCCAGTGGCACCAGGGGTAAAAGTCAAACAATCAACCAAACCATTGGGATTCAATATCAGGGAAATGTGATGTTTATGTTAATGGTTGGAGTATTCCCATCTGGAGCAAAATGGCAAACAAGCTGTGTCCAGTAAATAACTCTGCAGACACAAGCAGCTTGGACCAGTTGGCTCGATCAGAATGTGTGCTGCACTCCTCCTCTTTGTCTTTCTGTTTAAATTAAATGAAATATCTGAGAGAAGGTTTTTTTTTTTTGTCCGGTTTCATCAGCTGGCGCCAGGACACCGAGCCAAATATTTGCTCCACAAATGGCAGAAGACAGACAGCAACAGACTCTGGTGAATCTCCGGCTTAGCAGAGATGCAGCCGATCTACATTAGCTATTTATGTTTGGTGAATGCCAGCACCTGAAGCATTGTGATGTAATAATACTGATATCTGAGAAATGTAAGATGTAAGAATCCTTACTACCAATGGCTCAACACCTGTTTTATTGCATGCTGATTGTTGATACTGATGTGTGTCCATGTGATCTGATCAACATGATGACTACAGAATTATATTAATATGTCCCACTGGTCTTCAAAAAGCTCAAGGATCAATTTAATCAAGTGAATAGACAAGATTAAATGCACTGGACATTTGGATACAACAATCCATAAGATGCAATCAATTGTACAGCTGCGTTGGTTTGTCTCTGACCACCTGCACTTTATGCATGTTACATTTATTTCAGTGCACAGTTTTTTTTTGCAAATATTGCAACTATGAATAAAACTCTCCTTTCAACTTTCTTCTCTGGATCAATTTAAAATCATCGTGCAGCGAAACTTTGGGATGAGTGAAAGAAAAAGATCATGGGTGGCACCAGATGTTCCCCACAACCTGCAGCAGCAGAGCTGGACTGTCTCACAACATCTGTGGAGGTGTGTCGACTGGAGACAGAGACAAAAGAGAAAAAGAAAATGCATTAACAGGTGCTGTGATGGTTGGACGTGGGGTGCAGAGACGAAGTCTGGGTTTTAGTACTTGCAAGGAACTTTGCTCTGACACAAGAATTCATGCTTGTGAATAGTTGATGCCTGTCTGTCAAAGTCCTGCAGAAATCTGAGTTCAGATTTGGAGGTTTTGTTGTGTCCAGTTGGCTATGGCCACTTAAAGTAGCAGCGGTGTGTTTCTGCCCCCTGCCTTCCTCAGCCCCTGCCCTGCGTGTTCTGGCAGCGGTTCAGCCATCGTCCCACAACGTTACACTTCTGAAATTAACATTTTATATGACGGCAGCACAGTGTGGGAGTGTGATAAAGCCTGCCAGCACAGAAATGAAGCAAGCTGGCACTGGATGCACTGTTAGCTCTCTCTCTCTCTTTCTATCTCTCTCTCTCTCTCTCTCTCTCTCTCTCTCTCTCTCTCCCCGTCAATCTGTCCCACCGCAGCAACCTTGAACCAGTTTGTTCGCATCCCAAATGAACAGCAACGGTGTTGAGATTTGAATAGCATAAATAAATGAGCACACAAACAAACCAGCACAAGGCCAATGCCGCTCTAGTGGCAATCTAGGGCTTGCACTCCCTGTGTAATGATCTGCAAATAGCTGGCTGCTGAGATAAAATTCAATTGAAACTACAAACCGCTTCCATCGGGCACATGGCAAATGGCTGTTATAATTTCAACCAAGAGATTTGCAATGCACCTGGTAAAATCCAAACACTTCAAGTCAATAGGGCTTCTGGGTAACATCATTATAAGACCACATATTGCACACCGTTTTTTGTTTTTTTTGCCTCCTTGTCTCATCAGTCAGGAAATGTCTTAGTTTAAAGAAACAAGTGTATTTCCAGGAACAGGACTGATGGAGAGATATGTCTGTGCAGCTGGAACTTCCACACAAGCATCGTGACTTAATGAAATGGAAATTATTGCAAATGTTGAAGACGTGCAACCTTTAAATCACTCATACTGATTAATTCAATTTTCCATGTTGCACCCTGCGGTTTCAACATTCATCATTCTTCATTTACAGGCTTACTGTAGCTGCAAGGTGAGAATTTAAAAGGCCTTTGCAGCAAAATTGAATGTTATAAGTTTTGGGGAGTGTGTAAGAAAGGATTAAATGTGGATGCGGATGGTATTTCAATATTCCAAGAAAAAAAAAAGAACAAATAAAACACTTTTCAAAGCCTTTTAGGCAGAAGTTTGGGCAGTTGTCATAGATACCGATCCAATAACATTCCATTATGTTCTTGAAGACTGTGAGCCAATCAGAGGGTTACTATTCAGAAGATTTTTGAGTGAATTGTTAACCATAAACGATCTGGAACAAGCCTATTATGTTTCCTTTGAATCGCAGCCATTACGCAGGACATCGTGACAGTGACCCTTGCAGCTCTGTCTGCTTAAATGGCTGTCTCTGCCTCTGAATGCCTTTTTTAAACGCGGCTAGTTTTTCTAACCTTGTGATTCATCAGGAGAACAACACCCAGAACGGCCGTCTCGATGAGCGTCCTTCCCAGGAGCAGTGAAGGAGAGTGGCCTGTGATGCTGAAAGCAGCTCTTTAAAATATTTGACCACAAAGATTGATGATAGATGTGTGTTGGGCTGAAAGAAAAAAAAACTTTCCACCTCACAAAATGTTTCATTATATTTGAAGTTTGGCAGTGCGCTGCTCTATTTTCTGGTGAACCGCTGTTGCGTTTGGACCAAAACCTACTCTCTGACAGATCTTTGTATTGTTTAACTTGTTTTGTCATCTTATTTGTGTGCACACAGTGGCAGGGCAAATAAATACTATTTCATTTCCTTCAGTGAAAAACCTAAGGACATACAGTGCAAAACATAATGCTAATGAAAAGCTCCCAATGAGATTCTCACAATAGATATAAATCTGCGAGTTTCTATCATCTTCTCTCTGTCTCTCTCTCTTTCTCCGATGACAGATTCCGAAATTATCCCCCCAAATGGGCGCCGTCATTATCTGCTGCTTGTGAGTCATCACTATCCCATGACAGAGCGCTGTGAAAGGATTTCCCCTTTACAGCTGAGCGCTCAGAAGATGACTTATAGACGTAGGAAAAACCAGCTGCAGCTCAGATTGACACTCACATAATTTTCCAAGCATAGAAGGCTCTGGGAGGGTTCCTAGTGATGGGGTGTTTTCTAGGGACACGTTTTTTTCATTCAGAAACGAAAACTCAGAAAGACCATAAATGTGAGGCGCAAGAACCATGAGGAGTTTCTCTTAAAACACACTGATATAATATTAAAAACCTTTATTTAATCAGCTACGTCCTGGTGGGATCTCGAGAGGTACATTAAGCTGTTGCTATATCATTACCGAGAAATTATCTCTCAATCCGGCACTTGTGAAGCTAGTCTGCATGGTGCAGTACTTTTGGTGAAGTGTAAATGAGGATCGTATCGACTGGATGAGCCTGCAGAGTATCTGCCACACTTCTGCTGCCAAGAAGCAGCTGAACAAACCCAGTCAGCCTGCAGGAGATTACCGGTTTGAACTGGAGTTAACTTAGTTTACTCGACCTCTGCAAGGAGCTGCAAAAGATGCCCCCAGAAGAAGTTGGATTTCTGTTAAAACTGCAAGAAGAATTGAAATGGGACCAAATCCATTTATTATGTGGAGCAAAAGGAAATGCTACAGCCACATATGGATGCTGTTTTGTTGTTTTTGTTTTTTACTTAATTAGTCATTCTGCTGGGTCATGTGTACTCTCCTAAATTACCTCTGTGTGCACTAAGTGGACCGTGCGATCTAATCTTCATAAGAATGGTTGGGATTCAATTTTATTGATCTCTGAGGGGAACTACTGTATGGTTCGTGCAGCAAAAAGTAAGAAGATTCAGCAGTGAAACATAGAAATACTCCAGGTTATTACAGTTGTGTATTAAAGACAAGAACAACAACAACAACAATTAGGCAAAGGTATAATATTTAAGATCTTGGCAGATAGATGTCATCTTTATTGGTTTTGGCCTCCATGTTACTGCGATAGTATTGTTCAGCTGAATCAATTCAGAGATCTGCAGCAAGGTATGCGCTGTCAGACAGTCACAAAGGGCGTAAACACACCCTCAGGTTAGCAGAACTTATTTGGTGGAGAAAATGAACAGTAAAGCTATTACAAAAACTGTCTGAGAGATACATCCATCACGGTTTACAGACTGACCTAGTGATTCAATCCTGACCCAACTTGCACACACAAGCACTCAAATAGAGAGAAAAGGAGAGTTGTTTTTTTCTTGTAAAATGAGTCATTATGCCAAAGTTTCACCTCCAGATAAAGATGTTAAGATAACTAGGTCAACTTGTTTCTGATCCTGACGCTGTCACACACATAACTCTACAACAGGATTGCTGTCAGATTTGTGTTATGCAGTAATTTGGGCCTTAGGGGGAAATGTAGTAACCTCCTGACCTTTTAATTAAGTCTATCATTCAACCAAACTTCATTTATGTAAAGTGCACTTATATAGAACTTTTCATGCAGAGTAAGCACCCCAAAATAAAAACTAATCAATAATACCCTAGCATCTCACATAGATTTACAGATACGCACATACTAGACTAGGTTGGTGTGCCCATACTTTCAGAACACGCAGAGAAATATACAGAAAAATAAGAACACTGAGAAAAACAAGATGTTTCTTTCTGTAGGAAAGATGCACCAGAGAACAGACCAAACTAAAATATATACAACTGAGAAAAACTGTTAAAGTTAAACTATATGAAATTATACATTTATACAGTTTTAATTTTACAAATAACTATAAAACTATGAAACTGACAAATAGCAATAAACAAAAGTGAAAAAAAAGGAGTTGTAAAATAATTCAAAAAGAATACTAACATCAAATAATCTAAGGATAATAAGGGTAATATAAAGTATAGTGAAGCTGAAACAGTAAAAAATAAATAAATAAATAAAACAAAAGGGCAATAAATGCAGTTCAAAAGCAATACAAGAAACACTATAAAATATACATATAAACTATTAAAGGATATAAAAAGATACATAAAACATGAAGCTAACTACACTATAAAACAAAATAGCAGTAAAGCAGTTCAGCTTAAAGCAAGAATGTCCAATGCCCAAAAAGTACTCATCACATCAAAATAACACATGTATCATCACTTCTGTGACATATGTGCAGAGGAACATTTGTCTTGCTGTGTTTGTAGCAACCTGTTGAATTTGCTTTTGGTTCAATATTTTCTCCTTTTGTCTCCCTGTCAGCATCTGAAGGTCTCTCTGCCTCTGTATAGTAGCAGCTGATGCTCAGCTGTGATCTTCAGCGGGTTTCTCTCTGTTTTGGCATCTGCCTCCTCTTTGATGTTGAGCAGGTCGTGAACAATCAGATCGAGGTTTGTTTTGTATCGGAGACAACTGGGGGAGAGGGGGAGGGCTGTAGAGATGCACAGCGAGCTGCAATTTACTGTAAAGCTCCATAAGTATTAACAGCATAAACAGGTGCTTGATGGATTCATTGAATGCCATTGCTGGAAATGTCAGATAATTGGATGGATTGTGGAAATTGTGGCGGTTTTAATGTGGGAGGCACAGCTTGAGATGTAAATATTTACTTCTTTTGTCAAAAATGTTTGAGTAAAATAGAAAAGAATGAAAGGAGACAGCAGCGCGATGTAAAGCAGGAGCTGCGCTCGGCATCCGACTGCGTGCAGTCTTCAAAGTGAAATACTAATCGTCTCGCAGCAACGTGTCAGCCATTCAAACCTGACATTTTTTTCTGTCTCACTTAATCTTAATCAACATAAAGCTGCCTGTCATTAATCCTCTTTTTCTTCACTCACTCAGATCAATGTTTCCTTTTCCAGAGCAAAGATAGTAATTAATCCCCGGTCCAACAGAGCCTTCAGGCGTGACTATTCGTCAAAGACCCTAATCAATGCCTGTGCCTATTCTTCTACTTTCAGAAAATGAGTGGCCTTTTTTTTTTTTCTTTCGGATCATGTTTTACATTCCACCTTAGCGAATCAATGAATCTTATGAGAGTGAAATAATTAATGCTCAAGCACAATCCCCGTAAGAGAATCTGAATTCTTGCAGAACAGTTTTCTTCTTTAAAAACTTCGACCCTGGAGCTCATAAAAGTGTATTTAGAACAGGCCTGAATTGATGTGCTTCCTATTGTGCCCATTAGAATTATTTCTGCAATAAATGGCCTATACGCGTGTCTTCTCACTCCATTGCTTCCTCATTGACTCCCATTAATGACATTTCTGAAGAAAGATGAATAATAGATGCTATTACTGATGAAACTTATCTTGGAGCGGTGAAACTCGCAAGGAATGGAGCAGGCTAAAGGCTGGTAATGCCAGAGTAGCCTGGGCACAACAGATAGGGAAAGGAGTGAAGGAGTGAAGGGGCCACTGCCTATTTATCAAGAGTAAGGTGCATGAAATTGGCTCTTAACCTCACAGTTAGAGGGTTTAATTAGAAATCATGCTTTTGCTACAGGAAGGGGGGAGGAGCGGTGAGTTGTCCAAACAGGGTGATAAATGACTTGTGGGACAGCAGGCTGTGGAGAGACGAAGAGGAGGAGGAGGAGGTAGAGTAGGTGGGGGAGAGAGTGAAATGTAGGTGACAGCTCTAGTGGCGGCTGGAGGTGAGACAACGGGCTGGAGCAGAGCGGAGATTGCAGCTGAAGTGCAAAGCCTCACCTCGAGAGCTGTGAGGGCTGTTATCATCAGGACTGCGAGGGCAGAGAGAGAGCTGGAGCCGGGGTCAGCGAAGAAAGCAGGCCCACAGCTCTCACAGCCCCGGTTATTAATACGTGAACACTCATCACACAACCTGCAGGGCCTCCCGCCAGAGGGGCCCAAATCCTGACACCAAAACTCTCGGCTCTCACGTAAATTCAATTTCAACTCCCAAAAAACAGAAAACAGTGGACGCCGGGCGCACTCGACATCAACTCTGTTAGTTTTCTCAATGGTTTCGGTGCTCGCTGTGGCCAGGCAACACTGCAGGAATCAATACAGAGAAAAAGATAGAAATGTTTTTTTGGGGATTTTTTTGACATTGAACTGTATATCACAAATGGGGCTGGGTACTGAATCTCAAATTATTTTGTTTAGCGGGAGCTGAGGTTCTCATTTTTTCATGACTGTAAGTTGGTGGATTTAATGTGTTTATATGGCTCCATGAAAAGGTTATGACCCATGAAAATCAGCACTGACAAAGTAAAGAAATCAATAGCAAAATGCATAAGCATCAGAACAGCACTAATATGGAGGATTTTTTCCTGATTTTCCATGAATGCCACAATAACATTGAGCGTGAATCCTTTTCAAACACTAGTTTCATCAGAAATGCCTCTGATACTTTTTTGCAAACTATTTTACATCGTTCTTTTTTGTTTTTGGACAGATCCGGTGCCCTGTTATACTTATCTGGCTAAAACATGTAGGTTTTCCACTGATTAGTTGTATCTATTCAGTGGCGATACAACAATGACGAGTGTATGCATCCAGCCTTACATATTTGAGCCAAAATCAGAGAAGGAATCGGAGACTGAGGAAGAACCAGGTGCATGTACGCTGACATTTCAGTGCCAGAAACTTCCCAAACTTCTGCCTCGCGTGTCTTCATATGCTCCACCGTGTATAGAACAGAGTCTGTA
Source organism: Karalla daura (assembly GCA_029224185.1). NCBI lineage: Eukaryota > Metazoa > Chordata > Actinopteri > Chaetodontiformes > Leiognathidae > Karalla > Karalla daura. The sequence continues at coordinate 14,476,574 of CM055198.1, read as the reverse complement.
CACACATTGACTGTCACAATCTGTCTCTGTCCAGTCTCATGCAGCTTTTCAGCGGCATTTTAAAATTCGTATAGGGGTCATTCAACAGTTGGGCCCGTTAATCAGTTCCACTGGATGCTTTCAACCTGGGCCTTTAAAGGATTTTCAGTGACCAGAGCATTTGGGGTGAAACTGGGTCAACACCTTCACAGGCACGGAGCTGCCTTCTGCTGAGGCCGAGAGCAGAAAGAGAGCAATGTTAAAACCTTCATCCCGTCCGCAAAACCTATCCTGCGTTTAATTCTCAGGGTGTCAAATCCCACTAATAGAGCAGGCTCATGTCAAATAGATCTATGCAGAGTGAGTCTGAGGGATTAGCAGCTCTGATGGAAATAGCCGTTCAGAACGTGCAGCGATCCTTCTGTATTCAGCTCCAGGTCGGGGGGGGGAACTTTCTTGCTCAGTGCAGACGTGTTGTTGTAGAACGCAGCTCCTCCAGAACTCAACCGGGGACGACTCTGACCTTTGACACGCTGGAGAGGTTGCACAAAAGGCCAGTACGGTGATACATTTTCAAAGCGACGGATGTGAATGACTTTTGCAGCACTGTCATTTGTCTGGAAGTGAGGCTCTCGTGGCATTTTGAATCAGGGTTTCTCGGCTCGGATGGAAATGCTGAATTCAAGACTATAAATACTAGTAATGGAGGAGTTATTTCAGCCCCTGGGCATATTCACTGATCTGCTCTTTACTTCATGGCGGCTGATGTGAACAGCACTTTTAAGTTTACGCTGCATTTGTAAAATCATGCACACTATTCTCCCAGCTTTATTTATTGCAGTAGCTTTCACAGGATTATACAAGACGATGCTGGTGAACAAGAAACCAGTCACAATCTCACTCATTAGACTATGTTTATATAGACTAAACCACTGACCAATTATAAAGATTTCTGCCTCTCGTTATAAACATTTCCATCTCATTTGGAGGCGATTTATTGGCATTTTTATTGGAGATCCCACATTTATGAATGCTCAGTGTGACACCGTGTCACGGCCGATCAATCGCTGCAGACAGCGTTGCACACAGCAGTCACAGAACCTGGCCGTGACGAAACCCTGAGACTAATAAAACCACACAGCATCTGCCTTTACATAAAAATGATTCCTGCTGTTGATGTTGAGTAATCCACAGCTGGTTTAGCCAGAGATTCTACTCCGACCTTGTTCCACCGCTGCTTAATTCCAGCACCAAGAGCGGGTTTAGCTGGTTCATCATTTAACAGTGGACATATCCTTGAATCGCTGCCAGAGAGTAAGCTGTGAGTCTCATATCAAAGCCAGCCTCCAGGAGATAACCCCGAGGCACTGGCGACAGGGAGGGAAGACGGTGATTTTTGATATAAATATCCGCCTCCCCTGCACCTCACAACACTTTCTAATTATATTAAGATTAATTGGCTGGGGTCTGAGGGACTCCAGGTACGGAGTCAGAGTCTGAATGCAACTTCACTCCTTGTTGGCTGGGACTTGGACTCGGCTGAAAAGCCTGTTAATTAGGCCTGTGGTGAGGTGTGATAAAAAAAGGAGCAGTACATAAACAAGCCCCAGCAGAGCGGGGACGAGGAGGTCACCTGCCTCTGGACCTCCGACATCCTCCACCTGTATCACACCAGGCCACACGCTGTGCCTTCGTCTCCGGGGGAAGGGTGACAGGGGAAACTTTCCACACGCCGAGGAGCCGCAGCCTCCACTAATCTCATAGCTGTCCAATTGATTTAGCTGGAGGTACGTCTCGCTGCCACCACCCTCGCTGTGCATTCCCGCTCACCGCTGAGATCTAATGTCCGTCATAAAGTTAAACATCGTCGGGCCACATGGAGATTTTTAATGAGACTCCCATGCTCATTTCACGCTCAATATCTGTCCTTTTCTTTTTGTTCCGTGTCTCTCTCTCTCCCTCTCATTCTGTAAACGCTCTGTGGTCTGCTCCTCCTTCCCTCAGCTCTTACCATCAATCAGCCTTTAGCTCCCGTGGACTGAGACAGTGTCACGCTGGGCTCTGTGTGGTGCCAGATAGGACCACTGCGCCCTCAGGTTACCCTTACACTTCCAGTTTGACACCCCTGATATTTACTTGCTATAGAGAAAATTGAAAAATACACGGGAGTTTAAAGTGAGGACAGGGGAGTCAAACTTTGGACTTTTTGAAATCAGCATGTGTGCCATCAGGGTTGGAGGGAAAATTGTTGTTTCTGCCAATCAGTAATCACAGTCCTTGATAGCGAGCACTTCTCAGACTCAGTCAACAAGAAAATGTTTTTGTTTTTTTTTCTGTTTTTTTTCCTCAGATCAGTCATCTGTTCCAGAGAGAGCCTGTCATAATGCATCAATCCGGCAAAAACAGGAGTTTGAGCAAAATGGGATTTGCAGCAGCTTGCGATCACAGCAACAGTGAAATCAACACAAATGACCAGATTGTGAAACACAAATACACAAACACAGAAGCAAATGGCTTGTTTACAATACTTCATATGTTAAATACTTATTAGAAAATAGTAAAAATTTTAAATAAAAATCAAAGGCATGTATTGTACAGCCAAATGCTGCTTGATCTTCGGCAGAACATGGTTATATAATTTACTGAGCCTCGTTTATAAAGTGCTTAAATTTAGAGGTTATTTGAGCCCATAGATGTGCTGTCTGTCTGCATGATCTTGCTAAATGCTACTTGCTAGTTGACTGTGCTCTGGTCATAATTAAAGACAGTAACAGAAAGAAGATTTTGTATTGAGGGTAAATGAAGGATAGTATGATAAGCTGAATTTTATTAAATATCTAAGAACACCATTTTCCCCTGATTGGAACGTGGTTTGCACAGTGAAGTTATTTCTAACCGTTCTCCAGTTATCCATCCTGAAGCCCCATCAAAAAGTAAACCAAGTGATCTGGCCCTTTGAGATCTCAGCCGCTATAAGAGAAACTGATTAGATTTTCTACATATGCATTTCAGACGGTTTATGTAATCTTCCCGACTATGTCTAATTTCTTACTAATGTGGTTTTTTACATGTCCTGAAATCTAAGAGCAGGAGACGACCTTCACTCAGCCAATGCTGACTTAAACTCCCCAGCATCAGCTGCTGCTGAAATACTTTGTACCTCGGTGGACGTCCTTGTGCCTCCAGTCTCTCGCTTTTCGAGTGTGAATGGATGAATAATGACACTAAAGCGAGCTGTGACTTCCCAGACACTGGTAGAACTCAGACAGTTCTTGGTATTTAAGTTCCAATATGAAGAAATCACTAAAGAGGAAGCTATGAAAACCTTTCATTCGCTGAAAGTTTTTTGTGCATCATATGGATAAAATTAATCGAATATGTTCAAGTGTTTTATTCATCCATGAACCTTTTCATCCAAATATTTATATAGAGATGAGCAGATGAAAAACTCCAGCTGGATCAATGAGGTATGTGTCCTCCCTGTCTGCCTGTCTGTCTGTCTGTCTGTCTATCTATCTATCTATCTATCTGTCTGTCTAACTATCTATCTATCTATCTATCTATCTATCTATCTATCTATCTATCTATCTATCTATCTATCTATCTATCTATCTATCTATCTAAGTCTTCTAATATGCCCTGCTTTCATCAGTATTAACATATTTGCCAAGAAGAAATGAAACAAAAGTCATTATAAATATAATAACAATATCATATCTGTAGCAAGTACTTTGCTTTCTAGATCGAAATACAACATTGGCAGCCAATTTTTTTTCCTGATGAAGAACAATGAGATTTGCCTTGTGCCAATCACGCATCAGACCTGAGGACACCCTGCTCCCACCCTCCCACAATGCACAGCTGTCTGACAACACTTGCACACAGCACATCCTCCCCCTCACTCAGGAAATCAAAGCCGCCGCCACCCCCCGCCCCCCCAATCTCACTCACACATGCACACACACACACACACACACACAAAACATCAGCAGGCTGCCGGGGTCAGAGGTCCTCCAGCTGTGACCCGCAGGCTGGCTCTCACTGCTCCACAGCTTCAACTGAATGAAGAGAAACTCTTTTTTCCTTTTTTTTTCTTTCCCATTTGTGTTTTACAAGAATCTCGTAGGTGGAAAAAGTTGTTGCTCGTCATCTGTGATTTATCGCCTGTAAAATTTGCTGCTTACCTTGGTTTCTACAGCAGTTCTGTCATTTGTTGGTTGTCTGGTCAGTTCAAGGCCGTCGATGGAGAGAAACTCATCTATTTGCTCTGCAGTCATCCGAACAAGTCGGTGGTGGTGTCAGCTGTTCACCCCGAGCTCAGTCGGGGCTGAAAATCCTCTCGTCTCCTTCACAGGTCGATCGCATGCATCAACACCAGCTCCTTGTCCTTCCTCACTTTCTTCACAAAGAGAAGTGAGGCCTGTGTTCTCTCCCCGTAAGAGTCTGTGTGTGAAATATAGATGCAACGCAATTAGTTTGTGCTCAGAAAAAGAAATGATCCCTGTCCTTTGTAAGTGGACGTTTTCTCTGCAGGCTACAGCACAAAATAATGGAAAACAGCAATAAAACTCCAATTAACCGTGTCAGAAAATTAATGGGAAATGACCAAATAAATGATCCGAGTGGGTGAACAGTGTTTCCAGAGTTTTTAGAACAGAGCAAAACTGTAACAAAAGGAATCCAGGACTATATGAAAGTTTGTTTTTTCCACTAAGAAGAAGACTACAAAAGTTCAGAGTTCAGTCACTGTGTGGTGTCAAAGGAGGTTGGACATTAGTCAAAAACAGTGAGATCTGTAAGTTAGAGCTCAACTGAAACAAATTTACTAAAAGGTAAAAAGAGAAAATCTCAGCAAATGAATTTAGGGAAAGTCAAACATACAGTACAGTACAGCTTGTACTGTATTTAAGCCGCATAGCCTTACATTTCCAACACCCAGATGGCTTTGAATGTGTTTCAGTATTCACAGCTCGACCGCTGCAGCCTGCACCAAAACAAACAGACCGACCAAACAGCAGCCTGCACGTTCAGAACTCAAACTGCACCATTGGAATCAATCATAAAGTGACCTGCATGACCACAGACCTCCAAGGCAACCAAGGTAAACAGTCTGTAGAACAAATCAAACAACAAACAAAAGAAAAAATTCTCGAAAAAAAGGAAATGCGTCTGATTGGTTTGGGCCAGTTAGGTCAAGTATGAAATCACCAAATCCACAAAAAGCAGGAAAAGCTCCCCAAACAATTTTCCAGCATGGTCAACCTGAACATGGTCACAAAGACTATTCTGGAAATACTTATCAATCTTCGTATCCTCAATCGCTAGAAACGTTTGTATGGCTGAGTGTTTTTAACTATTTCAGGAGCTTCAAAGTGACGGGTGCGCTGCTGTTATCTCCGATACAGATTAGGTTGAGGTGTGGTACGTAGGATGGATGTGTGAGTGTCACAAGCTCTAAACATGCCCCATAAGCCACCTGCCCATCAGGTTACAGCGAGCAGCCCCAGCGGTGTACGAGGAGGAGTCTTTGGCAGCTGGAGAGTCAGATATTTCCCTCAGGAGCTGGTGCAGAGCGGGGAATGAGCGAGTGCTGCGACTGCAGTCACAACAACTGCTGATGCTGCTCCGAGTCTGTGGCTGTTTGATAACAAGTTCAAGTGACAGTGGAAGTGACCAAAAGCTTACTGGGGCCTGCGTGAAACAATGGTTTTATCCTGAGAAAAAGCTTCGGCTGAGTCGTTTGATTATTGCATCATGTGCAGGAAAACCAGAGCAGTTGCCTTTGTACAGACTTATCCAACCTCTGCCGAGCCCCGCAGAGCATCTATCGATTATAAACTCACTGTGAAGATAACAATAGTGTCGAAAACCAAGATATTTTTCTTTTATAGCTGGAATACCCAAAGACGTCAAATATTCAAGTGAATCTCTCACCTCTCACCTACATTCACACATGCTGGAGTCAGTTTATAGCTAAATACGTGCTTCTCTCACTTCTGCAGCTCATGCATCTGAGCATGTTAAATTTAGATAGAGAGAGAGATTTAGATAGAGATAGAGAAAATAGAGTTGCATCAAATACTACTAATCAATCATCTGCCTTTTAAGACTTATCATGGCATAAGGCAAACTTTCTTTATCGCTTAAGGGAAATTATTCCATACTGTAGCCCAAAATCATACAAATGAAAATCAAAAGTCCACAAAGAAAAATGATACTAATAAAAGCAATAATTTGACATTCTGCAATGTAAAAATATAACATCTACACTGGGTTTCTATGATGTGCCAGTGGCATCAACACAGTCATCAGATCGGGGCTCGGTGCCAGAGGATTTATGCTTTGGAGGAGCTCCATGAATTTCCTCTGATTGGTAACAGCATTGCAGCATGTGAAAGAAGGTGCACTTTGAAGAATCGATTCGGCACCAGTTTTCCAATGCAAAACCAACTGGAGGTAATCAACCCCCCCACGTGTTTCCATGCAACATGTAGGTCGCTGATTGCTCCGCTCCTCCACAGCTATTTGTAATCTGCTGATTTTTTTTTTTTTTCTGTGGAGCTGCTGATGGCCTCCCTCAGCGCACAATAGAGAGGCAAGCAGAGAAGGACCGTGGGGCTTTCAGTCCCGCGAGGGCGATGGAGGACGAATCGTTCCCAGGATGATGAGGGGAAATGAAAAGTGATGGATGACGACCAAAACCAAAGACAGTCATGGAGCACCCACTCATGCCCAGCATGGCAGGTTACGAAGGTCCTTTTTCAAAAATTCTGTATTTCACTCCAGAAGTCTGGAAATGATGGTTACACATCATATTTATAAACAGGTCATATTCAACATTGTTTGCATGGAATTTTAAATGCACATAATGAAATAAAAGCCCCGTTAACCAGATACGACTGATTCTCAATTTCTGCCTTTGTAGCACAACAGGCTTTGAGCGTGTTCACATTCCTGCTGGAAACGCTTGATTTAAAAACCTAATTGTGCAAAAAGAGAAATAACCGCAGTGAATGGGATCAGCACTGTCCACCGTACATACTACTAATTCTTGGATTAGAGCCCAGAGGGACAGAGAGATAGAAGACGCGCTGACGGTTTATTTCAGTTCATGTCGTGTTCAACAGACGACGCTTGCTCAGCTGTTTCCACCTCCTGCCTCCTGTAATGTTTTAATGGCTTTTGCGGGTTGTTAAGTGTGCCCCTGTGTGCGCAACACTGTTATTTCTGTGACACATTTATCATGCAGGGTATTAATTAAAATAATATTCATACAAACTGTGATGGATTTGTCACAGTGGCTCACAGCAGCCAAACACACACTGCTCGATAGTGTCAGTATCTTTATTTACGTGTGTGTGTGTGTGTGTGTGTGTGTATGTGTGTGTCAGTGTGTGCTTTCTTGAGTAGACTCGGGCGTTTATTCTTCTCGATTCATGTTTTAATAACCACTTTTGTCCTGTGGCATCACTGGGTCGTGATGCACTTTTTCAAATGTTCAAGAGATTTTGAGAATTAAAGTTTGATAGATGCAGCAAAGCTGATGCCGACGTTTCCTTCACTCGACTCAAAGCTTCAGCAAGTTGCAGAGTTTCACTTTAGCGGAAAATCGTGAAATAGCCGCTCGGAGAGTTGTCCAGGTAATCGAGCGGTCAGCGCAGCCAGGCAGACATCACCCTGACCTTTCCACGTGTCACTCTCCGCTCTTTCCCAGTGACAGCCCACGCAAACATGATGTGATGTATGTCGACAGGGGGGAGAAATTAATTTATTAAAATTGTGCATGTGGCATTTTAGGTCGGAAGAATGAAATGCCATGATGTGCCCGAGTTGTTTGTAATTCTGTCACGTCCTGTTGCGTATAATCACAGAGCAGCTGCTGATTGATTGATTGGAGCGCAGATCTCTCTTTTGCATTGTATTTGCCCAGTGTATTTATTTCAGTGTGTTTCATCTGCTTTGTGGAAATGTAAATGTATACCTGATTGAACGTTCTCCCCCAGGGGGTTTTGGAGCTGTGAGTTTTGCTCATTCATAGAGAACATGAGCTGTAATGTTAAATCCAGACAGTCGGAACAGACTGCGTTTATGATGAGAGTTTATGGTGGACAACAATAGTAAAATGTCCATTAAAACTTCTCAGGCTCATAATCCACCTCTCGGCCGTCCATCTGTTTGCTCAGTGGAGCCAAATCCCCTCATTCTGCTTCCATGTGAACTTATTTCTTTCATCAAAGCATGGTACTGCAGCCAGCATAAACATATTGAGCCATATTCTGACAAATCTACGACTATGTGCAGCAGTGGGACGGACAGCAGAGTGGCTTTTTAATTACTGTTTTTCTAATGGGCTTTTTAATAGCATAAACAGTGACAAAATGACAAAATGACATGTTTAGTATTATTAAAATTTCAAATATACAGAAAACAGGAAGAATCTATTCATTATTTTATCTTTCTACATAACTGGTGTCACAGGGATCTGCTGGAGCCAGTTCAGATTCACATTAACCAAAGGCATCAAATACACACACACACACACACATACACATACACACACACATTTTTAAAGCCACTTCATCTCAGAGCCTTTACATGAACAAAACAACACACAAAATATAGAGAGCAGAGCTTTTGTTAGAAAACACGATTCAGTGAACATGCTGAAGTGACTCACCAATGGGCAGTTTACAGCCTCCAATCAAATCATCTGACTTGTATGCTTTTGAACTGTGCGAGGAAACCTGGAAAGTTTCAAGTACACAGGGGAGAAGGTGCACACTCCACACAGGAAGAACCAGGAGTCAAACCCAGGTCCATCCTGCTGCCACTAATAGACCCAAACAAGATGCAAAACAGAACAAACAAAAGGAAAATTATAAGACCAAATCAGCAGCACTGAATGTGCATCTCGGCTACCTGACACTAAATGAAACCAGATATAGAACTGTCATGATGCTAAAAACAATGCATAAACAAAAAATGAACTCCACATGTGTGAATTAAATCAGTTACTCTATGTTGGAAATCTGTGAAAAAAGGAGCCCTGGGTATTACTGAAACTGACAGCTAACTTAACAAAACAAGCAATGTCATGACCCACGAGTGAGAGGGTGGAACAGGTTAAAATGAGACTTTCAACTTGGAAAAAAAAAAAGGTGACAGCTGTTAAAGCTGATGGCAGAGAGTGGAGATGGAGCTGCCCACTTGTGGTGACAAAGTGTCTCATAGCAGGTAAATGAAGACCAACATGATGTTCCACCCAGATATGCAGAATAAAGCAGGTAGGCGATAAATCCACGAAGCCTCTACACAAGCAGCAGATATCACCTGGAGATAGTCCTGCACTGCTTCTGCTTTTACATTCAGCAGCTCAGACTCATTCTTGGCGTTAAGCCGGATGGGACGCCGCACTATATCATTCTGACTTTGATCAAACAGAGGGGGAATTAACCTGTGTTAGCACTGCTTGGCCCAGAGTAAAAAAACACATAACAGTGATTAAACCTTACTTTTACAACTGAGGGGATTGTAGATCTTACCTTATTTGGACCCGGACTAATCTCTTCATCTCTTCAACTGCACAACCTGCTCCTTCTTTTGCAGCCATGGGGTTTGATCTGCCTCTCACTGTTATTCTCTTTGAACCGGGCCGAACTGTTCAGTTCAACTGTTCAGTGATCATAGGTGCCGCGCTGAGGCACAGACGAACTGTTGATGGCCATGCTTTTAATGTCGCGTTACTATCGTCATGACGTCGCACTGATTATATGCAGCTATGCGCTTCCCCAGAGACGATCAATACCAAGCGACCTGCCACATCTGCCCGCCGCAGTGTAGAGGCAAACACTTCACAGAACCAGACACTGTCTCAAGAGGCAGATGCGTCGGTGCTGCTGGCACTGCACACACACACACACACACACACACACATACACACACCTGTGTCTGAGGTCAAAAGAAGGAGATACATGTTCTCTGAATCATCTCAGAGTTGTTTTTTTCCTCTTTTTTAAGGCTATTAATATTGGAGAGAGGCTGTTCTTCTGTTGTTGTCAGGGTTGAGTTTGGCTTTAATTATCTTTAGATATTTTTGGATCCTCAGGTCCCCTTCCACATGGATTACATATTGGTGCTTTTACACCTTGACAGCAGTTTTACTTTTTTTTTTCACTTTTGTTTTTAATGATCACACATCCGTGGCAGAACTAAGAAAACATCCTGGTCAGTCTCGACAGAGCCTCTCTGAGGAGACCTACAGTCTGCGTTACATTTGATGAACGGCGCAGAATTCTCTGTCTTAGATAAAGATTTTTGCATTATTGCATCATAACTCAAATGCAGCCCGCTTCACCCCAAAGACGGAGAATGTAAACAAGCCTTGTGGGGGGATGATATACCATAACACACTGTCAGTGCTTTCACAGGATTTGTTTGCTTCCTGGGAGCAAACATCTGTCAGGATTACAACTTTGTTCACGCAGGTATGCACGAAGCGATCCGTTTAGAATAACTGTATGTTTTGTTCTCGAGTCTGCGGGAAACAAAACACAGTGTGCCTGCAACCTCACATCACATTAAGTTATTTATAAAGAGTAAATAAACCCTCTATGATTTTGATTTTTGCAGCAGTAGTTTGGAAATATGTTTCTATCTATGAGCTCCTATCCAGCATTTCTTTTCATGTACATGTCCACAGCTTTGTATGTTGCAAACAATATGTTTTTTTTTATCAATACAAATTGCTTTCCTCCTCAGATTGAGCTTGAACCATGTCACGCAAGAGACCGAGTGGCCATGTCAGATTCTAAAATAAACCGAACAAAGAGGAACAGAAAGTTGATGTAGTATCCAGTCTCTGTTGGAAGCATAAGTGCCAGGTAAAGAGAGTCAGATGTTACCGCATTTATTCTGGAAACACGGGCTCACTAACTAGAGCCAGAGTGCCAGATATTTCTCAGAACAACACACTCACCGGGGAGCTATGCTGACAAAATAATCAGGGCTGACAAATAGAGATATTAAACATGATAAAACACAGGAATACGACTTTATGCTGGTATTTCACTCAGGCACACACACACACACACACACACACGCACACACACACACACAGACACGGTTTCCTTGTGATCGCCAGGTATACACAGCAGCTCTGAACCACCACAAACGTGGCCCCATTTGGTGCCAGGCTCTGCCAGGCTCTCCCATCTGTCCAACAAAGAAACAGACACATCGTCATCCAGAGCCTATGACAGCCTGCAATTATCACTCATACAAAAGACAAGGTTGTTTAATTCAATTCAATTTTATTTCACAGAACTGTATTTGACCCCCGGGGTCGATTCAAGGCACAGTTGTAGATAGACTGGCTGCTTTAGGAGAGTGTGAGAACAAGGACTTTGAAAAATGATAATGTGCTGTCAGTATTTACATAAGGTGTGATGAGGTAGATCGGACAATAGCATGAATGTTTGTCTAATATTACTGGATCGTTCTTCATGTGGTTTTCTATCATAAAACATGTCATAAACACGAACAGATGACACGTTCTTGTGTTTGCAGTTTGCAGCCCAGCGATTGGCCAGAGGTTTAAGTTGTAATAAAACAAGAGGATCTCATATCGACAGTGTGGCCACAATGAGAGAATTATTCCTCTATTTGAGATTTATCCGACAGCAGACCGCTCTAATTGTTCACAGTCCCGTCACAAATGGTTGCCAGGACATTTTGTTTACAGACCCATCTGGAAGCCATCTTTGAAATGTAAGCAGTGACAGAGCCGAGTTCACTGCCTCGGCCCTGTGGAAAAAAATAAAAAATAAAAAATCGGACTGGCTCAGTGTTAGTCAGCAGAAACTGCCTATGAAATGTTCTGGAAAATGATGGACAGAAATGAAATCTAATGCGTGGTATTCCGATGTCACCTGTGGTAATATATGCCACCCTCTGCAGCTTTAAATTGGCGAGAGCAACTGGTGGCTCAGAGTTCATAGTCTGGTTCTAGAAAATGATTTGTTTCAGTCTGTGCCTGTAAATCTGTTAAATAGCGTTTTTTTGGCCTAAGGAGAAGACAGATCTGTCAGCAGAGCCTCTCTCCCACATGATAGCATCCTCTCTCCACCCTCCTGTCTCCGGTGGCAGCACCCTCCCACACCTCCCTCCCCCCCGACACCAGATAATGCACTGACAGCCTATTACTGCTTATCTCATGCTATCATCCTTAATCACCGATGTCACCGCCACATCAAAATATCTTAGGAGAGACTGCAGTCGTTTCCTGACAGCAGTTCTGTCACGTCATTAGAACGCAGCCGGAGTTTTCGCTGACCTTCAGCGGCTCCCAAACTTTTTTGTTTGCCGTTAAATGCAAACAGCGAGCGATCGTCTAATCTGGGCACGGAGAGAACAGCTGACGGCGATTCCTCTTCCCAGAAATGTTGCAAAGAAAAGAAAAACAGAGTCGCTCTCCCAGACACAATGACATCACGGAGGCTCGACCTGGTGCCACGCATGTAATCAAGAGTTGCCAATCGATAAACAACATTTTTTGCCGGAGTCCAGGGAAACAGACCATTGTTGTCAGATAACACGAAAGCAGCAAAGAGGCAATAGCTGGAAACTGCTTTTCAGTCGAGGAGATACTACATCAAGGAGGAGAGTGATTTTGGTATTTAACCCCCCTAAGATTTCTCAGTCTTAGATCTTAGCACCAGATTCCAGGTTCAAAGCTGTGACCCAGAGGTTTAAACCTCTGTTCTCCCACCTTTTGACCAAAACTACTAAATAAACTATCAACCTGATGCAGGCTGTTCATGCCAGCTGCCAACCTCAGTCTTTAACTGTCTTTTTGTCTTTAACTGCATGTGTTATCTCTGAGAGAGAGTAATGTTTTCATTATGCACCAGTTTCCATTTTGGCTCTACATAAATAAGTCTGATCAATTGGTATCTTACAGGACTGTATAAAGCAGTAACAGCGATAAGCACTGGACTGTGCTGGACTGTGCAGTGGGCGGGTGTAAAATAGCACATCTCCTGACCCTGTTGACCCCATCTGACCCCTCAGCTCAGGTGGGAGGGATGTGTGTTCACTCCGTCTGTCAGTGTCGTTGTGATTGAGGTTTTTGCATTAGAAAATGTGTTCACTCGGGATGTAGTCTGAATCTAGAGCCAGCATTCATGTCTGCCTATTGTATCTATGAATCCCAAAACAGGCAGGGGAGAGTAAAGGTATGGGGAGGAATTTGGAGTCTGATCGGACAGAGGTTATGATGTTCCATCGTCCTGTGTGTCTGTATGGATGTTTCTCTCTGGAAGACATCAGCGACCCCTGGACAGATTGCAGCCATTGCTGGAGTCGAGCCCAGTCGGAGTGCAGGTTTTGGCACAAGATCCGTTCCTGGAAAATTCAATTCAATTCAGCCTTATTTAAAGTGCCAGTTCTTAACAATGTTATTTCAACACATTTTACATGAGAGCTGGTCTACAAAATATTATGGCTAAATAAGAAGCGCAGCCCAACAAATCCCACATATGCTGTTGGCAAGGAAAACAATGCACTCTGTGTGCAGTGCACCTCTTTCCTCATCAATAAAATCTATTTCTCTATTATATAAATACAGGCACCCACTATGCCATTTACAGGGCTAATGAACATGAATATTCCACTAATATTTTATGCACTCTGATCAACCTACTGGAAAAGGTCAACAGTGTAATATTTGCACAAATCTCCTGCCATCAGACGCTCAGAATGTTTAGAAGAAGGTTCGTTGCTCCTGCAAACCCAGAAATGTGTTTGTTTTGCAGTGAAGTCATCTTCTACCCCCAGCCTCTACTGAGCCGGTTTGTTTACGACGCACCGAGCTGCGTTCCAACCTGCAGTTTCCAGTCCGTGATGTTGTGTTTGTCTGTGGTCTGTGTCTCTGTGCACCACCGGGGTCCACACAGGCCGAGGCCAATCCATGGATCCCTGATTATCCGTGAGTAAACACGAGTCAGATCATTAAAAAGCATCTGTATTGAGTTGTGCCGGTAATGATGAGGGCAGCGCCGTTACACGCAGGCGTAAAGTGAGGAGGGAAAAGGTCGACCTGGAGGTTACTGCTGCTGCGGAGGCAGAAACAGCGGATCAGTGAGCAGAGAAACAGAGAGATCTTCGTCCTCTGCAGGTTTCTACTCAGTAACTCTAACTGTGTCTGTTATTGTATCGGACAGACATCGGCTTTGATTCACTGTCTGCACATATAGCCTAATAATGAATAAAGCTTTGACATTGATGCATCTTTTATGGATTCAACCAGTGATAATATCAGTGCACTGTCAGCACTTTGCTCTGTTGGTTTTATACCGCAGACTTTATTGCTGCAGCCTCAGTTCTAACAATCACATGGCGATTGCATATTGTAGTTTTCCATCAGTGTAACCAACATCTCAACATGGCTGCAGACACTGCTGAGAGCGCTCAGGTGGGTGCTGTGACATCTTCACACATCAGACCTTTGTTCTGTCGATAGTCACACTATGGAGAGTTGTGTGTTTGTGTGTGTTCATACCCTCAGCTTATAGCAGCCTCCGAGTTTATTGTCACTTTCTATTGGGGGGGGGGGGCATGCCCAGGGCTTACAAGATACCAAAGTGGGTTAACGCTGACATATTTATTCAATCAGTGCTCGATCAGATTCAGCAGCTGTTCGGGGACGAGCTCAGAGGGGATGAATGTTTAATAAATTGAGGTTCGTATAAAATCTCACCTGAGTGTGCAGTGCTTTGTCCAAGCTGTTTTGACATCTGGTTATCGTAAACTTGGAAATAAATCCGAGCGCTGTATCCTGCGAGACGACAGAAACTAAGAGGCGTAGCGAGGCACAGCTCTGGGCGACAAAGCGAGAACTGTGACATAAAACTATATTACATAAAACAATAACTGCATATTACACCTCATTATATTTGTTTATATCAGCTTAGCTCGTGTCGCCTTTTTATGCTGCACCACCAGACTCCCTTTAGATTGTTGTTAGTTGTTGTTGAGTCAGAGGAAACTTCACAAACAAACTTTGTGAAACTTTATCACTGTTAAGTTCCTAATATATAATGTCCCTCCACATGAAGTTTCAAAGCAAAGTGAGAAATTCAGTTATTCCATATTGTGTAAAACAGAGTTTCAGCTTGGATTAGCAAGTTGAAGTAAAGCTTAGATAAGCAGACGTGTTTTTCCAGCTAATTTCTTTTTGCACTATTTTCTGACTGAAGTTAAATCAAATCAAATCAAAATAATCAAAATAATAATAATAATCAAAAACAATAATCAAAATCAAATATCTTTTAACAAATCATTTTTGTCATTTCATTTTTCTTATTTGTTAAGTTGCAGCAAACATGCGTTTCTATACAGCTCATATTAATCAATGTCATAAGCGTTTTTGATAAAAAAAAAAAACTTTCAGTGATATATTTGTCATCCTTTGCCTCCATGTGAGTCTTCCTCACTTCCTCTTGCCGTCTTTATTTTCTTTTTGGCAGCACCGGAGGAATATTGTGTCCGGAGGTATCACTGTGTTACATTCTTACTTTTTTTTAACACTCATATCGCACTGAAGCAGCCCAGTGATTGATTGGACAGCTGCTACAGCACCTGCGCTCATCAGATGCTGTGACATGGAAGCCCGAAGGCCAGAGAGATATCGATTGGCCTGAGTTTGTCCACCCGCAAGACTGTAAACCAACATCACCACCTACTCTGACTGTGCTCACATCAAAATGCAGTTAATGTCCGTCACAGTGAGTGTGGGATGTGACGCAGGCTCATACAAAGGCTGCAGGTATTGATTAAATGTATATGCAACAGCCTCATCCTGGGAAAAATTCTCTTGGGCCGACTCTGAATGTAACCAACACTCAGATAGAAGTCACTTTGTGCTGATTTTTGATGAAGCATGAATTGCAAATAAATCTGCTGTTTCTAATTTCTGGTTGTTGCCAAGCAGCAAACGGGCAAAAGATGGAAATGACTTCTATAGCAGAGGAACAGGGAGATACATCACAAGGTAATAGGCTACTTCATTTAGGCAACAAATCAGGACGAGGTGTCCTGAAATTTAAAAATGATGGATGAGGTTGGTGTGAGGACAGTCATGACTCGCTGCGCTGGGTGCGTCCCATTTTTGCGTCTAGCGTTTGCATCTTTTGTGTGTGTGTGTGTGTGTGTGTGTGTATGTCTAACTCTACGCATTATACTCTACACATTATATGGCGAGTTTCTTGAAAAGATCCATCAAATATCTATCCTATTGAACTCAAATCTGAATCTCAGTCTGAAGATGTCAACAACCTGCATCAGAGATGCAACCATATTCTTGAACACACTTAATATTGCATTCTGTTTAACTCTTACATGCTCTTCGGGTCTACTTCCAATCTGCAGCTGTATAAATAAAAACATACATAAATATATAAATTTGGTGCTCTTCCTATCTTCAATTTCTGATTGAAGATGATTGATATGATAATCAATTAATGATTATAAGTTTTACTGTTTAAAAGAGGACATGATGATGATATTAAGTGATAGTCGATGTTTTTCTCTTCAGGAAACAATGATTGAAAACCCAGAAAATACACCTTATAACGCTCTCTGAATCATTAATAAATGATTATTTATCACTGAATAATGTCAGGCAGGCTGTACACAATCTAAATACAACTGCTGTTCAAAATGTGGTATAGATGCTCAAAATTGACCTGGTCCGTTCAGTGGTGGCATCAAAAATAAGCATTATGGAAGGGTCATGTACTAGTACAAACCAGCTAATTTATTGTAATGGTACTTATTGTTGTACCTTGTCAGAGCAACATACAGAGGATACGTTTAAATCAGTCAGACTCTTGATCCCATTTCCCACTGCTGACTGACGTGTCACACAGCATGTTTACATCAGTTGAATTCCTTTATTTCCCTCGTTCTCCCCCCTGGGTGCAGCACCAGTGAGGTGTGCTGTGCACTTGCAGGACACAGGTATCACAAGTCCAGACAGAGCTGCAAAGAAATCATTTCACTTGAACCAATTATGACAACTCAATAGAGATCAAATGATCCTGCATCTTCATTTGAACTGCCCTCGTGCCTCTGTGAATAAGTACCCTTCAGAGCGAATATACGGGACTGTAAATCATTTTCAAAGGAAGAATTTTTCAGTAAATCTTCCACTTTCTTCCCTGAGAGCCGGGGCCGACTGTAGAACCTGGGTGGCTGTCAGCTCTGCCTCCTCCAGGACTCAGATAGGGCTGAAACCCTCCATGAACCCTCATGAATAATTCATCCACACATATAATGTTGGCAAATTATTTTATATAGTGGGGAAAGATTCATCTTAGGAGCAGAATTGGGTAGGGAGAAGCTAATGTGTTTATTATGCCAAGATAATGGCATGAAATAGAGGCCAGGGGTGGAGAATTTGGAGGAGTGTTTATACTTTATATTCATTGGAGAGTAGCATTTGAATGCCTCGTGGTCACATGATGGCAGATGTCTTTTGAATGCAATTTGTGTGTGTGTGTCTGTCTGTGCACGCATGAGCACACACACAGACACACGGTGAAACCTTTCCAGATGTCTCAGATGTTTTGCACGTGCACGTCTTCATCTGTTTGCGTGCCACAGTGTGTGTTCGGGGCGGTGGGGGGGCGGTGTATGTGTATGGATTTGCCTCAGAGGGTTCAGCCCTCGACCAATGTTGTCTGCTTTTCAAGGCCGTTGCCGAGAACTGAATTCAATGAGCATCACCAAGACACTTCTCTCTGAGTGGCAGAAAACACCATTAGAGGGGGAGATACGGCTGCTCTGTAAGTGCTGTTTGCCTTGCTCAGCTGAGAAGGGCAGAGATCCTTCCCCACATAGCTAATATCGCAGCCGTGATGACACTGAGCAATCGGGAGGATCGGCTGCATTTAAACTCCAGGCCGGGCTCGTTGGAAAGTTGCAACATGAACTGCGCCAAAAGAAAAGTGAAATGAGATCTCACAGCAACGGATAGAATGAATTAAAATAGTTTCAGGCTAGTTTCACCGGCTTGCGTTTTTTGCCTTGTTCTTTGGTGCTAAACAAAACATTGATTTTACCAGAAATGCTTCAGATACTATTTTAAAGCCTTTTTATGATCCTATATTTTTGAACTGTGAGAAAGTTATCGTCCATTTGTGCACAGATCTGTCACTCTTGTATGCTTATCTGGCAACCACACATAGAGTTTGTACTGATTGGCTGCCTGACGGTCAGACAGATGATCACATGACTTTACATTTCTTGCTTGTCAACGTAATTTAGAAACTTTTGGTAACTCGAGCAATGCAGCTATGGAGGGATGCATCCGCATTCAGCCTCATATGTTGGAGCCAGAATCAGAGACTAGGGAGGAACCAGGAGTGCATATATTGACATTTCACGGGAAACTTAAGGGGTATGTGCAAATTATAATGGAGGTGAGGACCAATATGGTTTGCGTCAAGCTCATACTTCATGTCACATCCAATCTCTGTTCAGATTTGCCAATTTCTAGCTTTTAGATCTGTACATGAATGAGGATGTGATGATGTTTTTGAATATCCAACAAAGCCATGGTTTTTCATTCTGGCTCCACTTGTTAGAGTTTTTCCACCAGCTCCTGTCTTTGGCACCCAGATGGAAGGCTTTTGTCTTATTTAAGTGCCTGAATTTCCAGCACAGCCTTCAATATAACTCCTGAATGTTGAATACAGGACGTTTGGGGATGATAATATATTCACACTGCGCACAAGGGACGCATGTCCTCAGTGCCATCCATAAATTGGGGTCAGGTGATATCTGTCACAGCAGAGAATGGGCTCAGCACTGACAAAGTCGTGTTGACATTTTTTGGAGAGCGAGGCACAAAAATAAAATAAAATAAAAAAATAGTCTCCCGGGAAGCGGGGAGGAGAGGAAATTAAATTGCCTCTCCACACTCCTTGTTAAGAATGAAAACCAATCAGCCAGCCCTCAATTCACACTCAGCTCCACAAAGATTATTGATAATACCATTAACAAATGCAGTGTCTGCTCTGTGGCCAGTCAAAACTAGACTCATTTCCTTTTTAATTTTTTTTCCCTCCCTGGCAAAACGGTTTAAACTTGATTTTTGTGTATCAATAAGTCATGCTTGAATGAGCTGATGGGGATGTGATATGAAACCAAATAAATCGAATCCTCTGTGCAGAAACATAACACCTCAAACTCACAGCATCAGTATTCTCCGGACTTGAGAGTTTCATGTTGATCATCTGTAAACCGATGAATTCCCTAATTGCGAAGCTACGGCTGGAATCTTCTTATTGAAACGCCCGCAATGAGCCTCATCTCATGAAGAGCAAAATTGTCAGCACTTTTTAACTATGGCCTTGGTGGTGAGCTCAGTGCTTTTGTTTGGCCTAATTTGGGAGTTCTGAGGCTTATTTCCCCATGAAATCCCTTCCAGGAACATGAGCACACATTCAAAGCAGTGAGGAGGGGAAATAATGAAGTGCACGGACAGAAAGCAGTCACAGGGGCTTCAGACTGTAGTATTAGCTGCTCTTATCGCAGTTAATTTCACAGTGATCAGTTCAGAGAAAATTCTGCATGACTCAAACGGCACTGTGGTCAATATGTGTCTCATTATGGTGTGTGGTGTGCAAGACATAGAGTTTGTTTACACATGAGAACAATGACTGTAAGCAATTCTGCTTTTATTAGTTAGAGCTTAACAGCCTATAATACGAAAAGGCAATTTGGAATTACTCTAAAGTGAATAATGCCACCACAGCTGGGAAGAGTCACTGATTAGAGGATCTGCAGACCAAGGTGGAGGGTCATGTAACGTGAATTGAAAATGCATTTGTTACAGGAAAGTTTTATTTTCCACAATGAAAAAGTCCTACCCGTCACACAATAGCCACACCGGAAACATCTCCTTGTAGCTATTGGACTATTTAACACACAACATATTTGTACACAGCAAAGACTCGTCAAGTGAGACATCTACCTATTGTGCTCATTTTAAGTAAGTAAGTTAGCGCAGCTTGGTGAATAGTGCCCCAGTCTAACAGCCTGAGGGATCAACTTAATGCTGGACCAGGATCTTCCTGTGGGGAGTTTGGAAGTCCTATTGGTGTCTGTGTCAATTTTCTCTGGGTTTAAAATTGATTGTAGACTCTAAATTGCCCCTGGGTGTGTGTTAGAGTGAATGGTGTGTGTGTGTGTGTGTGTGTGTGTGTGTGTGTGTGTGTGTGTGTGTGTGTGTGTGTGTGTGTGTGTGTGTGTGTGTGTGTGTGTGTGTGTGTGTGTGTGTCTGTGTGTGTGTGTGTGTGTGTGTGTGTGTGTGTGTCTGTGTCATTGAACACCTTGTGCTGTGAAATATTGAAGCTTTTCAGAGGATTTCTTTGATAAGTATTTCGGTTGCACCATTAACAGCTCAAAATGTAGCCCTTCTTGGCTTAATCTTGGCCAAAGAGCTGATGAGGTTTGATTCCTGGTCAGGCTTCAGAAGCTTTCTGTGTGTAGGTTGCATGTTATCCCTCAGTCTGCACACCTTTTCTCCTGCTGCTCTGGTCTCCTCCCTCAGTCCATGTTTAGGTTTATTGGAGACTCTGAATGAAACATGGCAGCCTCCTGAAGCACTGTTTGGTACAAAGCAGGCTGCTCTGACTTTTCACAAGTGTGAGCATCTTCAGTCATCTACTGCCAGCAGAAACGAGGCAAACACAGTCACAGTGTCATTATGAGCTCACAGTATATTTACCACAGCAATCACAACTACAGCTTTGTAGCTCAGTTTGTAAGCTTAGAAAATGATAGTAAAGCACAGCTGAGGTGGAATTTTGCAGGATAAATTTTCCATCCATTTATTATATTACCGGCTTTGTAGCTCAGCAGTGGTGCAGAGGTCTGCTGGTACCTATAGGGCGAAAACAAGGAATACATGCTGGACAGGTCACCGACCCATCAGAGGAGTCTACAGTTGACATGAATATGTTTGTTTTTGACTGGGAAAGGAAAAAATGCAGAGTACAAACAGAAAGGCCCTCAGTTCTGACCAGTAATCAATCCCCATCAGACTAAACTTTGAGCCACTAATGGTGCAACATAAATACTTATCAAAGAAAATCTGTTTCTGGAGGAGCTTCAACATCTGTTCCTGATTTCACAGCGCAAGGTGTTGGAGATATTTCAGTGAAATCAGTGGTGCAGTCATTTCCACATCACACAGCAGCATCATCATCATCACCACCACCACACAGTCAATTGCAGCTCAGCTGAACAAGTCTCTTCCGCACCAAACCTCAGTGGCCGGGGCTCTGCTGCTGCTCGTCCCACTTTGATGTTTTATTTTGACTGTAGCGTCTTCATTTTCAGTCCATTTCTTGCTGACAAGAGCCTCCGCTGCCTTTGATTTGACGGCAGTCCAGTGTAGACGCTGCGTGAGACCCGGAGGTTTCGTACATCAGGCTGCACGCAGCATCATCATGGTGCTCATTTGGAGCAGCTTAGGCAAACTGCAGGCACAGCCGCTTGTTTACTCTGAATAATAATTGAGATGTTGTGCTGCGCTTGTTATCTGTTGCTCTAGCTAGAGGGAGATGGGGAGGATAATCCATTTTCTGGCAGATTTATGTAAAAAAAAAAAAAACATTACAACAAATGGACAAGCCCGAACTAATTCTTTAAGCTCAAGATATCAGTTCACAGCTCTGCATAAAACGCCGTGAAGAACCATATCGCCATGTGAAAAATCTCTCTTCCTATTCCCTCTATCTGCCGTTGCAGCCTCACTTGATCCGGCAAACAGTGCAGAAGTCATTGAAAGTCCTCTTGAGATAACAGCGCTTCACATGCTGCAAGGACTTCAGTGAAAGCTCTGATCCCTCAGGTAGGTGCTCTGCATGATACATGATCCCAGATCGGGCTAACGATGGGACGTAGGAGTGAGAGGGGAGCGGGGGGTGAGGAGGGGGCGATATCTACCCGCAGATCAAGCAACTTAAACGAGTTCTGAACCAGAGCGCTTGTCAATCATAATTGATCTTGAGTAGCAGGGATGGTGGGAGATGAGGAGGAAGACATGCAGAGAGAGACAGAGAGATAGAGGAACGAGGGAGGGAAGCAGGCATCTTCCCTGGAGGCTACAAGCACCTTTTAAGAAGCCGAGACCCAGAGGACTCCTACGCCCTTTTCCCCCGCTTTGAGATCAAACACGCTTCTCCTCCATCTTGGTCGCCTCTCCACGTCTTCCTGATCAAAATTCCTCTTCATTATCATCAGTGGAGAAGAGCCGTGTTAACAGCTGGAAACAGGAGTGGCACATTAGGAAGCACATGGACAAACTTTCATTCTGAATTCATAGTGGAGTCACTGGGGGCACCGGTGGAAAATAAAGAGCCGACACCTGCAGACGGTGACTCACTTTTATCTGCACATTTAAAGTCTCCCTATTTTCCTGCAAGTCAAGGTCCTGTATAAATGCATTAGCTGCCGCTTTTGTTAAGCTGTGGTCTTGTAGAAACAACTGATAGTCACAGATCTTGAGCTGTTGCTGTAATTATCTTTAAGAGGATCCCTGTGGATGGCTTCTCACCCCCTGGTTTTTCCTTTGCTCTGTTAGTCCTCTGCACTAAATGTCAAGCACTTTGGGAGAAACTGTTTAACTGCCACAGTGCATGTCATCTATGTTATGGACCCTACGACATTTGGACAGTGATGATGAGGCGAAATCACTCCAACAGAAATAACTTTCCTTTTAAAGCGCATTTATGTTTGCCTCATGCAGCTCATCCTGCAGGGACAGAAAACACTCAGATGGCCTTGTAATGGATTTAATTATTATGTTTTTCCATAAATGCATACCATACTCCTTCATGCAGGAAACATTTGTGTATCTTTGTGATTCTGAATGTTTATTGTGACATTAGCAGCATTACATCATCACTAAAAGCCTGTCAACGGTCTCTCGTTTTCGGATCTGGCTTTTGGGAAGTGCATGGGGAACAGTCTAACATACTGGCAGCTGTGTGTATCTGTTCTCTGGTGGAGGTAGATGAAGATTGAAACCATTCTCATAAGTGTCCATTAGAGATAATGCTACAGCCAGAGGCCAAGTAGCTCAGCATAAGACCTGGAATCTCAAGACGTCTGAGCTCCAGACTTCATGAGAGGTCCGGATCATAACTCGTGAGAAACACGATGTCTGTTTTGGACACACAGATAAAACAAACAAGATAAACATGTTAATTAGTGTCTGTAGATGTGCTGTGTTGTGCCCCTGGTTCGCAGTCCTCATGTGAAGCTAAGATAACCAGCTGCTGTTTGTGTTGCTGCTACTTTGTTCGTTCTGCACGTCTGGTTGGATGCCAAACTGCCTTTGGCTGCCAAAGTACCTGCACTCTGTGCAATGACAATAAAGTTGACTGTAATCTAATCTAATATTTATGTCATTATTTGTGTTGTAGACAGAGGGATGTGTCTG
The DNA here is from genome assembly GCA_029224185.1 of Karalla daura. Lineage (NCBI taxonomy): Eukaryota > Metazoa > Chordata > Actinopteri > Chaetodontiformes > Leiognathidae > Karalla > Karalla daura. The sequence goes on along the minus strand of CM055198.1, from coordinate 14,453,083 downwards.
TGCTCTCAGACTCACAGTGGAAATAAAAGCAAATATTTTCCACACCCTTACTTTAAGAGACCTCTAAATGATCACAGCCACTTCTGTGTGCTAGCGACCTTGTAGGTGCATTTCCATAACTCCTAGAAATGCAACCTAAGTATCGCAATAAGAAAAATGGTAATGGGAACACCTGCAAGTAGCAAATGTACTACATCGACATTTGAGGAATACCACTTTTATTTTGCAAAATATAAAGGAAAAAGAAATAAACTGTGGCATGGAGAAGGTCTTTTCCATTATTTCCAGAATATTTTCCCAGATCAGCATGGAAGAACTGAAATTGTCCATCCAACACCTGGGCAGCGCTGCTGCCGCATGACTCACAGGTGTTTGTGTTACTCAGCACAGTGTCTTGGACATAAAATGTGATGGGAAAAATAATAGAAACATAAATACCACACAGTGCAATCCAGCTGCAGCACAAACTGCATCCTAAGATCATCACACAGTTTGAATAAATGCCTTTGTAAAATTGTAATGTCCTCGAAGAAGGGGTTTTGCTGCAGGATGCTGCATTAGCATGAGGTAGGCGCTCCTTATAAAGCAGCAACTGGCAAGTGTGGTGTTCACACGATGAGGAAACTAGTCAATTAAATGGCTGAAAAACATTACATGAGACCAAATGCATATCAGCATTAAATAGTCCCAGACAAAAGTGTTGCAAGGACAGCAGCTTTGTCCTGGATCAGGTTCTTCAGAAGTTTCTCTTTCACCTCTATCTCTCATGCAAGGACAAATGGCCAGCGTGACATGTCCACAGCCTTCATTAGGGCTTGTGTTTCTATTCACGTTCGCCTCATGCTTGTTTCCATTTTCTCAAGTCTTTCAAGCAGCTGCACATTCTGATTCCACACTAATAATACAATCCAAAAGGACTGAAGCGATGTGAGAAATGCATTATCTGTAAAAGCAGCGTTCATACCAGATCCATTTATCGGTTTGTTCAGCAGCTCTTTTTGCTGGTAGTCAGGTTGGGAGATGAACTGGAGGCACATTCATGGGGAAATCTGGCAGCGGCTGTGTTTCATGTACCTCCCGGCCTCTTCTGCGGGTGTCCAGCACGGGTTCTCTTTTTAATCCGAAAGGTCAAACACGGCTCATGAATCGGGGCGGGTGGGGATCTGGAGGCAAAAATGCTAATTTGGTGCCTGATGCTACTGTTCATATTTTTCTGCAGAGTCATGGAGGGTTCGAGCCGCCTCACTCGGAGGAAAGAGCAGCAGGAAATAAGACGAAGGAGCAGAGAGAAAGAGAGCGCTGCTGGTGTGTTGCCAAAGATCCACACAGTGAAGCCAGTTTCATGTTTTTGTGCTCCTCAGCTTCCCTCACACTCCTCTAAATGAAATGACCACTGGCAGGGATCACAGAGGATGTATCTTTTTTTCTTTCTTTTTGAAAGAGCAATACTGTTGCAGCATAAACAGGGAAGGGGAAAAAAAGCCCCTGTCGTAGCGGTCCCTCCCCTGTCTCTCCTCCTGGTTAATTTCCTGGGAGCCTACAGGGCCAGCCGGCAGGGGGATTTGACAGAGGACTTCTGACAATCCTGAGGAGAGCTGACACCGAGAGCGCCAGTCGCTCCATCGCTCGCGGCCAGATTGGAAGATGCACAGCACGCAGAGAGCAGATGAGACAAACCAGAGGAGCCAGGAGGGCTGTTCGTGCAGAGAAGCCTCGACCTGAAATGTCTGAGATGGGGCTAAGCGAGCACACAGTGCCACACAGAGGCTGCAACTCACACCTCAGCCACCACCCGCAGCTCAACAGACCTGGGTTTGCTGCAGTATTTGGTCTGTCTTTCACAACTAAGACACCAAACAATGAAATAGAAGGAAAAACCCCTATGAATCATATGCACTTTGCATTTACATTTGCTCATTTTATCTGAAATGACATACAACTGAGAGACAGTATTAGTGCTTTGCAGTACAACTGGAGGCTACGATTGCTACAAAAGCTGAAGGATAGAAAGTAAAAGGAGAAATGTAGTTTTATTTAAGAGGGGGTGAGAGCAGTGGTTTCGGAGAGGAAGTGCTCTTGGTAGAGGAGGGTCTTTAAGTTAAAGAGGGATGTACCCACTACAACGGGGAGACCACCACAGGTAAAAATAGACTGGACTGTGATTGCCCTGTGCGTATTGTTATACGCTGGTGTAATGATAAATACTTCTCAAAAACATTGACATTTCACAAGAAGTTGAAACCCAAACTGCTGTCTCACAATTGTGTGTCTTCATTTACTTGCAGGTGAGGGGCCTGTGGTTCGTGTCATGCTCATATTTTACATTGTTACATTCTGTCTCAGATTTGTCGACGATTTTCGAGGATGTTCTACATCAAAGACATACATGCTGCACATCTTTGGCCGGGGATAAACTGTCATTACTCAACAAAACCAAGGTTAAAGAGTTTTTTTTGAGTGTAGCTGACTTTCAAGTACTTGTTAGGAAGAGATAGTGAGAGAAGAAGGGAAGAGAGTGCCTCAGACATCACACAGTCAAGGATAGCGAGACAGTGCAGTCAAATGCAGCCCTGCAGACGTGTGTGTGTGTGTGTGTGTGTGTGTGTGTGTGTGTGTGTGTGTGTGTGTGTGTGTGTGTGTGTGTGTGTGTTACCTTGGTCTGACATGTCCGCTCAGCCACCATGTAGCTAAGCTTTTAATGGAGCCCCTGTTTGAAATGCGACACCAACTGGCAGCCTGAAGCTCACGCTTTTCAGATGTGTCTTTATGACCTTTTGCGGGCAGAATTTACATTTAAATTTCAATAATAAGCGAGTTCACGCTTTCAAAGCGAAATTCTGGGGCCAAATTCCTGCCCGGCTCTTTTTCTTCACTCTCTCCACCATTCTGCCACTTAGAATAAAAATGGGATTGAAGAAGACGCATGGCGCCATTTGCCCCCATCAATGTCAAATCAGTGCAGAGTATTCCTGAGTCGCAGGGATACAAGCCCGTGTTTGGTACAGACAGAGGTATAGCGCAGGGAGAAGAATAGAGACAGGCAGGCTCAAACAACAGCATCAGTAGACGCCGAGGGTCTGCAGGCAGAGAGAGGAAAACATGTCACTCAAGACGTTTGAATCTGATGAATTTTTAGTGCTGTGTTGAAGCTTGGCAGGTCACAATCTTCGTGTAATAGAAAATGCTGTTTTGATCCCTACAAGGAGAAGTGCAGAGAAGAAATCTTGATAATTATTCGAAAAAATATTTTTCTCTGGCATAAATTTCCATTCTCTGCCGAGTGAACGGCAACAAAAGATGGATAATAAGAGAGCGCTCGATCTGCCAGGCAGACACAGTCGCGAAGCTCCAGTCGTTACAATCAGTGCCAGGGCCAGGACAAGTTTATCATAAACCCATCCAGTATCTTAAAGCACTGGGAGCCGTAAACTGCGCCTGGAAGGAGATGCAGGGCTGAATGAGCTCTCCATCTCCACAGCAAATAGCAGGATTCCTCTGACAAGCAAGGCAGCCAAGGCTGGGTGTGAAATTTCACAGCAATGGTTAAAAGCTCATGTCACAGGTCACAGGGATAATCTAGTCATAAACAGCGCAAGTTAATGGACCGGCGCAGTCATTTAGCATGTTTTAGCTCATTAATTGCAGATAACTTATAGTTCAAATTAGCGCTGAGCATTTCTTAAATGTATTTTATACCTTTGAGGCTGCGCTTGTTTTGCATTTCATTTCTAAATGAGAGTGAAATCATTGGGGAAGTTGCTCGAGCTGTAAAAATCCACCTCCAGCCACACGGTCGCAAGGTTACAGTGGTAACATCAGTCTGCACGTAAAGGAACATTCCAGTTTATTATTACCATAAATGTGTGACTGTGAGTCATGCTCACATTGAGCCTCCTACAGTTTTCCAAATAAACACCGTGCTCACAGCGATCATCTCGGGTTCCGGGATGCTTCAAGGGCGTGATTTGCAAATCGAACAACGGTCAAACAAACAATTTAAAATTCACAATACAACAGAAAGCTGAAACGTGCACCGACAAACAAATCGTCTTAATTTTACATAAATCTACATCTTCTTCTCGCAAATAACCCTTTTTCCCATTCAAAATCATGTAAATGAGTGAATTTCAGTCGGGGCGCTATCTGTGGTCTTTGCTAAACGATCAGAAAGAAAAGAAAGAAAGATCCTTGCTGTGTTTGGATGAACTTTGTGCCAAAATAAAGAACTTATTCGCTGCAGTGCTTAAAGATGTTGCTTTCTTGTTTAACAGCGTATCAGTCGATTGAATATTTATGCGTGACTGTTGGTTGGGAGCAGAGAAGGCCGATCAGTAATGAAAGCAATCATTAGTTTTAGCTCTGGCACGTTCAGAGAATTAACTGGCTGTTGAAGGTTGAGGTAAGAAAGTAAAACGATAAAAAATTAACAGACACAGAGTATTATTATCGTTGTTCATTTCAGCCTGAATCCACTTTTGTCACCGAAATGGGAAAATAATGGTTGTGAGAATGAAACATCATTAGACGTTATTCCCATTGCGGTCATTTGTAGTGAATTGGACTTCATTTGAAACTATTCTTAATTTCCTCCTCCAGGGCTCCTCCTGGGCATGTGCAGATCCCACTGCTCCTTCTGAGCAGCAGCAGCTCCTCCACCTCCACCTCCACCTCCTCCACTCCCCCAACCCCTCTGCTCATCTGCAAGACACAATTATTCACATTGTAACCTGATTAAGAGCTGAGGTTGGTTCACGTTCAAATAGCAGTTAGTGTTGGTAACTGCCCCCAGGAGGTCAAGACGATCGCTCCATCTCTTCTCATTCTGTGTATTCACACCTGCTGCCAAGGTGAAGATGCCGGACAGATAGGCAAATAATGATGTGTGGGAGTGAGAATGTGTCCAGGGCAGCCCTGGCCGCTGCTCCTTCCCACTAATGGTGGCCATGTCCAGCCTCTGATTAATTAAACATCCCTCGGGGTCAGGGAGTCACGGAAGGCGATGTAATTTATCATCTGACTCGTGCGTAATGGAGTGTGGCCTGCTGCAGAGTCTCTCATTAGGAGTGATAAACTCGAGGCCTCTCCGCGATCCAGGAGACGCGTCTTCACCTGGACAGACTGGGACTGGAAACCAGACGAGCGTCACAGTGAACTCCAGGCTTTCACCTTGAACTCAGTGGAGCTGAAGCTTTTCCCCAGCCCAAAAAAAGTCACACAAAAGCAGTTTGGAGGAATGTTTTGCCTCCAGTGGCCATTTCCCCCCTCAAAAAAGAGTGCAATAAATAATGCAACGCTGCATTTGAAACGACTAAATGAGCGCTAGAGATGCTGCAGCTGTCGTGTTGTTGTTGGTCATACGAGGTTAGATGCCCGTTCTAGATGCACTTGTCAATTCGTCGGCGGTCACATCCTCACGGCTGAAGCTCAGTTTGTGAGACACCTCTTTGATGGTGCAGTTTGTCTGCGTCAAGCATATCCTGTCATGATTTCTCAGATAGTTCCCTTTGCTATGCTGATGCAATGCTCCCTTTGAAGCCTCACATCCAATTTGGACTTGTCATTGCAAGATGCGAGAACCACCCCTCCAACTTTCCTTTGCCCATAGCATGAGTCATTTACACAATGTATATGCTGATCCATTGGCAAAGGAGAAATACGATCATGTCTCTTTTGATACCCCGAAACCTGTGAAGTAAAGTTGGACCTGCAGCAGCCGTGGAAAATAAGTTGCCAACACTTTAACATCTTTTGAGATGATTTGACAAAATTGTAAGGGTGCAGCTGCCTTTTTACACATCCAACAGGCACAGATTTGCAGTGTCATTAGAGGCAAATCTCAGCTCTCATTGAACTGAACTTAGCAGCTGAAATCTCACTTGTCACAGTTTTATACTGACAAGGTCATGTTCAGGAAGGTTTAGCGCCTCTTCTGCTTTTCTGTAGCTGAAAACAACTCGATGGGAGCTGTGAGACTGAACCCAAACAGCTGAGACGTCAGCTATGAAACCAAAAGAGCAGTAAGATGCTGCAAAGTCGTGCAGAACTGAGGGCGGCTGCAGACTGACAGATATAGCTCTGTGGGAACATCTTGCAAGCAGCATCGCTCACTTTACACAGTCATCTCATCATAGAAATATAGAATATAGCTGCTTTAAACTTTGTGAAATAGCTATGAGTCCAAAAATGCCAGAAATAGAAATATTAACACTGTGGGAGAAAGCTTTTATTGCCATCTTTTATTGCCATTGTACAGAAACAGGAAGTGCTACAGGTATGAAAATGAAATCGCAGAAAATGTGAAAATGACAAATTAGATGCACCTTTTCAACATCTGGCTCCTGCAACTCAGTAGAAATCCGCCCCTGGTATCACAAAAGGCAAACGCAACCGAGCAGCAACAGATAGTGACATCTTTCATCACTGTTTACAGCAAATAAATCTGGGCTTTTGTCACCTTTCTGCCACTTTCACTTCACACTTAAAAGCCTTTTTTCCTATGATGTGCACAGAAAACATAACTGTCTTAGTTGTGTTGCAGGTGTCTCTCTCTCTCTCTCTCTCTCTCTCTCTCTCTCCCTCTCTCTTTCTCTGTCTTTCTCTGTCTCTCTGTCTCTGCTGTTCATGTCCTGACCAACAGCCGTAAGCGAGTCCATAATTAGTCATCTTCCTCTGAGACCCGCCGGCTCCACAAAGCTGTCCAAGTTCCTTAGCACTGCCGGATTGTGAAAATCCTTCAGCGGACTAAAACAGAGCCCAGCGATCTGACACTAGTCATAGACGCACTTTAATTATTTTTCTCTCCTTTTATACTTTGAAAAACTTAGCTCATCTATTCAAACATAAATGGAAATGTAAGTTGATGCTTCAGAAGAGACAAAGGGATGAAGTGGGACCAATATGATGAAACTATTACAGGCAAAGAGACTTTGAAATCTCTTTTATCTTAGTGTAATGATGTGATGTGAGAAAATCTCACAGTTCTCCCACAGTGGTCTTGTCTTTATCTACAATATGGATTATTTAAAATAATTATCCAAATGACAATCACGACTTACAAGTGCCGGAGACCAGACTCGTTCGGCTGGATTAAGATGTCACCAGTGGCAAAGTAACAAATGAAGCTTTTCCATTTCGGCTCGTTCATTTCTTGCAAAATCAAACCGATAGCAGCTGCACCGGCTTATAAACTTCATTTCTGCGTTTTGTACGAGTCTCCATGAGGCGCAGCGAAGCGCGACAGCAGCTCCCTGACACTAAATTAGCGCAGTCTGTGATCAGGTCTTCCCTCTTGCCCTTGTTGGTAAACGCAGCAACATGACCTGAGGAGCGCGCCGCTGCTCATTGCCTGCCATTTCCCAGCATCCCCCGCTGGGCTGCGTGGGCGTGACTCAACAGAACTTCCCCATGCTCGGCACAGAGCAGCGGCGAGGCCCCGCAGCTATACCCCTGCTGGAATATCAGAGCATCTGTCCCCCCCGCGGCTCGCCTTTCAAACAGAGCAAGGCCATCTTCTCCCGGCACCAGCATTTTTCAAAGGCAGAGCCAACGCCTGGGGAATACATTATCACCGCATCGCGAGCCCATCTGCTGGAGCAACACCTGGGAGGGCGTTTTCACTTATTCGCAGGCCCACACCAGGAGGGAAACTCTTACCCTGCTACACTAATAACAAACCCGTCCACCGTCCTAAGTTGTGAGTCATTAAAATTCATTTCTTCACGCTTCCTTTTTTCGCTCTCCTCCAGAGGTGAAGAGTTAAGGTGACATCTGATAAGGAAATGGGCTTTTTTTTTCTCCTTGTGTCATTTATCTGAATTTTGATATTCAGATATGAGAGTGGATGAAAGGAGAGCTATTTCCTCGTGGCCAATGTAGAAGTCACAAAGGCAGGGGAATGAATAACATGGTAGGTTTTCAATGTGTCATAAGACGAGGCAAATTTTCATTTAGAATAGATGACAATCAAAGGCAATAAAAGCTGTGAAGCTGTGAATATTTCCTTAAAATGAGCCCCCCTTTCTATCCTCCTGAGGGGTGTTTTGGCAGGATTCGCTGATTACATGGTTCACATCGCATTGACGAAAGAGGAAATTGGTTTCTTCATTATTCTACTCCACAAAGAAACACAACAGGTCTCCAGTGGACAAAGATGGTCTTGACCTGACCTTGGTAAATATTCAGGTGTTGAGCATTCCTACTGTGGAGTGTGAAACAAAGAGGAGAGGAGTGACAAAAAAAATCAGCTCAGCACATCCTTTGTTGTCCTTCTGAAGAAAGAACAAATTAATCTAATGCACATTTTCTCCAAGGTATTTGCTCGTTAGTTACTCTGAAACCTGGACGGCACTGCAGAAGATCTGAATGTGCTCATAAACTGGTGCACAGGAACAGGAAGCACTGATTGAGTACAGATTACAACAACAGGTAAAGAAATCATTTACCTTATAATGCACATCGATTTTATTTCCATTCCTGTGACACAGAGGAACAGAGAGTTCACTCTGTGTGTACAATCGGATGGCAGAAAATCAAATATAGGCAATGTTCAGTCAGAAAACCTATCTCACACATTCTTCTATGCAATTACATCACACCACTATTACCCCGTTGTGCTTCAGTGTTCCTGTTATCTGCTTTCAGCCGGGAAGGTTTTTCCATGTCGGTCGTCAACCGACACTATTGTGAAATTTTGAGCGTGGTCCCGTTTCTGCTGTTGGGAGGTGTCAGCTCCGGGCTGCAGCTCTGTGACTCACCTCCACCACCCCCTGTGCTCATCTGCAGCCAGAGAGGACTGGAGCTCCAGGTGCTGCTCAACATGCTCATCAGGGGGTCCAGGCTCCTGGTTTATTCAGGCCTCACATGAAAACTCACACTGGGAGCAGTGTCTTCAGTCACAGCGGGGTCACCTCCATGTTCCCACAGCCCACTCGGTGAATGTTAAGACCAGAGGGGTCAGCACAGCCAAACTGGATTCTCTGACAATGTTTTAAGTTATGTTTCAGTTGTGACATGATGGTTTGGATGCAGGAAAATGGAAAAGTTAGTGAAGGTTTTGTATTGTGTATTGTGAATGGTACATTTACTTATGTAGGCCCAAAAATCTGTCTCTCTTTTGCTATGAGAGTTGAAAGAGGGTATTTTTCATCTATTGTGCATTTCAACAAATAAGTGTGACAGGTTTTCATATATTGAGAGAAATGCAGACACCTGTTTTATATCGAGTAAAATGGGATGGTGGGATAGTCAACTGTGGACAGAAAACGTGATAAGCCTTGTGGGTGTTGTAAACAAAGTAGCAAGACATGTGCAAAAAGATGTAAATATTTTATGATAAACGTGTTAAAAGTATAATTATACAGGCAACCGCTGAGGTGTTAATCCTGTGCCTGTAATCCATCATCCGAGTCGATTATATTGTTTTGTTATCTGCCCTTTGCTACAGGGTTTCTCCACGTCTGTAATGAATCCAGCTTGGTCATCATGCGTCATTAATGGTGCGATGATTTCAGTTCAATGAACACGAGCTCCAATAATTGTTTTATTGCCTGTGTTTATTAACAATGAGCAATAGCTTGGAGCAAGAGTTCCATCTTTGTCAGGTATTAGTCGTAGTTAAAATCTGGAAACATTTAGATGTAATGGGATTGGGGAATTGTGAGGCATGATGCATGTTTCCATTTTGTATTCTGGTTTAACGAGGTGAAATGATTTGTTTAGGATTTATAAAAAAACAACAACAATTGGTTTATTGATACTGCATGTCCAAATAAATGCACCAGCTTGTTTTATTCAATCTTGTTTAATGAATATCAGATGAAGGGACCAAATCAGACATATGTATTACTCGTGTACTGTACGTGGAGGAAACGTTGCTGTAAAAAGCTATGGTGTCCTGTGGGACTCATACAGTAGCTACATTACCAGAAGCCATATGCTCAGCTGTCTTCAGCAGCAAGCCTGGAGACTCCGGCAGGATGGCATCATTAATTCTCCATTGGCTCTAATCACTGAGGAGTTTCTGTTGATGTCTCCACACCTCTGTCAAAAACAACACCATGGCAATAATAATAGTCTCAGTCCTCTTCTCCTGCATGAAATCGTCTGACATGAATTATGTTATATGTCTGAAATCGTATCACTCATCCAAACTCTGCTGGACCTGAAGTTCAACACCGCTCGACATGCGAGTTACAACCAGAGACGAAGAGCAGTGACGATTCACTGTCGCCTGAGTTTGCCTTTTTTAAATACAAATGAGAAACGTCATCTTCCCCTTATTACCTCTGCATTCATCACTGTGAGACAGCCAGAGTGAAGATGAATATTGACTATGCCTGGAATAATAGCTTACAAAGCACAAAGTCTGGGCTATTCAAATATTGCTCCCTGGCAAATGCAGACTCATGAGCTCCACTGATTCCTCCTCCCAGTAATTTAATTTCCCTCCTTCTTCTCCTCCTGCAGACCTCCTCGCCTCCTACTGCTCCGACCTCCTCTGCGGAATTTTCCCTCCCCGTCCTCTTCCCTCCAGGATCGCCCACCATATGCCACTCTATCCTTCCTACCTTTCAGCATCGCACCTCTCAGCAATGGGATTAATATTTCACAGGCGGTTCCTCGGCCATTTTTCTTGCTGATGAATTGGCGGAGGAAAGAAAGTTTCCGACCAGCCACAGAACAATAAATATTAAAGTGTTTCCCTTGGAAGTTATCCAATCCGGCACTCCTTATGTACACTGTCAAACACGTGCTCTCGTGCCATTTCTCTCTTTCCCTGTCTTACCCTCGCTCCTTATCTATCCATCTATCCCTCCCTTCTCATCTGCTGCACCATCTGTGCAGCTGTAATAAACACAACTCCTTGTGTGCTCCCCCTCTCACTCCCTCTTCCCTCCTGGCTCTGGCTCATCCCTCTCTCCGTGCTCGGCCTGCCCCCTGCAAACCTGCTCGACTGACTCGTGTCCCACAACGGCACGGCCGTGCACCGCGACTCAAATGGCTGAGACGCTGTTGTCGCACATTATGTCCTGCCACCGCGTAGCAGCAAGCGGAGCCCTGCCTCCGACACCTACCAAAGATAACCCCGCACACCCTCTCTCTGCAGTATGTGCACGATGCATCATTGCTCTCAATTACTCCGATGAAACAAAGCCATCGTGAGGAGTCACAGCCCGGGATGTAACAACACTAGTCCTCGCCAGCAGCACATCTATTGATCTGAACCCGTCATCACACTGACATCCCACTCAACTGGATAATGGAAAAATCACAGTGAAATATTGTGTTTGGTGCTCTTGGCTTACGGTTCAAATACAAGAAAAACCTATTTGATGACACTGAATGTGTGACTCGTTTTGATTGTATTTCTTTATTTTCATGTTAAATCTGAGGTGAAAGCCATCAGTCTGCAGACAAGGACACTGGGCCGGTGACAGACTGGAGTCAGACTCTTGTGGTCTCCTTATTGACTGTGCCCACCAGAACACAGTGGTAGCAGTAGGAAAACAATCATCCAATACAGCAAAGAGCTCTACCACCTCACAGTGGTGCATGTGGGAAACTGTGCTGTAAAGCGTTACACTCAAGACGCTTTTTTTCCATTTACAGCCCAGTGGATTTTCTTCATTTTAAAGATATATTCGCCAAAATTTCACACCAGGTAGATGTTGCCATTTTTACATTAAAGGCATAAGAAATTGTGTTACCCCCCAAACCCCCCACAGAGAGACGAAAGCACTTGAACGCAGTATTTCTTCTGCCAAAGTTAGAAAACTTTGCTTTCTTTTACTCGGGAGATCCCTTTGTGTTGTTGCCTGTTCTTCTCTCCCTGGTTTGCAAGAGACTTGGAAAAACAGTAATGTTGCATGTTCTGTGAACCATTGAGAGTTCAGCTACATTTGAATCAAAATGCAGCGACAGATGGGGAGTTCTTTGCTTGTGTTGCCAGCACTGTCAATTAAATCGGATCAAACCACACCCACGCGGTCCTATTAAAACTCCTCAGAGTGACGGATATTTTTAAGAACTGTAGGAAAATGGAGAAGAGGAACACGTTAAGCCTCCAGGATCTTAACCTCATCCTAATTTATGTTGTCGATGAGCATTTACAGCGCATGACGCTGTAGTCATCGACAGCTGCTCTTGCCTACACGGACCTTCAGCAATGAATCTAAAAGGTGTGAACCTCAAGCGAAAGGTGAATTGCTTTTGAGCAATTTTTTTCCAGGGAGTCATCCCAGTGTCGGGTTCAAGGGTGCAGAACAGCGGAGACAATATTAAAGACTCTCGCTGACGCCTCCTCCTGCCATTAGGATTGGATTTTAAAATCTCCTCTTAAGCAGAAGAGAGTCTATAGGAAGGATACCCCACAGGTTATCGATTATAAAAAGCCCGATATCTCTGGACAGTGCAGAATCAATATGACTAAGCCAGCTCATATCTATCTGTATAATGCCTCCAGTTAGCCAATCCTTCCAGTTTAGAGGTCAAGGAGTTGCTCTAATCTCAAAACAATTTAACCGCTAAACCCCATTTTCGGTGCAGGCCACGGCCATCATTAGGTAAAAGCATTATCCAGGGAGCTGAGCGGGGGTCCCTCGATGAGTTATTGATGGCAGCGTATCGAAGGGGAGTCACTGTTCGCCCGGGCGCCGTCTCTGGCTCTTTGATTCACCATCAGAGGACAGACAGGCACATCCCCGTGGCAGGTCTTCACAGACAGCAGGGAGGGGTGGGGGAGTCCGGGGGGGGTGGGTGGTGGGGGGTAGGTGGGGAGGGGATTATCCTGGCAGCACAGAGCGGGCTCTCCTGCAGAACCGAGCCGGTCTCAGCGGCACCACCAGGACTCAGTGGATAATGAGCAGCCTTTGTGAAGTGTGCTGCAGGGGCTGGAGCAGCCTGAGCCAGGCAGCAGTAATGAAGCGCAGGTCTCCATCTAAAGCCATGCACACATTCACAGGGAGAGAGACGAATCCTCATCCATTGTCCTCCGCAGCCAATTTCTTCTACTTTTTGCAGCAGTTTGATAAGATTTCACACATCATTCCGCATCTTATTGTCATTATGGAAATCACAGGCTGTATTTTCATGAGATTGGAGATGCAGGGAAGACAAATTATGGAGAAGTGAAGACTTTGAGGGAAGTTAATAAAATGTATGAAGTGAATTTAGAGGTAAAAATGGAAGTTATCACGATGCTGAGGCAACCGATTCCGTCAGTGTTCACCGTGAGACTATTGTTATAGAGCATTGACAAAGACCTTCATCACTTCACATTCATCAAGCTGAAGATCAATATCAGCAAAGCCAACATGTTTGTGCTGGATCACAAAGCTTCAAGTATATGAACGGCGCTGCAAAGTGGCTGCGCACGGTAAAACACGGATGCTTCATACACATGTTTGACCCGTCGTCTGCACAATCAGCAGAGCTTGAAGGTGGCAAACATTAATGTCACCAAGTCAGCATTCAAGCCAACATAAGGAAACACAGTCACAATCTGCAGTCACAGTCAATAATGGCAAGAATAAGTGTTTCTGCAGGGCAATACAGGGTCACAGCGAAACCGACCTTTGACCCCTTAGACGCGGTCATCACTTCATATGCCTGGCTAACGTGTGTGATATTAGAATTGTGGCCAAAAATGTGTCTTTGAGGCGACTTTTGACTTTTTAGCCACATAAATCTAATCAGTTCATCCTCGAGTCTAAGTGGATGTTTGTGCTAAATTTGGAACAGCTCCCTCGGGGCGTTGCTGAAAAATCCTGACCACAGCGGTGGGTCAGGCAGAAGGGCGACCGGCATCCAGACATCGAGCCTGTGAACACTGTGACAGCTCAGAGGCAGAAAGACACGGCTCTGCCTTTGACCACGTCTCCTCCGTCATATCGCGTCTGTGAACTGTGAAGTAAACCTTCAGCAAAGAGCAATAAATCTTCCGATTCTCGGTTTGATTTAAAGCATGGGGCTCTCTCCAAACATACACCAAGGTGGATATGTGTGTTTGTGAGTGTGTGTGTGTGTGTGTGTGTGTTAGTTTGTATGCAGCAGCAGTCTCTGTATGACTGCCGAGGACGAGACACACTGACCTTTACTTCCACAACAACGTGTAATGCACTTGTCGCTGCTGCTTTACAATTCAGGGACCGCCCATGGAACGTGCTCCTCAGAGTAAAATCCTCACATTTGTGTAATTAAAAAACGTGCATGCCGGTGTGCGTGCACACACACACATAGCACAAACGCATCGTGGTTTCACCCCGTCGCTTCTTAACTGCTGGACAACTTTTTACACCTTGATCTCATTAACTGAGCCGGACACATTTCTGCTAAAACGGTAATGTGCAAATTATGAAAAGAAGCAGGTTCTACTGGGGCTAGTGCTGCGAGCAGGGGCTGAAAACACAACGATAACACCGTCTGCTGCTTTAAGCTCTCTAAACACAGAGTAACACACACGACTACGACCGCTGGGTTGTCACGGTTACACATGACGAAAAAAGGAAAATGGGGAAAAAAAAAAAAGCCTGTGATTCGACTTGTAGATGGAGACTCACAGTAGCACACTGTTTGAGTGTGATCTTTGGGTTTGCATGGACCACTGCACCTATTGGCCTTTTGCCCATTTAACTTGCACAGTCAATCTGTTGTGTGCACTCATGCTAAAGAGCCAGCGAGATGCAGAGAAATCCCTGCCTGGGCCCTCATATCTCCATAGCCAAGAGGGATAAAATTTCTTCTTTAAGAAGCACATTTCTCATTACTTTTTTTCCGGACAACCATTTGAATATCTATATGCACTTAATTTCATGCTTGACCTGTATTTCAGCACAGATGTAAGCAGAAACAGCAGCTAGAGAATGACCTGCTTAGAACAATGTGAATAGGCACAGAAAAAAAAGTCAACTTGTCTTTGTTCCTGCTGAAATTATCGCCGCATTGGCGAGATTTGCAATGAAATGTGGTTTTCGAGCCCTTTGACTCTTTGTTCTCAGTGCTCAAAGTGGAGCAGAGTGATATCATGAGCCACCTTAACACAATAACCCGTAATAACAAAGTACTCTCTTTATGTCATAGGGGTTAAACTGTATGGCTGCGGGAAACTCACAGGTGCTGAACACATCATTTCACAGTCCTTATCAGTATTCATAGTAACATCTCTCTGAAACAGATGTTCGCTGCGTTCATGCTCAGTAATTATCTCCATCTGTCTATAGTATCTTCTCCTACTTGTCATTCAAAAGACTTTTAAAAACGTGTACAAGTGCTGCAGCAAAATTTCATCTCATTAATATCGACCTCACCGTTAACTGTGAACTGTGTCAGAGCTGCGTCGAGTTTCCCAAACCAGCAAACCCCTCCTCCTCCTGCTCCTGCTCACTGTTAACAGCTTTTAAATGGGCTCGACATAACTGTGAAGCTGCCACAGGAACCACATATATGACAGCGCGATTAGAGATGTTCTGAACACTGTGGATACTCTGAACCTTCAAAAAGAAAATAAAAAGCTAACTTCAGCTGAATGAAGTAGTGTGCCCATTATAGAACTGTGATGGAAAAGGAAACGATGCCAAAAAAGTAAAATGTAGCAATTTTAACACATGCCTGATAAAGGTCAATGACCTAAAACGCAACATTTTCAAACCAGCTTAATACAGGGATTCACATTCACCTTATACCAAAATTATCATCTAAAATTCCTCCAGCATAAAATTGTAAAAGCTGAAGTATTTCAGGGAAAGAGAGATCTGAAATGCCCCAAATGCTTTCACATTTTATTCACATTTTATTTCTCTCATGCGCTCGTTTACATTCCAATATCAGTTTGCATGCAAATGCACAGTCTTGAGGGGGAGTGAAACTACCATTCAGCAATAAATTATGTAATTGAATTAGGTGAATAACTGCACGTAATGTCAGTTCAATGTCTGAGACAAGTTAATGTTGGGATCCAGCAGCAGCAGCAGTGTTAACAGACTGTGTTACTGGAGAGCGTCCAGAAGTGCCCACATGAGCTGCAGCTTCTCATATCAGCAGAGATCATTCATGTCTGAGGATAAATACTCAACTATTCATAGAGGGAATTCTCAGTTATGGCAAATCATAAGCGGCTCCCACTCCAAATGAATCTGATCCTGATCACAGAGGATTTAGACGAAATATGATCTTGCGAGAATATTACATTTTCTGTCTAATTACGGACATCAGTTTGGATTTGGATCCATCCACGAGAAGTGAGATCGAGTCTCCGGGCGCCTCCGCTGCTTCTGATTCACAGGAGCGTGACAGTGAGTGCGATGGCCAGAGGCAGGAGGAGGCCGCAGGTCAGGTGTTCAGCCCCTGCAGCGAGAGTCGACCCGTACTGGTGCAGGAGCTGCAGGGCCACGCCGTTGGTCCAGCCGAAGCCCAGCTGCAGACGGGATGACACACAGCAGAGCGCGAGGTGAGACTTCCTCAGCCCAAGGCGATAAAAATTCGACAATGGAGCGAGTCCTTAATTTGCGCTGATAGACACAGAGCGAAACCCGACGTGAAAAGTAGACGATAACGAAACCAAACAGTGTGGAAAATTACAGAGAAAGAGGCAAGATAATGACACAGAGGAGGAGGAGGAGGAGGAGAGAGAGCGCACATGTGTACACGAGCATGCAAATGTGCTCAAGTTAAGAAGCAGCAGTGAGGCAGAGAGATTGGCGTGAAATTAGAATGACTCGTGTGACTATAAGCACGTTAGTTTTACTATAGCACACGGGAGAGAAATACCTGAACTTCATATTCTCCTCCACCGCCAGGTTTCCCATCTCCGTTCACGTCGTACTGTCAGGGGGAGGATATGAGATGCTCTGTGAGTGAGACTGCATCACAGAACCTTTGAAATACAGGAACCTCTCAAGATTCACCTTTTCAAACATGGCGTCGTACTTCTCGTACGCCATCCAGTTGGTCTGGATCCAACGCTGGGCCAGATCGAAAGCTAGTTGTTTCGCATCCTCAGAGGGAAGTTTGGATAAACCTGGACAACAGGTGAAGGAGACAGTGATATTAGGTGAGTGGTGTGGCTTTTATCGTTGTTGGCTCTGTCCTGCAGCAGCTTGGAGAAGGAGCACATGACGGCTGAGCTGAGCCTTCGCTCTGTTTGATGGAGTCACGGCTCTTTCAGGGCTGTTTGCTGGCAGCACACAGTCCCTCAGCTTTGGGAAAACTGAACCCAAAACATACAGACTGAGCAACCGAGGATTTTTTTTTTTTTAAGTGC
Organism: Karalla daura; assembly: GCA_029224185.1. Classification (NCBI taxonomy): domain Eukaryota; kingdom Metazoa; phylum Chordata; class Actinopteri; order Chaetodontiformes; family Leiognathidae; genus Karalla; species Karalla daura. The sequence continues at coordinate 14,435,829 of CM055198.1, read as the reverse complement.
GGGGGTGGGGGGGCAAGAAATCAGACTCAACCCTCTGATCATGTGTCACACTCACTAAAGACCAGACTAAAGGCAAAAATCCTCCGAAGTAAGCGAGAAGTGAAGCTGGCTGCAGCTCGGCAGAGCCTGGCAGAGTGACTCCGGGGCCGACGCCAGGAGTCTGTGGGTGGTTAGATCTCAAGTCAAATCATAAATATGACCACTTTTACATAACTAGTCCAATTACTTCCAATCTGCTTTAACATTTAAAGGTATCCGGCAGAGCTTTTTGACTACCGGTTATATTCCTGAACAAGTGGGACCTGGTTTGTCCCACAAACTGTCCACACACACAAGAACACACAGCATGATGCAGTTCACACTCCTGCCAATGGCACATCATCCTGCTGATATAACATGTTGATAATAATCTGGTTCAACTGCAAATTTATGTTGATTGGAAAACACATTCAACATGTTTGCCCAGCCTCAAGGCTAGAAATAATACAACACTCAATATGCAGAAGCTTCAGACAAATTTACTCCACAGGGGACCTTAAGGTGTACCTGTGAACTCCATTAACAATTTAAATCGATCTGGTGGATTTTAAAAGTGACCAAGATTCAAAAGAAAAAAAAAAACATTTTGGCTGGCATTATTGAATGACCAAGGGCGAGACCCAGCCAAAGATGTCATGGGAGTTACAAAAATAACATCAGGTCATCATTCATAAATATACTTTGGATGATGAGATGGCAGTTGAAAAAAATAGGGCACTGTTCAGTTATGCAAGTGAGTGAGGGCACACAACTGTGAGAGAGCAGTAAGTTTGGTGAAGTTACTGGTGAAAACTCAGTGTATGTGCTTCTGATTTACACTCAATACGAAATTCCTCATTCTGGTTCCTAGCTGCATGGAAGGGAAAAAGTTGCTGGATTACATTATTTAGCAGGGAATGTGGAGTCATAAATCAAGAGTGTGTGTATGTGTTGTTGCCAGAAAAGCATGAAAGGGCACAAGTCCCATGCAGACTGGAACGTGATATTACCCCACCTAAAAATACAATTCACAGAGGACTTCGAAATAGCTACTGAGGCATTTTTGATTAAATAATTTTTCCATATTTTCTATGTACCATTCCATTCGAGCGTTCTGGCTCTGCTTTAAGCACTAGCTCACTGCCTAAACTGCCCCCTTCACAGGCGGGTTAAGGAGCTGCCACCCACCCTCGATTAGCATGTGCTGCAGAGGAGGCCACGCGTTGGGGAGGTCCCACTGTTGCCCGGACTCCCTGAGCGACGTCGGGACTCCGTTGGGGAACTTCAGAGCCCCGCTGCCCTGCTCAGACATGAAAGCCCGGAGGATCAGTGAGAGCATGCTCACACGCCAAACCAAGGCAGTGTGTGTTCGCCACCTGCTGGAGCAAACAAGAACAGCCCATACACATGCACATGCAGCATCCTGCAGAAAACAAGGAGCAGCTCCTCCTCCATCAACCGAGAGACTGTGTAATGGGAATGCTTGGAAGTGTCATGCACAGCATGGATGTTTGCTGCAGCAGAACAGAACATCCAGTCTCACTGTGTCGGACCTGAAAACCTGAGCTGCTGCAGCACAGCTGCAGCGGGGGACTCGTTCCTCTCGGCAGCTGTGTATAGGAGTGGAGAGGATGTGAAATAAATCCTCCCTGCTCATTCAGTCCTTCCAGAGAAATACAGGTGAGGGGGTTCTTTTACCGAAATGGTATAAACACTGTAATCTAATGCAACATGATTCCTGTAATGATCGGTTTTCAATCCACCCCCTACAACCGCCACTCATGTTTCCAAAAATGGAGAGAAATTCAAAAATTGTCTCTTCATATCACTGCTGTCCAACACAGCACCTACTAGAAAAATATAACTCAATTAACACATTCCTAAAACCCTTAGCTTGACGAAGTTGTGTCTTGTTGACCGCTAATGCCATCCAACCACATCCGTCTGACATTGTGCTGCAAGGTTTCTTGTCTTGGTTTTTCCACTGGACCTACTTCTGTGTAATACTACCACCAAAGTCAAGACTTTTTTTTCTTTTTTTCTGATTACCTGCAAGTAAAATATCTGCGTGGAAACAGAAAAAGATGTCCCAACATATGCTTAAAATAGTAGGGCTGCAACAACCGACTTGTTTATTGATTTTTTTTTTATAATAACCCAGAATGAGATCAAAAAATCTTCACTTAATTTCTTAAAACCTCTGAAAAAAAAATCTATAGTACAGATCTATAGTACCTGCATGGCTAGATACAATCAAGGAACACTGATTAGCGTTCTTTATGAATGCATCGACTCTTATAATGTCCACAGTGGTGTTTTCTAGAAGAGCGCTGACCTTCAGATACTGCACAGCCTTGTCTCCCATCTCAGGCTGGGAGTAGCACTGTGCCCACACTGGAGCCAGGTTGGATGGGTAGAACTGGACGTTTTTGGACTGCGTTACCAGGCTGAAGTCAAACCAGGCCCCTCTCTCAGCATCCCACAGCACGGACTCTATCGCCTCCTGTCTGCGCTGTGCAGCCTGGTCGTACAGCGCCGCTGAGTCACCGTAGCCTGTCAGGAGACAGCACATCAGCGTTATGTAACACCGGTCAGGAGCTAAAAGCACCTCCAAGGTCAGAGGCTGCACCCACCCAGGATCCTGTGAAAGGCGGCGAGAGTCTTCTCGTTGCGGCACAGCAGAGCGTTGAGGTCAGTGGGCAGGATCTCACTCGTGCGGGTCTCTCTGAGGTCTGCGCTGCTGCGAACGTCACCTGTCATGTACCAGCGGGATGTGAAGTCCCAGCCAGACTCTGCACCCGCTTTCAGATCCATCCACAGCCGCTCCTTACGGCCTAGGACAAGCGGGGAGAACAATGCGTGCAAACGTGTGCAGAGACCACAAATCAGCATCTGAAACTCACTACTTGTTCAAGCAACTCTTAGATTATAACAGGATAAGGACAAGGTAAAACACACCGCATGTGTGAAGGCACAATAATCGTAACCGAAAATCCATTTACATTCATGGGGAGTATTCAGGGATGAGAGCAAAACATGTTTTGGTGGATGGAAAATGCAACTGTTTTTCTTCCGCGTCTCTTTAGATGTCGTGGTCAAATTGTTCGACAGGAAAGAGGCAGAATGTTTTTAGCATTAAATATTCATGGTGACAAGGTGCTGAGAGGTTTTCACTGCAAATTTGTTTTCCACAGACGATCATTGAAACCAGGGAAACAGATCCCACCTCCATACACCCGAAAGCAACCGTCATCCTTCCTTTTCACGCTTTATACTTTCTCATGGAATAAAAAGAACCTAGGACATGTAAGGCTAATGCGTTGTTGTCCTGGTTCAATAGCAGAAAGAGAAGGAACAAACTATGTCAGATGCTGGGGGTGGAGCACAATATATGTCCCATGGACGTATAAAGTGACATATATGCAGTGACAGAATGACATAATCATTTTGATGGTAAAGACATAACAGTCATTACCATCGGGGAGTCCTTCAGCTAACTCCAGGTCATCTGTGTAGGATTCAGGCCTGTTGGGACATTTAGGTGACACAGTTTGGATGAAGCAGAGATGTCTGGAATTTGTGGGCACGCTTGTTTCTCATCAATGTCAGACTTACCTGGGCAGGCCCACCTCCACATGGTAACGGTTCAGCACGTGCTCCTTCCCGTTCACTTTAACAGGCACCGAGCGGTTCTGCATCCAGAACTGGTACTCCTGCTCCAGGCCCGGTAGAGCCGCTCTAAACCACACAAGTTTAGGTAGAATGTTTTTATTTCAGGCTACGATTCACAGATTTGTACATGCAGATGCCTGGGTGTCACATTTTAATTAGGTCTGTCAGGACAAATAATACACCCAAGGCACAGAGGAACATTGGCTCTGTGAGGTTTTGATGCCTATTTTTCTCCTGCTCTAGACAGGACACTGGGGGCGCAATCATGTGTGTAGAAAGACATCAGCTCAGGCTTAAACATCACCTGAGGAACTCTTTATCCTGGGTTGCTTGATAGTAGCTCTCCACCATTAGAGTGAGGAATGGAGGCTGGCTGCGCCTTTCATAGTAAATCCGGCCTCCATTTGGCACGAAGCCGTATCTGTAGGAGTGTACAAAAAAATCTTTTATTCCACAAATCTTAAAAATCCCCTCTCTTCCCAGGAGCGACCTGGCTGTGGAATTACTTATTCAGAATGGGCCTGCTAGGGCTCTCTGGAAGATGAAAGGCACTCCCAGGCTCACCTGTTGACAAGGTAGAGGAAGTTCTGAATCATCCCGGAGGCCGTGTCTGTCATCTCCGACAGCAGGAGCCCGTTGATGACCCAGTAGGAGTCCCTGCCAGGCACAAAGCAGCTCCAGTCACCGCCTGGGTGGGCTCCCACACAGACCCCCCCACCCGAGTCTGGCTGCGCTCTGACCTCACTCCTCTGACATCACACGGCTCAGATGGGCGCTGTCAGTCACTCACCAATAGTAGAGCTCCCTGAAGCGTCCTCCAGGCACCACGACGGGATGCGGGGTGTATATCTGGGAGTAGAGCCCCGGGCGATCTTTAACGTCAACTCGGATCTGGGACACAAATCAGTTTTTCAGTGTGTAATATTTGGCCAGTAAAACATGATCGGCAACAGGAACCTGCAGTCAGGATGTTTACATGCACAGCTAAGTGGAGCTATGCTCATAGCTTGACTTGGGTGTCTTTTTGTTATTCTCTCAATTTAATGAGAAAATTGAATAGTTGGCAATTCTACACATCCCAATAAGTGGCAATATGCATCGTCTCAGTTAACATGGACCTTTTTCTAGTTCTTCCCATACATGCATTTTTAAGTATTCAGCTCAAGAGTTTCAGCGTCTTTTCACAGCAAAGGACACTTCACACCCAGGTCACCCCATGTTTGAACTGATGCCATCAGGGAAATGATACAGAGCAAGTAAAACAAGGACCAATAAATATAGAAATAGCTTCAACCCAACAACAGTAGCAATACAAAAGAAAACCTAAAAGAAAAGATAACATGCCGTCAGTCAAGCAGAAATGGGAAGTATTGCAATGTATTGTGAGAGAATGTATGGTGTGTGAATGCATGGTTGCCCATGTCTGTCTTATTTACATGTTTTTTTTGTTTTGCTTTGTGGCTAATTTCACTGTTATACTATTTTAGAGTGGTTCTACTTCTATAGTTTATGCACTAGCTGGTGACAAATAAAAGTTTCTAATCTATTCTATTTCTCTTACTGGGAGTTTATGCCATGTTTGAGTTACTCCTGTCACTGTCCTCCCTCCATCACCTGCGACCAGCTTTCTTGGAAATGTTCAATCGCTTGCAAACATTTATCACATTATACCATATCTAGCCAGTTTATATATTATGACAGTGATTTTCAAGTTTCTTCTTGGTTTATAGTGCTGTTGCCTCACTGCTTTGAATCCCAGTCTGGACCTTTCTAAATGGGGTTTGCATGTTCTCCCTGTGTCTGCATGGGTTTCCTCCCACAGTCTAAAATGTTTTATGTGTCCTGGAGCTAGGCACCAGCAGACCCACATATCACCACTGGGTACTGACTGGATAGGAAAATTACCTAATGCATACTTTATATTCCGTTGCATAATTTATGCCGTACACATTTGCACTTCAGATGCCAAACTGCATTTTGTTCCCCTAAGTACCTGCACTTGTACTATGCGCAATGACAATTAAGTTGAATCCATCATATCAAATGATTTCCTACAGCAGTCTGAGAAAAACTAAGAGAAGGGAAACACTAGTGAACTGCACTCAGTAAATGTCATATATGACATATCTGTAACTCACAACACAATTTATATTAATGTCAGCTAATCACAGTCACCGTTTCACCTCCTGAAAAAAAAATAATCCCACATAATTGGTGATTCATTATACAGTTTGCAGGCCATGATCTTGACTGAGTCATGATCACCTTTCTGCCCAGAGACTTCCACAGGCGGTGTATGTGTCCGGCCCACTCACGCAGCTTCGCATCTGCTATTTCATCCAGGAACTTTGGCCTGGGTGAAAGAATCGTCTCATGTCAAAAGGAGCTAAATTAAAACGTGATGGCGCAACCTGAGAACCAGTGGCTGGACTCACTTTTCGTGCCAGTCTGGTGGCGTCCAGGACTCAAACTCTGTCCCCGGTTCCTCAAAGTACGAGACAAGGAACTGCCGCAGTCTGTCCACCGGGACGGTCGTGTTTGGCGATTCATTCGAAAGGTTTCGGAAAGCCGACCAAACAACATCTATGGGGAAAAGAGACAAAAACATGGAGCTACATCCTGGACGTAATGCCAGGAGAGCTTCTAGTTCCCTGTACTTACCAGGAGATTCCCTCAGCTTCATGTCAACAAAGTACTTATCATCGCTGAACAGTTTGGCACATTGTACCTGATGTAAGATGGGCCCAGAGCAGTAGATGTCACTGTAATGAATTTATGGACTTATTAAAGTTCATTGCACACATTAAAGGTCCTGAATAGGCATGATGAATCCACATTACTGCAACTCCTATGAGAAGATGAGGGCAAAGGTCTGCAGCAGGTCACGTGTTCAAGAAAAATATGATTACTAAGACGTTATCTTGCTGTGAATTCACCGTTTGTCACAATATGACATCACATGATTTGAAGGGACCAGACTCAACGATTCTTAAATGGTTTGAAGTTAGAAGACAAAATGTAAGAATGTAGAAGCAGATACAAGCAAAAACAAGTCAAACCGCAACTAAACATTAAAAGGCTTTAAGATTAAGGATCTTTAAAAAAGGAAGAATCCGTCCCGATCAGGTTTTTACAGCCACAAATCAATGTGAACGAGGAAGTCATTGACATTTGAGAGGAAAGGGGCAGAGGATCTCTCACCTGTCACATGGAGGTGGTAAAGCGCTCTGTGCCTGGGCAAAAAGAGCCACCGACCAGAGGCAAAGCACCAAGTCACGCATGTTGCTCGACAAAGTGAAGTGACAGAGGGCGAGTAAGCTTGTGATTAAACATCGCGTCCGGTCAGAGTTCACACACACACACTCACAGAGAAGGAGGAGGAAACCAGACGACACAGACGGTAAAGTTCAGCGAGCTTTTATTCTCAACATCCTCAAGATCTTATTCAACAATGTCGACATCCTTTCAAATTTTAGCTCCACTGAAAAAGAAAAAAGAAATATATCAAAGAGCCAATTGGAGAACGACCAAATTTCCATTCAAATAAAAGAAAAACAAATGAACTTTAACTTCGCTTAAATCTGGAGACTTTTTTCAATCACCTTGAACTTCACAGGAACATTACATTTGAAAAGCATCAGTCCAAATTTAAGGGCATCGTTTCCACATACTTTTAAATCCCCAAAACCCAGGTCTTTGGATAGCATTCTTTCAGACTGCGTCCCAGTTTTTCCAATTGCCCTGAAGGCTTCCCTCCCACACATTATTTACTGTCGCAGCACGTTTTCTTACTTCTTGCTCGCTCTCCTCCACAGCTGATCGTCGAACGACGGCCGAATGCAGCACAAAACCTGTGCGTGAACGTGTTTTGGAGCTACGGAGAGAGGACCAACGTGTGCGCCAGGGCAGCGGAGACAACCGAATTGAACCCACCCCGAAAAATTTAACACGCACCTTGAAGAATGAGACAATTTAGTTACACAGGACTGTCCAATTAGTGTTCAAAAGTCGAAAGGGTGAGAGGCTCTCGTCTCATTCTTGAAGGTTTTTCAGCCCCTACTGGCAGAAACCAGCAGCAGCGATCCACTCGTGAATCTTACTGAGGGACACGACCAGGATGGTTCCAGCCTTTAGTCATGGTGGTAGTAATGGTGCTGCTGGTACGGCCTGCCAGTGGGGCTGAGGAGCAGACAGCTGCCAGGTGTCTGCAGTTTGATCCCTGCTCTCTCAGTAATAACGCTTCGTTTCAATTGGGGAGTTTGACAAATTCACCCCTCCCTCCCTCCCTCACCCACCCACCCACCCAAAAAAAAACAACCCCTGAGCAGCCGAATCAGATGTGAACTGAGAGACCAGGGAGCAACAGTCCTAACCCACGAGAACCATCTGGGACTCAATTGAAGGTGTGATTCTCGTCAGTTAGAACCAGTAGAAAAGCATCTCACCGAAACACTGAGGGGGGGGGGGCAGACCTCATTCTGCAACAAAAATAAGAGAAGGTTGGAGTTGAACAAGTGCTCAAAGCTGCTTATTTTGATGCACAATGAGGTCACCATGTTGCAAAAGTGTAAAACCCTAATAAACCCTGAATAAACAAATCAAAAGGGCAGAGAAACAAGCTGTGATCAACTCAAGCGCCTGACGTGTTGTCGCTCACACATCAGGCCAGTTACTGTGTGATCCTCAGAGCCAATTCCTGAAACAAACCTTCTGCACCTCTCTCACTTCTTTTGGGCGCCGTGAGCATTACAAAGCAGTGCAGCCAGTGTTTGCATGAACTCCTCTCTGTGGTTGGTTGTTTTTTTTCTATAAGTGCAGCCCGACCTGTTTTTGTTTCATTTGTGAGGCGACACACAGGATGACTTCCTGCTACATCTTTTTGTTTTTTTTCCATACACGTTGACGCATCCGGCCGACATTCTTCAAAGAGAAAACTAAAACATTAGAAAGGGGAGAAACGATAAAAGCAAAAATGAAATCCACAGCTTGGAAATACCGTAGCTCTGCTTCAACGTAACAGCTTAATAAACGCCCTTGGAGAAAAAAAAGGAAAAAGAAAATTCTCTGCCAATTCAGCTGCACTGCAGCGAGTAGTACTACTACATCAGATTATTATTATTATCATCATGTTCTCTGCCCACAACACTCTGGAACTGGACTTTTTAACGAGTGTCTCAGGAGTCTGGGACAAGTTCCTCTTAAGGCTGGTGACACAAGCTTAACCAAAGCCATCTTGTCTTTAACTTGTTAACACTGGCGGCAGCTAAAGGAGGAGGAGGGGGGGGGAAACAACGAGGGGTGACTGTTCCAACATTTCTGCTCGAGTGCAGCTTTGAAAGGAATTGCACTCAAATCTGAAGGGAAGGGGGGGGGGGGGCAAGGGGGAGGGGGCCTGAAGATTTTCTGATGAATGCCTCCCAAATAAAAAACGTCATGCACAAGGTTTTAGATTCTCATAAATTCTGCAATTTTTCTAATGTCATAAATAAATTCACAGGCCGATATTGCAGATTGAAATAATAAAAAACAACCTACGGAAACAGTCTCCAGTGCTAACAAGGGAGAGAGATAGAGAGAGAGAGAATAAGGGGCACCAATTTGTCATCCAGCCTCGTTGAACTTGTTTAAAACAATCCTAAAATGAAGGTATATACACAAGGTGTGGGCTGCAGCCTGCCACGGCTACACTTCGCTAGATTAAAGGAGTATGGCCATCCATAGGAAAGTGAAACACAGGACATAAGAGGAAAAGAAAAAAAAAAGAAAAGAAAAACGTTCCCAACATTTTTTTTTACTCCACCGAAACAGGAATCCTCAAGACTCATGGTGTCGAGCGGCTGCTTGTTTGAGTTTCTTTTTTAGTGTTTTGATGCTGAAGACAAAAGAGGAAAGGGTCTGGGTCTTTTGTTTTTACTCCTTGGTTTTTGTTCCGGATAGAAGCGAACACGCACAGAGCTTCCATCACAAGCAACTGGTTTGGTCTGGCTTGGTCTCTTGGATAAGAAAAATCCAGCATCTCTGTCCATGGAAAATCCAAGTTCTTTTGTCCTGATTCGTCAGCCAGACTGGGAGGAGAAGATTCAATCAGACCAGCCTCCGTTCCCATCATCTCCATATTCCGCTCAGACAGGTGACCCCTCCCAAAAAACAAACAAAAAGCAAAAACAAAACCAGCGATGGCGTCACCTTAGTGGTTTAAATTAGTGACGGTCTTCAATTGGGTGAGCACGAGAGGGGTGTGTGTTTGTGTGTGCATGTGCTATGGAGGTGAGCAGGATGGCAGATAATGACGGGTTATTACTTTTTGAACGACTTAAACTGCTTAAGGCACTTGATACAAATCGGTTAAAACTTCCAAAGCAAAGAGTGGAGAACGGAGGACGGCGTGAAGCGGTCTGTGGTGCTGGCTCTGTGTCGTCGGTGGATATGAAACGTCACGACGTGAACGGATAGTAGAATAATAGTAGTATTATCATCTCGACTTGGTCCCAAGCTTTCCTCGCGGTGCTCTTGTCTTCAGTGGTGTCCAGGGCGGTGTGCAGCGCAGTGCCCCACAGAGTGGGGACAATGAGTTCTTCCCAAGTGCGTCCATCAAAATACACAGTTCCTTATGGTGGCATCCAAAAAAAAAAAAAAGGAAGAAAAAAAATACAGACAAAACTGTACATTTAAAAAAAAAAAAAGAACTCCAGGACAGAGGGGGGTGAAAAAGGTACAAAGGGGAATGGAGGATGGACTGATCTGTGAAGAGGAGGGAAGAGGAGACGTTAGGTCAGTACACAATAGTGTTGGACATCTGTTGGTAAGATCAAGACCTGAGCTTCAGTTACAGCCAATGTGAACACAGATGATGGATAGAGATGACAGACAGAAGTGAAATTTACACAGTGACAGATTGATCAAGAGACAGAAAGGTGGAAAGATAGACAGAAATAGAAGAAAAAGAGAGGTAGAGAAAGATGGAAAGAGAAAATGAGGCAGAAAGATGAAAAATAAGAATGAGGGTGATGGCATAGAGGTTGGAGACGAGACAAAGGGAGAGATTGAATGATGTATAGTGAAAGATGGAATTAGAAAGATAGACAGATACAGGAGATGTGAGAATGAGTTATGAGTAACCAGAAATGTCTGGGAATGATTCAAACTCATCAAAATAAGCTTAAAAGAAAGTCAGAGGCTGCCCCATTACATCCACCTCGGTGTGCTGAGTCACTCCTGCGCCACTAACTCACACAGACAAGAACTTTCTCATCTTTTCCACTGAAACATTTTGTAAACGACAAAGGACGAGGACGCCGCCTCCTGCTCCTCCAGCAGCTGGTGGAGATAAAGTGTCGGAGCTCAAGGGCACGTCGGGGACAGGACGCTCGGCCCTGAACGTTTCATCTTTCAAGCTGAGAGCCTGCAACAACCTTGTCCCTGCACCGTGTGAAAACCGCGTTAAAAGGACACGCAACAAGAGCTGGTCGGTGTCCCCTCTGCTTCCACCCTGCTCTGTCTGTGCCCCGATGGTGATCCATGCCACGTCACTGCGCCTGTACGGGTGTGTGCACTTACTGGCTCATGGCTTGACTTCTTCACCACTCTCACTGTGGTACTCTGCCACGTACAGGCTCTTGTCGATGATGCCGGGGATGGGCTTGATCTCTGTTCCAAGCTGCTCCTCAATGCCTTTCAGGTTGAAGCGGTCATCGTAGGTGATGAGGTTGATGGCTAGACCCAGGTGTCCAAAGCGACCTGGAGACACGTTTGCAGACCCACGTCAGCTCTGAACCCGTGTTGCCTCAAATGACTGATGATGTTGCCTCAAAGTGACGCGGTCTTACCAGATCTACCGATGCGATGAAGGTATGTTTCTCCCAGCTTGGGAAAGTCAAAATTGATGACAACATTCACAGCTTGAATGTCAATACCTCTTGTGAAGAGATCTGGTAGCAAACAAAGAAAGAAATCGGGACTCAGACCAACGTACAACATCTGGATTCAAATCAAACAGCACTGAATAACAGCTGCTTATAACTGGAACAAGAATAATTAATTGTTCTGCTTTTACAGTTTGAAGAAACTCATATTCAGCAGATCGGAAATGAACAAGGAACTGCAGAAGAATTTGAGTGCATGCATTGTCAGAAACAGGCGCTTTCACTTCTCGCCATCCTAATTTTAGGAGCAAAACGTGTTGGGAACCAAAAGTGATGCCTACTGTACACTCAAAAACACCTGCTGTTTTCCTTCAAGCCACATTGAGTGTAAATCTGAGTAATGAGTACCTCCAAGCTAATTAAGACTGTTTTATTGTTCAGGTTCCATTCTGGGGCCCATCCTCTTTTTATTGCCACTGGGATCAATCTTTAGACAACATAATAGACACTCCACAGCTTTGCCCATAATCTGCCCATAAGACCCAATAGGAAGGATCTTATTCCGCTGTGGCTAGAATGTTTGAATAAGCAGCAACCTTTTATGCCTTAATGATATGACATGTTTCTAGAGTTTTCTTCACATCTCCACTTGTCTGGAAAAGATCTTTGTGACACTGGATACTTTTAATTAGATGAACGGGGGTATCTCTGTCTTCAAAAATTTTCATGAACTTTGGATTTCAGCCAAAGCCCCTCTCCTGGTACCTGGGGAGAGGAGCTTTCTACTGTTGATGTACTGCAACATGTCTGTGCTCTGTATTTGATTGTTTTGTTTGCTTATTGATGTGGCCCTGATCAGTAGTTGTTTTTAAATGTGCTCCACAAATAAAGACTCCTCAGTAAACAGACATAGTAATGAGCCGTGCTCTCTGCTGTGCTGGATCTGACTCCGGTACGATACAACTCAGAAACAATCAGTGGAATGAATCCTGAGGAGGAACCCATAATCGCTTGTTCAAGCTAGACAAACATTACACCTCCGGCAGCGCTGGCTGGGGGTTGTGTTCAGGGATCTAGGTCGACTAATTTGACTCTATGCACTTTGAGAACTCCATGGGAAGCCAGGCTGATAATTGAATCATTTATAAACAGCTCAAGCCTGAGCCGAGCGCGTGTGGCCGCTAAAGATGGTGGTGCAGGCCGTGGCCAAATGGCTTCCAAAGCGTTTCCACTTTCACAATCCAGCAGATGCACAGTCATGACTGCTCTCCCACTCACCAGTGCAGACAAGATTCCTGCAGAGGCCGTTTCTGAAGTCATGGAAGACACGGTTGCGATGCTCCTGGAAAATAAGAAACAGGACAGGCACGGATTCAAACCCAAGGCACATCCTTGTCATTCATGCATCTCATTTCATTCATTTGAGTTGCTCTTTGGGCCTGCTGTCCTTGCAAGTGTAATTTTTCCCAATTTTGTGTTCTCATTTTACACTGCAGGTGCACAATTGATGGCTATACAATTCATTATTGTGCTTTACGGTCTTAACTTACACATTACTTCTTTTATCGTCATACATTTACCTATCATTACTCATTTATGTTATTACTTATGTCACTTAATACATTGCACACTCTATTTTGTGTGTCGTTAATCTTGGGATGACCCATTTATTAAGTTGTGAGATACTGTGCAGACTGTTGTGTATTGTGAATGTTTGTGACTAAATCTGCTGGGCAGCATAACTTCCCTTCTGGGATAAATAAAGTGCTTATCTTTATTCGGGACCAAATACAAAAGTGGCCTGAAAAGATCAAATTTTTTGCTGACCAAAAAAAAACAAAACACAGATCTGGGTCACTTTAAGCCCGCAGTGTAAACAACACAGCAGCATACTATGAAGTAACCCCTGAGCGACATGTCCATGTAGATGTGTTTTTTATTGTACTGCTTAATACAAAAAAAAATAAGCAGAACGAGCATTTTGTTCAGGCCAGGTTGGAGACCAAGTCATGGCAGTTAAGACACCTGGGCCACTTGACAACATGCTCACTGCCATGAAGAAAACATAGCATCAGTGACAGTGAGGCTCCAGAAATAGAGCATTGGTGTCAACTGCAGCCGTGCATCAAGGAGAGGCACATGGCTCTTCACACCTTGCACACAGACTAAAAGTGATAGTAGCAGCATTTCTGGAATGCAGCCATCACTCGGAGTAGTGGTTTTGCCCTTAAAGCAGGGTTTTTTTCAAGGTTTTTTTAGGAAATGCAGCACCGGTAAGCTGACCTGTCTCATCTTGGCATGGATGTAGAAACACGAATAGCCAAGCTGGGAAATCTTCTTGGCGAGGAGCTCCACTCTCTGTGAGGAGTTGCAGAAGATTATGGACTGGTTGATCTGGAGCTGGGGAGAAAGGGTGAAAAAAAAAACAGCAGTGAATCCTCATGAATTATGAGGGGTTAAAAAGTAGGTTTCACTCTCCATTAAAAACCATTTATGTCAGAACACAAACGTTTACAAGAGAAGTCAACAGCCAGACTTTCCTGACACGGCTCAAGTTAATTAAAACAGGAGTATGAAGTGCAGGGAGACAACACTTACCCTGGAGAACAAAGTGTTAAGGCAATGGACCTTTTGCCTTTCGGTTACATAAGCGTAATACTGAGTCACTCCCTTCAGCGTAAGCTCTTCCATCAAATTGATTTCGTAGGGCTTCTGTAAATGTGAAGACTGCAGAGAGGAAGAGGACAGGAGACGCATTTAGGCTGCAGCAGGTAACGCCAAGGCTGGCTTTGTTGACCAGCTGTTAGATCATAAAGGGAGCCCTTCAGTGTTAGAGAACTGTACCATAAACTTCTGCACACTTAGCGGGAAGGTAGCAGAATACAGGAGGATCTGCCTCTGTTTGGCCAGGAAACCCAGTATCTCTTCCATCATCACCACAAAGTCCTGAGACAGGAGCTTGTCAGCCTACAAAGTCAAGGCAAAAAGACATTAAGAGTCATCTTTGAACCCTTCAACCCGAGCACTAGGAGGATAGCGGTCAGACAAAGACACTCACTTCATCCAGAACAATCATCTGCACTTGATTGACTTTGGCCACTCCTTTCTTGATGAGGTCCAAAATCCTCCCAGGAGTAGCAATGACCACATGTACTGGAAAAATTAAGAAAACACTGAGTATATTGGCATCTCTGGGCCATTTGTGTGGCCCTGCTCCAATTGACTAATTATTAAGTGCTTTTACAGTATTTGTGCTCTTACATTCTCATGCTAGAGGCAGAGGCGACCCTATACAGTCTGTCTGCTCAACCGGATTTCAAACCATTCACCTCAGACACATCAGCACTCACATCAGCAGCAGTCTGGTGTTCAATACTTTTAAAGTGTAGCTGCAGGGGGTTGGGATTGAACCTCCAACCCTCTGATAACTGGAAAACCATGTTGCCCCCTAGTCACAGTCAGATGTATGTGCTGGGTCCAGGGTTAATGCAAGAGCTACATAAATGTTTAGTTATATTTTCAATCCCCACACATTAAACTCTTCGAGAATAAACATATGAGTCTTGTTAACATGTGTTGTCCAGTGTACTTTTTATTTTAAGTTAAGAAGGAATATCTGATTAAGATATCTGTTAAGAATATCTGAATTTGGCATGGGGGCCACCTCTCACCTGTTTCATCAAGTCTCATGATGTCATCACGTAGGTTGGTTCCACCTGTGGTTGCCATGACCTTCACGCCACCCATATGTTTGCTGACCTGGATACATATTTGGCTTACTTGCAGAGCCAGTTCTCTGGTGGGCACTATGACCAAAGCTGGAAGAAGAACACAAACTCTTTAATTTCCATAACCCTGAACTAGAAACCCTTGTGATGGTGCAATTTGGCAGGAAAAGACTCACCTTGTATGCAGTCCCTCTTCAGGTCGATGCGTTCAAGTAAGGGAATGAGGTAGGCTCCACTCTTCCCCGTGCCATTTTTGGCTCTTGCCAAGATATCCCTTCCTGACAGTGCAATGGGAATGCTTTCCTCCTGAGAAACAAATACAAACTCAATTAGTTGCTGACAAATACTCACAGGCTACAGGCAAATTCAGGGGGTCTGTGCCGTTAGAATATGGTCAAATAAATGAACAGTATCCATCATCTAAGGATTTGGAAATGTCTGCAGCTTTTTAAGGCAGGATAGCAGTTCTCTGAATATTTCTGTCTCAAAGTGCTGGACAGTCCAAAAGATCAGCAGTGCCATGCTGCTGGCAAGGCTGAAAATAGTTCAGTGTAAAAGCTTGTTTTCCCATTTGCTGAATCATTCAAGCTGCAACTTGGGACCAAACGCACCTATGTCCACTTTTATAACCCCAAATCCTCACTACAGATTGCACACAAACCTCTTCATCAGGTTTAACGTTTAAGATGACACTGGCACGTCAGATTGAGAAGTAACAAAAAAAACTGCACTTTCAGTGGCACCCCTTTCTGTGTCGACAAGTATTCAACTATGAATGACACCTGAATGTACCTGGATTGGAGATGGCTTTTCCCACCCCATCTCAAATATTCCCATGAGCAGCTCCCTCTTTAGGCAATAATCTTCAAACTCATTGCCTTTAGTTGCAGTCACATCCTGTTACAGAGAAGAAAAAAATGGTCCTCAAAGTGTGAGATCAGGTTTATAAATATCAATGCATCATATGTGAACAAAATCTATCTATGCACTTTATTGTGTATATATATTTGATTAAGTAGCATTTTGTAAGATTGAAAAAACAAAGGAATTTTCAATCAACAAGCAATTCATATGGTATTTGCATGGTAACCTCATTGAGTGTAGAGTAGAGTAACATTTTTCTGCTTTCGACCTGCAAGACATTCAACACAATGAGAATATATGTCTTGTACCAACCGAAGTTTTCATCCTCATGTCTTTTGGGGGCAATTTCAAACTCTTCTTCCAGTCATCGCCAGGTCTGTGGATGATAACAACCAGAGCAAAACACAAGTGAAACGGTTGTACCACCAGTAAGGCATCGAACCCAGTCCCTCGCTTGTGGCTTACTTGATGACAGCGTTTGTTGTTGGGGCCAGCTGGGAATTTCCATTGTTGATTGCACCTTTCATCTGGTTAAGTTGCTGCTGAACACTGCCACCTCCTCCTCCTCCGCCTGGTGCTCCAACAGGCTTCACTGAGCCCCTGAGCTGCCCGTTCTGGTTGGACAAGCCCAAGATCAGCGGGTTCTCCGTCCTGGCGGTACTCATCTTTAACTCTAGTGGGGACTTGTCTGTTCCAGCAGCACTGGCACGTCAAACAGTCTCTCGATCCAGTGAATCCACTCTCCCGAGACCACTAAACCACTTAAAGTCCTTCTTCCTTGGACCGTCCAAATGTATTGAAAAATCACCTTTTTTTCTTCTTTTTTTAATCTCAGCAGGTTCTATAGCAGTTCTGTTGACCCCCTGGGGCACCAAACGTCAACACAAATCCTCTTCAGTTTTTAGAGACAACGTATAAGCATGGGTTTCTTTAATAAATTAGATCTAAGCGTAGAAGTAATTTGCCATTTCTATATGGAAATAAACCGTACAAACGAAGGGCTTAGCGAGCTTTCACGTTCTGGCCGCCTGTTTAGTTAGCCATCTTGTGGCACGGCTGAGCCTCTGCGTCCTTCCAACCCTGAAAGACAAAGACACAGCGTTAAACTTTGAAAATGTCGCACGACACTTGAACGACGACGCCAAACAGATGATAAAAAGTTGTGTTTGGGAACACTGCGATCGCGACTTGATCAATTCATGGGCTGTCAGCGGAGCCAGGGCCTAAAGCTAGCGGCTAACAAGGTGCAAACATCGTTTCTATTCGGACGAACAGGGAGAAATGGATAGTTTATCAGCGCTGTCAACCCTCTTATGTACCATCTGATAAGCAGACGGGGTTGAGAGTCCAATTATTTGACTGAGGGATGAGAATTTAAAATCATTTTACCACAAAATGGGTAACTTAGCTTGCTGCTTTCTTGCTAGCACACGTAGGTCTCCGGCTTCGCATTAATATTTCGGTAATCGTCATTTCTGTGCTGGGTTACTGATATGCGCCCACTTATGTTTATGTTATAATGCCAACAAAATTGAAACCCGACATTTATATCTTAATAAACCTCCATTAATAAATCATTATCTGCGGCTATTAGCTAGCTGAGGCTAACTAGGCTAGCGTACCCCGGCTGACGACGGCATAATGAAAGTGAATATTCATTCAGAAGTCACAACAAAATAAACGATTATTCTGTTAGACATTATCCGTCATAAGGACTGGGTCGGACGTGCTGATATTTACCTCAAATACCTGAAATTACCGGTTCTCGGCGCGATGATAGCAGTTTTTTTTTTTCGACTACAGGAGTCTTGTCAACCAAGCTTTCAAGATGGCTCCCACTCGTATTTAACCCCGCCCCCGGGACCCGATCACGCCCCCAGGCCCAGAGCCCGCCCCCAGCCCAGCCACCCACCTCCAGTCGAAGTTATCCCAGTCTATTCAGCTCTATTTAACTGTAGTTAAAGAGCCAGTTAACGATATTGCTATACCAGGGGTGGCCAACCTGTTCTACAAAGAGCGGCTGTGGCTGCCGGTTTTTGACCAATCAACTGTCTGAAGACTCAGATCAGTTGATTGAATAAGCTAAATCAGGTGTGCGCTGCCTGCTTGGAACAAAAACCTGCAGCCACAGCAGCTCTTTGCGGAGCAGGTTGGCCACCCCTGTGCTATACCGAGACAGTCTACACAAGACACACAAACAAAAACCACAACATACCCACATATAAGCAATATACTGTATAAGTTTGACAGACAGACAGACAGACAGACAGACAGACAGACAGACAGACAGATAGACAGACAGACAGACAGACAGACAGATAGACAGATAGACAGATAGACAGATAGACAGATAGATAGATAGATAGATAGATCTAGAATCCTTAACCAAAGCAAACCACAGACAGAATTACATAAATGACACCAGGCACTACTTTCAGTTCCGGCTCTAACTTTCATCACTTGCATGGTGGGACATCCTGCCATCTGCAGCACATTTGCATTGCCAAAGGTTTCCCCACTTTCAGCTGAACGTACCAAACCTTGCACCCAACGGTGTTTGGGGTCTGCTGGTGCCTACCACAGAAGAAGAAGGAAGGGAAAACATCCTGGACCCTGTTGCCCATTGTTAGATTTCAGTGGTTTTCAACATCACATAAAACAATAGCCTCCCTCACAAACTTCCCCATACTCATTAATCAAAACACCTTAATCATAACCTCAGTAGCTACACTCACATCTCTTCCTACATGATTAAATTAAATACCAACAGGACCACCTTGATACAACCTCAATAGCGACACACACCATTTTAATCCACATAATTGACATCTACGAACATCATCAGGATCATCTTGATCAACACCTACATTTACCTTTTCCCACATGGTTAAATCATGTTCACAGTAGACCAAACCTTTCCTCCTCCCCACACTTTCCTGAAATCCAATTCCCCTGAAGCAGATATAAAGACCTCGGCCATCAACATTCCCCTGGACTTCTCCTGGACGTTGTGTTACATGATCCTGGGTGCCACTCTGTGATTATTGTAAATGATTTCTCCTGTGAGATTCTCCAGTTGTTTGTTTTGCACGACTGTTTGGACCAACTTTTTCTAATTAAACCAACTAATCATCAAGCCGGCTTTCTCAAGTTCTTTCCTGAGTTTTTCTTTTGCAACTACTGAAGGAAAAACTGCAACCAGCACTGTGATCCAGATCAGAAAAGAGGAGAAGGGAGAATCTTCCAGTCAACGATACAACTCAAATTTTCCAGAAGCTTTCACCATCACCAACAAAAATGTTAGAACACAAACATTTAGCAGAAGACAAGTTCTGCAGAAAGTAATGGCATGCTGATCTTTAATGGGGATTGGTCTCAATACATTTCTGTTTTCAAAAGTGCATAACAGATATGGAAATGTCACCATTGATTTTTATGTCAACAGATGTAAGATTGGATGAAATATTTGGCATTTCCTGAATATCCAAGTGGAGTTACATTTGTTCTCTTTATCCAGGCAGGGACATATTGCCAATAGCAATATTTTCACTTTGGAAAGAATGTCCTTCTCACACTCACCTGTCACACCTGTCACAATGCTTATTATTTCATCGTGGGACCTACTAGTCTGGCAGCAGCTACAGTGGTGGTTTGGGGTCAGAGGTCTGAATCAGGGACGGCACTTATTTGCATGCTCGCTCTTACATGCACAGCTTCAACGCCTGTTCTGAAACTTTAGTCAGTTTAGGTTTTTCACGCCTACCAAGTGCACCACCTAACAAGGAGATCAGCATAGCAGACATAAAAGAATTACTGCCAACAGGAAGTGAAAAGTACACGAACAACACTGTGAGCTGTGCATTGAAGTGAACAAGACTTGCCCATATGGATTTAATGATCACCCTCTCAGAACCAGAGGTAAGACAGTGTTCAGATTTGCTTATGGAGTAAGAGTAAGAGGTACTAAGGAGGTTCTGCAGAATTTTGTTCTCTGCAAAGTCGACTTTGTACCAGCACAACAGTAGCTCAAATTTGCTCTGATTTTATATAATTTAAACATTTGTTTTCATTGTGACCAACAGTGTGGTCAACTGCAGATCAATTATAATTGAGATTCTTTAAGTTGGGAACCATTTCTCATAGTCTAAATCACTGAACCACAAAAAAACACCAAAACAAACATTGGGTTAACACCCCCTTTTCCTGTTGAATCACTGCGGAGAAGTAATTCAGATTAACACTTAATTTATCTGATCGCAGATTTAAGTCATTTATTTACCATTACACTGGTATTGATGCTAAAAATAATTTTGTTTAACAAAAGCTCATGTTGATTATTTTTTGATAACAAGCACAAAAAATATAACTGACCATGGTTACTGATGTTGATCTGTCCCTTTAGAACGGATACAAGTCAAATCTCCGTATAACCTTTGTCTTGTCTAAGAGAGACTACTACTGATATTACTTTGCAATGCAACCAAAGATTTGCTCTTGATGTTCCATTTTTCTGCAGGCTTCAAATGCCTTTTTAAAAAAAAGACTTTTGAACTTGTGTAGATGTCAAAAATAATAGCCTAATTGAAAAGTAATCCAATTGCAATTGGTGATTATTTTTTTGATGATTGGTGTTGCGTTTTATTTTCCATTTCCTTTTAGAACATATTTGAGTCAAATCTCCATATTAAATATATATAAAAATACCTCTGTCTTGCATAAAAGTGCATAGTGCAACAAATATTACTTTTAAATGCAACTAAATATATATATGTTCAATTGGCAATCTCAGAGTGCAACTAAAAGTTATTTTCTGCTTTTTAATCATTTTTCAAGAATAAATATTTAGTCTGGTTGTTGATTGGAGAAAAATAATCTTCAAATTGCTTTTCGTTCATTAGTTTATTGATGCAAAATGATGTTTTGGCAAAATATTATATATATGTTCAAAATATTTGAACATAGGGAAGTGAAAAATATCTGAGTGTTCAGTGTTTCCTGCCTTAAAATTTGAATGGGGAAGAAGAGAAGTAAAACACATTCAAGGTGGTGCTTAAAGCTATTTAAGATATATTAAAGCTATTGACTAAATATATACGCTTAAAATAAGCATGATCCCTCTTTATGTTTTACAGAAAGACGATTTTGACTATACGTATCCCACAAACGAGCCAGACTTCAACTGTGACGATGTGGATCAGTGGCGCTCACACCCTGTGCTCCTGATCCTTCAAAGCCTGATCTTTCTGCTGGGCGTGGCAGGGAATGGCCTGATAATAACAGTCCTCCTGAGGCGTTGCCGTGTCCTGCGCCTCACTGAGATCTACCTTCTGCATCTTGCCCTGGCTGAACTGATGCTCCTTTTCACATTTCCTTTTGATTTAGTCGGGAATGCCGTTGGCTGGCTGTTTGGCAACTTCCTGTGCAAGCTGGTGGGCCTGGTGAGGGTGCTGAACACCCTCTGGTGCAATTTCCTGCTGGCTTGCATTGGGGTGGATCGCTATTTGGCCATTGTTCACGCCATTGCAAGTATGCAGAGTCGACGTCGGAGGACAGTGCATATTACATGCGCCATATTGTGGCTGGTTTGCTTGGCTTTATCGGTGCCCAATGTTGTGTTTCTTTCTGTTCTTGAGAAAACCAGCAACTCTTCTGAATTGGTCTGTTCGTTCCATCATTATGGTATTCATGGACACAACTGGGTTTTAACTATTAGAGTCTTAGATCATGTGTGCTTTTTCCTACCGCTGGCTACAATGAGCTATTGTTACACAGGAGTGGTTGTTACTTTGTTCAAAAGTCAGAGAAGCCAAGCAAAGCAAGGAGCTATTCGATTGGCTTTAGCCATTACTCTCATCTTTTGCTGTTGCTGGCTGCCATACAATATCACCTTACTGATAAAAACTCTGTGGGAACTGATGGTCATCGAATACGAAACCTGCGACTCTTATGCTTCACTGGAGAAAGCCCTTCAAGTGACACAGATCCTGGGTATCTCGCATTGCTGTATCAACCCCTTTTTATATGCGTTTGTCGGGGTGCACTTTCGCAATGAGCTGATAGAGCTGTTCTGCAAACTGGGCTGCGCCCGTGTTTGTTTGCCTTTCATGAAGACTCAGGGTCACATGCAGCCTTCCACTTCTGATGCAGTGAAAACCACCAGTGTTGTCTTCAACTAATCAATCATTGTTTGATGTCAGCTGTACATATAATGCCTGTCTTAAAGCATTTTGTATTCATGGAAAATGTTGTTTCATATGATCTGTAAACATAGTACTCATTGATGCTTTGATTGCATTTAAAAGATATTTTATTTACCCAGTCAGGAAAAATGCTATTGTTGGCCGAAATCTGCTTTTGCTTTTATTTTTGCAACTATGAATTCAATTTAATAAAAATTCCATATATACAGCAACCATGTCCCTGTGTCAGTGTTATCAAACAGTAATTGACAACACAATGACCAAAACTAAAATCACCTTAGAGATCAGTATAATTCTATTTTTTAGACTTCTATTAAAACACAGTTATACAGAACAACTGCAAACAATCACAAATTGCATCTTATATACAGCAAGTATATATATATGTATATATATATATATATATATAATTCCTTTGCACAACAGTTTGGTAGTTGGAGAAAATAAATCATGATATTAAAACAAATAGAAATTTGAGGCACTCCTCCCTCCACTGCCACTCTGTTCCCACAACAAATACACACATCTTTGAAATATACATATTTTACAGCATTTTAGAAAATGGCTTCAGATTTGTTTTTGAACTGCGTTACAGTGAAGTTTAAATATTTTGATATCTTAAATCAGTTGTAATCCAAAATTTGTATCTCTGATTTACGGTTATACAGTTACCCTTTTAAAACAACTGCAACAGCAACATTAATGAAAAAGCTCAGACACAATGGGAAGGTAACCTAGAAGATATGATTTGTTTTGCCTTGTTTTTTTGTGTGTTTTTTTTTTTCTTTTTTTACAGTTAATGTATGCTGGATCAGAACGGCATATTGGCCATACCTCCAGGGCCATAGCCAATGGGACTGTCCAGAGACATTCCACGCTGTCTGAGAGACTGAGGGCCCATCATTCCACCCTGTGGATGGGAAGGGGCCATCATGGGACCCTGAGGGGACATTAACGGACCCTGGGGGCCAAATGGATCCCCTGGGATGGACATGCTTCTTTGCTTGGCCTGCATCATCATAATGTTCTGCTGTGCCATCAGATTGTGTGGATGCTGCTGAGAGGACATCATGCCAGGATATGGATTAGAGGGATGGTGGAGAAGGCTGTTGGCCATCATGGCTTGCTGTTGCTGGAGTTGCTGCTGGGGCCCCATGCCTGTCCTTCCCATCATATGTCCTGGGGGGCACATGGGGCCCATGGCCCCGCCAGGCACTAAACCCCTGGAGCCCCCCTGAGGAATGCCCATGCTTTGGCGTAGTCCACCGTGTGCGGAGTGAGCTGGCAGCTGCTGTTCAGCCATCATATTCTGCAGGTTTGCTAAGTGGGGGTTGGATGAGGGGCCACCGCTGTGTGGAGGGCCAGGAGAGGACAGCCGTTTGAGGAGCTGCTGTGGCGTCGTTTGCTGTGTTGGGGGCCCCTGATGTGGGTTTTGATGCGGTTCACTCTTGGGGAAATATTGAAGAGTGCTACTGGGTTTATCAGAGGGAATAATGCGAGAGAGATCAAACTCGGGGATCCCTGTGTGAGTGGGTCGTATGACCTCACTCAGATCCGGGCCATCGCCCATGGGCATAGAGGCGAATGAGTCTGAGGGGTGTGAGGACCGCTGGAGAGGATGGCCTTTGTTGAGAAGTTGCAACTGCTGGGGTGGTAGAATATCCTCGTTAAGATGAGAGAAGTTCTGCGACACTCCTCCAATAGGTGAATGGATATGCCCTGGAGGCGGTTGCTGCATGCGAGGAAAACCTGCCATTTGGTTCTGAGATAAGGGTGAAACATTGCAAGGGCCCATCCCATCAGGTGGACCTCGTCCTAACAGCGCAGAATTCATTGCAGGCATGCCCATGTGGTTTGGAGAAGAAAGCACGGGTCCAGAGGTGTCATGAGACAGGTGCTGTTGACCTGGGCCTCCTATGCCCATGGGGCTTTGTGGATCACTGTGAGGACCCATGGAGCCTTGAGAGACAAGCATCTGAGATGCCTGCGGGTTCCCCATGTTTCCTGCAGAAAAAAACATATTATTGACAACTGAAAATGGGCTATTCTTTTTCTCAGGAATCTTGATATTTTCAAACTGCACTTCACTGACATATACAAGTATACGGCTAAGGAGTCAATTCTACTTCTATGTCTCCAAACACTGGAAAACCACAAGTACTTGTTTTCCTACCTCCAATGCTGACACCAGACAGCAGAGGTCGATCTGGCATCATCTCATCATCAGAAGTGGCAATTGTTTTGATTGCATCATGATAGAGAGGGGTAGAACTGGGCATGGCGTACTTGGACATCTGAGACATGATGAGAGTTAAAGGATTCTGAGATGGATGGGCATTTGGGGAGGAAGTAAATGGCATACTAGGATTTATAGATCCTGGCTGGCTAATTGGAGTAGAATTTGAACTCCTGGGGGGCAGCGATTGACCTGTAAGGAACGGAAATAAATATTAATATGATGGCAATACAGTTACTGATAAACAATGAATCAGTGTAATATTGAATTATTTGTGCACCTGTCTCAGTGGAACTGCTTCCTCCATTGCCCACTATCTTACCACTGGCTGGACCACCTGGACTTGGATGAGCGGTTTTTGGAGACGCCCACTCGCCTGGAGAGGGCACCGCCAATGCTGGAGACTTAAGTCGTCCAGGAGACGCAGACGGAGAGTGCAAGACTAGGTTGGAGGACCCCATTACCTGGGGAGATTTCATGGAAGAAGAAGACGGGGTGCCGGCACCAGATGCAGGGGGAAGAGGGGGATGATGTCCCGCAGATGACACCTGGGATGGTGACTTCAGCCCTGGAGCAGAAGGGGAAGGTAGAAGAGGAGATGGCTCTTGGTTGAGGGATGGAGATTTGAGCTGATGAGGAGGCACTGAAGGAGAAGTCATGGGGTTGATATTGATCGAGAGGTCAGAAGGGTGCCGGGGACTAAGATCTGTTCCTCTAAGGCCTCCACTCATAGGGAGATGACTGAGCCGTGATGTACTTCCCATTTGATTGGGACCTTGCTGTTCAGGTGCAAACATCTCAGGGGCCGGTTGCTGGAGATAAGGTCCTTCCACCTGAGGTCCAGAGAAGGGGCCTTGATTGGGAAACTGAAATGGACCGTCAGGCCCTGGGGTCATTCCTTTACCCCCACCTCTTCCATTCTGTGCTGCCCTGATCCGTGAAATCTCTCCAGGGTTAAACATCTCCCCTACAGGCCCCCCTCCGACGGGACCTCTGAGTTTCTGAGACAGCATCATCTGCTGCTGCTGCTGAACATTCATCTGTGAGTTCATGTTCATGGGGAGGTTGCTCCCCAGAGGAGAATCAACCAAGTCTCTCATCTGAGGACCTCCTCCAGGAGAGCCCATCATCTCCCGTGAGCCAGGAAAGTCCATGGGATCACCACGTGTGGAGGGCGGGCCACGGCCCATTCCCAAATTAGGGAAATCTGGGCCCCCGGGATTATCCATAATTCTGGAGCCAAGGTTGGCCTGTTGCTGCTGTTTCGGCAATCTATCGAGTTCAAACCTGGAAATTCCCTGCATCTGTCGTTTTTCAATGATACGGAACATTTCCTCATGCATTAATGGATGCTCGGGGTCACCTTGCAGATGCTGGGGAGGCCCCCCAGGATAGCATCCATGAAAGGGACCTCCGCCGCCCATGTTTGGCATATCATCTGCCCAAATCATTCCTGGCCTGGGTGGCCTTTGAGGTCCCAGACCCTCCACTGATAAAACTCCCCCTGCTCCCCCTGGAAAGCCACATCCCCCAGGTGGTCCTCTCTGCATCTGTCCCAAGAACCTCGGGCCCCGGGGTCCATCTGGATGCATGTCCATCATCCGTGCATTTCCACCCATCCCTCCTCCCATCATATTACCAGGACCCCACTGCTGGTCTCCAGGTTTGCTGTGGTAGGGAGGAGGGGGTCCCCTCATCATCATGGGACCTCCGTGCATTCCCATCTCTGTCATCATTCTAAAGTGCTGAGGATGTGTAGGCGGTTGCATTTCTTGTTGTCGTCTCTTCTCCAGGTAGTAGTCGTCTTGAAGTTTCCTCCATGCCATTTGCTCTGGCGTCAACCCATCGGGTCCTAATAAGTGACCCATGTCAATCCCAGGTGAAGACAGCTGGTGGGGATGCTGCAGTACGTTATGGTGAGGCTCCATCTGAGGGCTGTCGATGGTAGGTCCACCTAGGGACTGCGTCTGAGAAATGATGGACTGCAGAGGCTCTTCATATCTCTTCATCCCTCCCATAGGGAGCATGGATGATGATAGCATACTACCAGTACCGCAGTTTCCAGATGTGTTAGTACCGCTGTCGCTGTCCTCAATAACACCACCCCTTTCATTACTGTTCGTACTATTAAGGTTGGAGGAGTTATTACTAGCATTGTTATTGGCCCCTCCAGTGTCTCCAGGCCCTGCACCTGTCCCACTGCGCAGCAGCAGCCTCTCTATATCTCTCAGAGTCTGCAAAGACCGCTCCCTGTGTTCCAGCTGCTCTTTGGAGAGACGGTCTGCGTTCCCTGGGCCACCCCTCTGGCCTACGTCACTCTGTAGATGTGCAGACAGGATGGAGGGACTCCCAGAGGGTGAAACAGTAGCATCTGGAAGAGTCATTCCCCCCGCAACTTCCCCGTCTCCACTTCCGGGGACAGGCCCTGCAGGTGTGGCTGTGCTCCCTCCCTCCATCCTGTGGCTGAGGATGCTGTTATTGCCGGAGGCTCTGCCGGGTCTGGTCTGAGGGGATTCGTTATCAGAGTGTCCTGCAGATGACGGGGTCCCCCCAGGATGCAACGGAACTCCAACTCCAGCAGATGCTGGCCGTGGAGTCTGGGATTTGGGGGTGTTTGTGGATGGAGACGTGTTGGAGTTGGCCTTCTCAGACAGACTAGGGGGCTTCCCTGATGAATGACCCTGTAGCAGAAAAAAGTTGAGACTATAACAAAACCTATTATTAAAACATGGCCTAACTTTAAACCCTGGCACACCTACAATTACAAAACTATACTTTTTTTGCAATAGTACTGTTATTTATGGCAGTTCTTAAACGTATGTGTTCTTAAATGTAAACAAAACTGACAAAAGTACATAGTGCATTTCATTTCATCACTACAGATGCTAACAGCAATAACAACTAATCATGAAACAGGAACAAAGAGGTATCCGAACTCAAAATAGATAAACAAATTAGGCTTTCCAGATGTTTTGCACCAATGGTCTCAACACTTTCCCTCTCACACGTCTCACACCTTGCCTGCTTTGACAGATTGAATATAGCTGATATTATGCTTGAGTAGGCACCGAGCAGTGAATGTCTGACCTGCTCCAACTTGGTGCGTGGAACATTTTGCTGGTGAAACAGAAGGATGGAGTCGGTCTGTCCTTTCATTACTGCATCTGCAGCACTGTCAACAAACAGGGAAATTACAAATGAAATCACAATTCACAAATAACTTCAGATGTTATAAAAATTGAAGAAGTAAATCTAATGTGTTGACAAAAGAAGCAAAAACCAGACCTAGTGAAGGAAACAACCTCCTACAATCACAATAGTTCTCACCTGTTGGCTAGACTGGTTGTGAACACATACACCACTTGCTGGGAGGGCGGAGGAGGCTCTGCCTTTAGCACTGGTCCTGCTCCACATGTCATTACAGGACCACCAGGTTCAGACACGGGTCCCGCAGATAGGCGATCAGAGAGCCCATGGATAGGACCCACCAGTCCCCGCTCTCCTGAGAAACATCAGCAGCACATACAGGACAGGTTTGCACTGTAATGTCTGAACATCTTCTTTGGTTACAACATCCAACCACTAGATGGAGCTGAAACACATGTAAAGGAGGATCACTGACAGATCTCTTCCTTTCACTGTGTTCCAAGATCTGAAAACCATTCACAGATAGATCTCAAACCTGTTATCTACAGAGCGAATAAAACTGAGACTGGTGACACAACTGTTAGTGACGTCTGCACAGAGAACTGTTGCATGCGCACATTCCCCCTCCCCTATGAAGGATGACAGACTCACGGTGGGTTGCAGTGTGTGGTTTGTCTTCATCTTCCTCTGTGTCAGGTCCAGAGCACCATTCATCTCCACTGTATGGCTGTTTCTTCTCTAGGACACAGCGCCGCTTACTGCGCATAACACCCTCTAAAGGAGAGCACACACGCATGTACACATCAGTGCTTGGATAAGAGTCATCACAAGATTGTGTTTTCCAGTATGCTCCTGTTCTTCTCTCGACTGGACATAATATCTGTACAAGGTATTAAAAGACTGAAGCACTTTGAATCAACCATCGACCAGGGGCTCTTAAAACACAGTATTAAACTGTATCTCAAAGTCATGTTAATAAAAAGTAGCCTATTATTACCAATTGCGTTGATTGTACCGTAAAAAGGAGAAACTCTGGCTTCTGCATTCATATTCGCTCTCGTCTGCAGAGACATGTCCCCACTGTTGTGAGCAGAACTTCCACTTTTTACAAAAACTACAAAAAATAGTACTGTTAAAAATAACACACCTGAATTAAGAAAAGAAAATCACATTTCAGAGAAAATGTAGCACTCCATTTAACTGCAAAGCTACTCATCTCTACAACACAGCATGCAATGCATGATAATCACATCTCCAGAAACATTTTCTTTGACAGATATTTGACAGTTTATGTGTAAAAGCATGTGAGGACAGAAAACCAAAAGTTGTTTATGTTAACATCCCTAATCAGCGTCACATACCAAATGAAGAGTATCTATTTATTGTCATTTGGTAGTATCTTATTTACTCAACATCTTACTGACTTTGTGGCAGGAAATTACCTTCCAATAAACACATCACATGAGCACAGGGAACCGCAGAGACTGTGAAAGTACAGTGAGGAAGGAAGTTTGCAGTGACAATACAGAGAAAGGGACAGCAGAGGGGGGTCTGCTGATTTGAGAGAGTGAAGGCGGTATGAAAGAGCTGACTTTTAACCTTCTTTGAATGTTTTTGTTACCAGCAAGATGGCTCGTCTTAACAGGAAAGTCACCTACATTGACTGACAAAGTACATCAACTGTGGAGTGATTTTGAGGTTTTGGGTTTCGTTTGAATGCAATGCTTTGTTTTTCTACATGCACAAATTAGATCACAGTGAAAAAGTGAGGGAGAGAGACTGTGTGTATTCAGAGAGAGAAAAGATTTCCCTTGAAGTGATCCACCCTATCTTTCATTCTCTTCCTTTTCAGCCTATTCTTCTCTTTGTACCAGAGACACACCCTCTGCCTCTTAGCGTGTCAAAGTGTGTGTGCACATCTGTGTGTGTTGTTCAGACACTATGTGTATGTTTTCGAAGCGTGGCTGTTAGAAGAGGAGGTTTAAATCATGTACAGGAAGTCCTGACTAGTTTCACTAAATCGCATTAATGTCATCTGGAGTCAAAGGCTCACGTGACCACACAACCGCCCAAATAAGCAACAGCAAACGCTTTGTGCTGAACCGCAAGAACACAAATGTTTACCGAAACGCACGCAGAAAGGTCTTCCAGTTCTCCCTCCCACTCACTATCTCCTGCTTTAATAACAACCTCTCTTGGCTTGCTAAGTTTTCGCCACCCTATGACCTGCCTGCCTGCCTCTCTCTCGCTCACTCTCTCTCTTTGAGCTCTAAAAGAACGCCCAGATGTTTTTTCATCTGAGACACGTCACTGCAGCGCAGGCATGGCACAAACTATCAAAAGCCAGGGGGAAATTCTGACGCTTCACTGAAAGGTCAGGGCATTTCAGCTCGAGAGAAAACAAGTTCTTCTGTCCTCTCAGTCCTTACATTCACTTCCTGCTGTGGAGGAGTTGAATGCACGTAATCTGGTATTTCGGGTTAAGATCGGGCTGATAGGAAGGTAACGGAAGTGAACGTCTGCATTGCTTAGAACAGAAAGCCACTGTCTTTACATCCCAGATGCTGACACAGTTTCCTCTGTGCCTGCGTGCCTCACCTCCTTTGGCATCCGTCTCCAGGGCAGGAGGAATGGCATTTCTTGACTCCCCAGAGTCAATGGAGACGCTCCGTTCCCGCTTGGATTTGGTTTTCAGCATCCCACTGACGCCGCTCACTGATTGGCTGACAGCCTTCAGCCCAGGGTTGCCAGGCGAAATCTGGTTTGTTTTGACTCCATGGCTCCCGGCACCGACGCCCTTTGGACCCAGGTGGCCAGCAGCTCCTTGCTGCTGCTGCTGAGCCTGCGGGTTTATGCCGGGTATTTGGGATCGGCTGTCAGCGGTGACCTGCTTGCCATGATTGGCCAGTTTATTGTCCGGGTGCATTTGATTGGCTGGTGATTGAGGTGGAGGTCTGGTACGGAGAATAGCAGTGCCTGTCTGTCAGTGGAGCTTACATTGCTGATGGGCGACACTGATGAAGACAAGAAAAGTCATGATCAGTAGTAATTTAGCCCTCAAGTCCTGTATCAGGCCTTTTGGGCATAATGTGACCTTGGCATAAACAGGAATTTGCAAATGTCGAATAATGTCAAAACTCCTGCACACTATGCTGTACTACTTATTTTAGATCATAATGAGTCTTTAATGAGTAGATTATTAGCAGCAGACTCACCTCATCTCACCCGGACGCTTAACTGATGCACTGCCATGCTGCTTCCCAGGACCCTTCAGTGACCACACATGGACCTGGAGTACACCAGCAGAGTAATATCATCAGTGGAGCCAGACAGCATTACAGTCAGAACTATCTATCAGCACAACGTCCTCAGACCGTGGGTCAACATGAACTTTGTGAGCCAGAGACAGAGACAGAAAAGAGACAGATGATGCCAAAAGTCTGATAAGAGACCAAGGCTAAAAAAGAGGCAGCGGGTGGGTAACTGTTCCTTTAAGAGAAAGAGAGCACAGAGTGAGTTTGTGCTGGGGGAGGGACCTGCAACTCAGAAGTAGCTCAGCAGCGCTTTAGGTCCCACCCCAACCAAACACTTCACAAACCACAAAAACTCCACCACACATTCCACAACACTGTCTGTAGCAATACCTGCATCACCCTCTACCATCCTGAGGGACTCAAGTTCTCAGTTTCAGGCCCTGGCTTTAGGTGCTGACACACAGAAACCCCTACAGTGTACCACCTGTATGCAGAGCTGAGCCTGTGTCTATCAAAGCCACACCACCAAATCTCAAGGGTTTGTCACCATGTTCTACATTTGTTTTTTAACCTGTTTTACTGTGACCTGACAGCCCAGATGTCCCGGCCGATTAACTTAGCTCCACTTTAGACTTTACTGGTAAAGATAGAGAATACAAAAAAAAGTGTTAAAGTCAGTAGGAGCCAAGCTCAACATTAAGAATGGAGGACACCTCGCAGGACATGAGACTTTCATTCAGGGTTCAAGTCTGTAGCTGCAAGCTGACGCCCTCTTGACACGCCACCTGCCTGTGTCCATAACCCCAAGCTTCTGATTTTAACCACTGCAACTGCCTCCAAGTATTTGCCAGCAGTCTGCAAACTAGTGGCGTAGGCCTTTTCTCACCTATTATCCACAAAAGCTGCTTATGCACAGAGCATTCAGCGGTTCTTCAGTATTTGCAGGCCCCGACAAGACTTTTCCACACCAGTTGCTGTGGAACAATAGCTGGTTAGAACAGTCCCCGCCACTGCAGCCTGTTTGAAAACATCTAGCCGAGATATTTCAGCTGACATAATGCAGATCTCATGTAAACATTTCCACCGGTCCACATTTTTGGCCTGTGACGCAGCTGCGCGGTTGCACACAGCACAGCCGATCACGTCAGCTGTCCCCGGTCCGACGGAACCATCTGTACCACTCACTCACCTTGGCAGGTAATGGCCAACACAATGCCATAATTAGTCATTAACCAACTGAGGCTGCAGTCAGCACAGAGAGGTGCCTTGTTCGCTGGCTGAGGCCTTCATCACTCATTAACTCAAACAGGGACAGTCAGACGTCGCTGCTGTTGACCAAGTGTGACTCACTTGCTTTGTGCAACACAAAGTGGAGGCAGGGTAATCATATGGTGAGTCGCTGACCTTCGAGTGGACAGTTAGGAGGAGATAGGCCTATCTAAAGCGAATACCAGTCTAGCAGATAAACCCAGAGACTCCCCCAGTCATTACTGCTGGAGCTGATCTGATCAACCAGTCATAATGAGTCTAGTTCAGACTGTTAAAAGCTTAGAATCAGGTCCTGGCCGTGCTGTGCCTCTCTCTTGTACCGTCTGTAAACCTGGAGTTAGCCTTGCACTACCATTACCCCTACTCCTTCCACATGTGGAGCCTGTACTTAAGTAATCAACCACAAGGAACATCACAGTGGCATCAAAACAGCCCTTCTCAGACTGGATGACTTTGGAGGGTCTGGAGCTCCTTTTAGTTTGTGTCAAGTAGCAATACACGTCCATATAAACACCATCAGGGGAATTCAAAACAAGCTGCCCTTGGTGAACATCGTGGTATGGCAGAAATGTTAACTTCTGGAACAGGAGCTAGACTGGAGAGGCTGGTGTGACCTGGCAATTTTTCTTTCATTTTTTGGAAAGTGCATTAATGTTTAACTGAAGCGTTGTGTGGTGACATTTCTCAAACAAAACAGGTTTCTCTATTCCCAGGACGGAGAGACTAGATTTATAAAGCGCAGAGTACAGCGCTTATAAAAAATGATCTGCTTTGGCTGAATCTCAAGAACCAGTTTTGTGGTGCAAGATCTGCCTCAGTGCACCACAAGCAGGAGAGTACAATTAAAAGGCATTACATTTTATATGGGATTATTTGACATTACACTCCTAACACAGAAAGCAGACCGGCTCCAATTTATCTATGCATATATACAAAATAAGACAAAGGATTCATTCACAGATTTTGTCACACCTGGATTACACACAGCTGATTTCCATTCAAATTGTGCAACTACAAGCAACTGGTTGTACCACTCTCACATTAGGTGTGTCAGAGTGTGAGCCCATGCATGTCCTAAGTCTCACTCTGAGATACCCTGTGTTGATCAGCATCACAGGGATGTTGAACTTTGGCCTTTAATGCCTTAATCTTGTCATTTTGCCTCAAAAATCTGTTGTTCTAAATCTATATTGAGCGACAGCACAGACTAGATTGAGGTCTGTCTTGCCTGTTGTGCCATTACCTCTCATTTGTGTTCATCAAAAGGTGCTGACTAATCATACAAAGCTCCACTACCAGCACTTAACTCCAGGAGCACAGGACGACATTTAACAACTCGGTCTGAGACATGACTGGTAGTTAATCATGGTGACATTCAAATGACGAGATTAAACCAGGCTGCCATGATTTTAATTTGCAATAAAATGAAGGTCATAAAATCAAAGTCAATATTCCTCTGGCTGGATGAAAGGTGCTCTCACTCTCCATGTCCATTATTCAGCCTCACAGGTTTGATTTTCAGTCCTGTTTTTGTGTTCATGTCGACAAGACTGCGACTCTCCATCATTCACCATTGAAGAAAAAATGACCATCAATGGCCAAAAATGACCGACTTGTGTCGCTCTGACGGGCAGGACAGCTTCAAGTCCCTGCAACCCTGAGAGGGACAGGTGGCAAGAGATAAGACGAAACCTTGAGGTGCAAATCTTACTATGCAAAAGAGCATGGAAATGTGCCCTGTGGAGATAATCACAAAAGAATGTGGTGGTGCACAGACACCAACACAAACAATCGCAGATGAAGGACACCATTCTTATCGTGTCTCATGATAAGTGGGTGAAAAATAAATAGGGCAAAAAAGTGTAACACTTGGACTGAAACGATCACCAGATAGCATGCTAGCAATTTAACGTCTCTCAAACTGAGATGCATGGGGTCAGGACTGCAGAGCGTCATACCGGTTCACAGAAACATTTTTAGGGCAAAATGGAGTGTATTTCTTTAAGATACTGTTCAAGCGAGATAATCATAGTTTGCTGGGATTTTGCAGCCTGCTGCTCTTGCTTGGGAACAAAAAGGTTATTGTCTTACGCCAGAGAAAGCGCATACACTTAAAAGAGACAGACTTTTCTCTGCCATTTACTCTATTGCGCTCACAAACAAATCAGTGTGCACCCCATGGGATAGAGGGTTAGCAGAGACACTGAAAACAAAAATATCAACGCTAGTGTTCTCATCTCTGCGGCCTGCTGCACATCGTTCTGTCTTATTGCTTTCTTTTGGGTGTGCGGAGCATTTATTATGTCTTTAATCAAACACGATGCTAGGGGTGCTCCCTTTAAAGCAGATATCAGCTGAGAAAAGTTGAACCGTTATCCAATCAACAAATGTGTTGGGACATGAAGAGTTCTCCATTTCCCGTTCCTCGTTTGGCATTTTCACAAGTAGTTTTGGGAGGCAGATTCAATCTCGGAGCTGGACATTCTCCAGATGGCTCCTAACAAATTAGAGAAATAATTCAATGAGTTTTAGAATCTATAGCATGTGGTCTTTGTGTACAGTAGGATGCCAGTTCATTCTGGGGTATAATCGTGCATCGGGCACGTACACACACAAACACGGTTACACATTCCTACATTCCTTCAACATTAGTGGAAACAAACTTCACTGTTCTCTGTTACCCTGGAGGACTTGATGAATGATTTAAGGACCCTTGCCAAAAGGTATTTGCCTGTTAGTGTGGAAAATACTGATGTTTTATTTGTCTTTTCAGCTGACCACCATGGGATGTTGTATTCTAAGTAGCTCTGAATCCCAAACTGTGGTGTGTGTATGTCAGTATAACTATGGTAAGAGGTTGAGCTCCTGTTTAGTCCCAGTGGGTCACACAGTACTCTGTATTTTTAGAGTGAGCTGGTATTAATAGACCCAGAGAGCCCTGGGAAGTCAGGGCCAGCAGTGAGAACAAAATACGAAGCCAAGTCCAAAACACAGATGCCACAGTGCTGCTCTGTGGAGCGACACCAGTAAACACTGAGGCCAAAGTGTTTAACAGTACTGATGAATGAATAATGTGTATGACGCAGAAGCACGCTCACAATTACACAGAGATGCACAGTTGAGACCTTTTTTTGACATCAGCTGCTTAACAAACTGCATTTGCACATGGCGCCAGTGGAAATCAGGCCTGAGAGAGGGAAAATAAGTTAAATGTGCTTGGCCACGCTGTGCTCTGTAACGTCGGACGAGGGCCATGGCTAACACAACATGTATGACTGTTAACTAAATAAATCCTCTGTGAAGGACCACTCCAAGTTATTACATGTCCTTGCACGCTGCATCAAGCTCCTCAGCTCTTTATAAGCTATTGCAATAATCCAGCAGGACAACAACCACGCAGAATTATAGCAGGTTCACCCCGGGACACGCATTGTTGCTTTTATTCAAGTGCAGTCCCAGTTTTGTGTGGCTGGTGAATATTGAACCTCGACAGCAAAGGAAAGTTTGTCCATGAAGTATTTCAAAGTTGTAACACTTGAGAACGGTTTTCTGTTATGAAAACGAAGTCAGAGCGAAGGTGGGAGTAGTCTACCGCGAGATTATTACAGTGATTTCTCCATAGTCACAGGGCACCGCATGACTGATAAGAGACAAACAGTGCTGTTATTATATATCATATCTAAATATTTTCAGGTAACCATGCAACTCTCCTCACTTGAACTCTGTCTCTCTCTTATTTGGCGTTGCTTCCACGTGTTTTTGTCTTCACTATAAATGTGCTCTGACCTACTAAGTCGTAGTTTCCACTGTATTATGATCAAAATATTTCCATACTTCATCTGAATGTCTCTCCGCCATCCTCCTGAACGTCTGCCATGTCACTGAGAAAGCCTGAGCACAGCAGAAAACACTCCACTTGTTGTTTACTACGACACAACGACAACACAGTGCCTCTCGCACACTTTCACACACACACACTTTACTCTGAACCTTTCTGCAGAAGGTTTGAAAAGTCTCCAGTTTCATGTATTTATCACAGTTGTAACTGCGCTGAAGGATATTTTAGTACAGTTGAGAAACTCAATCAAGTTTCACCTGTTGATTCAATTCCATTGCACTCTTCAAGATATCGTTCACCGTCTAACACAGTGTTTGACCTCAGAATAAACATGCAGAGTAGGAAACTCCTCTGATCGACTGTTTCCTCGTCTGCTTTCATCTTCCGCACATGTAATGTGGCTTGTGTGGCTCAGGTAATGACTTTTGTCCACACACAGAGATTTCCTACTCGCCCAAAATTGTCACCCTTATCACCACTTTCCACCCATTGCAGAAAGTTTGCAGCGTATTCCACTACAGAGTTGCTGCTGGGGAATCTACCTACAGACGCTAGCGTGACAACGTGCCGCAATGTGGACAGCTTTGAAACTTGCATTGTTGCAGGTAAAAATACCTCTAGGATCATGTTAAAACTTCAGTATAAAAAAAAGAAAAGCAAAACAGTTGCATTGCAACAATGCAGGACGAAACTTAAACATAATATATTATGGAGAGTGTCATAAAAATAAACGGCTTTTAGTCCCTGGCTGAGCTCATACCACAACTCTACAATCCTTAATCATTTGTCCATAAATGACTGAATCAAGACTGAAAACAGAGTTAGGACTAGTTTACTGGTGCAAGGGGTGATTACAATATGCATGAAAGAAGCGAAACATTGTTAACAAAGATCTGACAAACCCTTTAAAATCCCAGCACAGAGGCCAGGTCTGTGACGGCACCAATGGCTCTGCTCCGATTTCAAAACTACAGTGAGACGTTTTAAAATCTCTGCCCTTTTGTGAGGGAAAAACACAGCGACTTCATTGATTTGCGCAGCGTGAAAATCAACAGGGAGGAGGGGCAGGCGCGCTCTGCGAGGTTTTAAAGATGTCAAATCAGCCTGGGCCAAGCCTTCGCTGATGGAAAACCAACTGAGAACAATAATGTGGAACGGCCTCCGAGTGATGGCCATCAGTACAGCTCCAGAGATTATTGGTGGCAGCACCCAGTGAATTACCTTTAGGCCTGCTTTGATGAATGGACTTTTGGATTTTTGCAGGCTGCTGTTGGAAACACAGAAAAACACAGGGTGGGTGGGGGGTTTGTCTCTCATGTGTCTCTCAACAATGTGACCAGTGAAAGGTCACTTAATTGGAGAGCACCAACCATCCATGACTGGTAATGCGCCAAGCGATTCCACATTATCAACTGAGGGGTGGCAGGAGTGATCTGGTGAGGATGCAGCCAGTGCTGCTTGCATGGATCAGTATATGCCAAACTCAAGACATTTCAGTAGAAGAGACTGGATGTTTGTGAAAAGTTGAAGTCCAAAACCGTGCATGTTGCTGCTGGTTCTGAACTCTAATATATTCCAAGAGTGTGTCTGTCTGGTGGCCTGACATGGATGCATTCCGGCCAATGGCCCCATCCAATCCACACATTTAGAAAGCAGGTTAAGACAATAGATGGAAGGATAATGCACAAGTTCAACAAGCTGAGATACCCTGGCCATGATTATTGACTGCTTTCAGCCCTGTGGCCATATCCATTTCTTGGTTTTTACGGGCCTCGCTGTGACATTTTCTTCCTCCTAGTCTGAATCGCATGCTTGTTCTCTCCTCCCTACACGCACTTTGTTTCTTCTGCAGCCTGGTGTTGTAGGAATGTTTCTGTCTACAGGCATAACAAGAGGTTATTGCAGGTCAGCATCCATTTGAGTAAACATGGAAAAGTTGTTAAACTTCTGACAAAGAGACATAATGCTTTTTGTTTGTTTTTTGTTTTCTTTTACTACAGGTGTAGTTTAATCCACAGACTTCTAGTTTATAAGTGTGTGACCTGCATAAGCTACCCTGGCTGCACTCCCCAGCCTGCTTGCACAGAGGCACTGCTTCGTGGGGGTGAGCCGCAGTGCATTGGGGGACAGTAGACAGGTGACAGTTGACAAAAAAAAACGAAAGAAAAAATGCAAAAAAACAGCGCAGAGGGGGGTTGTAGCAGGTTGCTCTGGCAACAAAACATGTCACAGGGGTGAGTAAATAGGCTAACCAGTAGGCGACATGCAGCAAGAGGGGCCTGCGACAGGAAAGGCCACAAAAAAAAAGAGAGCGAGAGAGAGAGATGTGTGTGAAGCTGTCGAAGCATCGATGACTGAAGATGCAAAGGGATGAGCACTCACATTCCTTTATAGAAAGACTATAACTGATACGACAAGTAGCAGCTTAAGCAGAGGGGGACGAATGACCAAATTGTTAGTTGAAATCAGCCTCGAGTACCTGCGCTTTAGATCTGACACAGTCCGTGTGAAAGTCCTGGACATGTGGGAGACAGACTAGCTGAAGGGAGGGAAATATGGGACTTGTTGGCTATTAACACACCAACACTGATAAACAGTTCCCAACAGTCTGAAAATTAAGAAGACTGCAGGCACTTAGTCCAGGGTTTAGCCTCAGCTCGGGGACAGGGAAGTACTGGGCTCGTTTTGTACAGAGGGTCAAGGGTTGTATCCTTTCCAACACATTCTGGGAAGGGAGCCAACTGGAGCAAGGAAAAAAAGACCAAACTGCAGCCCCCGGTACAGACAGAAGGCAGGCATTACAGCAGAGAAGCAGTTGGAGAGCAGGAGGCTGATGGACAGAGGCCACTCGGCGTCAGACGGAGCACACAACTCGCAGTCTGCTCTCCTCTCCAGAGGAAGACTGGCCTGTCAGACACAGTTTCTGACCACATGGAAATGAGTGCAAGAATGCAGCACAAGCATCTTAAATATGTCCTATATGAGATTATTTATACCATCTGAGCGGATCTGCTGTCCCTCTGCGGGGTTGCTGCACTGGCTTGAATGTAACCTGACCTAACCCAAAATATCTCCAAAATTTACAAAATTGAGCAAGAAAAGGACTTTAAGCAGCAAAGCTAACCAAAGTCCAACCCACAGGCCTACCTTGACTTTCAACTGGTCGTGACTAGTTGAGGTCAGAAGAACACCCATCTTCCTGCTTCTTTACATTTGCAGCATGAACGGGCCTTTTGTTTGCACAATCCTGTGTTATACAGTGTGCAACACACTCATTGTGGGACGCACAGAGCTAAAACACTGCTGTGCATTCATGCAGAGGATAGTGAAAGAAGTCCAAGAAGCATCCACCAACGAGTTCAGGTATTTATGGTATTCACATACCATGAGGTAATGAAGTTATCTTCTGCAGCTTGTGTGAGAATAATATGTTTTGCAGTGATTCTTCAGAA
This sequence comes from Karalla daura, assembly GCA_029224185.1. Classification (NCBI taxonomy): domain Eukaryota; kingdom Metazoa; phylum Chordata; class Actinopteri; order Chaetodontiformes; family Leiognathidae; genus Karalla; species Karalla daura. Next base: position 14,396,289 of record CM055198.1, on the reverse strand, counting down.
CATTTTTGGGTCAAGCTCTTTCAGGCCGTACACCATGAATTCCACTGTCACAGTGCTCTTTTCAAAACAGCCTCTTATCAGGTTTGGGATAATATGTCCAGGTCTAGCTGCCCTTGAATAATCTCTGCTTCGATAACCATGACGTGGAGCTTCTGACTGAATCATCTCTACAGAATGAACATAGGGCTGAATTGAAGAATAGTCATTTCTATATGACTTTTGTACAATCAGGCTTCTTTCTTCCAGTCAGACCCTGCTGGTCATGACAGAAAAAAATGCAGGTTTTGAGGAACTTCCGCACTGGTTTCACTTTTCACACCCAGCCTGTGGCACCCAGGAAGCTGTGTACAGTATCTGAGACCTCAGTCCTGTTGTTGATTCATATTACATTCACTCACCGCCGTTCCCTTGTAAGAGGATCAAGACCTGCATGTTCACATGGACTCGGTATGGCTATCTGATGCACACCTGAGTTCAAACGCCACAGTTCTCACCTGACCAAACAAAGCGAATGTCAAAGTCCCCGAAATACCACGCTCTGACATTGCAATTGTGTCATCTGAAAGTTGGAGGACGAGCAGCAGTAGCAGTGGCGTAGACACCGAGTACGTTTGTCGAGAGAAACTGCATGCAAAAACATGCAAACGATGGGCCTACAGAAAGGCACAGCAGACAGTAGGATATCAACCTGAAGTGTCAAGCTAGCACCTATTGTAGGACTTCCACTAAAGCCTCGTTTCTTCACAGGGCCTACAGAGCAGAGGACACACACGGGCGTCTTCAACATATTCTGTCGTGTGGAAACGTTCTCGATATCACATTATTCTTTCATAGCTCGCCTTAGCAGTGCTCCCTGTAACTCACCCCAAAGTTCTCAGATCACCTAAGCAGATAAGAAACACTTTGTCAGCAGCTCACCAAATCTGTCTCTGCTTGCACTGGTACAGTGTGTGTGTGTGTGTGTGTGTGTGTGTGTGTGTGTGTGTGTGTGTGTGTGTGTGTGTGTGTGTGTGTGTGTGTGTGTGTGTGTGTGTGTGTGTGTGTGTGTGTGTGTGTGTGTGTGTGTGGGTACGGACTGGCTGCCACCTGCTTATTCATTCAAATCAGCTGTGGGCGAAACAAAAGAGGCAGGAACTCACTATGTTATAACACATGCATTAGCCACCTTATTGTGACAAGTTGTGTGTGTTCACTTATTCATGTTTGTACACAATACTGGTCAACAGTGTCACTATTCCAGGGCTTCACTTTCCGAAGCTGAGGACAATCGGACTCCACCAACTAGGAGGTTCCACAAAGGGCAAAGGAGCAAAACGAAGCTTCGCCTAAGGTTTCTAAGCAGTATTGGTCCAGTTCATCACCATCCTCTGAATCAGAAGAGACAAACTTCCCCGGAGAAGGCCAAAAGGGATCACCAGTCTCAGAGAGCAGATCTCTAAAAGTTCTCAGGAAGAAAGATAACAGCCCTACACTGATCACAGTCTCCGAGGGCGAGAAGGAGGAAAGAAGAAGGATTTGGTGAAATAAACCTTAAAATGAACCAGTCAGGACCCACACACCATGCATACTTTGACACAGAAAGGGTATACTGTAAATAGATAGAAATCACAAACCTGCCATTTATCAGTACTAATATTAAGCACCACACCTGTAGAAAAAAGATTTCTAGTAGTCTTATGACTACCTCAATGACAGCCTGGTGGGAATTCCCTAAAATCACAGGGTCTTCGCCTATTCCATATAAACTCACACCCATTTAGAACGAAGAGATAACCCAGGACAGGAATTTCACACCACTCATTGACCATGTGACATAGTACGGCATTAGCTACAATGGCTATTTGGAATCTATTTTTTTTTGTTACCGTTTCAACATTTTTTGTTGTCACTGTTTTCTCTCGCCTCTATGCTCCTGGTTCAATGCGTTCAATGAACTGGTCCAGCAATGCTACTGATAGCATTTATAATATGAATAACATCAAGAAGCTTTATCCATGAATGTGGAGGATTTTAATCAAAATCACCAACTAGCACAACAAAGCCATTCAGCCTTGTGCTGTATGACTAAAAGCTATATGTATATATTTGCACAGTTGTGCAAGCAAATTATAAATTATTTGTTTATCATAGCTATGCAATTCGCAACATGCTGTTCTGTCAATTTTCTCGCATAATATTTCCATCATTGTCCACCATAACCTTGTTTATGGGGACTACTAAACACACAAAAAACAGCACAAAATAATCAAAGAATCCTGGATACAAGGCCTTTGGTTACAGGCAGAAGAAAAAGATGCTCTGAACAAGAGGAGATACTCCTCCTCCAGTTGAAAGCAATGCACAGTGTACTGTGGCTCTGAAAGACAATTCGGATCAAGTTGCAAACTCACTTAGGTGCTATATATAGCTCACCAGGATATTGTAGATACACAAACAGCATGAAGCGCCTGTGCACACACACGGAAAGAGACAAGCTGTAGTATCTCTCTTCACCTCTCCCTCTCTCTGTCTCTGCGAACAGGTTAAAGTGCAGCATTATCACATCGCATTCCCATATTCAACAGGCTGAACTGGCAGGGTCACAGGCTGTCATAAGTTTACTGGGGTGAGACCACACATCCACATGCACACACACACACACACACACACACACACACACACACACACACACACACACACACACACACACACACACACACACACACACACACACACACACACACTGAGTCAGAGAAGGAGTGACAAAGGTGAGACAGAGGAACACATGCACACACACTGTATGAAAGCATTTAGTCATTCAAATATAATATGTCTCTCATTACGCTAAACTATTTGAACTAGCACAGCAGTGTATTTGCCAAGTTTCAGGTCACACACAGTCAGAGAGAGAGAGAGAGAGAGAGAGGGGTGAGATAGGAGAACAAACAAGTTGTATGACAGCATTTAGAGGTTATAATCATTAAATTTTAAGTAACAACTGCATGTATTTTTGACTACCGTGGCATTGTTTTGGTCAAGTTTGAGCAGTGTGTTTGGCAGGTTTCAGGTCAAACACACACAAATACACATATACATATATGAAAGAGGAGAAAAGACGGGTTGTTGACAGCTTTTTGTCACTAAACTCTACTAACTACTCACATTAATCACAGCACTGTTTCTGTCAGGTTTTGGATCAATTGGTCACACATTCTCACACACACATACACACCGAGTCAGAGAGAAAGGAACACACAAAGAGGCTGTTTGACAACATTTACTCATTAACTTACAATAATTAGATTCTTATAGCGATAAACTATTTGTTTAACTACCACAGGACTGTTATTGTCAAGTTTGAGCCTTGTATTTGCCTGGTTTCAAGTCTCACACACACACACACACACACACAAATGGACAGAGAGAGTGAGAGAGAACACACACAGACACGCACAGATAGAGAGGGTGAGAGAGGACACACACAGGTTGTATGACAGCATTTAGTCATTAAATCATACTAATTAGACTCTAACAGTGCTAAACTATGTTTGACTACCGCAGCACAGTATCTGTCAGGTTTGAACTTGACTTGTAGCTTCTTGACTTGGGTGTGAGTGAATCACAGCAGGACAGGAAATACCTTTTTAAAATACCATATTTTCTGTTTATACACACACACACACACACATTTAGATTTTGACGGTAAAAGACAACAGCAGCAGTAGTAGCAGATAACAGCAGTATGGGCTGCACGTCAGCCTCCACATGTGTATATATGTGTGAGTCCAGGTGACAGGTATTATCAATACGTCATATTTAGCCTATTTCAGCCGCACGCGAACACACATACACACACACATACACACAAGCAACGTTTGAGAGGCTAATTGCCTGCGTCAGGCTAATATTAACCCCTCTCTGTCATTTCTTTTTTTTTCTCTTACCACATCTGAGAAGGCGATATGGTATCCCCCCTCTCCTCCAGTTCTAGGGAGGATTTGAGGACACATGCCCCTGGTGTGAACCCGACCTGAGGGAACGGAGACTCGGCTGCGCCAGCTCCCAGCTCCGCGGGGCTAACCTGCTAAATGCTAATTCATGTCTGTGCTGCCGTTGCCGGTACAAACCGACCTCAACGTCACTCTCTCTTCCTTTCTCTCTCTCTCTCTGTAACACACACGCGCGCGCGCACACACACACACACGTACGTACACATGCACACACCTACACACACACAGCAGGGTTTCAACTTTGTTTCAACGCGTACACTTCGCTTTTTTTTAAAGATGAGAAAAGGAAGGAGGAACACGAGGAGAAGGAAGAGGAATGTGGAAGAGAGAAAGTTCAAAAAAAGATGTGCGCAGAGGTCTGTGTATGCATACGTGTGCTGTGCTAGCCTCGGCTGTTACCGGAGAGAGACACGGTACCTGGAGTGGGTGAGAGGCCGATGTCAGGACCGACCGGCCGGCCAGCCGGTGCACATCCCCCCGGAGTGTCCACCTCCGCTTTCACTGCCGTCTAGTCTAGTCTAGTCCGCTTCTGCGTCCCGATTTCCCCCGGACGCTGTATTTCTATATATCGTTATATTGAATATTGTTAATATCACCGAAACCACGGCGTGTGTGTCTCTAGCGTGAAGTTTCGCTCGCAATCTGAGGACGCGTCACCTTGCAGCGGTTCATGACTCCCCCACGATTAGAGATGTAGATAGAAGAAGAAGAAAAACGGAGGAGTAGAAGAAGAGGGGGGAAAAAACCGAGGAGTAGAAGAAGAAACGGACGGTGTGTTTCTCTCTCCGAGTCCGATATCACTCCCCACAGTCGCTGACAGTAATTAGTGTGGCCTCACGGGCATCCGTATGTCACTGCACTGCTGCTACTGTTAATATGTCACACTGGACTGATCCTCCAACAAGACAAGACCCTGTTATTTGCATTATCAAATAATCTAATTGTTACTGCAGTAATAATAATATTATCTCCCGAGATTTAGACGCATTTGAATCCTTCCTGGAATAGGAAGAATTCATGAATCAGTCATGTGCATGCTTTTTGAAACTGTAGTAGCCTAGTCGATTAATTTGATCTGATGTAAAATAAATAAATAAATAAATCATCTGCGCTCTTATTGTTGGGGGTAAAGGGGTGGGGGCATTAGAAAGTTACTCAGGGTGAAGATCCAGTTGTTGCGCCGATGAAATCTGCTCTTTTATTTTTTGAGTTGAATACTCCCTCTGGTGGTGTGGGTAGCCGGGGAAGTCTTGGCAACAAGCACACCATCCAGGTTAATGGTATATACTGACTGTTTAATCTGAGAGGAGGGACCTCAGCAAATAGATTTCATAGTGTGTTGTGTAGAGAAAGCTGACGCAACAGCATAAGTGCTTTACTGCAGTAATTTGTACAGTAAGATCTCTTACAGTGGGCTGGATCAAGGAGGAGGAGATGACATCCACTCATTGTTTTCAGTCATCCACCCATCCATGTATTATCTCACCCACTTGCACACTAACAGCGTCTGATGCTTACTATATCCAGTGCCTATGGAGGGCAGGGAATAGACACTGGACAGGTTGGCAGTCCATTGCAGGGCACACACATACACACCACTGACTCTCTCTTAGACAAAGAGGTCATTTCAGTCTACAGTTGACCTAATCATACATGTTTTTGGACTGTGGGAGGAAACCGGAGTACTCAGAGAAAACCCACGCAGGAGAACATGCAAACTTCACACAGTAAGACCTCTGCTCAGGCTAGAAGTTGAACCCAAGATCTTCTTTCTTTCTTTCCTTCTTTCTTTCTATTGATCTGAAATGAACATGAGAGGAGATTCTGTCTCAGCCTCTACTGATGAAAATATTTCCTCTGCTCCGGCAACTTTTGGTTCTTTACACACAATGCAAGTTTTCAGACCACCAACAATGTAGGGATGGCTTCATCATTTCTTTGTTCTCAAAGGATTTGGATGAAACCAATTTCTGATTTATGTTTTTATGACACAACACAATGAATTTTGAGGAAGGACACACACAGTGTAAGTCCTTGAAGAGTTAGCTGCAGTGATTTTTGCTTCCAGGGATAGAAATAAAACATGGGTCAGAATGAAGCAGTGACTATTATCACAAACCACAAATGTGAAAGTTGTGAAGATGGCCAAATGCCCTCCTGACGACCTTCTTCTACTTCGGAAAAGGCAGAAAGGACTGGTATTTGTCAGCCGAGAATGCACCATCACACCTGTTGGCATCAGACATTTTTAATCATTGAGTGATTAAATAGCTGGAGATTTTAATTATGCCATTGGGTAGAGATCTGCACTCCACATTATACCGCTTTAATATGCCAAATGAAAGTGGATCTGAGACTGGATTCAAAATGAAAGCCTTTGTTGTTGTTTGAATAATTCCATTAAAGGGCAAGGAAATGTATGGTTATTTGATAGAGGCATCTTGTTTTTCTTATTGTTCTTTTCCCATTTGACTTGTGCACACTATTGTGCAGACACGGAGATTGCCAAACCAGAGTATTGTTTTAATCAAAGGAAAGGATACTCTGCTGCACATTGTTTTGATTCAATAATTTTAGGCTCCAGGCATCACTGCTGCCAAATGGAGCAGCCTGGGGATATTTAAGAGAGAATAAAACATCCCAGAGGCAGAGTATGGTGCATTTGTATTTTATGATGGAAATGAAAAAAGATGCTATGAATTTTATCCCACCACCACCCCTCCCCTTCCTTGAGATATGTTTTATCTGAGTCTATTATTCTTTGTTCGTATATGACAAGGCAGAGGAATGAGCTCAATTAGGTGAGGGAATGAGAGGAGAGGAAGAATTTGGACCTCAGTATTTGGAAAAAAAGAAAATGAAACACTGAAGGAAGGTCAAGAGAACATAAGATAGGAGCAGTGGGGAATGAGAGTGGGAGAGAGAAGGGAGATGGAGAGAGTGAGACAGAGAGGATGAGAAAGTGAAACTATGTTGTCATGGAAACTGGCATGGATCTGAAGAGCAAAACAAGAATGTAAATTGGTTTACCCTTAGGGAATGTGATGGCGCTACAGGGAAAAAATAAGCAGAGATGTGTATTGAAGGAGGACCTTCCCTAACATTATATGCAAATAAAAACATTTAGAACAAAAAGATTATCATAGTAGTGATGGCGATAAGAAAACCACAGACCAGAAAATGTAGAGATTTGATGTATCGACAGGCTAGTAGATGGAGACAGCCTGGGGAGGTCTGAATGCTGAACATTTAGTTGTGAGTGACCAATTAGAAGTGTCATAATTAGGGAGGTGCAGAGGTTGGTCTGAGTGGGTGAAATACTAATGAAGGAAAAGAACTTAATGGCTGCCACAGGTTTAACGATTCGTGATTCAGAAGCCAAAACGTCTGTTTTTTGTTCTCAAAAAGCTGCCTGTCAGCAGCAACAGCCAGGATGCTGTGCAGACCCACTGAGTAGGGACCAAAAAAAAAAAAGTTTGCTGTACCCCATAATTATTTCCCCTCTCACCTGCTTGCCCTTTTCACACCCTTCCTGCACTTTGCTTGCGAGCATTCATCGACTGCAGGAATGCCATCATTAGATTTGATTTTAGAGTCACCCAGAGATGATAGGAATGTTGCCAAGAAACGGGTGGTTTCCGTGGTGACAAACACTACCGCTGCCATTGTGTGTAGCAAGAAGTCAAGTCCCTCACCTACAATCTGCAGCAGCGCTTTCAGAGTGGAAACAGAGTACATCTGAGAACAGCACGTACTCCACAGACAATAGAGCTAACGTGTGTGTGTGTGTGTTAGAAATATATTTAATGTTAAATTCACACCATTTAAATTATGAGGTGTATGTATATGATAATTGTTAAAATCACAGGCCATAGGGGAACACTGCAGCTACTTTAAATGCACAGTAACGTCATTATCAGTGATTACTGCCTCAGACAGAAAAACCTCAACTTGAGAATGCAGTGACGCACTAAACAAATCAGCAATGCATCAGTGGCTGACACTGATAAATGGCTCAAACTATCTAATAACCAGCAGCTGTGCGCAGATCTGTTTGTTTTGAGACAGACAGACAGACAGACAGACAGACAGACAGACAGACAGGCAGAGAGATAGATAGATAGATAGATAGATAGATAGATAGATAGATAGATAGATAGATAGATAGATAGATAGATAGATAGATAGATAGATAGATAGATAGATAGATAGATAGATAGATAGATAGATAGATAGATAGATAGATAGATAGATAGATAGATAGATAGATAGATAGATAGATAGATAGATAGATAGATAGATAGATAGAGAGATAGATGGATGCATGGGGTGGCAGAGAGAGAGAGAGAGAGAGAGAGAGAGAGAGAGAGAGAAAGACACAAAGAGAGACAGTGTACAACATCTTGAGCTGGGAGGATGAAAACACAGGACTAGCAGAGGTAATAAATGTGTTTATTGATATTGATGTGTATGCATGGAGGCTAGTCAGACTCAGTCAGGTTGGGCTGATGATGCCGTGTGCTGGCTGTGTGTGTTTACGTGCATCATCACATCGTGTGATTCTAATTGGGGAGGAGCGGTTGCCGTGGCGGCTGGTGAAGGCACTGATGCACAGGACCCGTATCTCAAACAGGTGGTTTCCCAGATGGGCAGAGTCAGCAGCAATCATGCTTTTCCTCCTGCCGTTACTGTAAAATGGTGCAGGTGTTTGATGCAGGGCGGCCGGCCAACATGGGAACAGAGGAGTCAGAGAGGAAGTGGCAGAGCAAGACCTCACAGGGATGGACTCATTGATCAGAATCCAGAAACGCAGCACCTCACATTTTGAGACAGAAGGAGCCACTTTCAGTCTGACTGGAAACACCTCCATCCCTTTTTCAAGTGTTTAATCCATTCAAGTGTGTGCATGAGGTATTATTACTGATTATCAGTGGGGGGGATGAGCATCTGGGTTTTTGCACAAGTCAATTTAATCTCTGCAGTCTTGTTTGTGTTATGATCAGGGTTGTTGGCACACCTAAACACCCATGTGGTGGATTTTCTGCAGTGGATGGACAGCTTGCTGTCTTGGATGCGGTCCATGTAGGAGGTGAAATGAGGAAAATATTTAATTGCACAGTTGGGTAGTCAGACAGTGATGATCAAACTGACAACTGAGTGCTCATTAAAACACCATAATGCAAAAGTTTGAACCCCAGCTGCTTTATTAGGGTGGGGCTGAGTGAAATACTTTTACAGTTTTACGAATAAAACCAGACAAAAAATGAAGATACACTTTCATACATAAAGACTGAGGTAAAGATGAGCATTAAAGATTTCTAGCAATATTAGTTCCAAGAACTTATTGGAACACCGCATGCAAGTGGATGAGCTGCACTAAGTGAGAAGAAGGTGACTTCTTCCTCTGAAGAACAGTATGTCTGCCAGTCTTCTACTTCAACTTTAGAAAGACTGATTTTATATTTTCTGTTAGTCAAACAGCAGCTTCACAATAGGAATGACGGCAGCCAAGCAGAATAAAGAGTAGAAAGTGTGGATGCCTTTTCTGAGAGGTGACAGCAGGTGGCAGTAGAATTTCTCTGATGAATTTTAATCAGCTTCACCCTTCGCTCCCTGACTTTTCTCTGGTAGTCTGGCTAAGCACAGACACACACGGAGGGGCAGAAGTGGTGAAGAATAGATCACATCAGGCTCCAGATGTCTTTCACATGCTGCCAGATCTTTACAGATTTTGCCAGTTGGGTGGGAGGCACATTGGCTTTGCAACATTATTTAGTCTGGGGTTAGTGCTCAGACTTGTTTTTCTTTATTTTGACTGTAAACCAAACTGCCAGTCCACAAAAACTCAAAACCGCTTGAAGGATATTAATATTAGATCATTTTAAAACAACTTCATATGAAATGAGAGTGAAGGGTAAAAATGACCAGGTACTGGTTTAATTTAAGCAGAACCAATATAAAAACACAATTTTTTGTAATCCAGCGCTACACATAAGATATCACTGCACACTGACGCATTACATCCGACCAGTGGCAACTGTTTGCAGTGTTTACATGTGTGAGGTAAAGGGAGACATGGAGCAGGCCGTGCACATACAGTTTAATGGGGCCACATGAGGTGAGGTCCTGCACTATTTGTGAATTGGAGCCTGACCCTAAAAAGGTTACGGGGACTGGAGGTGTTGTCGTGACCTTTTGTGAAGCTCTGCTGCCTGCTCAGGTCTCCAACAAACACGAGCTGGACGCGCATGTGGCAACGTCTGCCTTTGAAACAGCGAGAGCTCACAACAGTCTGGATCCCATTAAATCCCTTTGTCTTTCTCCCATTCTCCCCTCCTGCTTGTGCTGTCTGTTTTTACTTTGTGTTATTCATATTCATTCCAGTACCACCCTCCTCCCTCCTCTCACTATTTCTCAACATCCCACAATGCATTTCGCCAGGGAACTGCCAGGCAGATGTTTTCGCGCTGCTGAACCATGTGCATTCTGGGTACTGATCTGTTTGTTAGGCGAATTTGGACTTCGGCATTAAAGATCTGAGAAATAATCCTCAAAATCAAATTAATTTTTGTGTATTTCACGGTGTAGTTTTTGTAGTGTGAGGCTAGGCAGAGATGTAAACCAAACAACCAGCATCTTCTATTGATCCCAGCAAAAATCCGTGCCCCAACCCACATGACAGAGCAGCTGTATGAGCACAGCCTCATCTGGAACTGCCATCAGTCGCTTGTTAAATGCAGAGTGCAAGCGGGGCGGGAACATGGCAGCATGCGGTCTGAGCCAATCCATAAGCAGCGACTGGGAACTGTGCACACACAGGCTGCAGGTCACAGAGCAGTATGTTGTATGTGTGTGTGAGGGTGTGTGTCTGTCTGTGTGTGTGCGTGTGTGCATGTGTGTGTGTGGGTGGGTGTGTGGGGATAGTATATGTGGGCTACATGCCTTTGCTGGACCAGACCAAGATATAGAATCAGCTCTCCCCTCCTTTCGCTCTGAATCCTGTCTATGTAATTGATCCCAGACTGGACATTTGAGTTGCCAGCAGCGATTCATATCGTTTTTATCTTTTAGACAAGAACTCTACTGCTTCCAGATGGGGAAAGCACTCCAGGGTTCAAGTTTGTTTTTGAAAAAAAGGGGGGAAAAAAAAGAAGTAATGCTTTTATGTCTTTACCTTAGAAAAACTGTGCAGCAAGAGAGAGGAAACCTACACTCAGCGTGTGTGTGATGTGGTGTGTCACAGACGTATGCTGTGCATTTTGTTGTTTACTTGTTGGTGTTTGTTCAGGCGGCTGCTGTGGGTGTGGAGAGGAGCGTGTTAGTCTTACTGTCTGTGGTTCAGAGCTGTGGAAAAGGTACAAGCTTGTGGAAATACATAGATTTCCTGAATAAGACTTCATGTTGTCATATGTGTGCAAACACGAGCTGTTGGTGACATTTACATGTAATACACACTGACAGATCCCGACATTATCCACAGATTCTGCTTCAGTAGAAAGACAAATGAAACTCATGCTCAGTTTAGTGTATAATAACAATGTCCTCTGTCTTTCTACTACCTATTTAATATTTATGACTGTTAATATGTCAGGGCTCAGGCAGTAGTTACTCAGACAAAACTTCTGATCTTTTTACAGCCAAATCTCCAGCCTCCTTTATATAAATGGACAGAAACTGCTCCTTCACATTGAGTAGGGATCCATCTAAGGTTGTTTTCATGCTGATGCTTTTTACCTCCGTCTTACCTGGAAACATCTGTCACATGAAACATTGCAGAGGTTGAGCTTATGGGAAACTGTCAGAGCCAGGCCATAAACATTTTCAGTGAAGTTTGTTGTTCATTAAACATAGTTGTTCCTGTTGTTACTTTTATGTACACATAATTGATGCTTTTAACACTGAAAAAAATAATGTTTATCGACTACACAAAGCAGAGAGCATCACAATTATAGGCACCAACACATTCAATCTAACATCTGGCAAAACTGTTTTCAGTATTGAAACAAGTTGAATTATGTCTAGATTTAGTATCACTTTAAATTTAATTGTTCCCATTGATAAAAACATCAAACTTTAAGACAAGTCCTACAAAGTAATTGACATCAACATAATGTAAATACTGTTTATGTATTGGGTATGGCTGAGTTCAGTGAGCCATGACAGATTATGAATTTGTGCGTTCCTGAAATGTGCCAGCACTTTCTGGCAAGAGGATTCGCTGTTAAATCCAGAAAGTCACAGTAATAATTAAATTCAAGCTGTCCTGAAATGTCCTGCTCAGACAATTTAGACAAAGATGATTTTAATGGTTTTCATTGATCCTGTTGATCAGAATCCCTTTCCCACTTTTACCCACCAGCATCATGCAGGATCACACTCATAAATCACACGCAGGACGCATGACCCCCAAAAAACAAGCGAGTTAAACTACTTTTGACAACTCCTTTACCCCAGTGGAAACGAAGCAGCAATTTCTTTGTCATGTTTAAAGCATTTTTCGAAGCTAATTCTTGGTTTTAGGGAAACGACTCAATGTTTAAATTGTCGACATGCCACAGTGTTGGCTTTTGCTGAGACATGCTGATAATTTACTGTCGTACATCTGGTGATGAACTGCATAACACCACGTGTTCCTCCAGTGCTGAAGTGTAAACAGCTCAAACCAGAAAACATGGGTCAATGTGAGTGAAATCTGTAGCTCAACAGTGAGGAAGCAGTTTAAACACGTCTGTTTATGCAAAAGAAGTGGTCAAATATGCACATATGTACATTACTGTAAAGCTGAAAGGATATTTCATTAACACAATATACATTTTAATGTGGGACAACATTTGTACTACAAAAAAATAAAGAGAGAATCACGTCTTCCTCTGATTTTCCTTTTTAGCAGATTGATAACATCTAGCGTCTTATTCAGAGATAATAATGAATAGTTTTCTGTAACTTCTCCCTGACCTCACAAACCCTAAAGGTGCAGTCATAATAGAACAGGCCCAAAGATTGTAAAGATCAAGGGAAAGATGTTAAAATCAGGTGCAAAGTCTCTTTTTACAGGATACCATTTCACTGCACTCACTGCTGCCTCCAGTGAGGCCCTATAGGCTTTATAAAACCCAGTCTGTGAAACCACCGAATGTAATATTCATTCACCAAACCGCCGTGTCAGCCTCACTCTCCCAATCGGATGTGATGATATTCCGACTGCGAGCGAATTAAACCAGAGAAAGCTCTGCCAAGAAAAGAGAGAAAGAGGGAGAGAGAGGGAGAGAGAGAGGGAGAGAGAGAGAGGAGCCTACAGCGCTGGATTATTGCATGTTCCTCTTGTTCTCCGCTCAGCTGCCGTCGTCAGAGTCTGGGAAACAAAGAGGCCTATGACAGACCACCTGCTCAGAGAGGATTGTGGGTACGAGCTACTGTACACTTAACAGCTGAAGCAGGAGCAGTGTGAGGTTCCCATAGGGAGAAAGGCTGGAGTGAGGGTGGAGGGTGGGGTGTAGGGGTGGAGGCAGAAATGCTGGTGGCTGCATGTGGCATATCTGCTTCCCGGGTCCTGATGGACAGTGGTCAAGTCTGCACTCAGTACATAAATACTGCACGCTACATTAGCCACCAAAGCCTTTCCATATGTTGTTTGCAGAAGGCCTCTATGGTGCTTAAAGCCCAATCCCCATCTGGCTGTTTCCAGGTCAGCTCGTCCAGGACTTCACACACACACGTTCCCTGACATGGACCTGCGTTCTGCTTCAGCAGAGGGGAGAGTGCCAGGCCGTCTGTGCTGCTGCGGTTTACATACCCAGCGTAGCATGTCGCAAGCTCCTCTCAGTGCAGCACACTGCAAGAAATGTTCACACACACGCATGCTTTCACTTCATCTTGGAGTCCCGACATCACATCCGTGTGTCAGGAAGCAGCTCTTCAGTCAGAGGCAGCTCCCGTTCGATCCGACGCGCGTTCTCTTGTTACAGGACCCTGCGAGCGTAAACATCTTGAAACAAGGCAGAATGAGCTTCTCTTTCCACTGGTCTCAAGAGAACAACACTTGATTCGAGTAAATTGTTTATGCCAGTTGATTTTAATTGGAAGCAAGTTAAATAATCTCAGGCCACCGACGGATTTTTCTCCTGGTTTGGAGAAAAACAAGATGTCAGGGTTGAACATGAGGCTGAAGGAGTTGCTAACTTATGCTCTGTGACGTGCGAGTGATCGTCAGATCTACTCCAGTTTGACTGGAACAGTAAATTTGTCCATGGGTCAGTTCAGCCCGACCGTTCACACAGCTGTACAACAACAACAGTGCAGAGCAGCGGACATTCATCTTGTCGCTCATGTGTTTATCTAAGGATTTACATCATCCCGTTACTGTGTTTGTCCAGCACTTTCACTGAATCACTGACAACTGATATCTGAAAAGATTTTGATCTGTTAGGTTTGTCAATTTGATCAAATCAAGAATTTCTCAATGTCCATGGCCGTTAAGATTGTAAATCTATTTCAGAACATTATTATATAGGGCTGTTGGGACGTGGATTTTCCACCACTGTACAGGGCCAGGTCTGTTCTCTCGCCTTATTTCCAGTATTCAGCCTAAATAAAACTAAGCGGCTGCTGGTTGCAGCTGTAAATTTATCAGACAGATGTGTTGGAATCAGCCCTCAGAGTTATTAGACGTATTTCCCAAAATGCTGAACTACTGGAAGTGTCATGCGTTACTTTTTTTTTTAACTTAGTTTCTGCTCAGCTATAATAGTGATTTATGTGGCTGAAGTAGGTTGTGGCAGACTGTGGTGAGAGTAAGTGGAGTCTCTCATCCCTGCAGACCGGTTTTTGTTGTAAGAAAACTTGATTCTAGCACCACACGGAACCTGTGCTGTGTGTTAGTGGTATAAAAACAATGTGTGTGTGGTTGCAGAGTTGCAGATGTTGTCTGCAGCTTTTCTGAAAACAGAACTTTGTGTCTATGTCCCCCAGGGACTCAGTGGAAGGAGAGGGGCCCCATCCTGCTGCCCTTGTCCCAAGGCCAGTCATCTGTGGCTGCGCTCTGCTCTGTGATCCAGGTAGAGGCCCAACAGGGAGCCCTGTGCTGAGGAGACTGGCTCTAGCTCTGCTCTGAGGCTATGAGAGGAGTGAGCCAGCAGGGAAATGGAGGTCACGGGGGTGGGCCTCCGTGCTTTACGAGCACAAGCCTCTGCAGGGCCCGGCTCTGCCTGCCTGGCAGATAAATGATGATAGAGCAGAAATATACGGTAGGCTGGTTAATATATGTTAGCCTGTCTACCAGAATAGCACAACAGTCTCGCTCCACCTCCTCAATGTGTGGTCCCTGACACAACTGTCAACTGAAGAAAAAGCAGGGAGGTGGAGGAGGAGCTGGAGGAGGAGGAGGAGGAGGAGGAGGAGGAGGAGGAAAGCTCGCAGCTGCAGCCAGTTTGGGATGTGAGGGACTGGAGCTCAGCAGGGCGCAGAGGACGTCGATTTTTACCAAGAAAAAAAAAGAGGCTGAACTTCGATAAAACCTGAGGAAAAATCGACAGCGGCTGCACAGCACAAAGGCAAACAAAGAAAATCAGAATCTCTCCGGATGATAAGTGGAAACACACATCCTTGCTGCACGCCAACACGCTCCCTCTCTTTCTCTCTCTCTCTCTCTCATCCACAGATTGAATCATCTGCTGCGAAGGTTAAACAACACATTCCAATACAGGTGGTCTTGTGAAATGAGAGGTTGGCTGCGCTCTGAACAATGCCAGTGGTAATGACTGATCTAATCACAGGGCACCGTCGCGGAAACCCACCTGTTTTGCCAGCTTCGCTCTCACATAAAGCGCACCGTTGCCAAGAGCTGAGTCTGGACGGGTGGCACATGTTGGGGTGGCAGTAATGTGTTACCCAGATCCCTATATAGTCCCAGCTATCTGGGTCTGATTCTGCTCTCTCATCTGCTGCCAAGAATGAAAAGGAAAAAAAAAATCTGCTCCAGTCTGGCCCGGCCGGATCTGCTCAATGGGGCACTGCACCTGAAAGCTTTTACCGGGGTAAGAGGGTCCAGATAAGCTGCAGATCCCCTTTATCACTAACCCCCCCCTCCACTCACGTCGACCACCATCCAAAACATTTTGTTTTGCAACTAGTCACATTTTCCAGTCGCCTGGTCTTCTTCCTTCCCCATATATTTTTTTTCCTTTCTTAAAGTTGCGAATCAAGGCAGCGAATCAGGCCGGCAGCCAGCAGATGTGGCAGAGCCTCGTGTGCAGTGCTGTCGAGCTTCACAAAGGATGTGCTTCACCAGTAAAGAATTTGGTCAGCTCTTACTCTAACAGAACGGGACTTACTGGTCCCATTAATGACAGATCGCACTCCCTCGCTCCTTTGTCACAGTTTGGACACTGTAGGCGGGTGGAGCAGCTGCAGCAGAGATGTGTCATGGTTGTGTCAGTGGGTTCGCTGCACTGGCACCGGCTTAGATTCTCACTGTGCATGACAGTTTTATAACAGTTGATTATATCTAATTCAAAACAGACAACGATATTATATGGATTCCTTTTTTCCTTTGTGGCAAAAACAGTAGAACAAACACTCACTGAGAGGTTCGATCGTATTCCTCAGACTTTCTCAGGTGTTGTTCTGTGACCTCTGCCACAAAACAACAGGTGGTTGTGGTAAGAAACTTTTCCCTCTAGCTTTGTTGGCAAACAAATACAATCCTGCAGGTTTAAAAATATTATAATAACGTCTTTGTACTATTTTAATGACATGAAGCAGAGACAAATTGCAGTTCTTCTAAAGTATTCCTAATGGATTTCCGGTCGACTGTAGGCTGAAATGTCGAACGCTCCCCTTGACACTTAATGACATGAATTGTGAGCCATGCCTATTATACATAATGGGAAAGTGGAAATAGCTTCAAACTGCCTTCCAACAAGCTGATTGCTCGCTCCAAGAGAAATCACCATGTTAACTTATCCCAGGTTCGTTAACTCCTCATAAACATGTTGTCTTTCTTTGCGCAATGTTTGGCCCACCACACAAGGAGAAACCATCTTCCTCCTCCTCTTCCTCCTCCTTCTCCCCACATCTTATTCTCACATTGCTGCTCACTTGCAAACATTTTGCACCTCGGGTCACTGTTTTCCTTTCCAATACACGTGTGGGCAATTTCATCAGAATCAGCATCGTGCAACATGTTTACTGTCTTGTCAGTGTTCGTCTGACACATCTTTGAACCTCGTCTGCCCTTCCACTCCAAGGCCTTGTTGTTTTATATTGCATTTTTATTACATCTGTCTGTCTTCCAGCAGCCGTCTAAATATAGTCCCCATCTCCCCCCCAAAAGAGCCGAACACTAAGTCCTCACTAATTAGAGCCTTCTCCTCAGTCTGAGGCGGCCTCCAGTAAGAGCAGGTTTATGGGCTGCTCGCAGGGCAGCGCGGCTCAGCCTCATGTGCTGCAGCGAGCGAGCCCAAATATCAGCCAGAGGCTCTGGAAAACAGAGTTTTTACTGGCAGCTGCTGCGTGGCACCACTAATGATGCTTACTGTTTGTCTCCTCCTAAATCTAGCCTAAGTAGAGCCCTTTTCTCATTACAACAGAAATACTTGCGCGGGTGTCCTACTTCAACATTTAAGGACAAGCACTTGGGGATTAATATCCATGCATGAATTATGCACAAACCTGTGCATATCTGAGTGCCACGTCTGAGTCCACACAATGCCGTCCACTGAGTCACTGGAAGTCCAGTGATGGGAAGATGACGTGAAGCAGCTCCCTTTCTTCTGGGTGAATAACAACACGCAGGTGTTTGCGTGGGAGCATCTGCATCAATTTTCCGGCCTTGCCCAGGCCCTGGTTTCCAGTTCACGTTAGAAGTGATGGAATTTCTAAAAAAGGGTATCTGCACCGGTTTATTTAATAATATATGAAGCGATGGCATCACCCTGACACCGTACACCTGTGGTTCTCAGGTCTGGCCATTA
Source organism: Karalla daura (assembly GCA_029224185.1). Lineage (NCBI taxonomy): Eukaryota > Metazoa > Chordata > Actinopteri > Chaetodontiformes > Leiognathidae > Karalla > Karalla daura. The sequence continues at coordinate 14,378,330 of CM055198.1, read as the reverse complement.
GCCCAGCCGAGAGAGACGGGCGAATCGGAGCAAGGCTGGGGAGGTGGACGCGCTGATGAATAATTTAATATGATTCCGGTGTAGTTTGAAAGAACTGTCTCTGTCAGTCCTGCAGCCTCACTCAGTCACTCTCAGTGTGTGGAGCACAGAGGAGACTCGTTCTCACCACTGTCCCGGGCTTTAAATAGACTTGAGATATCCAGCCGAAGCTCTGTGGCTCCACAGGGATGAATCCTCATGCCTGCTTGCTGCTCCTCTGCTGGCTCGCCCTCCCTCTGCAAGGTAAAGGCTTCTCCGCACTTCATCTTAACTAAACAACAAAGACGTCGACTGGGAGACAAGCTGGGGCTAGCAGGCTCACTCTATATCAAGTTATTGTGTCAGTTTGCTGCACACAGCCGGAGGCAGGGCTGTAAAAGGCGACGCATCAAGTAGGCCAGAGGCAGACGAGCTACAAGTGTGTTTAATTATGTGTTGTTCATCGTCGTGAGCTGACGCAGTCCTTTCCCAACAAACTGTGAGGTCTAGTAAAACTCTTCTGAAGACACTCACTAATAAACATCTGTCAATACTTCTTTTTTTTTTTGGTCAAAGATCAAATGATAAAACAACTGACTCTGGTTGTGTGGGGTTACAGGTTTGCAGATCCTCGACCCCGAGGAGGTGGAGTACATCCGTTCCAGCGCAACAGTGAAAGTTGGAGGCTCCGTCACTCTAGACTGTGGATCCTCCGTGCCCACCATCTTCATCTGGGGCTTCACCAGGCCGGGCACCGACAACAACGTGGCTCTGGCATACAACTACGGCCAAGGCGCCAAGCTCCAGACACAGTCTGGCAGCCTGGGCCACATGCAGGTGCCTGAAAACTCATCAGCTCTGCTGATAGAGGAGCTGCGACCGGAGGCGGAGGGCATGTACACCTGCCAAGCGCTGTACGACACGGAGGAAGGAGCCAGGGTGACTTTCTACTTCACCCGACTGGAGGTGGAGGACGACTGATCTCCCTCCTGTCATCCAGCGTGGTGCATTGTCTGCTCTGAAAATGAGAGCCACTGTGTGTGGGTGTGTGTGCATGTTTTCAAGTTCCACACACACACTAATCCGTAAAGATACTCAACCAAGCAGAACTTTTTTTACATTTACTGGATGAGTTCAGATTTCTGCCTCTGAAATGCATCACTAGCTGCGTTTCCACTACAGTTGTTTTCCAACATAAAAGTGATGTTTCTGAATTTTGATTATGTACTTGTAGTTGTTTCTATTAAAGGGTTTTTAGAGCATGAGCCATAGCTCTCGGAGAGTTCATTCCCACAACAGCCCATAGTTTCCGTAAAATCTCATTCGGCAAGATTCCACTTTGTGGGTGTGATGTTAAAAACATATTGCATTTCTGTTTAATTATTAGCTCTATTTTGGTCATGTGACCCCTGCATCAGCCATGTGACATATATGAGAAAAAAAGTGTTTACGTTTTTACATTTACGACCATCCCATGATATTGCAACGTTTGAGGTTTTTTGGTTTTTTTTCACATTTATGTTTCCATTATCAGTTCTTGATTGAAATATTTAGGTTTTGTGCATTTCTAGGGTTAATGGAAACGCACCTAGCAATATTTCATGAGTACATTTTTGTCCTGGGCAGTGTTATGTACTTTCTGACAACATCTGTCTTGCATGAGTGTCTGAGGATCTTTGGTAAGGTTGTAAAACCTCAGTGATGTCATCAGGGACACAACAACGTAAAAACAATGAGGGTTTTGACCAATTAGAACTGAGATGCAGCATGGGAAAGCACTATTTTCCTACAATTGGGCTAAAAACCAGGTCCTGGTACATTTATTTTGACAAACCTCCATGTGTCTCTTGTGACCTAACTCTATTGTAAGTACATCATTACTGGTACTTGCTGGACAAAATGATGTATTTAGGGCAAATGCAGAAATTTCAGGTCACAGGTCACTCATATTTTTTTCATTGTAGAACAGACTTTCTTTTTTTTTTAAGCAGACCGGAGTGGAGCACACATTGAAGCACATGGATCGGTGAAAGACTGCTATTGTGTCCTGCCATCTTTGTAGCCGTATAAACTTATGGAGCGTGACACCGTGTAGACCCGAGGTTTGCGGTTTCCATTTCAAACACTTAACCAGTCTTGTGTTGTGCTGATTATTAAAGCCATCTGGACAGCGGGTTCATTAGACAAGACTCGTTTTTTTGTTTGTTTTTTTTTTTCTTGCGATATATTGTTCATTACTGTTTCTGCTTAATTCTAACAGCCGCCCCGCTGAGCTGTTTTTCTTCCTGAAGTGCGTTAGTCTGCACTCATTATCGAACTACCGCGTGTTGTCACTCCGGCTGCAGCAAATCCGCAGCACAGCGACACATTGCTCGAGGCCACAAACCCATTCCTGAATCATTCCTGTAGAGCATTAAAAGCTCCTGTGAACCGACAGACACCTTGAAATCTTTGCACATTTAACAAATGTTCCCTTGAATAATACACTTAAAATAAACATCACATCACTCCTATCTGCGCAGTGACGTCCTGGAGTGGATGGCCAATGCGAATGACTGCATCGTGGATCTAATTTTCGGAAAGTGTGGCTCCCAGAGCTACTTCTGCCTCGAGTGAACACAGATAATTTCTTTCTGAAGGTTTAGTCCTGTCAACAGCGCAGGCTGTTAAACAGATGCAGCTGGAAGAAAGTGTTTCTGGTTTTTCCCCTGATTATATGCAACAGGTGCAGTCCACAAATATTATGGTAACGCCGGCGTGAAAAGCCAAACGAAGGTTTGGATGTTGGCTGCGAGACATCTTTGTGCGTCAGGACTTTGTGCCTGAAAACAAACAAGCAGCAGATCTCCTCACGAGGAAGATATAGATTAGTAGTCATATGAGCTCAGCATTTGCAGGGACCCGCTGGAATTCCGTTGATGCTCATCCAACCACAACATGCTTCACTTTGTGGTTTGTGACATCTCAAGGATAAAACAGCCTGAGGCTGAATCGAGAGAGTTAACAACACACTGCCCAATTCATAAGAATTGCATTCATTCAGGGTGCGCTGAAGAGGGAAGAGAGAGAGAGAGAGCGAGAGAGGAAGAATGGTGGGTGGAGGGGAGAGGGACCGGCGTTAACAGGTCGGCTCTGCAGCAAGGGGCAGAAATTCCAGGGCAGACAATGAGCTTTCTTGTTCCCATGGGCTCCTTAATGAAGGGGTGTAGCTGCGTGGGTAGAGGGTGCAGGGCCGGGCGGAGGGAGAGTGCCGACTGATAGACGTGGGAGATGGAGAAGCAGCTCATTTAGAGACAACCCTGCCCTTATCTCCACAGCATCGGCCCTGCCTGCATCTGTCAGCATCCCCGCTCCCTCCCCACGCCATCTCTCTTTCCTCTCCAGCTTCATTTCCTCCCCATTGTTTGTCCCTTTCTCTTCCTCGTGGCCCGCCAGGGAATCAAGACGCTCACCCAAACGAGTCGTTGCATCGAAACAAATAAACAACGGATGAAAGGAAAAGCTGATGAGATTGTGCGGAGAATCTCATCCGAGCTCTTCCCCCCCAAGAAACTCTGCACAGCTCATCTCACATCTGAAACACTGCAGCGAGTGTGTGTGTGTGTGTTTGAGGGCTGAGGAACTTGTGGCCGTTCCCGGGGAAAGAACCAACTTGAAGCCAAGTGAAGTGAACGAATGCCGCCAGTCTCCATCCAGACTAAAAATAACAGCCGGAAGAGGCCGCGCCACGCCTCAGCAGCAGGCGAGTAAATCCGGGTGCCAGGAATATCCCGTACGCCATCAGGAAGCAGGAGAGATGCCAGACGAGCCGAGGCCTGAGGACTGGCAGCCGAGCGCTGGCACAGACACATTCAGACGAAGGCCTACGCCACAGTCATCCTCGGCCGAGCGCAGCCAGCGCTGTCATCCGCCCGCTGCCAGACTATCAAATCCAGGCAGCCAGGGATTATTCTGGAACCAACGCCGAGTTTCAGGTTTCAGGAAACTGGTTTTGGTGAAGTTCAGAGGAGCGAATGACTCTGTTTTACATGAGTAATCTGCAGTGGCCACAGGTCCCTCACTCCCTCGGATCACTCTCTCACACGTTACAATGCGATTCCCATTTTCTGTAAAGTGATCTGCATGTTGCGGTGTGGGAATTTGCTTTAGCTCCACTTTAGAGGCTAATTGTAGTGTTTCCCATTCAATTTTGACCGGGAAGGCTCTTGTTTTGTGTTTTCCGATGCCATGTGTGCACAGAGTCATGGCACGTCATGACCAACGGACAAACATCAGTCGGATTGGACACATCAGGAAGGTTCAAATACACATCTGACAAGAAACATGATTTAATTTCATTATAATGGGCCACATTTTACCCACTTCACCACTTATTTCAAGGGTCTGTGCACACTCAATGACCTTTCTTGCTTTGTACTGTAGTTCCAGCATAGTTTTGGGTGTGTTGCAGTTTTGTGTTTCTCTTCCTCCACTTTTGTGCTTTTCTTCCTTGTCCCATTTCCAAATACTCTGATAGGATTTACCTCTTTGTTGGTCGAAGCAACTGTTGCATACCAGGAATACCTGCGCGAAACGGTTTGTGTTTTAGGTTTTGGACTGAGAGGAGGAGCCAGATTTCAACAGTTTTAACATATATAGATGAGTTTGTGAGGGCTAGTTTGAGTGTAACTGCTCCACTTCTCCAACAGATTGGGGCCAGCAGGTCAACAGTGCTCACAGAGCAACGGTGCATTCTGCGGAAAGTGATGAGCTATCAAGTATTCAGTGGAGCACAGAGTGGCGGCCTGGATGTGAACAGAGCGGGGAGTGTTCACCTCCTTCAGGGGTCACTGCAGTGGAACAACCCATCACACACACACACACACATCAAAGACATATATCCCAGGGCTGGGAAATTCACCAGGGAGCACAGAGAGTGAAAATAAGTTGTTGTTTACTCTTCCATATCTTCTCTTTATATTATTACAAAACTTTACACAGACAATTGCTAATCTCCGACACTGGAGTGGAACACAGAGCGACGAAACAACCAAAAAATAAAAAGTATTTCTCATCCAAAAAGGCATAAATAATATAAAAGACAAACTTTTTTTCCTTTAAAACAGATACATTCATATGAAATAATATTTTACTACTACAAAAAATAAATAAGTCATCTAAGAGAGTTTTTTGTTTTTTTAATCTTTTCAGAGAGTCCTCCCTCCAGTGGGTTGTGTGTCTCTGAGCAACGTCTCCTTTTGCTCTTTGTGTTTCTCTACTTCTGGCCTCGTACTCAGTCTCTCGTGGTCGTTTCCTCACGTTGCTGTTCTCAGCTCAGTCAAAACTCCAAAGTTTCTGCGTCCGTGTCACCGTAACAGTGTCTCTGACTCCAGATCCCCCAGGTCGAGGGCCCCCTCTTCCTTCCTCTGTGTGATATCCCCACATTCGTCTCCTGGTTTTTCCAGACAATCCTGGTTTCAGGGGGGTGTGTGGGTGTGTGTCTGCATGTATGTGTGTGTGTGTGTGTGTGTTAGTGTGTATGTGTGTGGGCCGCCTTCAGACCTCCTGTGGGCCGGGGTGGATCAGCTCTCCTGCCAGGCTGCTGCTGGAGATCCACCCAGGCTTTTCGTCACAGTCCAAGTCTGGCAGGCCCAGACTCTCCCAGCACACCACAGGCCCCTCCATGTCCTCGCTCTCCAGCTCGTCCTCGCCTGCACACACACACACACACACACACACACACACACACACACAGCCATCAGTTTAAACTCCAAATTAAAAAAGACAAGAACAGACTCTGGAGAGACCCACAGTGTAATTTGTGGCCACGCTGCATACTTTGTTTGCATACAACATGAGGATCGGTAATGAGATAAAAACTTAGTAGTAAGGCAAGAGACAGAGGAGCTGTCAAAGCTGGAGTTCACAATAGCTCTTAACCATGACGGTCACAGTGTCGCTGTTTTCACTTAGCCCACAGGTTTTGTTTTGCAGCGTCATTGTCTCAAATCAATAGTTTGACGTTCTGGGAAATTCTGCGTGTTTGGGTAAACTGAGAGTCTGGAAACCAAGGGAAACGGCTTCACCTGGTTCTGTGCAAAGAATTATGCTTTTAAGCATCGCTCACGTTGTATCGTGTTTGTCTCATCTGGACAGAAAACAAAGTTAAAGTATGACAAAGTTTTCATGGGTTCCAGACTTTATCTTGGCTGAAGGACCTGACTTTGTGGAGTCTCTGCTCAAGGTGACGACAAACCCTCACAACGTTATTTAAGACTGCTGCAGTTTTCATGCTAAGCCCCATTTTTACCGGACAGAGTTTCAGCAGACTTTCAGTTATTTCCCGAAATGTTTAACGAAGCCTAAAATCTTGGAAGCCTCACATCATAATGTGCTCACAAGTCCTTTCATAGAAGTCTATGCAGTTACTTCTGCTTTACTGACAGCATTGTCTTGACTTCATGCAAAAGGTAAAGCTTAAAAGTAAAGCTTCAGAGTAGAGCTGCAACAATCAATCAATAAATTGACTTTTAATCCACAAATAAGATCACTAATTCACTAATAAGATAATAAGTCTAACTATTCTAAAAGTCAATTTAAGCATTTGGGGATGATTTTTTTTTTAAATTAAGTCGACATTTTATGATCTCAGGTTTAGAAATGTGAATATTTTCTGTTTTTGTTCTATCTCTGTGACAAAAAAAGGCATTTAAAGAGCCGATCTTGGCCTTTGTGAAACAGACATTGTCAATTGTTTTTGCATAATTTCATAAACTAAACAACTAATCAATCAAAGAACGTAATCGACAGATTAATCGACTGCAAGATTGTTCATTTCAGCGCTATGACTGAGGTTTCTTTTAACAGAATTGTTCCATATATGTGAGTGAACATAAAGGTCAAGAACAGTGAGGCAGTTTTTGTTCCCTGTTTCTCTCTCGGTGCAGAATCAAGTGTGTAAGTCTGGTTTATTTTCTATTAAACAGTGGATCTGTGTCACAGACAAGTAGCAAACAACAATGGGAGGAGGAAAAAGACAAAGACTTCAATGGCATTTGGGACAAAAAAAAACCAACAAAAGAAAGCCTCTTACCAGTGTTGTCTGTGGGACAGTTTTCGCTGTTCCCGAGCAGACAGCAGGAATGCTGCGAGGGCGAGGACTCCCTGTGCTCGTCCTGTGGGCACCCGGCGTCGGCCCCCCGCTCCCCAGGCTGCATCTGGCACTGAGGCGAGACCTGGCCCAGAGGAACCATCTCCAGGCCGTCCTGCTGGCACGGAGCCACGCGGTGCATTAGAGGCAGAGTGCCACTAGAGAAAGTGCCGTTGGTCTTGTTGTAACATCTGCGTGGAGATGGAAAGAGAAGAGGGACACGTCGGTTTATAGGGTGTGTCGATTCACGCACTGTTCTGCAGACAGCAGAGGGTTCGCACCCAGAAACAGAAAACTCTGACCAAGAGAAGTTGAATAAGAACATAGAAGCTATGGAGCACTAGTTACATCAGAAATGCCTTCTACACAGATTCGGCACCCTTTTATGCTTATCTGGTGCTTTACACTGACTTACGTCTGCCACTCACATAAATGACTTTACGTTCCTTGCTAAATAACAGACCTTAGCAACTTCTGGAGACTTTAGTGCGTACACATCCAGCCTGAAATGTCTGTGCTAGGATCAGGAGGTCTCAGATACTGAGGAAGAACAGGAGCAAGTACCCTAATGTTTCACCAGAAACTGTGACACGCTGTGGTTTCGCTCTGCGCTGACGTTCGTGCATGCGCATGGGCGCGCTCGCACACAGCGCGCTCCGCCATTTCTCCACTTCCTTCTATCGGGACACGATTGGACTGTGACCACGCCGCCTCTTTTCCCAGCAGCCCGGGGTAAATAAACACAGGGCTCATTAGGTCTGCTGGATGGGTGCACACTGGGTAAACTGTGATGCTGGGGACCCTTAAGTACATAAACAGGACTAGTAGAGGGGGGATGTGCATGCACACGCGTGCATGTGTGTCTAAGAGTGTGTGTGTGTGAGGCTGTGCTTCCTCTTTTGAAATGTGAGTAATGTGCATTTCCTTGAGATTTTCAGCAGGCTCATCCCATTTCACCACTTTTGCTTTGTTTCGTTTTTTTAAAAAAAGCAGGTTGATTTAAAGTGAGTCTCGGCAAGACTTTATGTTCCCACACACCTGAGGGACTCTGGGAAGACACCAAGTACACAGTGTACTCTCTGCAGATCAAACTGTAGTGCACGCCTCTACCCTGCAGCGGAACTCTACGGTGTCACAAGCACACATTTATCTCTGTTCAGTTAATACCTGAACTTCTAATTTATATTAAACACCTTTTACTAGTATGCCTTTATTAAAAAGTTTCCAAATAAAAACCAAAATCATTCATTCCAGATGTCCGTAAACACAGCACCATGTTAGACTTGTGTCGTTTCTTCATTTCCCCTCTCACCTGTTGTTGTTGCAGAGGTTCTGGCAGCTCATACAATCAGACGACTCTGTCTGGGGCAGAGCTGTGTACATCCCTCCACCCTGACAACGAGAGCACAGAGACACGATCGCATAAGGTTTAGTCAGCATGGGCACGTACACAGAGTTTTTAAGCACTTTAAATTAAGAGTGACTCCTGAAGGTCAATTTGGTTCTTACATTTGAGTTTTTTTCATGTATATTTTTGTGTTTTATACTGTACAAACTCATTGTGCACTCTCTTTCTCTCCTCATGTGCAAAAATGTCCTCTTTGCTTTTTTCACAAATCACTCCAATAACTTCAACTTTGCTCAAAACTACCAAACTTCAATCTTGACTTCAAGCCTTTAAATATAACCCATAATCTCTCTCTGGCCACTTTCATGTCCAAAACTGCATACATCTAAACAAAAAAAAACTTCTGTTTCATCTGATTTGTTGATGAAATATCCTTACGTTATGGTGGTGGTGTGGGTGCGAGTGCTCGCACTCTCGGGTGCTGTGGGGGAGGGTGCCGTCGTGGCCGTGGGGGTGTCCGGGTGAGAACAAGCTGCCGGAGCCATTGAGCAGTGCCAGGGCGTTGGGCAGCTTGTGATGGAGGTGGTGGCAGCTCTGGGGCAGGAGGGGGCCGCTGTGGCCGTAGCCCCCATGCACGCTGCCGTTGATGCGGCTGGAACCGGGCAGCGTGGTGTACTCCAGGACGTGGCCGTTCATCTCAGCGGGCTGGTACAGGTAGCCGGGGGGGTCGTACTCTGCAGCAGGGAGGAGAAGGAGGAAGAGGAGGAGGAGGAAAGAAGTCAGAATTAGAGGACTTGAAAGAGAACTGAAAGAGAACATCAGAAATGCTCAGATGCTATATTATAAGCCCTTTATATATAAGCCCTAAAGTCATATTTTCAGGGTGTGAATATTTTAACTTTTATAGTACATAATTATATTTTAAATATACTTATTTTAGCACACATTGTTAATATTATATGATATGTTGGACTGTTTGTCATTTTCTCTTCTTTCTTTTACTGATGCCAGACTCTTTGGTCAACCTTAATTGTTTTAAATGTGCTTCATCAATGAAGGTGGAGTTGAGTTGGGTTACAGTCCATTTCTGCACCGATCTGGTTCTGGATCTGCTCAGTCGTACATTGGGTTTACACAGATTGGCTATAACCACTGTAATTTAATTGGAAAACATACTGACCTGCTTAGTCAGTATATGAACAAATTATTTTGGAGGTGGGGGACTGTATGGCTCATCATGAACCATACTGATATTTTTTATCACATTCTGTCTCAGATTTGTCCGTTAATTTGCTGCATTTCAAGGTTGGAAATTTCCAAATGAATTCGTTTTTTGGACTTGCTGTTTTTTCTTGTTCATTCAAGGTAGGTCCCCTCTAAAGGAACAAGTCACCTTAATAAGAATAACCTCACACCTGTGACTCAGCATCAGCCTCCGGCCAAAATGTTTAAAAGATCCAAACGCTCCATTTAAGAGTCAGTCCAACAATGGCACAGACGTTTGTGGGCGTTGAGGGATTCATATGTGCAATACGAACACTCAGAGTAAAGCTGCACACGCTCCAGGCCAACGATCGTTAAATATGAGACAACTAACACTGAAGTGTTAAGTGTTGTGTATGTGTGTGTGTGTGTGTGTGTGTGTGTGTGTATGAGTGTGAAGTTGTGCAGAGACTCACTGTGCATGTTGTTCTGCTGGCGGTTCCTCCACAGACACATGGCAATGAAGGCCAGCAGGATGAGCACCATCACCACCAGAACGCAGCCCACGATCAGGTACAGCAGCCCCCCGGGCGAGCTGGGCGGCTCCTGAGGGTGGGTGCCGGGCGGCGTGACGGGGTGCTGGCTGGGGGAGCCCGGGGACTGACGAGCTGCATCGGAGAGGGGAGAGGAGAGGAGGTTTGAACCCAGCCAGCAAACGGCATGCAACATGTAATTACATTGAAATTCAAAGAAATCCATATACATTGTTTTGTGTTAACCCTGTAAGACCCCCTGGGGGTTTATAACACCACTTTAAGGCATCGGAAAAAAGTTTGTTTTCCTCCCCAAGACCATATCTATCTACGTAGTCAATGAATCCTGCGATGTGTTTCTAGGTGCCTTCTGGTGCTTACATCCCATTATCTGTACATTTATGAGCACGCCCATCTCTTTGTTTTATTCAACTAGATTTGTCAAGATTTAACTTAATTTTAAAACTTTTAACACTTTTATTATTACATCAATAACACAAAGATGTTTAGTTATTTTGGACACACGTTTAATCAGACTTTATTCAGTGCTTGTTATGTGTATGTTGTAATATTACAACACTGAGCTTGCAAATGAATCCTTAATGTTTTTTTAGATTTGTTTAGACAGATTCTGCTCTCAACTAGGCAGTGTTACAACTGTTTACTGTTTCTTACAGGGTTAAATAAGAAACCTTGATATATCTATTTGATTTATACTTTAAAGGCAAACTGTAGTACAAACTACTCCTGAATATTATAAATCAAAATATCTGATAGGATCTGTCTGCATTGTGTGACTGAGCACACTGCCAGTTGTCGCTGCCGAAGACTAATAACACAGTCCCCAACGATGAAAAAGCAAACCATTGTTGCAGCTCTCGTAAAACTCAGCACATTTATGAAGTGTAATTACGCCGATCAGACCCGTCATTAAGAGCCGCAGCAGCCGCTGTACAAGCCTGTCTGAGCAGCTCTTTCGGTTTTCTCACCTCTGGTCTCGCAGATCATGACGTTGCTGTACTCGCTCTCTCCGCCGTCGTTGAAGCACTGCATCTTGATGTCATAGGACGTCTCAGGCTGGAGGTATCCAATCATATGCCAGTGTTTGACACCTGAACACACACGCACGCACACACACACACACATGGGAAGGGAGGGAGAGGGGGAAAAAAGGAGACAAAGGTGAGAAATCACTTCCTTTCTGAGCTGCTGTTGACTCAGGTTGCTCCAGATCCTATGTAAACTCACTTCTCTTGCTTCTCTTCATGTCTCACACTTTCATGGAGGTCATGTTCCATGCTCTCTTTCTCACCCGCCCCTCAGCCCCCCTTCTCACCGTCAACCCTGTCCACCCTTCTCTCTTACTCCGTCAGTCCCATGAGGGCTCAGACAGTTGCTTTACTCTAGACCAGCTCCATATATGGCAGCGTCATGTTTGTCCTGGCTGCCCTCCAGTATTCACACACACACACACACACACGCAGTGCTGCACTACCATGTACAATCACGCTGCTGTGCACTCTGAAATCACAGATGAGACGAGGATCTGCAACATGGAAATGCTACATTTCCCACAAATGGGGCTGAAACAATCCGCTGCCCTCGCTGTTTTCAGTTCAATACGAAGCATCGTGAATCACTGCACATGTGCTTCCCCTGTCCCAGGGCGGATTTAAACTCTGAAGTGAGTGGGAGCAATAAAAAGAAATCTGCTGAAGCTGAATCTCAGTCTCAGGTCGTCTCGTCCAGTGTGTGTGTGTGTGTTGCCAGACTTGCAAGCAACAGTCTTGTTAATACAGCAGATTCTGAAGCGTTTGGGGAACTTTATCAGAGAAGTGTGTTTATATTTCGCAAAGTATTACATCATGTGGTCAGTGAAACCTGGGCAGGTAAAAACAACATCTGGATAGCTTCAAATGCTTTTGCTTTATGTTGAAAAAAAGAATTCTGGTATTTGTATCCTCTTTAAAATCATTTCTAATGACTCTGAATCATGTTTTTGTGACAAAATATTGTGTTTTCCAGCTAAAACTATTAAAACAAAGACGCAGGGCCATCTTTCGGAGCCTAAAATGCACTCGCTGGACACCTGGTCCCACAGCGAGGACCCTGTGGAGGTGTAGAAGTTCAGATCTGAAGGATCTGGGCGGAGCGCAGTCCGCCCCTCCCTCCCTTCCTGTACCAGGCTCCACTGTTAGCATTCCAGACGGCAACCTGAGCCCCTCTCCTCCGGCCGGGCTCATGTTTCAGCTCTGGCAACCATTTATTAAAAACAGATTTCAGAAAAACTCCGCTGCCCGGGGACGACGTTCACTATAAATCAAACGGCAGAAATGTCCCTCTCTCCCCTGCGCCCCACTCCCGACACCCAGTATCCATTACGCTCCCAGTTTGTCTGCAGGGGAGCGAGGGAAACGTCCGGGTGGGGGTGTCCACAAACAACAGCAGCTACACAAAGAGTCTCAAACTGCACATTTCCACTCACCTTCAACCACATCCCTTTTGTAGTCAGAGTCGTTGTCACTGTCTGTGGGCCGGTAGTAGATGTAGAAGCCTTGGATCGGAGTGTTGTTGTTACTTGAGGGACTATACTGCATGGGGGGGAGGGTGGAAAAAAAGATTGTGTTAAGAGCAATTATTACAGAAAAAGAGGACATTTTCCAGAAACTAATGGCAGGGCTTGTTATCAGCAGATGCATGGCGCTGGAAACAAGCCTGTGATTGCAGAAGCATAATGAGGCTGAGGTGAATTAACTATCTGCTTCCATCTGGAGGCGGAGCTTTGAAGGGAGCGGAGTCAGATCAGAGAGAGAGAGAGAGAGAGCCTCTACGTGCAGTACATGTGCAGCATCTACATTACAGCGTAGCTCTAATCAGCACAGCCGCTCCATTGACGGCCTGACTGGTTCTCGAGTTGCCAAAGAACAACTCACACAGAGGTGGAGCTGCAGGATGGGACACTATGTCAACCCGAACACGAAAAAAAACAAAAACACAGGGTTACACAAAACTCACAGTCCAGCGCAGCATGATCTGCGTGTCGCTGATGGCGTCGGTGGAGGAGATGTGAGGTCCCACCACGGGCCGGTTTGCGATGGGCGGGCTGGCCTGAGGAACCTGGTACAGCTTGGACAGCGTGCTGTGAGGACTCTCGCCGTACATGTTCATGGCCACGACACGGAACTTGTAGGTGGAGCCTGGAGGAGAGGAAGGAAAAATCAGCGAATGGTTTCCAGCTCAGTCAGTGTTTCTGATGGTGTTTGATTTCTTTGAAGAGCTGAGAAAGAACAGAGATTTCTCTTTGATAAACAGCTTTTCTTGTCTTAATTATTAAAGCTCAATTCTACCTGTTGATATCATTTACTCTTTTAAAAGTTTGCAAATAGTAATGAACAAGGAGCAAACATTATATTCTCAATGTGTCACAAACCAGTGATTGAATGCTTTCAGAGCTGCAACAACAAATCATCTATAATTAATTGACTACTAAAATAATCAACTATTTTCATGCATGATTAGTCGATTTAAGCATTAAAAAACACTTTGAAAAAGATATTCTCATAACACTTGTTTTCCCGGTTTTTGGAACATTTTCTAAACAGACCAATCAATTAATTGCAATCGATAGATTAAATCAGCCCTAAATAAACACATTGTCTTGTCCTGCACAAAAGCCACTGAAACTGGAAGCAGGTAAAGCCTCCACTAATAATTAAACTTAAAACTAAGCTATGAACCAGCTCTTCAAACAGGTTGCATTAGGTTGCATTCAAAGGTCAAACCTGGACGGCAAAATAAATAAAGAAATAAAGATAACACAAATGGCAATAAAGGCAAGTTTTGTCTTGCTTTGTTTTTTTTTTTCTCCTAATATCTCTTATCTGAGCTGGGGAATCAGGTGCCGCTCCGCTGAGCTGTGGAGCGGAGTCCTGAACCGTGACAACGCTCACCGGGCTCCAGGTTGCGAACTTCCACCGACAGCTTGAGCGGCGAGATGTTATCAGCCGCCACGACCCACTCGGCGCTGCGGCCGCGTCGGTACTCCACCCGGAAGGCCGTGATGGGAGAGCCGCCGTTCGCCCGGGGGATCCAGGTGACGTACACCGAGCTCTCGGTCGCCATGGAGATGGTGGGGCGGTCGGGGGCCTCGGGCACTGAGGAAGAGATGGAGAGAGGGGAGACCCATCTCATTACAGTTTTTATTATCATCTATTTTATTGTAATGAATATGTCTTATGTCATTACTGACTATTTTATGATTTATTGTTGTACCGTGTCTTGAGAAGACATTTGTGAGAATGTTCCAACAAATAATTATAATTATTATAATTACATAATCATCTTATCTTATCTTATCTTATCTAGATCATGGGTTGGAAGCTGAAGCTCTGCTCCAGAGGATGTTGAATTTGATGAACTTGAATTGGAATTCAATTTAGTCACTCAAAAGAACCAACACATTTAACACATTGCATAAAAATTCACATAATTATAGCCTGAAAATTGTACCCAATCATCAACATGTAGAATAATGATCTTTTCTGAGAATGGAAAGAAGAAAGAGACACGCACTCAGATGCAACTGAAATTCAATTTCTGTAGCGTCTCGGCCATCACTGCATGTACCCCAACTCTTGTAAGAAAGGAAGAAGTTCAGGGAAGAAGCAGACACATGGGACTGAGGGAGGGAGGGATAGAAAAAGGGAGGAGGGAGGAAGGAAGGGAGGGAGGGGTGAAGCATGCCGTGGAGTAATGCGTACTTACTGCCTGGGCTCTTAGCCACAGAGTTAGAGGAGGCAGAAGAGAGAGAGAGAGAGAGGGAGAGACAAGGGGGTTAGTGAAGAGACAAGTTCCAGCAAAGTAGGCCTGCTCGTAATGCAGATACACATACACACACACACACACACACACACACAGGCAGACAGGTCTGACCCTAAAGCTGTGTGCAAGCTCACAGCTTTCTGCTTACAGCATTCTTCATCCCCACAGTCATTACAGGGTGTCAACCGGCGCTTCACTGTTTGCACTCGGAGGCGGGGAGAAACAAAGCAGACCACATCTAAACACCGAGCTGCGGGATCCAAGGGCTGGGGGGGTGGGATGGGGGGGGTGGGGGCGCAGCCCGGCCGTGAACTCTGTAACAAGCATCATCCACGGGACAGACGGCAACAGAAACTCCCAGATGCACCTACCTCGGTCGTGTATGACCACACCAAAGTGCGTGTTGGGTGTCTTGTCCTCGGGGGCCTTGGGGGGCGCCGAGATGACGGGAGGCTTGGACGGGTTCTTGGTGGAGGTGGTGCTCTTCTCTGAGGAAGGGAGGAAAGGAATAAAATAAGGTCGGGAATTAGAAAAACAAGGCCCGACAGGTCCGTGGGGCTATCAGTTCCCGCTCCGGATGTTGGCTCTGAAATCGAAGATTTCCTCCAGAGTTTCCAGAGCTGTTGGAGCTTTTATCAGGGCGGGTGTCACATTCCCACCTGACAGCTCTGCTGATACGTGGCGAGAGAATGATAGGAAGCATCACACTAACTGAGCGACACTGATTTAATGTCAAGATGACGGAGCAAGGTCATTAGGTCTGTTTCTATTATGATATGCAAGACCTAATTATTGTGATAAAAGTTTCGCTGCAACATTTTGGGGCAATCATTAGGTGGTTGTGGAGAAATTTTCAAAGAAACATTTTTTTCACATTTACATGTAAGGAACCATGATTTAAGGGTCACATGACCAGTTTGCTTTGAATAAGATGGCATAGTATGGAGAGGGACTAAAGGTTTTCAAAATCTCATTTAAAATATTTACTAAAACAATGTTTGGATAGCTTGGATGTCCATCTTCCTCAAAGAGTCAGTCAAGATTCTCTGAAAATTATGTGACATGTGACTTGACAATCAGTGGAAATGCCTGCAAGTCGCAACTGCACGTTATCACTTTATTTGGGGAGAAAAAACCTTAATGAAAGTGCAGCTATTCATGTTTGAAAAAAAGTTGTCTTGTTGATATTACTCTCATATCTGACAATGTACTGTAAAGACATTTTGAATGGAGCAACATACAGATTTACAGGTTTTACAAGTAAATCAGAAGTCACTGAACATGAGACAAAGGAACTCGGACATTACAGAGAGGTGGATGTGGACGTGAGAGCGAGCCTCGCTTGGCATTTCTGGTCCGGGATCATTTCGTTACGGCACCACCCTTGGGACAGAGTGTGGGGTTTGGCAGTGTTTTACATATTTCCAAACCAGGGAACATTTTGTCAGCCCTGCTGCGGTGTGGCCTTTTACTGAACGGCTGCGGTTGTTCTTATTTTTATTTGTCTAAAGAACACAAAAAAACATGGCCACAGTCATTCGCTGTGATTATGTCTCTGATCGTTACGATTGCACGTGGGGTCATAACAGGACCCTGCAGTTCAAACAGTCTCTTAAAGGCACCCTCAGATACAGTACACGATTTGACATAATGCACGTTTAATCATCCGGCCGTTATGTAGTAATGAAGCATCATTAAGTGTTTTCACTTCTCCTCAGTCCGTCTCGCCTGCTTCTGTCGTTCATCTTCCTCGGCCCACACAAACTGCTCTGTACCCATAAGTCAAACCTATGCGACTAACGAGTGCAGAAACACAAATATCGCAGCTGAAATGATATTCTGTCTGTGCTGCTTTGAGGCCGCGTGTTTCTGCCTCTCCTTTCCTGCACGCGTCTTCCTGAATGTCTGAGCGAGTTTCTCCGGTCCGGAAACAGCCAGATGCTGTCTAACTCAGAGGAACTGACATTTACTGGTGATGTTTCAGGCAGCTGAAAAGCCGCTCTCTGCTGTGCAAACTGGGCGTCTCCCGGTGGCCACTTACTCCCAGGGATACGAACAGCCGAGTTGTTTTGTCCCTTTTCTTTGGAGTCACGGTTTGGTCACGTATCCCTATCCCTACGGGTACAGTTAAAATGACAACTTCCACTCTCAACAGAGTTTCAGCTTTGTTCCCATTGCTATCGCTGAGCTGAACAAGAAAAAGTAATGTTACAGTTTAAAACATGCTTTACATTGCTTTGCTTTGGTATTAGTGGTTTATTTAGTTTATTTGAGTAATTTTCACGTACTTTTCTCCCAATCTTGACATTTGTATAGCTCTTCCTTGTGTTTTGATTGGTGCTTTTAAGATGAGACAGATTAAATAAAAGTACTTTATATATCACTGAGAGAAAACTGTTTTATCATGTTTTAGGAGGTAATATTAACTAAAATAAGAGTTTATTGGCACAAGTCAAACTTTGTGTAGATCTAATTCAAATATGTAATAAAGCCACACGAACGCAAAATGTTTCTCACAGAGGATTCAAGATTTTAAGAAAAATATGTGGCACTGCTTAAAGGCAACACCGTACAATGGAAAACAATTGCAAGTTGCAACTGTACTTTATCAGGATTTCAGACATATCGCTTATATAGCAACACAGCTATGTCTCTCTGTCTGCTCCATGTGTTTCCAGGTGTTTCCAGGTGTCGTACTGACCTTTGCCGGTACGGAAGGTGAGCATGGCCGGCTGGCCCTCGCCCGCCGCGCTCCGGGCCACCATCAGCACCTCGTACAGGCTGGATGACTCCAGCTCGGACAGACGCAGCGTCTTCTCGCTGCCGGGGACTCGAACCGTGTGCCATCCGCCCACCACCGTTCCCATCTCATCGACCTGAGACACAGGCGGGCAGACACAGAGAGACAAATGCAAACACACGACTTCAAAATGTCACAGAGAGAAAAACAGACG
Source organism: Karalla daura (assembly GCA_029224185.1). NCBI lineage: Eukaryota > Metazoa > Chordata > Actinopteri > Chaetodontiformes > Leiognathidae > Karalla > Karalla daura. The sequence continues at coordinate 14,360,324 of CM055198.1, read as the reverse complement.
GATCTGCGCCTGCTGAAGCTCGGCCCGGGTGAGAGCCTGACTCACGGCGAGAAACGATCCCTGGGAGATTTTGGTCACTATTTCCAACTCCAAGAAGAGCTGAATCCCGCTGCCAACAAAACTCTGCTGCAGTTTTATAGACAGAGCGAGCTTATTACTGAAGCAAACCCAGGAAAATGACCCAACTCTCAGAGGGTTCAGCTGCCGGCTCTGCCTCCTTTATAACGGTCACAACACAACACAGATGCTCCATCTCAGCTGTTTGCTGGGAAACGCTTCAGAATCACAGCCCCGGTTATTAAACCAGGAACAACTACATTTTGTATGAGCGTTTCTCAAAACTCTGCTACAAGTTCAAACAAAAAGATAAAGGAGATTGATGGGTGGGGAATTAATACATAAAAAAGGGAGGATTTGTCTATTGTGTTCAGACTGCAGGCAAAAGTGGACTTCTTTATGATGGCCTCAACAGCACAAATTGTTCTTTTTTTCCAAATTAGACTCCAGAGGAGGCACAACGCTACAGGATCAATGTAAACAATGGACAAAACAAGCTTTTTGCTTCATCTCATTCTTCCCTTTATCACTTGATCATCATATTTCCTGCACAGATTGCACAACAACTTTCGACATAGATACACACACATTTACTCTTAATTTTTAAGTGAGGAAGTAAGTGAAACAAGCACTGGTTTTATTTTGTCTATTTTTCTTTGGGACTTAAAGTATTTTTATCATTAGACCCTACTATTGCAACCTATCGTAGCCCACAGTTTTACAACTAAGTTGTAAAGGATAACATGGTGAGCTGCTACCTCAGAGTAAGAAGATGTCCATACGTGCATATTGCACAGAAAAACCCTCATTTAAATACCTTCCGGTATTTGACGAAGTAGGCGATGATGGGACTGCCTCCGTCACGCCCCGCCCTCCACTCCAGGTCGTACACGTCGGGCTTGTGCGTCTGTGGCGGGCTGATGATGATTGGCGCCTCCGGGGTGGGACGGTCCCCGCTGCGGTCGGGCGGCAGGTTGACGCCGTCGCCGTCGCCCTCGTCCTCGGTCAGGAAGCGCTCGTGCCCTTCGTCGCTCTGCATCGGGTGGAGCGAGGGCGACGCCTCCGGGAGGACAAAGGGGGTGGAGCCAAGCGGAGGGTCTGAGAGGAGAGAGAGGAGCCGTCCCATTCAGATACATAGGTAGATAGACACATAGACACTTTTATTGATTCAAGTTCAGAAACACGATATATATGATACCTGATATGTATAATTAATTAATAACACTGTAAAATTATAAATGTGCATGTTAACGGTAGCTCCTGCATGCGGTAATCCATCGTTGGCATTTTTATTTTTTTCTATCAAGAACGTGGATCTCAGGTGTGTTTGGATTAGTACAGAACTAAAAGACGGAGCTGTGAAAAATAATAAATATACTAATAATCAACTACTGAAATAATTCACTGCAGTTCACAATGATTCACTCACAGAGAAATATTTTTGTCTTTGAGGTGTAAGCGTAACATGGTATTTTTCCAACATTTTATAGACCAAACAACTAATCAACAGTAAAAATAATATTAACTCACTGCAGTCATAACTGGAAAAAGCAGCAGGTAGTAGAAGCCCAGGCGACAGTGACACATGGTGCTGGAAAGTTTTTCCAGCGTTAAAATAACAGGAGCTCTGCAGCTCTGCATAATCACGCTTTGTTTGTTTTCTCCATCAGATCTGTGCCAGAGCCAGCGCGGCCCACCTGGACAAATCATGCGAGCCAGGAGCCTTATTATGGCTGACACCGGCTTGGCAGAGCCCAGGCTGGGTGGAATATTTCACTGACGTTTGGAGGGCACGGAGCTCCGCCCCCCAGGAGCAGGAGCCGCTGAATCACGAAAGCTAAACAAGTGAGCGAGGAGGTACGGGTGGGCGGGCAGCGCGGCTCGCCACAGGGGCGCTCTGCAGGGTGTTGGGTCCAGTTTCGGCCTGTTTAGCGTGCAGCACCGGTTCACTTTGTAAAACAAACAGGCCCGGAGCTGGTAACACTAGACCTGAGACTAGGACCACAGCCAGCTGCCACACATTCCACACGCCAACCATTAAAATACCGGAGAGAATCAGAGCCCGGCTTCTACGTCCAGGCTACACACCCTCCTCCCCCTTCACAGCTCTGACTCACAGCTCAACCGCAGTCGAGCTCCTCCTCCTCCTCCTCCTCCTCCTCCAAACACACCAGCAACGGAGGAGGCAATTAAGGCCACGGCAATGGAGGGGAGTAATGCATCTCCTGTAAGTGCTGCTCCACCTGGGCAGAGCGGCTGCCGGCCCCTCCCCAGGAGGAAAGGTCAGTCCATTAGACGGATGGCTGAACACCTGGGAGTAAAACCTGATGTAAATCACCGGGGGATTAGCAGCAGAGAGGAGAGCAGCACTCAGCTTATCAGAGGGCAAGTGAATGTATCTTTTATCCTGACTGACACCATGGTAGCTGCTGCCTGACATTTCACTGGCTTTGTCAAAGGGAATCCTAAATGGAAAAACACCTTTACCTGTGCTTGGTTGAAAAATGAAGCCAACAGCAACTCCAAAAACATCATCACGTCCCGCTCAGATATTGAAATTGCAGTTAAAAAACTGGTGAATGTGATACAGAATCTCACATACCACCCCCATCCACATCCAAACACTGACCATAGACATGAAACTGTTCAGACACAAAACCAGAAACTGGTAAAATGTCTGGATGTGGACACATTGCTCCTTAGCTGCAACAAAGCTCCAGTCACTGAACTAAAAAGTATCGCGTTGAACGTGAAGTCTCATGATCATTATTGTGATTGGCAGGCAAACACCCAATAGACAAGAAGCTACAGGTGGTTGCCAGATAAGTATGAAAAGGTGTCTGATCTGTGCAGAATAAAAGACTGCAAAGCATTAAATATGACATTTTTTAAAATTTGTGTGTCATACCTTTTATATTGACAGGCGAGAACAAGAAAAAATATGCCATTCAACCAGTCAAAGTCCCCTTAAAACAACGTTTTGTTATATATGAAAATTGAACTTGTCCTGGTGATGAAAACTTGTTCTAAACTGTACTCTGAGGTTTCAGAACATGCGTCAGCATCTCTGCCTGGCACCTCGACAGCAACAGAACGTAGTCTGACCTCAGAGTGTTTACACCTCGCTTATCATCTTATCGTACTCTGTTCCTGCACAGAACCGGGCTCCGCGCCTCCAGATCTGAAACCTCAGCCCTCTTCCTGTGGTCCACGGAGGAGGAGGCGGAGGTGGAGGGGGAGGAGGGGCAAATGTTTTTGCCGTGAACTGGCCTGATCCTGTCTGGTTTGTCCTCCCAGTGCGCCGAGCCGGGCGGCGTTAATCACGCTGCAGATAGAGCTGCAGAGCTGAGGAATGGGGCCACGGTGCAGAGCGGCTGGGGAGGGAGGGAGGGGAACAGGGGGGATGGGGGGGGGTTGTGATGTGTTAATAAATAAAAGGCAGTTGTGTATGATGTTGACAGCTGGGTGGTCTGGTCCTCGTCATAACCCTCCGTGGCTACTCCTTACATTCCAGCGTCCGGGGGCTTATCCCCGACGGCGTGCACAAAGCTCACTCTCACGCTCAAGCTCAGTTCAAGGCTCAGGAGGAGGGCGGCCTTGGCTAAGCCTCTCCTACCAGCCCTCAGAAACACACACACACACACACAGTAGGGCTCCCTGCAGATACTGTATGTGCTGCACCTCACAGATCCCGCCTGGTAAGATGCTTTAACCCTTTCCAGCTCTGGCCCCATTCTGTTTGGGACAGTTAACAAATATGTGGCGTTTCACAAACTGCTCCTTCTGTACCCCACAACGCTCTGCAGCACCAGCATGCAGTCAGATCCTTACGGTGCCCACACAGCAGTTTAATTATCACTGCAATGAGCTCATGAAGAGTCAAATATACTTGTGAAAGTGAGGACTGGTTGGTCAGACAAAACAGAAAACATGCAGCACCCTGTGGTAACTCAGACGACCATGTGGCAGAGATACTGTATCCGATTGAAACTGCAACAATTAATCAAGAAAATCAACTATTACACTAAATCAAACAATTTTGAAGATTGGTAAGTTGATTGAGCATTGAGAAATAATAGCTTTTTGTTTGTTTTGAAAAATAGCTTTTTAAGTTTGGTTATTTTTTAGTCTAGGACAAACTTTGTTCAACATTTTTCACATTTCCATTACAGTTTTTTGCAAAAAAAAAGTGATATTACACTCGTGATTACACTATTTTCTTAAAATCTCATCCCCCAAGACTACCAAAATACTTTGCCTTTCCATGGTTTTACTATATGTTTTAGTTGGACTTAGAAAAACCTCATGCTCACTGCAGATCACATTATCACATTATTTGACACCATTTACACATCGTAACGCGTTAAGAAGTAAAGAAAAGTGTTTCAATCACACTTCTGTGATATCGACACGAGACAAAAATGCCCAAAATAACACATTAACTCGCTCTGGTACCTGACTGTATGTTGAGCACGGCGTGTGACTGCGCCGAGCCGATCCCGTTGTCCAGCAGACACTGAACCGTTCCCTCGTCCTGCAGCGTCACGTACGTGATGACCAGCGAGGAGCCGGAGACCTGGAAGCGCTGTGACGGTGTGATGGGCGCGGCGTTGAAGAGCCAGGTGATGTTGGGGGCGGGGTTTCCTCGAGATAAGCAGGTGAAGCGAGCGGAGGAGCCGGCAGGGACGTTCTGATTGGTCAGACCCTCAGTGATTGACACCGGCTCTGAGGAGGAGGAGGAGGAGGAGGAGGAGGAGGAGGAGGAGGAGGAGGAGGAGGAGGAGGAGGAGGAGGAGGAGGAGAAGAAGGAGAGGATGAGGAGTGAACATCTCAGAGAGAATACAGATGTGAATACTGCTCCAGTAATCGATTTGAAGAGATTATTAAGATATAAAGTCAAAATTCAGTGAACTGAATAGCACACTCGAGCTGCTACAATTTATTAATGAATATTAATGAACTGACAAATAAAATATTCCCAAACTGTTTTTTGGTTGACTTTAGATGCGAGTCCATTATGGTTGATGGCAAAATAAAAGCAATATTTCAAAACTTTCAACTTTCACTTTCAAGTACAATAACATGTAGATGATTTGTAGGTGAAGAGATTTTAATTAGAGTGAAAATTGCATCGTTTGCAAATGTTTTTGAGTTTTCTTTTGGCACAATTTGGCACAATTTGGACGCGTTCACTGTGGGGTACTCACTTGTTTTGTCAGCTGTTTAGACATTAATGGCTTGATGAGTTATTCTGAGCGGACAGTTAATCTATCCTGCTTTACAATCTGTTCTATAGTGTTTCTATAGATATAGTAAATATTTGTTGTTTATTCTTAGTTTTGTGAGATACCTTTTTTGCATTAAAACATATTAACTGACTTTGACATCGTTTCCTCACCGAGAACATTCACAGTGTAGTTGGCGCTGACAGCGCTGCTCCCAGCAGCACAGGTGTAGCTTCCTCCGTCCGCCCTGGTCACGGCGGCGAAGGCCAGGTTGTTGTGATGGCGCTGCAGCCCCGGCGCCACCTCCTCCCCGTCCTTAAACCACCGCGCTGCGGGCGCCGGGCTCCCGGACACGACGCACTCCAGCATCAGAGGCTGCGCCTGCTGCACACTGAGCACCACGGGGGAGGAGGGGTACACGATCCTGACAGCAGGGGAGGGGTCCGAATCTGAGGGAAGGCATACGTACACCTCATTAGCTCACAGTGGCAGGGGAACAGCGGGGACAGCAGGCTGGAGCTGCGGCTGACTCACCTTTCACTACGAGCTTTGTGCCGTGAGGCTGCACCACGGTCTGACCCGTGACCGGGTTCAGGGCTCCACATTTGTACATGCCCTGGTGCCGCGTCGACACTGAGATGATCTGAAGGTTCCCAGAGGGAAGAACTAAAAAGTCATCTGAGGAGAAAAAGAGATGAGGTGAGAAAATACATGGATTCTGAGCCCTTGAATTATAAGTGAATCTGTGAAGTCCGAAGAATAGAATAGAATAGAATAGAATAGAGCAGAATCTGCCTTTATTTGTCTCACAAAAGGGAAATTTCAATCAACACAGTAGTAAAGTAGACAGTGCAAGAGCAATATAAATATTTAAAGAAAACTAAACAGTGTTATGAATAAATATATAAATAAATCAATAGTGCATTCTGTGCAAAAAGTTCAACTAAGTAGCCACAAATAACAAAAAACAGAGCAAAAACCCCTATCAGTGAATGAATGAATGAATGAATAGACACATTAAGCTGATAAAATCAACCAACGGCAGATCGCTGAAGCTCACAGATTTTTATCCAGGTCAAACCAGAGGTATCAACAGTCTGAAAGCTTTATCCGCAGGTGAGGAACAGACCTGTCGATGCTTCGATCCACTCCCCTCGTACCCTGAGCCTGGGCAGCGCTGCGGGGACGCTGCGAGGCAGAGGACACTCGATGAGGACGGTGCTGCCTTCCTGAGCCGATAACGACCGCCGTCGGCCCTCTTCATACTCTGAGATTTCTGCAGAGAAACAGAGCGGCTGTTAAATCGGACAAAACAGAACCAAGACAACACTGAGAGCAGCAGGTGTCATGGAGGTGACCCTGGTAGTCTAGTAGTAAGAAAAGGAGCAAGTTTGTTGGAAAAACGCTGACATGATTGCAGTTGGACTACGACCATGTTGTTTAAAAAGGTCTCATGGGCATGTTTTCATCCCTCCACCAATCCAGCTGCTGTGAGGAACTACAATCATTTACTTTATTATTATTATTATTATTAATATATCTAATAAATAATTGCTAATCAGCGTGATCTGATTTTTTCTGAAGGGAACCTCTCTTTTTCCTGACGGGATTGGATATTCGTACTTAGATAGGACATTTTCATCATATCTAAGTACGAATGTTTTCTGGAAAAACTGAATAAATCTTATAACACATTTCATAAAGCAAACAATTGCTTCAATGATAATCAGCAGATCATTCACGACAAGACATGTGGTTTGTTGCAGCTCTACGTTACATCCTGTTAGAACTGTTTCTGCTTTCTAGTAACTTCAACAAACTCAGCGTCCCCCCCTCGGGATCAATAAAGCATCACTGATAGTCAATGAGTGGCGAGTGTGGTCGCAGCTGCTGCAGCGGAGCGGGCCGGGCTGTTTGTGTTGGATCGCTGGCTGTGTTTATTGTTGCAGTGAGTGTCTGTGCTCAGGCCTGACGCAGCCCCAGCCCCGAGGTGGACTCCTCGGCACACACTGCACACTGCGCAGGCAGGAAAGCCCCGGGCTCATTAAGGATACCGGTCAGGAGGCGTCTGGAAGGGTGCCCGGGGTAAAAAAAAAGAAAAAAAAAGACCCCGACTGCTTCCTTCCCCTCGGTAGTGGACGGCGTTCGGCTGTGAAACGACCTTCCTTTTCTCAGAGCCCCTTCCTGTCTTTCTTTACTTCACGCTTTAAAGTGGGGACGTGATTGTACCTGCTATGGCGACACGCGCCAGGCGGCTGGCCACGGCCGGCCCGTGGTCCGAGCGTGCCACGCACTGGTAGGCGCCGACGTGGGCGGAGCCGAGGGAGGAGATGGAGAGGGAGCCGTCGGCCAGCGTCAGGCCGGGCAGGGAGGCGGTGTCCAGGGGCAGACCTCTGAAACGCCAGGACAGCGTCGCCGAGGCGGGGGACGCCGAGCAGAGCAGACGCACAGCGGAGCCTCGACTCTGGACCACGGAGGACGGCTCAGAGCGGAAATAAGGAGAGGGAGCTGCAGGACGGAGGCAGGAAGACACAGGGTCAGAGGGAATCCTCATCCCATCAGTCCTCCAGTGCTTGTTAAGCAGAAGTGCACTTTACTACCATTCTTTAGTGCCTGTGCATGTTCCTGAAGTTGATTTCAACACTTCGTAAAGACGTTGCAACAAACACTTTAAGACATCCTCTCTATTTCCAGGTGCTCGAAAGATTTCAAATACCAACTAAAATTTTATAAAATGATGATTAAGACTTTAATACATTGATATATTTTAGTAGACCCCGTAGACATATATGGTTTATTATTTCTAATGTATTCAATTAATAATGATAATACTAATGTATTCAGCTGCAATAACACAAATTTCCACACTATGTACATTAAATCGTATTTTTCAAACCACATTATGTAATACTGTAAGTTCAGTCACTCTACACTCTACACACAGCCGGGATGTTGCGACCTAATTGTGTATTTTTGTATCTGAAGTTAAGACTAAGAGAAATACTACACCGAGGATGCGTCAGCATTAAATTCAAGTAGCTGAAGTCTCGTCATCCTCTTCCTGATGCAGTCCTGACCTTCTGCTGCTGTGATGACTACCATCCTGTCTGTCCTCAGCTAGATCATCATCAACCTCAGGTAGATCCATCTAATGAAGTCCCAAATTATTTCCTTTTATTTGAAATAATCTCATCCCGCTCCTATTCTCACATCATCCCTAATTTGGAGTTGTATATAATGTTATACATCATTTATCTCATATATTGCTGTTATAGATAATGAGCTATTTAACTACTCAGTTGGCGGATTTGAGCATTTATTCACTATTTACAACAATTTTAGAGTGTGTTTTAAAGAAAGGTGTGCACAGAACAGGGTGTTTGAGGATGTCATCTCAGCCTTTGCGAAATGGATCCACATTTTACATTTTTCATTTTGTCATTTTTGGAATCATTCAAGATATCAAGAGTTGTTGTTTCTTACAGTTCTACTAACAATCATTGTCTTCCCCAGCTGGAGAGGAAGAGATAAGGTGTCAACCTTCACACACACTTCAGAACCAATGTTTCTGATTTGTTAAGGACATGAGAGTGGGACTACAACTCACCTGAGCAGCAGATGAGCAGATATTGGCTGAGGCACAGCACAGTGGACAGGAGGACCCTTAGGCCACCGTCCATGATGAACTTTGACCCCTGCCAGCGGCCGTGTCGCCCAGTGCGCACGCTCTCGCCTGTTCAGCCGACCTGCAACACACACCGGAGGAGAGACACATCAAACTGGAGCTCTGCGGGGAAACATGACAGCAGCTGGATGAGCTAAAGAGGAGCTGAGACAGAAATAAATGGGCGATCAGGCAGGAGGAGGAGAAAGAGGAGAGGGAGGAGGAGGTGGAGGAGGAGGGATCCATCCAGAGGTGGGATGAAAAAAAAATCTGTTCACCTCTAAATGAATCCTGTACGACAATCCTCCTAATCTTCACGACACATCCTCTTTACACACTCCTTGATCTCCACGTCTCAACATCTCCTCTGACCCCTCTCTCCTCACCCGCTCCAGTGTCTCCACAGAGGCAGGAATGCCTCAACCCCCTAACCCACCCCCGGTGGGCCCTCCCACCCCGGGGGTTTCACTGAGATCTACCCCTAATGGAGTGGCTGTGGAGAGACTGTCGCCTCACTCTTAATATCACTCTCTTGTCACAGTGTGTTGCTTCCTCACAGGTTCACTGTAGCCTGAAGTGCAGGCCGAGACACACTGGAGGGCACGTAATTAGGAGCATTCCTCTCTCCTTTTCAACTGGCCCCCCCCTCCGACTGCGGCATCTCCTCCTCTTTTTTCTAAGAGTAATCCGGCCCAGCTTTGATCCCGGGTTCCTGGTTTGGTAACCAGGGTTTGAGTCTGAGGCCAGGGGGGGTGGTGGGGTGGTTTTGGCTTGAGGAGTGGGGGGGACAATGGCTGTCCAGCTGTGATATTCACACCAGCGCTCCGGAGGTTCGCAGACGTTAGCGGAAGGGCCGTCCGGGGCTGAAGGGTGGGTCAAATTAAACGGATGATGTCTGGGTGTGAGCGCTGAAGCTGAACAGGTTTCTAACCCCCCCCATCCCATGTCACCCTCGCCTGCCAGCCTAAACATTGTTTCATCTGCTCAACAGGTCAAAGCGCTTTGCTGCCAATCTAGGAGAGAAAATGACACAAATCTATCTCTAGTGTGGCCCCAACAATGATGGCCAAGAATCATGAAGACGAAAACTATCGAGAAAAGCTGCAAATCTTAATATTTGGCAGTCTGGAAGCGGCAAATACGCCACGCTTATTGATTCCCACTCCACTCTGTATCACGAGAGGAGGAGGAGGAAAAAGAGGAGGGAGGAGAGGAGGAGGCAGGAAATAATAAACTCTCTCAGCTCCTGGCTCACACCCCCTTCTCACCCCGAGGTCAAAGGTCAGGGAGGAGCAGAGCGAGAGGGTGAACCAGCGGGTGTCTGGTGGCCCGGGACCAGCCCACAGAGGTCACCTCCAGCCCTCTGTTGCCTCACACACACTCTCACACACACTCTTCACGTGCTGTTTTCTCAGTTTCTGCTACAACAATGAACACTATCTCTCATTTCTGACCTGGAGAGTGAACGCCTTCGCACGTTGTCTGGGCTGCAGTGCGAGCGTGTCTCACAGACCCGCTTTTCTCTCATCTCCCACGAGTTGCGACAGGCCCTGCACACTGCCCTCATGTCATCAGTGGAAACTATCTTTCCCTCTCTGCCGGAATAATGATATATAATTACAATAATAACAACAGCGCTGTGAAGAGACAAAAGTGCACAGCCAAGCACGGGCACATTGGCACAGTGTACGGTAGGAAACCCGAGCTGATTCTGAAGCACCCAGTTCTTCTGTATCAACCTTTGTTTCTCCTCTTTATTCTAACCGGTTACTTCCTCCGCTGGGACGTAGCAGCCGGGCACCGCAGCCACGACTGGGTGCCCTTGTGTAAACACTCACACAACCGCCTATCTGCCCCATCCATCTTCCGCAACAAGGAAACAGAGGGGCATCATTCCTGCCTCTTATCTGTTTGGCGTCCCTCTGACATCCGCCACCATGAGGCCGCCTCACTGGAGACAGACACTGTGAGGATATCGTGTATCCCTCAACACACAGAGGCGTCCCGACGCTTCCCCCGGGAGCAGACGCCTCGGCAAAAAGCTGCAGTGGCTCTCTGACACAGGGAAAGTCCCAGTCGGATGAAGTCTGATCGGCCTGAGAGCCGACTCCTCCTCTGGTCCGGAGTTGATCGGAGGCCAGGACGCTCATTCACCCCTTCTCAAAACTCCAGACTGCGCTACTTAAAGTAGGGGGAAAACAATCCAGCGCTCCAGATTTCCTCCTCCAATCCCAAATCTGATCTTGTGTTACTCTCTGGTTTTGCACTCATGCTATGGATGCACGACCGTTCTCAGCAGCTATAAATTGAAGAGACATCCTGCACAGAAAACAGACTCGGCAGCGCTGAAAGCTGATACACAGACGCAGGGACAGTTTATGAAAATAAATGAGGTTAGTGTCAGAGAGTTCAAGTGGAAAAGTTCCTCGTTTTTTGGGTTGTGTGGGTTGACCCATGTGTGTTTTGGAGATGTTTGACTGACACCTGGCTTAAGCGCGTGAATGCAGGAAGAAAACAGCCGTCTTCTCTGACAGCTTGTGTCTCCATCAGTCTTTGAAAGTCGCTCTAATAAAAAAAAATATTTTCTGTTCTGTCTGTCAAACCATGGCAGAGATCTCAGCGAGCGGCAGTGCCTTCATTTATCCATCTTGAGGGGAGTAATACAAAACTGAGAGACAGAAATAGCAGCGTATATCCCCCGGTGGGACAAGAGGGATCCCTGGTGATGACACAGGAGAAAATAAACACAGTGACAGGCTGCCCTCGGGGAAGGGAAAGGGGTTTGAGTTGTGGAGGGGGAAGTGGGGAGGAGGGGGGTGTAGCAGCACCTGCACTTCTTTTAGGCCTCGGCTCCGCAGGAACTACTTAAAGCTCCATCTGCCCGCATGAGGGGAAAGGCCCATATCCCTGTCATATTGGGTAAACAGGGACAAAAGGCAATGCGGCGGAGCATCAAAGAGCCTGGAGGGCAGAGGAGGAACAGGTCACGACTGGTGCCGCTGACTGCCTGACTGAGGCGGGGGCCCGCTGGCCTCGCTCCGCCACGCTGCACAGCACAGCTACAGGCCGCAAGACAGATGCAAACAACATGGAGGCCCGGGCGAGCGCAATAAATCAGAGAGGTTTGGTTTAAAAATAAAAACAAAAACGCCCAGAGCTGAGAGAGAGAGATAGAGGGAGAGAGAGAGGGGCTCAGGATCAGAGATAAAGACACAGAGTAATGGAGCAGTGGGGTGTATGTGTGTGTGTGTGAGAGAGACAGAGAGAGAGAGAGAGAGAGAGAGATAGAGAGAGAGAGAGAGAGAGAGAGAGAGAGAGAGAGAGAGAGAGAGAGCAAGTCTTTTCTGGTATGATGGTCTAATCTGACCTGTGCGCTGAAGCTGATTCACATGCTATACCCCAAACCTGTCTGCACTCGCCCCACATCTTACGGACAGAGGATCTGCAGCGCACGCATTCCTCAGCTCCACAGAAAGAAAGAGAGAGAGAGAGAGAGAGAGAGAGAGAGAGAGAGAGAGAAAGAGAATGAGAGAGAGATACACGCACACACATAGACACAGGCACACACACAGAGGAGATGGTAGATAAATTGAAAACAAGAAGATGACAGGCTATGGGGGAGAAAGTATATGAGAGAAAAAACAGAAAAAGCTGTCTGGGAGAGAGAGGAGGAGGAGAAGGAGGAGGAGGGTAGCGAGAGGTGAAACATTCATCGGGAGGTGAAAAAGCTCATTTCTTCTCCTCCCTCCCTGTCTGTCTTTCTTTCAGACATACAGATAATGGCAGAGTGCGCATCCATGACTGCCAAAAAGTGACTGATGATTCAGTCCCACTACATTCAGCTCAGGAAGAAACGTTGGGAAAAAAAGAAGAAGAAGAGGAGCGGCTGAGGAGGAGAGACTTCAGGGGACCATTATGGGCTCCTTCTATTGGTCTGGGTGAGCCCAGTGAGGCAGCCCCGGGGCCACAGAGGAAACTAATGAGTGGAAACACTGGGCCTCTGGTATGGCCTAACTCCGTCTGATTAAAGACTGAGATGTTATTAAAAGTGGGGACAGACTGAGACTAAGAGAAGGGGAGTGAGCTGGAGAAAAGGAGGGGAGGAAAGGAGACATGATTTGGAATCAAATCAGGGAATTAGGAGAGGAAAGAAGAGGGTCCTTCTCCTTTTACAATGAGCAGTAAGAAGAAAATCACACTGGAGGGAGTCGGGTTTGGGGGGTTGGTGTGGTGGTTAGTCCATCCATAAAAACGCACCCGACTTCCTGCAGAAAGTTACTGCAGGTCGCTTTAATAAATCATTGAAACCGAGTGAGACAGACGAGATCTATCTTCAAGGACAGTCTGCATTTCGCACACAGCTGTCTCCCTGTGGCTGCATTTCCATTGCAGTTTTTTGGCAATATAAAAGCAACATTTCCAGTATTTCGATAAAAGTAGGACTTCTACTCGCAGGTCTTTCATTGAAAAGTGAGTTGCACAAACATTGTTTTAATAGATATTTCAATCAGATTGAGAAAAACTTAACTCGCTCCGTACTGTACCATCTGGTCTGAAGTGAACTGGTCTTGTGACCCGTACATCAGGTCACATGTCCAGTGTTTCAATTTATGCTTTCGCAATAAACATCTATAACACATGAATGTGTTTACAATTACCATTCATTTATGCCATACTTAGTTTGTGAACATTTCAAGAAGTCATGGAAACCCGGCATGTGTGCGTGCCTGCATGTGTGCATGTGTGGACGGAGGGTGAGCAGTCCAGGAGGTGCTGGGAGGGAGGGGAGGGCATGGAGGGGGGGTCATGTGGGTCCCAGAACCCGGAGACGCCGCGGCCCTGACGACAGCAGTGGGACCAGACTCGGAGGAGGAATGAAAGGAGAGGCCCCCGGGGATCAGACAGTCACATCCCACAAAGCCCTGTTTACCAAGGACACACACACCCCCACTCTCCCTCCTTCTCACCCCCTGCCTCACCCCACCCCAGCATCTCCTCTCACCAGAGCTCAACCCTCCCAAAGTGCCAGGGCCGGGACCTGGGAGACAGCGCTAATTCTGCCCCCAGGCTCGCAAACAGACAGAGAGAGCGGGAGGGAGGGAGGCTGAGTCTGAATGGTACAGTATGTAAGACCCATCTTAATTGGAGATTGTTCTGAAATGTCTTGTTTTTTTTTGTTTTTAGTTTTTTTTTTTGCCTGGGAATCTGCAAAGGGGGGTGGGAGAGCAGGGTGGGGAGGTGTGGTTGTTTCCCAAGGTCCTGAACAGCGGGATTAACCATGGGGGCGAAACTCAATAGCGGCCTCGGACACTGGAAACAGATCCCCGGGTATCGCCACCATACAAGGCCACCTCCAGACCTTTTTTTGCAAAGCGCATGTAACTAACAACCCTGGGCCATTGTCAGCGCTCTCTGGGCCCTTCCGGCTGATTTCACAGGCCTTTCAGCCCACGGGGGAACGTCTGCTCTGACGAAAAAAGGTAATTCTGATGGAGAGGAGGAATGTACGAGAAGGCCGTCTCGCCCGCAGGGTGTGTTATAACACTGATCTCCAACATGTGCCAAGAGCCTGATTCATCACGCCAGGCGAGAGGGGGAGCACTGGAGGAGGCAGAGGAGGCAGTAGATTCACATTCTTCAATATCAGGCCTTGATTAGAGAAAGAGAGAGAGAGAGAGAGATAGATGGAGAGAGAGAGAGAGAGAGAGAGAGCGGATGGGAAACCTCTCCGATGAGATTATCAAACTTTGCCAAACGTCTTGAAAATGTCCCCCCAGCAAAGTCAACACACTATCTGTCTTGTTAAATACTGGGCTGTGAAATATGGGCATGCAGTGATCTGATCCAGCTGCCCACAGCACACCACCCCCAACCCCCCCACCCTAAGGCAGACCCTCGTCCCCCTCCCTGACTCCCCTGGATTCCATCAGCGTGTCTCTACGGCAACAAGAGGACGAAGACGCAGACAACAGTTTCTGTTCAGTCTCTTCCTGATAGCTCCCTGGCTGCCGACCAAAAGCTCTCTGCGACCCAGGCATACGTTAAATAACCTTATTTCAGACATGCGCAGCCAAAACAACGTGACACGGGGTCCAAACAGATGCGCAGCTTTACCCAGAAGTGCTACAAACCTGCAAGAAGTAAAAGTAAAAGTCTGGGCTCCTGCTTAATGGGGCCTTTTTGGATCCTTTTTGTCACTTGATAGGCGTGAGAGCCAAAGTACACAGAGTGCATTTTGCTTTCCCAGGATGACAAATTGACTCTGTAAATATGAATGAAAAAATGGCAAAGCTTCTGCGGGGTGGGCTGGGCAAAAGACGTGCAAAAAACGTGCAAAACGGTTAAAATATAATTAGTCCTCTTCACCAATTCTCAACAAATCTCTTTAAAAAAACAAACAAACAAACAAGCAAACAAGGCGGCTACCTTGTTCGAACAAGTTTCGAGGACCCACAGATAAACACGCGGAGCCAAAAGGAGTGTGTCCGGGCTTTATTTAGTTTCTCTAAATGTTTATCTGTCTCGCCTTGTAACACACCGCGCTTGTTGTGCGGCAATCGAGTGATCACAAAACAAACTTGGTGGTGATACATCAACACACAGATCGTCCGAGTTTCCACTTTTGGCTCTGGGTCAAATCGTAAAAAAAAAAAAAAAAAAAAAAACTGCAGCGTTTTAAGGCTCCGAGCTGTTGCAGCTGAAGGAGAGAGCAGCTCTTTGTGGATGACGTCGGCAACAGCGGAGAGATCGCATCCAAGTCCACGCGACTGTGAACGTTCAGGTGATAAGGAAACTGGATTTCTGCTCGCTACTTGAAGATGTTTGACCTCTCGTCCAAAAGGCTTCTTCAGTTCTGTTTTCCGTTTTTGTTTCCTCTCACCTGAACTATGAACCTTGACAGACATTTTGTGGACGTTAGCTAGGTCGTGCCACGACAATTTCTTTGGCTCGACCACAGCTACAGACGCCGTGTCGGGTATCTGCAACTAGGGCTGCAACAAGGGATTATTTTCAGTCGATGGATCGATTAGTTGTTTGGTTCATAAAATTATGCAAAAACTGAGAAAATTGTTCATGTCTGTTTCACAAAGGTTGCAACAAAGTCAAGCTCTTTAAGGTCCTCAACTCAGGAGCATTGACTTTACTGTGATTGAGGACCATGTCTAACATTCCCAGAGCAATCCAGAAGCGGGACCAGCGCTCCGAGACCCAGAGTTACGTAGCTCCCTGAGGGGGCTGCGTCGTGGAGCCAGGGAAGGCCCAAAATGGCACCCGCGACCACAGGGCTGGAGGCTGGCGGCGGCAGCAGCACCCGCACTGCCTCACACTCTGATCTGGGAGAAAAACAGCCCTTCAAACAAGTAGCCTGTTTGTCAGCCGGAGGGGAGTGCCAGCCACTACTTCTGCCTTAATATAGTCTTGCTGATCCGGGTGCTGGCGTTTCAACAGCGCGCACATTCTGGTCCGCAGAAAACCCATGTCAGATGTGACTTATTGGTTCAGCATTTGAAATAGAAAGCTGCGGTCGCTCACAGTTTTCAAGAAGAAAAGACTCTTAACTCTGGGGGCCCCCGCGCTGAGGCAACGCACTAAGTCAGGCATATTTAGTAGGGTCAGTTTCAGGAAAGGGAAAAAGAGATGAATCTTGCAAACAGGAAGACGCTGAGGATGCAAAAAAAAGAAAAAGTCTCTCTCTCTCTCTCTCTCTCACATGTTCTGAAATACTTTGCTGTGAGAGCGAGGGTTCGGTTCACAAGTTCACTCCCTCAAATCTTCCCCAGAGCTGAGGAGTCATTAGGAGAAGTGTACGAGACAGGGCAGCGGAACAATCGCGCTTTGCTTCACAATTGTTGTTTTTGGCACAAGGTGAGGGCAACGTCGACCTCTCCTCAGATGTTAAAGACTCATATATTAGCATATTAGTGGTAGTTATGTGCATTAGTGGCTAAAAACGCTCAGTTTAGTTGCTATGGGTGCAGTACAGTCTTTTGGCAAAATAAAAGCGATATTTCTCAAATTTCGGGAGGTAGGTGTTTCCATTGGAGGGTGTTTAGCACGAGCCGTAACTCTACCTTCCCAAAAAAATAAAATTTCGTCCCGCAAGTCTCCATTTAGAGGAAGGTGGATCTTTCAATCAGATTATGAAAAAGTTTAGTCTCCTAGGTCCACAAACATGTCACCTTGACATGTAAGAAGTGTTTCCTTCACACTTTCGCGGTAAACTGGTAAACATGTAATGCTTTAGCAATGTTGCAATTAAAAGGATTGAACTTTTTTTTAGCACAATGTTTATATTTTGCGTACTTCGAGGGGTAATGGAGTCATACCTAGTAATTACTGGAAAAAAACAACGAAGGTGTGCCAAAAGTGTTTCCATCACACTTTTGAATACACTTGTATATCAACATGCCTGAAAAACCATCTCATAAGCATAAAAATGCTCATTAGACTTTTTTATTGCAATACTTTTCACAGCGGAATGGAAACATAATTACTGAATATGGTACAAAATAATACATTAACTTGTGTGTGCCAAAAGTGTTTCCAACACCGTTTTGGGTTTTTCTCTTTTATTACAATATCTTAGGTGCTCTTTGCACTTTTCTAGAGGTGATGGAAACATACCTAAAGAGTAACGAACCCTTGCTATTGTCTAGCAGTCTCAGCCCTTTGTTCTCTTCATCAAACCTGCAGGCCTCATATAAGATTTGATCCCAGTCTCAAATACATAATTCTTTCCAACAGTAAAATCACGGTCTTTCTTTCCCGCCTGCTGAAAAAGCTCATACTGTCCTGTAGCACACTGTGCATTTCCTACAGTACAGTCGTCGTGTGTGGCGCTGGTTTACATTCTCTTATCATGTCGTGAGCTCAGCCGTATATATATTTAGTGCTTCCATTACATGAGCATAAAACAAAGCATCCTGGGAGAAGAAGCAGAGCCTCCTCACTCCGTCTGCTCTGCCTAATCTGCCTGCAGCCCGAGCGGCTTGGTCCCGCTGCATTTCGGTGGCTGGCTGGAAACATCTGTTTCTGCTGCTCCCAAAAACTGTTTGTTTGTCTTAACAATTACGCCCTGATGGTTCTCGTTTCATTTCTCCAATCGCTCAAAAGTCATTACCCCGTTTCAGGTCTTCCAGGATTCTGGGTTTTGCAGAAACCCGATGCGAGGATCTGTTGAAAGCTGATGTACACACCGGGCTACAGTGAGCTCACCTCTGACATTTCAGAGGCGGCGGAGGAAGCACGCCGGCTATCTGTAACCTGCCGCTCGCACAGCAGAGCGAGGCTGAGCAGTGTTTGGATCATCTGACAAGAGTCAGGCGGACGTGTGAGGAACGAGCCGGGGGTCCCACTGAGAGACGTGCGTAAGTTGTGTGAGTTAAAATAATGACAGTTTAGCTGGCAGCAGATAAGAAGTGCGCCTCACGGCAGCTCCGTATAAACACCAGTGACACCTCCAGCTACTGCGGTCTTCAATTAATCCCCAAACCACTCACGCCCTCTCTCTCCTGCAGAGGCGAGGCTAAGATAAACCTCTCTTATGAGATAAAGCTATATGTGGGCAAGGCAGCATCACTGGAGACGTTAGGAAGGGTAAATAATACAGATAAGCTAGAAATAGAAGGAAAATAAAGGAAAAATGGCATTCAACTAAAAGACTCCACTTTGAGGAAGATGGACATCTGAGACATCTTTCGATCTATTCTATTTCCACACATACTGAGTATCAGACCAGTATCTTGCTGCATGGACGGATCATTTCAGCTGTTTTGACAACCTTTTTCCTCCGATTTAGTGTTTGCATCTTGTTTAATTGCAGTGTCTAAATGTGAAACAAGTGTTTCCATCACACTTTTGCATTAAACTTCTACATTGACACATCTAAAAAAAAAACACATCATGAGAGCATAAAAACAACTTTGCAACGTTTTTCATTGTTATTTAATTGTGACTAATTCTAAGCCAAGATAAACTTATCAATGAGATAAGATAAGTCTTCCAATAGTGGAGGGCTTTGCAAAACAACAGAAAAAGAGCATCAACATGAGCATGTAAGTTACGAACAGCAGAAAAATGACATCTCTGTGGATCTGCCCATCTTTCCCATCAACCCCGGCTCATGGCTGCTGGGTGTTGTCAATCAGCACCCCCAAGCCACTGACACACACACACACACACACACACACACACACACACACACACACACACACACACACACACACACAGAGCTCCTTCTACACGGGGGCTCTGTCTTTCTGGCATGCTGCCCAAAGCTCGCCTCTGACCATCTAATGAGGACCCGGGCTCCACTCTGTCCTTGACGAATGGGGACTGAGGCTGGCGGCGTAAAAAAAAAAAGAAAAAGGAAAGGACGCAGCAGAAACTAGAGGGGAAAAACGCTTCGGCATGACACCATCGCTCAGCAATGAGAGTCAGAAGTCAAAAGTTCAAAACAAGGCAGGTTTCAGTTGGAGAAAAGTTGCCCGAGGAGGGGTCAAAACGGCAACTCCACACCACTTGAAGCTGCATTCAACTCTATTAAGTTGCAGGATGTGATGATGCATGATGAAACGTGATGATAAATAAGGAGGCGGATTTCTGTCCCATTTCTCAGAACGTTTATCTAAGCCAAGGGTTGATCCCAAAATGACAGATAGCAGCGTGAAACCTAACCAAGAAACCGCACCACGTTATGACTTCTTAGACTTTCAGATTCACTCGCGTTTGCTCCGGGGGGCCAGCGCTGAGGTCTGCTGCCCGGCCTCCAGAAAGCTGGAGAATGTGGGAGGTGCTCGAAATACACTTCAGCCACCCGGGAGGACACACCCTCCCTTCTCCCGCTACACTCACCTCCCGACACACATCTATCCACGTTTCCATCACTGGAATGCCACAACAGCTGACAGAGAGCGAAGCTGCGACGAGACGTTCGCTTCATTCTCACAGATCTTATAGGAACACGCCGATCACCCAGCCTCAGAAGAAAGACTTCAAGCGGCCATTTTTATTTACGCTAAGGCTGAAAGGCTGATGATATATGATATGACCTATAAGTTATGATCTTCTTATGTTCTGATTATGATAATGTTAAAATCTTTTGTATTCTAGAGGCAGGAACCAGCGCAGTCTATCAATTACAGCAACTTATTGATTAATAATTACCATGCTTCGCCTAATGGACTATTTTTGAGATGAGTTTTTGAGTTTTAGAGAAATTATCCCATCTCAGCTCCTTAAATCAGAATGTTTTCTGGTTACTTCACTTTTCTATTAAAGTAACCGCAATATTATTGAGTTGTGGACAAAGTGAGGTATTTGACACCTTTGTGACACACAGGTCAACATTTTTTCACATTTTTCAGGCCAAGAAACGTAATAGTTAATCGACAACAAAACAAGTTTGTGACCAACCCCTAACTAACAAAGAGTTTCTTCAGGTTAGCAGTGAAATGAAAAGTTTTCTTTACCGTTACATGATCTCACTTCCTCGTTTTAGCTCTGCTGAAACCATCTCTTGTTAGCTCCACTGCCACCACTCAACAACCATTTGTCCCTGTTGGAGCGTGCGTGGCTGTGTGATTATAATAGATCAGAAAAATCAAGAGCGCCATTATGAGAGCAGGGGCTGGTATCATTACACATGCTTACATTCAAATTGCCCACTTAACATACTTCTCCTACAGCAACATGTGTTTATCATTAGCCGGCACCCTAATGGCTCAACATTATGTGAACTCTCTTTAATGGCGTAGTCGTACTTTGTTCGGGTCTGTCTGATAAGAGCCGGGCCACTAATGGTTTATTCATTTCCCTAACAGTCCCAAAAACACGCTGGGGGAAAAAAAACAAAAAAAAGCAGAAGAGACAGACAGAGATTATTTTGAGGTTGTGTCGTGTGATTCAGCCACATTTCCAATGTGCAATTACTTAGTTAGTTTGTGTGGGTAAAATCCCACACAATGACATCATGGTCACTCATACTGAAGAGTCCAGCTACAAACGTACCAGCAACTCTATTGTTGGTCTGTATCTGTTTCAAATAAGAATAAGATTAAGAATAACATGGCGTTGCTATGATGAAGTATGTCCAGCCACAACAACACAGAAGTGGCCAGAAGGGAGAGCAGGGGAAAATGTGGATCATTATGAAAGGAATTAGGTGAGAAAGAGGAAAACTGAAGAAAAATGGAAACAGGAAATACAATGAATTAAAACATAAAAACTGAAAGGAATTAAAAAAAAAAACAACAAGAGCAGAGGCGGCATGTGATTTCTGCGTCTGAGTGAACGCCGTCACACAAAGAGCAAATCTCTCTCTGGCCCTGTCAAAAGCTCAGCCGACACTGGGGAGCGCTGAATGGATCTGAAAGGCATCGGAAGTGTCTTCTTGTCCCCCCACGGACGCGACAATGCTGCAGCGACTGTTTGAACTTGAAAGTGTTTTTATCTGAGGGCGGCCATGTGTGTCCCACCGACTGGATGTCATGCATTCGACAGGGACTCGAGACTTTGTTCTCGATAACTTTTAAGTGTTGGCTTTTCTGAGAGTTACCCCTATGTAACAAAAGTTCCTGCGAAGCCCTGATGATAGGGGTGAAGGGCAGACAGAGGAAATGACACGAAAGGAGGGGGGAGAAGATAGAAAAAAGCGTCTCGGCAGATGCACTGCAACTATCACTTTTATGTTTATGTTTTAAAGCTGATGTCTTACACAGGATTATCACTGGGGGAGAATTTACAACTTAGTCTATGGTGCCTCAGCCCTAGGGAACGCATGGCGTACTTACTCCACAAATACAACTTCATCGGTCATGAAAATGCAAACTTCGCTGGAAGAGTCGACACCTTGAAGTTTTGCCCTTGAACCAAAATCTGTAATGTTTTGTGTCGTCAAGAGTCAAACTTCCTCAAGTGCAGCCGTGCAGAACATAACAGAGCGAGGCCGGAGCAGAATCAGCTCATTCACACACTTTCACACCAAAAAGCTCACACCCCTGTTTTTGCTACACAAATCCAAAAAATACGTCCTGTTTTCATAAGAGTTCCAGGACTCAAAGAGGGGCGAGATGCTGCAGAAAGCAACGAGAACAAAAGCTGTTTGATGATTTGGATCAGACCACGTTCACACATCTGTATCTTCAGACAGAGGCCAGGCTTTTTGTTTTTTTCCCACAATTTTGTTACTGAACTGAACTAAATCAAACCGTAGTAACAACCAATTAGTAGACGAGGACACCTCCATTCACAGCAGGGACAGTGCTCTTTGTGTTCTTTCGCAAAGTGATTTGTGCACTTGCCAAATTTCAGGGACGACATACTAACATGGATTTACCGGACCAACATTTATGATGCCCTGAGGGGATTGATCTAAAACAATAAAGGCTCCTCTGTCTTTGCAGACGGGAAGGGGAGAAGAAAAAAAACTTCAAATATTAGTCTAAGCCACCGTGTTTCTGCACTGTGGCAAAAGTGACAGAAACTTGGCCCTGGAAGCAGATCCACGACAGAAGTACAGCTTCAGAACAAAGCAATGTTTCACATATCCACAGTCCATTTTCACCTTTTTATGACTGTGACAGCAGTGTGTCAGACCGAGGACACGTTTGCCATTTCTCAAACAGTTTTCTTTCATCGTTGAGAGCAGAGCTGCAGCCTGCGGGCCATCTGTTTCCAGCTGGGACGTGAAGTAAAGTGTCACTGCCTTCCTTTTGCTGGGCTTAGATGAGCTTGCAGGACAGAACAGATAACTGCTGGTTTTTTATGTCTGTGTGTGAAACGGTTCTGTGGATCCAGGAGAGACTCAACCTCAAGACAAGTCCAAACATCACCTTCGGACACAAGCACTGTGAGGCGGCCCTCTCCGTCTTTAAGAACCTCTTGAGAGCATCCTCTCTCTTAACATCTACCTTCTCCAACTGCTATCATCTTCTCTGCACTTGTACAAGTACTTACACCACCGCACTCTCATGTTTCTCTTCTCTGAAGACGGCAGAGAAGCATATACTGTATATATACGCCATTGTCTCCTCTGTGATGTAACTCCAGTGTAAGAGGATAGAAACTTCTGCTAAATCACTGAATATAAACGTAATGAGGTAAAATGAACCTTAAGGTGGGTACGCAATGGAAAAGTGATTACTTACTGTTACATTTAGTCATTTAGCAGATGTTTTATAAAGAGAGAAGCACTGGGTAGTCTGAAAAAAATGTAGATCAGCATTTATTGTTACTCCATGGACTTTAGATGTGATTTAGCTTTTCTCCTATAAAAGAGCTGACTGAATGTAACAACTGTAGCACATCTAAGCAATCATTTTTGCTTCCATGGTGTGGTTCATTTTACCTCGTTGGATTCATATTTCGTCAGAACAGTTTTTTTTTTCAATCCAAAACGATATACATGGGGAGCAAAAAGAATCCAAAGCAATAAATACTGATCTACATTCTTCAGTGTACCCAGTGCAGAAGTTCTTTAATCCTTACTTTTTTCTCTCTCCTGCAAAAGGTCTGTTCAATGACTAAATGACATCCAAGAAATCATGTTTCCATACCAAATGCACCTTTACATCGCCGCATTCATATTTGGTCATTTCGCCGAAGTTTTGACGTGAGAAACCTGAGTGTTTCAACAAATCCTGCTCTACATTCCTCAGACCAAGCCCGATAGTGTAAAAACTAGTGCAAATACACAGTTTAGGAGGCGATAGCAGTGGGGTAAAGGTAAGGAGAACTTAGATTAATAATTGTTCATGCAACCTCTCCCTATGCCTGTGCGCAAAGTTAGGAACTGTCGGAGGGCGCAGCGGAGATCGGAGCATCTCTCAAACTCTGTTTTTGCACTCTTTCGGAGGTTTTGTCCCTGAAAAGAGAAGTCTCTCTCTCTCTCCCTCTCATACTTTCTCTCTCTCCGTCTGTCTCTATGAGTCCGGACGGAGTCTTATTTTCTTACCTCGGTAGCAGGAGCGCAGACGCTGCGATCCGTGGTGTGAATCAGCAGCAAAACGCATTCTTCTGCAGACAAATCCGTACGGGGCCCTCCATTAGACACGGGCTGGGAGTGCGAGGAGACCAGGGGAACATGAAAACAGCCCGACACAGACAGACAGACAGACAGACAGACACACGCTTCTTTTTTTTGGAGGGGATAGTAGTAGTAAAAGTCCCGGTGCCTTCCACACACACACCAACACACTCTCAGTCTCTCTCTCTCTCTCTCTGTCGCTTCTCGAGCTCCGTCTCCGCTGCTGCTGCCGCTGCCTCTGCCTCCTCCTCCTCCTCCTCCTCCTTCACACACGCGTCTTTGAAGCCAGTGTCGAGTTGCTCAGCAAATCACTGCAGCGTCAAACCAGGAATGTCCCAGCCCCACAGCTCAATACTGCTCCTGCAGAGGGGAGGAGGGAGGGAGAGGGAGAGAGTGTGCGAGAGGAGGAGGAGGAGGAGGAGGAACTCAGAGATTCTGCGGAGAAGTGTCAGGTGTGGTGTGTGTGATATAAGGAGTATCAGCAAGAATGAAGTGAAAGGTGGATTATGCACATGTGAATGAACATGTTAGATGTTTTGGAGATTAAGTAAGAGAGGTCAGACGGTGAAAGTATCTACAGGAAGATGCTGAGGTTGGAGCAAAGATGACATGAAGCTAATAGGTTTGAGAGGAGAGGATCCAAACTACCCAAGACATGGGGTTAGATGGACCTGTGAATGGAAAGGCAGAAGTTTTACAGTCAAGAAGCTTATTATCTGATGTCAGACAAATCACGTCTGGCATGCCACTTGTGTGCTATTTTGAAGGATATCCAGATAAGAAAGTCATAATGGCCTAAATTTGGTCAAAACTGGGCTTGGCCAAATTTTCAACAATAAGGGGCAAAATTCCACCAAAACTAACTGCAGATTCCAAAATATAACTATCCCAGGAAAATCCCCAAGCCCTGATCAAGCCAAAAAGTAGTCAAAACTGACCAAACATTGGGCTTTACTCTCCCCTGTCACTTATATAAATGACAGCATGACATTACATCTGTTTTCTCCGACTTGAGTGGAGCTTTGCTGCGGCTATGGAGCAACGCGTCCACATCCAGTCTCACATGTTGGAGCCGGAGTCAGAGACTGAGGAAGAACCAGGAGCAAAGACATTGACGTTTCACTACAAACTAAACACACTGTCATGGGCCTCTATGTACTTGCATACTTACTTGCATACTTACATACTTGAAGTTGGTATATATGCAAATTATTTTGGAGGTGTGGACTGGTTTGGTTCATACTTGTAATTGACTTCACAGTCTGTCTATGTTCAGACCTGTTTCGTAGGTGCATTTCAAGATTCAGAATTTGTATATGGATGCGGACATGATTATGTTACAGGGGGTGTTACACATCATTGGCATATGTCATTATGCCAGAAAAGGTCAAGGTATTGATGTAATGTAATGTGTTTTGCCCTTAACTATACAGTAAGTTAGCATGTGCTGTATATTTCAACTGTTTACAGGACTTCATTGGTCCTGTGAAGTTATCTTTATCTTTGAGACTCTCAATCTATTTTCATCTTTAAACGACACACACACAAACCAAATTAAAGACATGGGAGTGCCTGGTTTCTCGGTGCGTGTTAAACAAGACATTTGTTGTGAATTTACACAGTAAATAAAATCAGATATAATGAAGCAGTCTTAACCGAGACGTGCAGATGAATAAAGGTCTGTGTAAACATCCTTAAAACTGACCCCAAGTAAAAAGCACAAACTACCAAACCGCAGATCTAATTCAGCATTTTTCCTCTGATTTGGTGCGTTTAACATGTTTTAGCAGCCACAACGAACACAGCCGTGCTAAAATAAGCCACACATTATTTGTGATCCACACTAAGCTGTTCAACATTGTCAGCAGAGCCAGCACCCGCATAAACAAAATGATTAAAGATATTTATATAGCTTTTCTGCTGTCGCAACAAGTTGCTCTTCTGGACTTCTTTTCTATCTCATTAACCAGACTCGGATAACACAGCTTCTATTGTTTATATTTCTACGTCATTAACAGGATGTAAATATGTCTGTGGTGGTTACACCTAGTAAGTTGTGAACTCGATCACATTGCAGCAGGTAAACAGAGTTCAGCAATGGTTTACATTAAGTCCATATACACAATATTTTCACATAACTGCACATAAGAAATACTCTGAGAAGTACAGGTATGTAATATAATGTATACAGAATATATTGACATTATTGCATTGATTATTATGAGTAATATATATATCATTTTGACTCCTCCTCCCTCAGTTCAAGTACCCGGAGCTCCAACTCGGTCCACCTCCTCTGTGCCCTTCCAGTGAGTACACTACGCCTTGTAGAATACCCAGCTCTCACTGGGCCCATTGAATGGAATCGAGGTTATGTGTGGAGGAGTTTTTTGGGAAGGAAGGGGGGTTGTTTGAACAGCTAATAGCAACGGGGTCATTCCTGCCTGCCATCGGACCTGTTGCTGGCTGAATGTTGGTTGGCTGCAGCTATTTCCTCATCACTGGGAGAAACGCCTTCAACGAGCGGGTGGGTGGGGGAGGGGGGGGGTGAGGGGGTGAAACAGTCATCTGTTGTGCGTATGGCCAGGAGTAAACAGCATAATAATCTCTGAGGCCGTAATGATGAGCGGAGGCCGCAGCCGGCCCACCCTGCTTCAGACGGCAGGTGCAGCTCAACATCTGACAGCTGACTCCCATGGAAGGTGTGATCCAATCCTCCGGGGGCCTTTCAGGGCCACACGGGCCAAAGCCAACAAACCAGCAAACCTCTGACACTGGAGGAGAGGGAAAACAACATGGAGGAGGAGGATGATGAAGGACGGATGCCTCAGCTCTGTTTTCACTCAGGAGTTGGACAGAGCTGCTGTCTTTTCTTCTTCTTCTTCTTCTTCTTCTTTTGGTCTGGGGGTGCCAGTTTTCTGTCATAGTGAAGAATGAGTGTTTTTTTTTTCTCTCTCCCCGCTGTCAAATCAGTCATTGGCTCTACTCTCTACAGTCGTATGTTATAAAAGCTTTCCAGTCTACAACAAAGAGAGTTTATTAATGCAGTGAAGAGTTTCTTATTCCTCCTTGTAGGTCGGTAATAGGCCATTAATAGGCCGATTATTAGGATTTTGGAGCTAGAAAATAGTCCTTTTCACCTAAACCAGACTGGGTCTTAAATTCGTTTTGCAGAATGAGCTGCACCCACGTCCAGACGAGATCCATTACAACCAATATAACGGTCTGAAGAACTTAGAGAAGTGGTTAAAGTCTCTGTTGTGATGTGGACTGAATGTTTTTTTTCTCCTATGTCAGCCACCTTGGATGGATGTGTTAGCTGTATGACTAAAAGTAATACAATGGTAATAATATTGGTAGGAATCCTTTTATTGCTCTGACAGTTATGAACATACTACTAAAGTATAAGCCTACAGTGGAACTACAAGGGACTTTTCACTTATGATTCATAGCCACAAATTCTGCATACAGAAGTTCAAAGGTTGCACTTTAAATAACAATGACAGCTCAACAACTTCTGTTTCTGTTTTTCTGGGTTTTCTGGGGTTGACATAGAAGCTATGGAACGCTGGTTTCATTAGAAATGTTTCAGATACTATCTAACAATCCTATATTTGATTTGTAAATGTTATAATCAGTTTCTGCACAGATCTCTTACTCACCTGAGTGAAAAGGTGACAAGACACCTTGCAAACCCGTTGGAGGATTAATGACATACTGAGGCAGAACCAGAAGCACCTACACTGTCTCTTTTCACGTTCACTTTGATGAACTGCCACAGTTGAGTCTCTTTGTTTATTCACACTCCAGAATGGAGGACAGTATGAGCAAACCATTTTGTACTTGCATTCAATTTCTGGGTTTGCATCACATTTTTTTAACATCACATTCTCTGTTCAAATTGACCCATGTTTTTCCAAACATCTCCAAATTTATGTATGGATGAGGGTGTGATTGGTTGTTGTTATGCAGCAAAGCCAAAAAAAAAAGTTTGTTTTTTGTTTTTCAAGTTCATACTTGAACTACATCCAGTGGATCAAGGAACGTTTCATTAATGATTTATTGCCTCTGAAGTGACCAGAATCTCAAAACTTGTATCATTGCTGCTAAACGACTGATAAACACTTGTTTCTCATTGGATGGTGTTTCTCTCTCTCTCTCTCTCTCTCTCTCTCTCTCTCTCTCTCTCTCTCTCAGGGTCAGGAGCTGGTTGGAGATGGAGACGGAGGCTCTGGGTTCAGAGGGGGGTGAGCAGGGTGATTGGACACAGTCGCATGTGAAAGGCCAGAGAGCGGCGAGTCCACAGGGAGCAGGGTCCACACACAAAAGGCCCGAGGTGGGGTGGAGGGGGGCTCATTGGGAGCGGGAGGGGCATCCGAGGAGGAGAGACCACAATGGGAACCAAAGCTGACAGCACAGACACTTCTCATCCAGCGAGGGTCCGGCTGTCTCTGGCCCCCTAGGGTTCACACTCACTTATGTGAGCGGAGCTGCCAGCTCGCTGCAGCTCCAGCGGCCGCTCCCTCCGAGCTGCAGCAGCAAAAAACACCGAGCACACAAAGCAGCTCTGACCTCTGGCCCACATTCAACTGATACGAGGCCTGTTTCCTCATATCAGGGCCTGCTCAAACATTAACAGATCATAATACTTTTAGCCAGTACAACATTACTTATTGCGGATTCAGCAGCAGCTGTAAGAAATGCCACCGTAGTTTTTTGTTTTTTTTTAACTTTGCTTCGATTGCGCTTCTGGGAGAGGAAATCGTCTGGGGCCTTGCTAACAAGGGCTTTGAGCTCTTAAATCCGCAGGCTGGGATTGTTTGGAGTTGATACTTCCAGCTTGCTCGGGATAATAAGCCTGCGACCACTGTCAACAGAGTGTTTATGACCTGCAAAGCAGCCGTGGGTTGTGTTGACTCTGTCAGCAGGGGCCCGCGGGACGCCGGGGCTCCCAGTGCTATTAAAAGGCACTTTGAGATAACACAAGTACCATCCCTCTGTTTGAGCCAGTCGGCCTGGCTGTTGGTTCCTCAGCAGGACAACAGAGCGACAGTTAAACACTGTGGATAAAATGCAAAGTGGAGGAAGATAACCTCGTTAAAAGGTCACTTGCCTCCTTTGTAGTGCTCAGAGTTTCGGGGGTTAGTGCAAAAACAAAAAAAAAGTTTTTCTTTTTCTTTTTCTCTGAAGGAACTAAAGCTAGCTGTTGCTAAAGACCCTCACAACACCCTCACAAAACTTTGTGAGGGTGAAGAAATATATATATGTATACATATACTACATATATATGAGGGTGAGAAAAATCACAATATTTTACAACATAGACTGAATGGATTTCCCCTCTGGGGGCTGTATATCTGCTGAGCTGGACAGGTGTGCGCGATGAGTGTGTGCTGCGTCTTTCTTCGGGTATCTCGTGCGTGGGTTCATGGATGTGTAAAGGCAAGAGAGAAGGAGAAATGTGAAGGCACCCCGCTCCATCTGGTTTCTGCATCACTGCGGTGGGATCACATTATCCATCGTGGGCTCTCTGGGAATTTCATCAGCCTGTAACATCTCACTTATTCACACATCTCCCTGCATGCGCTTTGCCATGAAGAACAATCCGGCGTGTCTCAGCCGACTCTGCGGTGACCTGGCACATCCTCCGGTCATCTTTAAAGCTTTAGGCCTGTGAGAACGGCGCGGGGCATGAAACAATCCAAACTTTTCATACTGTCACTAAGAGTGTTTCCATCATCCATAGAAATGCAAAAAACCTAAATATGCTCATAAAAAAATAGAAACGGAAACACCTAAACGCTTACATTTTTACACACTCATGAGGTGGTTTTTGGATATAAAAGTTTATTTTAGTGTAAAAGTGAAATGGAAACATTTTTCGAATTCACACGCCATTGGACATGAGGGAGGGGCGGTCACAAGACATATTCACTCAAAATAAGATGGTGCCATGTGGAGAAACAATGAACTTTTTTTTCTAAATCTGATCAAAATGATAAAGTCAAACCGCTGCTAATAAAACCACTGAAGCGCAAAATGCTTTGCACATCTATTGTCTTAAAGTGGAGTCTTGCAGAAAGAGATTTCACAAAAATTATGGGATGTTACCAGACGACTTTACAGAGTTACGGCTCATGCACAAAACACCCTTCAATGGAAACACCTCCAAGTTGCAATTGTACTTTATTGACATTTCAGAAATGTCCTTTGTATTTCGCAGAAGCTTGTAATGGCAATGCGCCTACAGTACTATTGCTCTGTACACAGCAGAAGAACCAGTAGAAGAATCAAGTGTAATTTTGCATTTTCAAAGCACTTTGTCCCTCATATTGATGCATGAAAAGTGCTCTATAAACTGGGTCTAACTGACTGATTGAACTGCAATGGAATGCACCTTTTATGTTGGTTCTGTCTTTGTATCCATTTGATACATTTAATGCATAAAACAGTTTGAGAAAGCAGCAGTTGATATATAAAGGCGTAAACATAGGACTGTGGAAAAAAAAAGGTTGAAGACACTGCAGCTGCTGTAAAATGGTGAAATATTCCCACATGGACACCATATCCAGCGGAGTGGAACGATGTTAAAGATGCAGACCAGGGACAGTACGACTCACTAAAACACTCTGTAGAAGTGAGACACTCCATTTAAGTTGATAGAAGACTCAAAGTGTGTAGCCCACGGTTAATGTCTGAGTAGTGTAACGAAATCTATTAACAGGCTATTCCTTCTTTTCTTTCCGAACAACATTCTTGATGTGAGGCCATGAAAACTTCTCTCGTTACTCTGGACTCCTACACTTTATCACTCTGAGCCAACTGCGACCTGTAATGGATGGCCAGATCGTATGGACGTGGTGTTCCGGTTTCAGCCCCAACAACCGAATCAGCTCTGACGTGAAGCTGTCATGATAAAGCATCCAGGAGTCGGTGGTAGTGGGCGTCTGGGGAGCAGTGGAGCAGGAAGAGGCAGAAGTGAAATATCATTCCTGTTTAACACTGATGTTTCCTCTGGTCCCACAGGCTCATGGTGACCCTGTGATTTACGACGCAGCGCTGGAGAGCACTTCAGAATACAGCTGCCCCATTGCTGCACACAAACATGTGTATACCAGACTCATGCATAACCTTAGACTCTCACATGCGAGTCGCTGCTAGTCTCGCTCCGCTCCGCTCTCGAATCAGCGCAGCTTTGGACCGAATGTTTTCCAGCTGTTAAATAAAACAAATGTATCTGCACTTATTCCCCTTTGTGTGTGTTTGCTGCTGTCTGTGAATCCGGGGGATTACGGGCGTAAAAACTGTGACGCTCGTTGCGGCTAACTGGCTTTTGCAGCTCATTTTGAATGGCATGAAGTGATGTAGAAAATGAGCTAGATGAAGAGGATTAGGACCGGAGACTGCTGGTGCTTATCATCTCCCCGTAGCACTGGAGTGTAGCCATGGAAACAGGAAGTGAGAGGCAAGCGTCCAAGATGGCCACCAGCTTGTGAATGGGTGCATTCCTCAACGGCAGGGTGTCTGCATGAGGGAGGAGGGGCGAGCCCAGTGTGTTTACTCCAAAAAGGGACTATATAAATAGTAACTGCTGCTGTTTTAAGGACTTCCTGTCACTAGGTATTCCATAAAACAGTAGTTAAATAAACAATCGGTTTCCCATTGGGACAGCCCTGTCTATACTGAAGTGAGGTCTGCTGTGGGTTCAATCCAGGACCCTGGCGTGTGGATTTTAAAGCCCCCAGACTGAAGTCATGGAGCTGTTACAGGTCACCACACTCTCTTTCACTCACACCGTCTGGTCATATAACCTCCACACACACACACACACACACACGGGCCAGGCCTGAATTCCACATTCAGCATGTTTTTTTTTTGTTTTTTTCCCCCTGCCAAGTAACTTCCATACTGACTTTTCAATGAGGTCTCTTCATTGTTTTGTTACGCAAGCTGTGCGTGCAGTGCTCCTTTTTCTGCTGTTAAAGGGCTCTACAATGATCTGAGGGCCACATCGTTCAAAAGGCAGACGGGGAAGTAGTTTGCACTACAATCAGCTGCATTGGACTGGAGATAACGCAAATAACCGAGGGCAGCACTTTTATAACCTTTTTCGTGTGTAAGGATAAAAAAAACTTGATGCATTTACCTAAAAGTCTGCAACAGGGTTCACCTGTTGATGGTTTTTTTTATATTCAAATAGACTTTTGCAGCAGTTTCTCATTTGCAAATTGGCCACTCGTTGACTTTGACACCCTCTTAACACAACGCTGGCGCTCGCTCACACTTTCACGTCCTCTTTTGCAAAACGTCAGGGTGAGAAACTACACACTGTAGGCGTTTGGATGCGCTCAGCTCTCAGGAATCTGCTTGAAAAGCGTGGTGGGGTCAGAGGCAAGGACAGCGCGCACACCTAGGCACAGATATAGACGTCAACATGCGAAACGCCGAAACATTCACCAGCTGGCACCGACGAGAAGGACGCCATCCGTCACACGAGCTGCCTCTGTTTTGGATGTGGCTGTGAAGCTGTCAGTGTGCATTCCTGAATGCAGCTTTTGCTGAGCACATTTGTCAACCTGGAGGAGAGCACATGCCCAGGATGTTTGGATGTTTAAACTTGTCTCATTGTGGCCTCTGGACGCCACTGGTATTCCCACAGGTGCTAAAATAATCCACACAGAGAAAACTGTTGTAGCAGCGGGGGCGGGTGTAGAGGCCTTGGGTGTTACAGTCTGATCCTCCAGAGGACTTTTTTCACCCGTGCTTATTTGTTTTCAGGGATTTGAGCGGCGGAGATTAGAAGCAGACAAACAGAAAGTCAGGACAGGATGTCAGGGTGTGATACAGATTGCTTTAAAAAAAAGAAGAAAAAAACAAAACCAAACAAACCAAAAAAAAAACAACCTGTCTCTCCCTGCACCCACATCTCGGCAGAAGTATCACTGTGTGTCTTGCTGGTCAAACACACTATCCCAGGTGATACCATCTATCTCTCTTCCTCTTTTTTTCCTCAAGATGTGGAGCCTCTCAGCCCTCGCCAGGAGCCCAGGAACGCCATCGCCACACGGTATCTGCAGATAATCACTGTGGAGCCAAAGGGAAATGTACCGAGAGCAAACAAAGACAGGCACACTCTGCATGTTCCTGTGTGCAACTGTTTGTGTTTACATGTTGCCATACGTGTGTTTTGTCTATTTTGAACCCCCAGGAGAGTGACTTTTTACCTCCTCGCCAGAATAGGAGGAGCCAGTGGGGAAGTCCTGGGCAGATGTGTGCGGGGAAGAAACTGATGTCTTCATAATGATCTCTGCTCTTCTCCCCCTCCTATAAGTCACCCAGCTCTCCCCCTCATGCCAGAGAGACAAGCGAGATCCGTGAACAATCTGCTCCATCCCGCAGGCTGTGCTCAACCTCGCTGCTCCATAAATCGCTGCTCCCTGGAGACAGCTGGAAAGACAGTACAAGTGGGAGTCCGATAGAGCTGTCTGAGAGGGGTCCTGTTTCAAATTAGGGCCCAAAAACTGGACAGAAGTCCCCACAACCCCAGCGCTGCACTCACTTCTACTTCCTGTATCCTGTTTCGTCCGGCGGCGTGAGGAGTGGGAGCTGACGAGGCCGCTGTCACTGTGCCTGTGGTCTCCTGATCACAACGGTGAGAGGCAGTTTACGGCCCTGTTAAAGGAGAATAAAAAGCTCTCTCTAAAGAGGCATATATTTCATGGCCTGTGCGCTCCCACAGTTAATGTCCCAGCGCAGCGTGAGTTCGCCGGACTTCCTCCCTCGTTCAGCCCTGATGGGCCGAGGTCGCTGCGGAGGCATTCACACAAAATGAGGTCGGGTGCGGTGGGATCGAGGAGCAAAAAGAAGTTGCTGTGTAATCTGACCTGTGGACAGTGGTGGTGCATTTGCAAAGCCACATTCACTTTCAAACAATCAACATTACACTATTGAAAGACGGTTGGGATCAGGTTGGACCGTCGTCTCGTTCACGTTGGGACTGTTTCGATCCAAACGTAAACAGACATTGCTGGATTTGCAACTGCAGTTGATTCTTGTTTTTTTGGCTATTATTTGTTAGTAACACTATTACAGCCTCATGATCTTACTCTAATTTCAATGTCAGTTAAGTTAAAAGATGTTAGATATTACACAACAAAGAAGGTGCAGAGCAGTGGTTTAATAGGAAATTCCTCATATGCTATTTCAGAGCCCGTTTACTAGCTTTCCTTAACCTGTAGATTACAGTCAGATTCTGCACAAATCATGATTCCCTAATGGACAACACCTCCATGACACCTTTACGGACCAAAAAAAGGCTCGTTAAAGGTTCCTCTCTGTTCAAGGACAGAGTGTTGTAGAAGATCCTCTGGAACTACACTACCATTAGATCTTCTTCAAAGGGACGATGAGCTGTCAAACAAATGAATTTCTCTTTGGGGATCAATAAAGTCATTCCTATTCCTATTCCCATGTATTTTGATCTGGCATATGCAGCACAACTATGTGTGGTCAAAATGCAGAATCAGAGACGTGAGACAGAATACGAGAAGAAAACTGATCAGGCGAGACAAATTGTCTGACAGAGGGACAGCGCAGGTGAAGTCTCCTCCTCTCAGGCTGGATTGATGGCTCAGTTGGGAACAACACACTGGATCTGGGCAGTTTGAGGTCAGAGGGGAAGGAACCAACATGACATGTGTCGACCACGCAAGGTCCAAGCTCCCGAGTCTCTAACATGGCTGCTTTGATAGTGACTGATCTCACCCCAGGTGCTGGTTGTGTGTTCTCAGGGTCAAGGCAGCAGAGGAGCATGGCTAACACGACCCTGACCTCCCACAGAATTATTCTCTCCATCGAGACCATCAAAACAAGCTACGGGTGATGTAAGTGGAGGTGACTCACCTCCTGCACTCCGACTCCCTTCAAAAGAAGGGTTTTTATACTAACTGAAAAACTAAAACCGAACTGAAACTGGAAAGATCTGATCAACTCTGTTACCAAGCAGGAAAGCTGCTTTTTGAGATTTTTGGACTGAAGTTTTGGTCTGTGGTCAAATGGTCAGGCTGAATTCTGTGTGGGGGGGGCTTTATCTATGTTATTAAAATTTGCATAAAACCTTTGGAAAGTATTTGCTCTTTTTTTCATCTCCCTTTTTAAGAGATGAGTTTCAGACAGTTTTGAGCTTTCAAGACATACTGCTGTCTCCTTTATACATTTTTTATAATTTAAAATAATAAAATGATAAAACAATCAACATCCACATAATGGCACAGATTGTATTTGCAGTGGTTGCACACCTATGTTTAGTCTAACAAAAGACTCTCCGGCTACCGTGTGGTCTGTTAGTGATCAGGGAGTCGTCAAGCCTGGAAACCTTTGGAGCTGATGAGGTAAACACTGCTTTGTTTTGGACCCACGGTGCAAACGTTTGGCCGACATTGATTGCACTGTGCATTTGTTTTGAGAAATGATTTTCTCATTTCTGTCGGATGATTATGATGTTTTTGGAAGCGAGTCGTAGCAACATTAGAGTCATCTGCTCCACATCAGCATCCCTCTTCCCTTTCATGCTGCTGTAGGATCCAGGATCCACAACATGCATCAACACACACACACACGCAAATAAACATACAAACACACACACACAGGTTACGTGTCAGCTTGTCCCAGAATGAGCAGTTTGGGTTTGAGGAATTCTCCGGGACTGCACATTGATGGAGTTAATCTCTTCTCTTTTAATCTGGCTCATGGATATTAAGAGCAGCCTCTGCGGCCGGGGTCCCATCACCTCTGACCCTCTCTGTAATCCGCCTCTCCCATCAGCTCATTAAGCCAGAGGAGTTCACACCTCTCGCCATGTTGGGCCCAGCTGTGTCCCCCTGGTGCACAGGCCGGTCCAGGGGTGTCAGGAAAAGGCTGACGGCTTCACAGGCGCCCAACAGGCCCGGGCCTCTGATCTCTGCTCAAAACGCTATAAATCACAGAGTGGAGGTGATGGTCCTAAGTGCTCATTAAAACAGGCAGTAATAAATGTGGAGAGAAAGAAAGGTTCTCTCTACCTGTCAGCCTGGGCTGGTTAATGAGAGGTGCCTGCTGGACTTCACTAATGACCGATGATTAGGAAAGGGGTAGATGGCGTGTTAACAAACGTTTAACTGCGGAACAGTGGCTGTAAATGCTCCGCAGCGACAATGGGCACCACAGTGCCTCGTCTGACTGCATAGAAACAGCTCAGACAGATTCATAGCCACAAGCCCATCACAGGAGGCTAAATACATATAAACTCATAAACTAAACTACATGTAACTCAAAAACTTTAAGTGACCAAAAAGTTAAGTGACCAGCTAGATCTGATACATTTCTGTGTTAGAAACAGTGCAAAATACTCAAACAAAAACTGAAACAAAAGTCAAGTTTGAGGCTCGGAATTGAAAAATAGTTTTATTCTTGTCGTTGTTTGACTGCAACAGTCAAAGATGTACAGCAGGTCCAAAAACTTCATCATGTCCTTATTTCTGTGTTAATCTTGGATTTTGAAATGCCAGCTCAAATACAGCTGACTCTAATTTGGGGAAAAACACAATCGATGCAAACTCTTTCTCTCACTCTTGTCCCTTCAGTTATGCATGTAGTTGAAGGCACACCACTGGGAATTTGCAGCAGTTTTCAGAAGTCTGTCAGTGCCTTTGGTCCTTGTTCTTCCTAAGTCTCTGATTCGACTCTGATTAGACTCCTTTAGTCTCTTCCTCTGATTCTGATGCACAGCTACATCAAAGCTCCAGTTACCACTTAACTCAGGAAAAAGTTGGTATGCGCCATTGTTTTACAATTACGTGATCCTTTATGTGAGTGACAGGCAGAACAAAGCCAATATGTTTGCAAGATTAACATCCATGCAACTGGTCTCAACTATGAAACCAGTGTTCATGAAGAAAAAAAGATTCAACCATTCTTGGTCCCCTTAACATTTTCTTGTTCCATCTTCTAAGTCCAGACAGTGTCGTCACTGGTTCCAAACAATCAATTAACAAACAAACAGGTGATCAATGAATACATTACATTACATTACATTTATTTGGCAGACGCTTTTATCCAAAGCGACTTACAGTTGAGGGATGGTATAGGACTGCCAAAAGCAGCAAATCATCTGTACCGTTATGCCTCTGGAAAACTCTGAGAAACAAGTGCAAAACATTCCTCATGACTCTCTCAAATGTCGAATGTGCATCACAGTAAAAAGCCACAGCTCGGGCAATCAAACAAACACGCTCATATTCATTACGTGGCACGGCAGCTGCAGTAAAGCTAATATTGGGCTTGGTGGTTTGGGCGGCGCGGTGTGGATTAGGAAGCAGTGTGGGTGTGAAAGAGCTCTCTTCAGTGTGTTATCGCCCCGCAGACTGAACCTCAGCCCAAAGAGGTCTCACTGTGGAACCAGGTGGGACAACCTGACTGAGCCATTATGATGCAGAAAGACGACCAGAATGCAAGATATGCAGTGAAATCCATTTTATTAGCCCGTACAAGCTCTAGGTTTCCATTCCAGATGATTGCAACATAAAAGCAACATTAATCACATTTTCACAACTCCTTCTTGCAGGTGTTTCCATTGAAGAGTGTTGTGTTTGAGCATGAGCTGTAATTCTTATAAAATCTATTCCCATGAGGTCCAATAATTTTCAGAAAATGTCATCCAGCGATACTCCAATTTGAGGAGGATTTATGTCCAAAACTTTGTTTTATTAGATAAATTTAATTAGATTTAGATAAAGCTCATACTTGCTCTTTACTCTGGCATCTTGTTTGAAGTAAGCTGGTCATACGTCTGAAAGAAAAATGTCATATTCTATGGGCTTTTTCAAAGTGTAGGTCTTTCCATTACCATTTTTTTTAATAGTGATACAGTCATGTAGGTTTTGCACATTTCTTGGATTTAATGGATATGCACCTCCTGTACGCCTTCTCCAAAGTCGCTGCTTGTGAGAGCCAACTGTTTCTTGTCTTTAAAATGAAATATGTATATAAAGAGAGAAGGAGAGCAGGGAGGAGGGAAAGAAAAAGAGAAGTGCAGGCCTGACTGGATTAGGAGCAGGGCCTGTTTTTCCTCTCCACGTCAATGCACCCCGCACCAGGATAGATAGATAGTGACGGGCTGCCAGTTGGTTTTCATTATGTCCTTTGCACTTCAGACCTACACAAAAAAACAGCATCCCGCCCTTCCTCCTGCCCCCTCTCGGCTGAACACACTTTTCCCTCTGAAGGAAAGGTATAAAATTGTTCCTGAAAGTGAAAAAAAAAATTGCCAGAGGGGACTTTTTCCAATGTATTTTTCTAATATCCTCTTCAGACTTGCAGTCTCCCCCCGCATGCCTTTTTTCTTTTAAGTAAAACCCTGTCATCTACCCTGTGGGGGCTACGCTGGAATGCTGCTTCAATATAAGATCTGTACCTTTGCATTCTCTGTAAGGCATGCCTATGTGTGTCCGAATGGGTCTCTCTGCACGGGTTGAGGGGGGGGGGTGAAGGGAGGGGGGTGGAAGGTAGACGAGGGGGTTGAGGCGAGGAGGCTTCACTCGGGGGATATGGGAACAAGGTGGGACTGTGCTTTGTTTGTTGCCCTCTGCGCATACCGGAGGAAAATTGAACAGCAATAAAATAAGGCACAGATGTGCATTACTGGCTCAGACTTCAATTGTCCGCTACATGGGTGTAGTCCCGGTCACATTGTATTAAAAGGTGGATGGTCTGACTCACCCCCTTTGCTCCCCCTTTTTCTCCTCCTCCTCCACCCTCCCTCCTGTTATCTCTCCAACATGCTGCGCTGCCTGGATGCCAGCATAGCGCACCGATAACCACAACCAGAACATCTCCTCCTCGCTGGGCAGGTCTCCTCACCCCGCTCAGCTCCAGTCACGCCATGCTACACCTACGGGAGCGCACGGCTTCAAAGAGAGCACAACTCCAACACGCAACTGAGCCACAGCAGAGGGCCGATTACTACCGGATAAGACGACTCTGAGCACCCCATTGCTGTATTTGCTCCAGTTTAGCTCAGGAAGAAGTTCCTATCCAAGAAATATAAGTGATCACTCATGTGAGTGACTCAGAGCAAAGCCTATGTGTGTCTGCCAGATTAACATGAGATGGGTCTGTGCAACCACTGAAACCAATGTCCCTTTGCTTCTATGTTAAAACCGGACAAAAAGCTTAACATTTCAGTGGATCCAGATTCTAATTGTAAGTGTTCACAATCTGTGTCTTGACAGTGTTGCCAACAATCAATCAAACAAACACATGGTCAATGAAA
This sequence comes from Karalla daura, assembly GCA_029224185.1. Lineage (NCBI taxonomy): Eukaryota > Metazoa > Chordata > Actinopteri > Chaetodontiformes > Leiognathidae > Karalla > Karalla daura. The sequence goes on along the minus strand of CM055198.1, from coordinate 14,321,046 downwards.
ACCAAAGACAGCAAATCAGTGGTGCCATTACTCCTCAAGAAAACTAGAAACCAGAGCAAAAAGGAAACATTCCCAAAATGCCGAAAGTGCATCACACTGTAGAGCCACTGCTCAGGCAATCAAACAAACAGGCTCATCTTCATTACGATCAGCAGCCTGATTTTTACCGGATAAGAAGACTTCTGTCTGCTCTCTGAGATACATTGCCCTTTGACCTTTGCGCTTTTCCTGAAGACGCCAAAAGCTAAGCGCTCATTATTTCAATCAATCAAGAATTCCTCCCCGTTCCTGCTTCGAGTCACTCAGCGTTAGCTCCTCTCCTCCAGGAAGCAGCAGAGAAAATCGAAAGCACGCAACGCAACGTGGATGGATGTTTTCATCCAAGCAAGTGAAGCAGCAAATATGCCATGCAGAGAAATAACAGTGCAAACCAATGGAATGATCTTATATCAACCTTGAACACACTGGCTGCGGCTCCGGAGGCCCGGGGTCGTAGCTGTATGGTTCTGATGAACATACCTACTGTATGAGAGCCGTCCTGCCAAACAGCACTGCTGCTCCTCATTTTTGATGGCAGTTGTCCAGTTCTCGGGCTGAAAGGTTTTCAGCTCGCGGGGCCTTATTGTCAATAAAATATTTTGCCATTGCGATGGCCATACATCTGTTTTGTTTCTGCTTAAGAAAATGCAACGCAGTAAATTGACCCATAAATCTCGTGAGATGTTCATTTTAAACAGTCCCTGATGGCTGTCCAAATGCTCTGACTTGCGTTGAATGCGAGCTGAACGTATTTATGTGCAGACTTTTTGCCCCCGACCTCCTGCCAGAACTGTAAATGCACGTCCCTGTAAGATAAAACCAGAAACTCAATCTGTGCATTCTTTCACCAGTAATTCGTAATAACAGATAAAACTAGCCTTGTGGACATTTATAGGTCAAGTCGGATTGAACCTGAGGTTTGTTCTCGACTTTGCGTTTCACGTCAGTGTACCACAAAATGAAATGTTGGAGGTCTTGTTTTTATTGCTTGTTTGCCAGCATCTGTGTTATCATTTTCCTTTATTTTGCATTTGTTGTTGTTATGTATAAAAACACATGTCTGCAGGCGAAAGGGAAAAAACCAGAGGACGGTCCAAATGGCCTCTCACTCTGTGGCCTCAGCCAAGCCGAGGAGGGACAGTATGGGAACGCTTTTCAGCTCCAGAGCCTGTAGATTTTTCCAGATAACATATCTGTCTCCTTGGCTCTGCCAGAGAGGCTGTGTATGGGACCCAGATCCTTCAGCAAGCATCCGTGAGCTGATGCTAACCAGAGCTAGGACTGTTCCTGCCCAAATTGCAGAACTCATTGTGAGGCTTCAGTCGGTTTCACTCTGCATCTATTACGTCCTCTTATCTGCTCCGGCACAGAAACAGGACGGGAAGCAGAGCAACGCAAATGACACACAGACAAGTAATCCCTGCACTAATCACCCTAATTAGTTCACTCAAAGCATGTTGGTTCTGGATATCCATGCCCAGAGGCTTCTTTCTCTTTTTATCTCTGGGCAGTGGAGGGCCAGGCAGCAACCACCTGGACATCGATATAAAGAAAACACTGTGGTAAAGTTACTCAGATCGGCATCGTTATTCCTGGTAAATCCAATAAAGGAGTTTTTTAAACATAAGATGATTTAAATGTGCTGTCAGACGTGTCCTGCGCACAGCCAGAACTCTAAGACTCCTTCGTTTTTGTGGGAGTAAATAAACAGTTTTTTTTGGGTGGCGTCCCATTTCCTTTCACTTTAGCGATAACAAGCACCGGTAGATTTAGTTCTTCTGTTCAGGCAGGAGCTCACAAGAGGTACACAACAAAATAAATGTTGTAAAACTGAAGTGCAGACCAGTTCAAAACAGTTCCCTTTCATTACTCAGGGATGCCATGCCAACTATGTACTACATAGGGCTTATGATAGTTTGTTTTCTAACTTACAAAGCAAAACCAGAGTGGAAAACGGTGGGTTTAATGAAATATATAATTCAATCATATGGTCCTAGTGAGACAACTGCATTCCCTTACCTGCATTTGTGAATGTACAAAACAGAGAACAGCTATTTTTCCATTACCTCCAGAAATGTGTAAAACCTAAACATCACAATAAAGAACGGGCGATGGAAACGCCTTTTAAATAATGCTAAAACATTTTGACGCTCTCATGCGGTGCTTTTCAGATGTGTCAATATAAAAGTTTATTGCATTTACTAAACAAGATCGCATTGTATATTAAAATAACTGAAAAATATCTAATAAAACCATGGAAACGCAAAAGTGGAGTCTTTTATGAGGGGATGTCGCAAAACTAGGTTTTATGAGTGAGCAAAACACTCTTCAACGGAAACACTCTCAAGTAGCAGTTGGGCTGAATTGAATTACTTATAAACATAGTTTTTACTTTTGAGAAAAACTGCAATGGAAACACAGCTACACATGGAATGAACCCAGAAGAGGCCGGAGCTGCAGCTCTGTGTGCATTGTGTAATCTATCCCCAATGAGGAGCAGAGCTGTGACCCCGTGTCAGCGCATTTAGTTTGTCAATAGCACCTTGAAGTGGATTGGCCCACGGTCAGTTAGCACCCATAATGCATTTCAGTAGCAAACATTGTTCAGGGGGGAAGCCATTTATTTTCATCTGCGATGTAAGGCGTCGCTGCCGAGTGTGCGTCCGTCTTTGAGAGTCACCCGAGCGAGCGAGCGGGCGGGCGGTGTGTGCTGTGGGGCCGCGGGCCCCCGGCTCCAGCAGGTTGTGTGTGAGAGAGCTGCTGGTGCTGTGAGATCATCCCGCGGTGTGTGAGAGTGAGGAGCTGGAATCGTCCCGAACCCCCTGCTGCAGCTCCAACATCTGCTCGCCCGCCGTATCCAATCAGAGGGGAGAGCCCGGAGCCGTGACGAATCGGCCTGCTCGGTGATCTTTTCAGGGGATCCTGGTGGAGGGGTCGGAACAAAAGCCAACCCCCACCACCACCCAACCCTCCCGCTGCATCCACCCTCTCCATCCTCCCCACAGCCCTCTGGCTTTGATATCTTAGACCCCTGCGTGGAGGAGTAGCCTCCCCTGTTCATACCCCCACACACACCCCACCTCCATACAAATAATCCCATGGATCATGACAGAAAAATGATGTGGGCTTTGGTATCCCGACCATCGTTGACACACATCCCCACTGCTCTCTGAGGGCTTGTTTGGTTCCTCACCTTTCATGGGATAAACTTGGGATGTTTCCCACGCAGGAATGTTTGCAGGGCCTCGCCTGGTGAGACGCCTGTCATCCACAACCACACTGTCTATCACATCACTCATCTCTTATCTGCTCGCTCTTGCTTCGCTCCGAGCTGAGATAAACTCTGACAGACACGAGGATACACAGGCGTCATGCAAGCAGATAGACACAGCACTTGTCCAATAGGAGATAATCACAGATATGTAACTCTGGCATAATAAATCAGAGACTGGAGCTAGTTTGAAGGCCACTGCTGACGTTTTTGAAAAAAAAAAACACTCTAACCAAATGTTTTTCTTATGATGACTGGAAGACTGGGGATCACATATTGAACAACTCCAGCTACACGATTTGTTAAACAAACCAATGAAGCCAGCACAGCTCTCTGCTTTATCGATCCCCAAAGGTAAACCGATTTTCTGGCATCTCCACTACCATTTGCAGAGGAATTAAAGAGCCTGATGGATGCAGGTCCAGACAATCTTCGTTCTCTCTCAAAGAGAGACGAATCCACCACCATGTTTCTGGTCCATCAAGCTGTTGTCCAGAATGAACTCCACCATCTTCAGCACACATCTCCGAGCCACATCCCTTTAAACCCATCAAAGAAGCACGACTGCTGTCGTATATGTTTTTATATTTCGTCCCACCACTTTCAGCTTCTTGTGGTCTTCTGAATCCATCTCCTGTGTCCCACTTGCTTGTTTTACTCTACCGATTCTGACTGTGACTGGGATTTGGTTGGGTTTGTTCCCCTCACACACTTACAGATTGCTGTTTCTGAACTATGAATCGTGGGTAAAATCTTGCAGTGTGTCCCCCGCTTAAGCCATGTAAACAAAACAAGAGTGTGGGACCGAAGCAGACGGCCCTGCAAGACTGGTTCAGACAGTCAATCCTCCAGCCAGCCCATCTCAGCAGGCTAATGACATGGCTCTCTCTGAACATCTGAGGAATTGGCAGCCAGGCAAAGGAAGGATTGGGTTCACTGAGTGAAGTGCAGAAGGTAATTATGGGATGGAGTAATGGAGAGACAGACAGAGGAGACAGGGGGCACGGCGGAGTATGTGGCAAAAGAAGCGTCGACACAATGGGCACCCGCGCGATGAGATGACATCCCCCTCGGTCCACATGATCGGCCGTGACCGGCTTGAATTACGCCGTGCTGAAATGTGTCCACGCATTCCCCTCGCCGCGCTCATACGATCCTGTTGTTTCTCAGGACGACTTCAAACGATCCCAAGTCGATGGCGACCATGCCAAATGCTGCCACATTAAAGACTCTCTGGATATATGATCCAGCTCCCGTAGAATACCAGCGCTTCTCTGGGCGATGCCCAGCCGAGGAGGGTACCTGTCTCATGCCAGGCTCAGAGGGTGAGGAGGGTGTGTGAGGGGAGGGGGTAGGATCTGTCTGCTCTTGATCTTGGTTTTGATGTCTGTAAACCGAGGAGACGCCAGTAATCCCCCACACGTCACTAGGTCAGCAGGTGAGATGACCTGAATCTGACCGGACAAAGTTCTGCTGATTAAATCCTCAGGAGTAAACAGAGTGAGCGACAACGTGCAGTGTTTCTGTCCAACGGTGCATGGATTGATCTCTCAGAGTCTCTCCAGTGATCCGGCTTTTGTCTGATTCATTGAGTGTGTAATGACATTTGAACAACTTTGTGCATTTTTGAAATTATCGATGGGAACTTTGGGGAGGTCTTTATAGTTGTGCGTATATTTGTATGTTCTTATATACATTCACCTATATTTATTTTCATCGTCAAATCTCTTGCACAAGGATTCTGTTTGGCTCCTCTGATTCTTCCGATTCTGCATTTGATTCAATATTATTTTATTTAAAATGACGTGGTCTCGAAACACTTTACAAGACATTTAACTTAACAAATCTCAGTTGAGGATGTGACCAAGCAATGTGTTTTCATTACCCCTAGAAATGAACAAAATCTCAATATTGGAGCAAAACTGTTAATACTAAAACAGGGCTAAATATCAAAAAACCTTTTTGGAACTTTTTATGGAAGTTTGATGCAAATTTTGATGGAAACACTTAGACAAGACAGACAAGATAGCAACAGGCTGTTTATCACTGACATAATTCAGACAGGATGGCAAGGGCACTTTATCCACATTTCACAAATATAGCTTTCACTGTATTTTCATAAAAACTGTGGTGGAAACATAGCTATAGAGAGAAAAACCTATACATTAACCTGACAAAGTACCGTGCCTCTGTTGAACAGTGCTATCTACCCAGAGCAGTGTAGTTGGCAGCGTACGGGCTCTGGTTTCGGAGCAGATGTGCCCGGGGTCTCAGGGACCACCTCCGTCCTGCAACAGGTGCCTAATGGCTACAAAATCAGGTTCGGCCAGTTCATCGTTACCACTTGAATTCACGCATTAGTCAATCCTCCGCCTTTCATCCTGCAGCCTGTCAGCTCTCATTTATCTAATTGGTGTTAGTGGTGAAGAGGCACTGACCTGCCGCCCTTCACCTCCTCCTCCTCCTCGGCCCTAGCCGTCTCTCCGGCCTTTAGACCTCCTGTCTCCAGCTCCATACATGCAGGCGCACTTCTTTTATGCACCTCTGCACATTGAACTCTGCTTAACCCCTGGCCATGATGAGCCTCTGACAGATCAGACTTGGCTGACCACCTCGCTGCTGAGAGAGGGCGAGAGCGGGGCCACGGATCTGGAGTTTTAGGTCGCGTTGGAAATGAAAATGAAATCTTATACAATAAAGAGCAGGAAGGCTGGTTCTCACAGCTCGTCTGAGGCCAGGGCACCACCACGGTTTCTAACGCGTCGACTTTTACAACTGTGGGAAATTATCATTGGCACATGAGAGGAAACGGCAGAATCAGCAAAAATGCTGCACAACAAGAGGAGATATTCTCCCTGGTATGTGCTTTTGATTAGCCAGTGTGCTGGCAAATGACGTTTGACACCGGTGCTGCTGCAAAAGTTGAGCCCGGATTAGCCCCGTCAGTGAACTTTGTACATTACTCACATGGTGTTCCCATCGCAAACCTGCAGGCAACCTGTGATCTGGCAACATGTTGCATCTTCACATTTAGTCCCTGAGTTTGGAGTTTCTGGAAACTTCCCCGTTTTCCAGTGACAGAACTACCAAGTCGACTCTCATCTCCATCGCTACAGGGTTTGTTTTTTTTTTTTGTCAGCACATGACGAGCTTGAACGCAGCAAACTCAGACTGAATCGTGTTTTGCTGCAATACTCTGGTGACTGAGAGTTAAGGTGACAAGCATATAATAAATCTGGCCAAGATATTATTACACATCATTTGATGGACACAATAAACTGTAGATCCAATCAGAGGCAATGCAGGCGTGACCACAAACTGAGGACAATAATTGGATTATGGTGTTTCCATGGGTTTCTTGTAGCGTTTTCATTCATCCTGTTTACACGCTGGAGAGCAAAGCAGGATTACTGCCTAATGACACTCCAACAGTACATTACATTCTTCACTACGTACATATCATTCAACATCATATCAATGGAAGGAGTCTGACCACTTTGCTTTTTTGCAACATAACAGCTGCTTTTCAAAATCTTCCAGCAGTTTCCAACTTGTCCAGACAAGCGTACGTATCCGCCTCCTTCATTTGTTCAGCCACCTGCTTTACAATATCCCCATTCCAATGTTTGCCACTATCCAAAGCCTTCATTCATATATTCACCCGCATCCCAAAACTGCAACTTCTTCTCACATGCCTCTACCTTACACCCTAACCCAGCCTGTAAAAAGCTCTGTACAGTAGCTGCCAAGTGTTTGAAAAAAAAGTGGAAAAAGTTTTACCGGGATGTATTAGGAGTGAGACTGAAGTTCTTTGTGCATCTGACTCCAAAGTTAAGAATAAAAAGTAAGACAATGGAACTGAAAACCCATAGAAAATCCACATAAACCTGTGGAGAACATGCAAATTACAAACAAAAAGGTCCTTGATGGGACCATGAGTTGAACTGAGAACCGCCTTGTGCTATTGCTTTGAAGCAGTAGTACTAGCAACACGTCCACCAGGTTGATACACAAACCTATTTTTACGTGAGAATTGTATGATCCCTCATCAGGTGCAGTCTTTAATCATGCAATCCTCAGTTTCCCAGTCATCATAAAAAAAAAACAGATCTTTGCAAACTCCAACTGTGAAAGTCTCACAGTATGTCCCGAGCTTTAATTACAGTCATTCAAATATGGATATTTGTATTGAACATTGAATATTTTTTGCTGGCTCTGGATGCAATTAGGTTATAACTTATAACTAAGATGACACCAAACACTTGCTAACAGCCAATGAAAACAAGAGTATGGGATACAAGGGAAGATGTAGATTGCAGGAAGTGGCAGGAATAAATGTGGATAACAGATATAACATGATATAAAACACAGTATATCTCAGAGCATAGAGCTGGGCAATGAGCCATTTGTTATCCATGTTTGCTTACCCTTAAACTATTTGAGCAATACTCAGATGATGCATTCATTTGGTTTGACAAATGCTGTAGTTGGTACAGTCATAAAAAAAAGTCTTCCAGTCGTCCTGAAACCAGTTGGTTAGTGTGTGAACTCCAAAGTCTTTTCGCAATCGGTTACATCCCTGGCTTCACTCTGATTTAGTTCTGTCCATGATAAACTGTCCACTGACGCACTCTCTTATCACAGACACATATTTAACAAACTGCATTTGTCTGTTAAGTGATTTGTAGTTTCCAGCTCAGCATACCGGACCCTACTCCAGGTCAGAGGATAAATTCTTGGACGGGTGAGTTTTTGGACGTCCCGGTAGAAAAGCACAAGCTTATGATAAAATTATGAAGAGCAGAGTGCAGGCAGGAAGTGTGGACGGCTGACAGGAAGGGAGGCCTGGTTTTTACTGCGCCGGCGCTAAGACGGAGAGAGAGAGAGAGAGAGAGAGGAGGGGGTCCGAAATGGAGAAAGCAGAGAGGGCAAGAGCAAGAAAGAGGGGGTGCGTGGAGGGGGGTGAGGGGTCTAGTGCCTGAGAAACGAAAACTGGCTCGGTGAAAGAGTTTCAGTCAGGAAGGCACAGTGGCTGGTGGGTAATTTATAGCACAGAAAGGCTTGTAGGGTGAAAAACATTATTTTAGCGGCCCCCACATCCTAATAGAAGCCAGATGTGGAGGGATTAACAAAGACCATTCCCCCCTTCTCCCTCTCCTTCTCCCTCCTTCTCCGTCTCCCTCTCTCACCCCCTCCCCTCTCGGTTCTTGTGTCCCCACTGTCTCATTTTCCTCCACTCTCTCTTTCATACCGAATCTCAGGCTTCTCCTTCCCCACTCCTGCGTATTTTTCCTTGGGAGTGCGAGATGCACTGGGAATACGAGAGCAGTCAACACTCTGGTTTTTGAGGTGAGACTCGGGCGAGAGTCACCGAGCCTTTTCCAAACAGATCCTCTGTTTATCCCCGGCTCCCGGCTCATGTGCAAACGGGAGCTTTGTGGTTGCTGATGTCACTTTACTCCAGGGGCTGCAGCAGGTTGCCAGGCCACACGTCAGGCTGCAACAAAACAGCCTGGCATCGCTTTACTCTCTACGCTATCAGGACGTAATTTGTCAAGCTCTCCAGGCCACCACAAAAGGCGTGATTAAACAGTAGAGAGATACCGTTGCAATGTGGCGCCCGACTCTTCAAAGTGGCGTCACATCATTACCTGCCCCGGCTCCTTTGAGCGGGAAGCCGCCCAACCAGATGCGCCTCAACCCGTATCGAGCGGGGCCTGAGCCAGAAGACAGTTAGATGAGAAAGCAGGACAGATGTTTCAAGTCGGGCTCGGGTGCATTAATCACTAAAATGTGTCGAGCGAGGGAGCTGCCAATGAAAAGGTCCTGCGTTCCTTCCAGCTGAACGGTATCGGTTCCAAAGTCAACACATTATGTAAATTGAATAAGATTATTTTCGCTCTTCCCTCAGCACTTACATCATCACCTGGGAATAAAAGCTCGATGTTGCAACTGCAGCCTCAGAAGACCTCTGCTGCTGCAATCAAGGGCAGGTGGAAAGGTTTGCAGAGCAGTAACTTTTAACCCATGTGAACATCGGGCCGCATGTTTACACAGTTACAGGAGGGTTACTTTAGAAATGTATTCCATTACAGGTCACAAAATAGGTGCCTTCATACGTAAATGTATGTGCGTTCTGTTAGATCACTCAATGTCGCATAACATGATGTATTATAAATATGTATTTTTGTACAGTTTACGATCACAGTAACCCTCATTTGTGACCCTCAGTATTTTACTTTTTCTCACTTTGGAAACAAACTTTGAATGCAAACGCTTGCACAAAACAGCCAACAACCATAACACTGTGTTTGCATGTGCTTTGAGTCTGTGTGCTCATGCATGTGTCAATGATAAACAGTGTGTTAGCAATGTGTATGTTTATAATGCATGTGTTTGTGTGGGTATAACTGTGTGTATATTTATATAGAGAGTTGTGTTTGCCTGTAGCTGTGCTGCTGTCTCTCTCTCTCTATCTCTCTCTCTCTCTCTCTGTGTGTGTGTGTGTGTGTGTGTGTGTGTGTGTGTGTGTGTGTGTGTGTGTGTAAGCAGCAGGGGCAGGAGCGCAGAGAATGACAGCGTGTCTGTGTCGGGCAGAAACTCGAACCCTCTGATCTTGCTCTCGGAGTCTCCTGCCTCCCAGCTGTCACTGTGCCTCTGGCATCCTACTCGGCCTCTTGCCCCCCGCCCGCTCCCTTTGAAGACAGCTACCCAGGAAATTGAAAGCTGTTTTCAAAGAGAGACAAGAGTGGAGAGAGGAGAAGAGCACAGACACTGCGAGAGAAGGAAAAAAAAATGAATGTGTGAATAGAGGTTGATGGAGAGGTTTGAGGTTGGAAGGGGTTGGATTTGTTCTACAGTGAAGCAAATATATCTTCTCTGAATGCAATAAAGTTACACAGATTAATCACACTTTTATTAAGAGAGTGATACTGAGCAGACAGCACCATTTGTCATCACATGGTTCCTTCGCTGTTATTGACTTTGGCGTTTTATTTCATGCACGACATCACTTTTCTTTGGCTTTATAGATGAATTTTATTATTTGATTTTTACTCCAAGTCAGTAAAGTAGTCTCGGCCTATTGGAGGAAGACACTGTACATGAAGTGATATACATGTATACGTGTGTGAGTGTATGTGTGGCCAAAGTGAGGTTAATAAAGCATTCCAAGTCTTGAGAACAATGCTATATGTGTAATTATGTACATGGTATTTGTTGCATCTGTACTATTGTGCATACATATATGTGTGTTTGTGTCTGTGTGCAACAGTGCAGAAGATACATTATGTTCAGTGTGGCAATAAGATGATTTTTAATAATAAAAATAAGTTGCTGATTGGTTCAAAGTGAAAAGTTATAGCAACAGCTTAAAGCATTGGAAATCATCTAAACTTGATTCAGAAGCAGTTCCAACAAATGCTAACATTTAATAAGCAAGAAGTCATTAAAATTACCAATAAACCCAAGAATGAATGACAAGTTTTATTAAAGAAAACACATGACAGGAGTCAGGAACCAGAAAGGTGTCAGATGAGCGTAAGGAGCAGGCTGAGTGTATACGAGTGGGGAAAATGTAAATCAGGTCAAAGTGAGGGGCAGTAATGAGCACCGCGGTGCTTGTGCTGTCCGACCACGTGTTCCCAGTGTTTCTACAACAGATGAATCCGTGCCCTCTGACCTGACATCCTGGGACTCCCAGGGAGGGAATCTCTCGTACGGTCGTACAGAACGTTCCCTCCTCGCGTCTCCTCGCTGACAATGCCGGAGTGTGCCAGAGCGCTGGGGTTCCAGTCCTTCTGCTTAGGTTTGTTCTGGAATAACATTTTGATGAGCCATGTCTGGGAGGACAGGAGCCAGGCCCAGGGCAGATGGCCGTGTGGTTTGGAGACAGGCAAACAAACAGTGATGGACAGGTGGGCGTCGCTCGGGCGCTGGGGGCAGTCAGATGGGAGGCAGCGGCCCGGGATCCAGACTGGCATCTTGGCATCGCCGGCCAGACCGACACACGAGCGTCCCGGCCAACAATAATCTCCGCCTCATTAGATCTGGACCACAAGACTGACCAGTTGTTCCAGAGGGGGAGAGAGAGCTTGTGAAGCGCTCCTGTAAAGTTTATAAAGGCAGCAGATGGGTTAACACGCTGTTAAAGGACCAGGGAGCGAGCTCTGGTTGCTCTTTCACGGTAACGAGAAACTCAGTGTTGTGTTTCTTTTACAGGCTCTGCTGCCTCTGGCTGCATTAATAACCACATTACCAAATAATTTTAAGTAAACATTATGACATTTTCACATTGGTAATTTCATACTCACAGGAAACCCCAAAATTTGGACTCTCCCGAGGCTTTGGTGAAAAGCGTTAATGTCCTGCAGGAAGATTTATGCCACGTTGACTGACGACTATAAGCAAATACTGGCGATATTAACGGTGGTCTGACCACATTCTGCAACCATGAAATGGTCACAAAGACAGAAACGTCTCGCAGACGACACAGAGCTGGAAATAAATGCAAAGCAGGCAGAAAACATGCTGCGTTCAAGGGCGTGACTGCCTGTGGAGAGCTTGCTATTTTTTTACTCTCGCTGTGCAGAAGCAGCAAAGCTGAAGTTTAGGAAGGAAATATGCAACGGATATGTGTGGGAATGGGAGAAGGGGACAAAGCAAACTGTGAAATACAACATCCGACCGATGCAAATGTACGCAAAGGGGGGTTTTATTCAATCTTCATTTTACAAGTAGCTCAAAAACATCAAGTGTAAGACTCCTCTTGAGTCTTACACTTGATGTGTTCTTCTCTTTGGTTGTATTTTCATCACAGTTTCTCGCAAAATAAAAATGATATTTTTCCAGTTTTGATGAGGTGTGATTGCATAAGTGGTTGAGCCGTAATTCTTGTCCAACAAAACTGTACTTTGAGGCAGATGGGCATCCAAAACAATGTTAAAGCTATTTAAGCTCATGTGACCTCCTACATCATATCCAGTTATGTGTGAAGGCGAAAAAAATGTTTCAACTACTCTTTTGCAACAAACTTCTATATCGACATGGTGAAAACAACCACATGTCAGCATGCAAATGTTTAACATTTAGGTGTTTCCATGAGCTATAATTCTCATTAAGTCTATTCCGTAATTCTTATAAAAATCTCACCCCACAAGGCTCCACTTTGAGGGGGATGGAAGTCAAAAATTGTATTCAATATTCAGAAAGAATTCAGTCTTGCTCCATACCGCACCATCTTGCTTGAAGCAGACTGGTCATGTGACCTCCTGTGTCCAGAAAGAAAAGTAAAAAAAAAAAGAAAAAAGTTTAATTTACACTTTTGGGATAAACTTCTATATCGATGCATCTGGAAAACCACCTCACGAGACCATATAAATGTTTTCGTGACATTTCCATGACCAGTCTTGTGTTGCAGTATCATTTGTTTTCAAACATGCTCTCAGTCTCTGACACCGAACGCTCCCTCCGTGACTTTATTATGTCTGCCTGGATTTCTCTCCAGTGTTACACGGCTCATTCATGAGTAGACAGGAGAGCACCGCTGGACTTCTACAGTTACACTACAGCGCCAGCTGGACCAAAATATTTGCAGGAGTGAACCATTACATGGCTAAATATGAGTAAGGGAAAATGTGAAACCATGTAATTACGGAGGAATACAGCCTGTGGGCCTGCAGGGTTAATTCATCCAGCTTTAAACGCTAACAGTCGCACAGGCGCAGGTCTCCTCTTCTCCATTCACACAGCAGGCTTGCACAGCGCCCCTGAATGGGATCAGCCTGTCCTCGCTTCATGAACCGTCCGACACATAATCATTTGGAGCTACAGTAGCAGCATGAGTCAGACTTGAGGGGAGAGGTTGAACCCCCCGCCGTGTGATTTTTTTCCAGTGTTAAATGGCAGATATTAGATGATATCCTCGCAGTTCGTAACCCCGCGAGCACAGTCACTGTGCTCTCTGCAGGTCACAAGTTCACATCAGCCTCTCACTGTATCTCCCTCCTCTTCATCACCGAGGAGGCAGGTCTGCAGTGGTGACCTGGAAACACACACTCACAGGGTGAGGAAAGAGTGCAGGATTTTTTTTTGTCTCAACCAGCACGATTCCTTGGTGTCTCAGCAAACACACAGCAAGGTTTTAACCAGAGATGAGAATAGTTAATAGATAAAAGAGATTTGGACAATGAGCAAGGATACAAAACAGCTTTCTAACCAAAGATGGAAGACAGGTTCAAAATCATCATACCATCTTTCATATACATATTTTGAATATATTTTGCAGCTAAAAAGAAGAGTCTGAATGTTACATACTGCCTCCCAAACCCAAAACTATGCATGTACACATACGTACATACCTGCCTCCTTTCAGGTATGTGAGTAAATGGAGGCAGTCTGCAGCAGTTTGGTTTTCAGTTTCTAATGAAATCTCAGTGTCTCTGGTTCTTCCTCTGATCCTTGGCCCTACATATAAGGCTGAACGCAGACGCATCACTTAGTGAACGAAAAAGTTTTGTTGTAAGACAAGGAATGGAAAGTCATATGAATCGCTCATGTTGATTGGCAGGCGCGCCAGCCAATCGTCAGTCAGCCATAAAAAGTGCTTGTAAAATGAAATCATCGATAAATTCTCACTCAAACACTCTAGATCACTTGGAAACTAATATCAGCGTCATATAAATTCTGGAACAAGCTGCTGTACTTCTGTGAAAGGGTTATACAAACTATAACTTAAGGCTGGAACATCAAGGACTTTTTTCCCTTTTGATAGATAGATAGATAGATAGATAGATAGATAGATAGATAGATAGATAGATAGATAGATAGATAGATAGATAGATAGATAGATAGATAGATAGATAGATAGATAGATAGAAGATAGATAGATAGATAGATAGATAGATAGATAGATAGATAGATAGATAGATAGATAGATAGATAGATAGATAGATAGATAGATAGATAGATAGATAGATAGATAGATAGATAGATAGATAGATAGACAGACAGACAGACAGACAGACAGACAGACAGATAGATAGATAGATAGATAGATAGATAGATAGATAGATAGATAGATAGATAGATAGATAGATAGATAGATAGATAGATAGATAGACAGACAGACAGACAGACAGACAGACAGACAGACAGACAGACAGACAGACAGACAGACAGACAGACAGACAGATAGATAGACAGACAGATAGATAGATAGATAGATAGATAGATAGATAGATAGATAGATAGATAGATAGATAGATAGATAGATAGATAGATAGATAGATAGATAGATAGATAGATAGATAGATAGATAGATAGATAGATAGATAGATAGATAGATAGATAGATACATAGATACATAGATACATAGATACATAGATACATAGATCTGCTCTCTAGCCCTCTTTAGCAGGAAGTTTTTTTGTGGCCTGTCTCCCCAGGTGTGGAGGTGAGGGGTCAGGGCTTTATGGTGGAGCGGGTGGGGGTCGGGACCTGCGCTCTGAGGAATTTGGGTGTCACCATGGCAATCACAATGGAGCGGTGAGAATGACAGGTAGCCCCTGGGGGCTGTAAATAACAGATATAGTCTCATACTTATGGGGAGAGGGTGGAGGGCAGGGGTGCGGAGCTAAAAGCCCGGTGCAGCTCAAAACAGGAAATGAGTGTAAGAGGGAAGGACGGGGGAAAAACAAAAACAGACAAATGGGAAAAGATAATTGCATTTGAGAAGCAAAGGATTGCAATCAGCTGAAGGGCAGGAGCTCATATCCCGCTCTTAAAACCTCAAAAACGCAACTTTAAATTCAACAGTTTTGCTCCAGCATCGTCTGATATTGAGTTGCTCTGAAATAAGTCAGAGAGATGTGGGAACATGGACTGGCACAGCTGTTTTGAAGGGAAATATGTGAGTTTTGTAGTCATGAGATATGGAGGTGACCAAAGAGCACTGATGAAAATCAAGCAGGACAGTTCCACACGGGTGCTGCTGTGACAAAAATAAACAAAATAACACTGAAATAAAGGGGAAAATGTTGAAGTCTATTGCTTGGAATCGGCTTTATAACATTCACATTTTGAAGCGCGGCTGTAAAAACAGGCTGCAGGCACGCATGAGGAACGTTTTAGAAGGTTAGCATGAGATGGTCCAGATCACTGGAGGCGCTGTGAGCTTGAGACGCAGCCAGCTCCAGCCCAAACACTTTGCTTGTCTGCCCTGTCAAAATGTGGAATGAGGAGCAGAGAGGAGGCAAGTTGTTTAAACGTGTTTGAGAGGCACAAGCAGAGACAAGGACAAGGCAACACTTTGCTTTGGACTGGGGCGAGAGGGAAGACAGTGGTGTCTAACGCAACTACTGCAGGATCCAGAAATTCCTCTCAGCCAACACACACACACACACACACACACACACATACACACACACACACATACGTACATACATACATATACAGAAGTGGTGCCAAGGGGAGGCAGGGGGCACTGAGAGGAAGAGGAGGAGGGGGAGGAGGAGGGAGAGGGTGGTCAACATCAAAACACATGCGTGAGAGTCAGAGCGAACAGTCACACACTGTCTGACGGCCAGGTAATGACGGTAAAACCTCTTTTCAGAATTACCTCCATTTTGAGGATGTGGAAAACTTAAAGAGATTAGAAACAGAAAAAACAGAAACTGCACAAATGGATATAATTGACTTGTAGAGAGGCACCATTATGTAAACTGGATTTGTAAACTGATTGCTTTATTTCCAGCTCCTTGATCTGAACTTGAAACATGAAGTTCACACGTTTTTTCCATTTCTTTTTTTTTTCCATTTCTTTTTCTTTCTTTTTTTTTGGCCCGCACAAAGGCTGCACACAGCTTATTGATCTGCTCGAACAATCCAAAATAGAGGTGGAAACTGGATATGGCCGCTCTCTCTGCACTCTGTCAGTTGATCCAAGAGAGAATGAGGGACTCAGGTGTATACAAAATAAAGAAATGGGGAGGAACAGCCCATCTCTCAGGGAAGAGGAGGAGGTGGGGAGTCCTTCACCCAGCCGCAGGGTGGGTCACAGTCCCTGACCTCCGACCTCTCTCTGAAAGAAGGGAATTTAGGGGAGGGAGAAAGAAACATGTCTGAGCAGAGCAAGTATCAGAGGAGCAGGGGGAACAAAGACTCGACACAAGCAGCACGCCACGTAACACATCTACATTTAAAGTGGAGCTGACAGAAGTTAAAACAATCCTCGGTTTAAGGAGAAAGGAGATGTCAGCCACTGTGAATCTGGCAATAAAATCCGAATTTGAAACCGGTTCGAGTCACTTATCGATGCAACCGCAAGTTCACACAAGTCAAGATGAGTGGCTTCTAGTCCTGACTGCTCTCGCCAGCCGTTTTCTGTGTAATCAAGCAGCCGTTGGATCACATGCCTCCTGATGCTGATCAGAGTCTCGCTCGCTGTCCAGCCTTGGAGCCACTTCAGAGGTTTGTTCATCTCTGTTGTTCCTCACTTTTCTTCTTTAATCTGCATTAAAGGGCCCGGCTGACCCCTGACCCCTCGTGCATCTGTCTCCGAGAGCATGTGCCTCCCAGATGTGGACGTACCTGACCCCCAGATGGAAAAAAAAAAAAACCCAAGCAGTTCCTCCAGGCAGCAGTAGGAGGCAGCATACAGAGTTTCCCCGGCAGAGAGAAAAAAGAGTTTTAAAAAAAACTACTCTTCCAAGTTCTGCATTAAGCTGAACTTGAGTCTTTTATACAACGTTCATGTTAATGAAAATGCTGTGAATGAATGAGCTAGCAGCTTTCTTCATAATGTAAATAGAAAATCATAATTCACCTCGCTCCTCTCACTCTCTGCCTCTCCAGATGTTCAGTGTCTATAAAAACCTCATTGCGAGGAGTGTGTGTGTGTGTGTGTGTGTGTGTGGGGGGGGGGGGGGGGGGGTTGTTTTTGTGTGCATTTGTTACAGTGTGAGTCTGCTCCACAATCTGGCAGAGGCCCAGCCAGCAGTCAGCCGGCCTGTTCCAGAAAATATCACATTCATATATGAGTTTTTTTTCGTCTTTGAACGTGCTAAAATAAATCTGTTCCACATGGGAACTGAGGGAAGTATTTAATGATAATGATTATTCCAGCGGACGGTGAGAAAAGTGGCGTGGAAAGCCTTGATGAGGAGAGAGAACCCGGGACGTGAGGCGTGAGGAGGAGGAGGGAAGCTGAAGATTTGAGAATTAAAAGTCAGACATATGTCACAAAAACGAGAAGCCGGGGCACCTTGAAAGTACATTCAGAGAGGGAAAGAGAAAGAGAGAGAGAGGGTGCTAACTGCGACAGTTTACAGAGTCAACAGAAGAAGGGTTATCCTGCCAGAAGATGCAGATTAGCTCAGGGTGAAGCAAAGACGCATCCAGGAGAGATGAAAATGTTTCAGCGTTTCAATTTGAGCTTTATCAGCTTTCATCACATATGAATATATATAGAGAGAGGGAGTGGAGGGTAATAACACCAGCAGAGGAGGCAGAGAGTGAGCAAAACACACACACACACGCACATAGACATGCAGTCTTGGTTCATCATGGTTCATAAATTGACATTTGGTACAAATCAGCTCAAGCTGAGTTTGGTACAAATGACACCAGCTTCCTGCTTGATGTTCAGTGCAGAAAATATAAAATGTTTTCATGCGTAATGCAACCTCAACAATTTTCAATATTTATTAAATAACGTTGGCAGAGTGGGTGAATTGTCAGTTTAAGGTAAATCAGCTGAGGCTTTAAATCACGCAAGGTGAATATTTGCTTCATTTCTCAAAAGGAAAGAGTTTCCCCACAATGTCAGGTTTTTTTTTTTTAACTGAGCCTGGCAAGTCTTGCACAACCGTTCACAGCTTCACAGTTGTAATATTGAAATAAGTGCTTTACATAGCGCAGACTCCTGCAGTTTGCTCAGGAGGACTTGACTGGGCTGGATGCTCCTCTGAACGCTTGGCTCTTGACATTTTGGTTTGACAGGACCAGTGGCCTGAACTTGTCTCGGCTCACTCGAAAAGCTCGGCATGGACTGACTCCAGAAGAAAATAAGAAGAAAAAAAAGAAAGAAAGAAACAGCCCTGGTCTCCGCTATTTTTGGGGCCCAAATAAGGAATCCAGCCTCTTTTCTTGCTCTGCTTGCCCCTCAGCTCTGTGTCCGTCAAATACAGTCGCTCTCTCCCACAGATGAGGAATTTCAACCCATCCTGATCTGTAGATTCAGCGCGTACATATGACTTTTCCGTCCCTCACACACACACACACACACACACACATTCACACACACACTTGCACACCTCCCCTCGTCACTCTTCATTAAAGAAGCGGCTGCACATTTTCTCAGTCCCCAAAGCTTTCAGCGCTACAACACACTCTTCCCCTGTCCGATTAAGCACCCTAACAAGCTTAGCCGGTCTGTGAAAGCCAGATTTACCGCCGTTCCTCTATGCTGGTAATTATTGGCAGAGCACACTGTAACAATTCTGGTTATAAAACCGCTTACTGCTCTGTCACGGTCCACCTCCCCACTGACCTCCCAACCTCCATGCTTCCTTCACACCCTCTCTCCCTCACTCTGTGCATGATCTCCTGTTCCCTCTCTTCCAGTGTAACTCTGGCTCCGGGTTTCTCAGCAGAGCCAAAGAGCCAAGGGAGCCAGCCAGAGAGAGCAAGGGAGAGGGAGAGAGAGAGGGGGAGAGAGGGAGAGAGAGAGCCTCTCTTCATGGAGGGGGGAAAACGCTGAGAACAAGTCAGAGTGAGAAAGGAGGCCATTGTAGGGGGCTGGCCTGGGGACAAGTCACCCATTCAGATGCGGCCAGCCATGTACAATGGCTAAACTAACATCATTGACATTTGGAGTTGCCCGAGCTTTAGAGTGAGAGGAAAGGGGAGGAGTGGGGAGGTGGTGGTGGTGGGAGGGGGTGGGGTGGGGGGGGGGTGAGTGCCACCAGGGGCAGGGAGGCTGGCGAGAGGAGCAGGCGCTTCAGAGGCACAAGTCATTGATCAAAAATTCATGTCAGCAGCCGGGATCAGACCCGTGTGCCCTCTGCAAGCTTTCATGTGCTTTCATGGACGTAGAAGAACGGGACTCGATCCTGCGAGGGGGGGGGGGGGCCACCACCCACCCAGGGGCCACACTCTGGATGGGGCCACCTGATAGAGAGCAGGCCGGATCAAAGCACTCAGATAGCAACGCTTGTTCCACTCGATCGGTCGCCATGAAGGGACATGGTTGCCTTGATTAATGATAAAGCGAGCAGGAAAGTGGTCTTCATGGCAGCTACTAATGAGTCATTGAAACGCTCTGGACTGATATGGATGTGGTCTGGTATCAGTGACTGAGCTGCGCCATAAGGAGGTTTTCTGCTGTTAAAATTCCTCAGTTAAAGGCTTTTGGGTGGTGAGATAGCAGCGTCCTGGGTCAGGAGATAAGGTCCATGTCATGTGCAGACACATACCACACTGTCAAGCACTATAAATAAACATGTGTTTGTCCTTTTTGACATTGGATAATCATGGACTTCCAGGCATTATCTTACCTGCTTTGTACGTCAATGATGTTGAAAGGGTCTCCTGGATCTCTAGTACACACATGGCCTTTTTTTACTCCCATTTTTTTAAAGGTTGTGGTACTCCCGGGTCCAACAGGTGTAAACACTTTAAAGTGAAGACAATAATTGAAGAGACAGAAGATGGGTTGCAGTGGATTCTACATGTGACGGAGAAAGTTTAGCTTGATTTTGAGGAGCACAAGTAGAACATGAAGACTGTATCTAATTAACTCTATGAGATAGATTAATTCATCCATCCATTACCTTACCAGTTGTTTGTCAGTAATGGCAGGCAGGGAGTACTCCCTAGACAGGTCTCCAGTCCAACACAGGACACACACACCATTCATTCTCTCACTCACACTTAGGTCCAATTTAAGGTCTCAAATTGACCTTAATTGCACTGTGGGAGGAAACCAGAGTAGATGGAGAATACCCACATATACACAGGGAGAACATGCAAATGCCACACAAAAATGTCCTGAATGAAATCCAGCTACTGTGTCTCTGTCTAAAAACTGGAGTGGAGTTTGCATGTTCTCCCTGTGTTTGCATGGGTTTTCTCAAAAAACAAAAAAGACATGCATAATTAAGTTAATGGAGAAGTTAATGGAGACTCTATAATCTGTATCAGCTTCATAACCAAGTAATTATAATATTATTAATACATGGCATCTTGCTGGACACTCAAGGTCACTATACAGGGTATAAAATACATAGGAAACACAATAAAATCAATAATAAATACAATAAAATAGTATAAAAATAAGATAAGTACGATAAGTATGATCTACAGCTTTTGTAGTAAATATGCCTGTCTGAAGAGGTGAGTTATACATATACATAGATCTTGTGTGCTTGACATGTGATCTTGTCAAATCACTAACTTGAATGTGTTACCATTACTTCTGCAGACTGTTTGGGTGAAAATGAAATGAATGAATGCTGTTAGGCTCGGTGTGAGCAAAGATCACCTGTAAGGAGCAGGCAACAGGTGATGCAGTGATTCTGCAGTCATCAGAGAGAGAGAGAGAGAGAGAGAGAGCTGGCAGAGCCTCGGAGAGGAATAATGTTGAATGGCTGGCTGCAGGGTTCAGCCTCAGGATCCAAATGTTAATCAGCACAGCTCAGGAGCCAAGATTTTGATGCTGTTCCACCATCTTCTTGGCCTGCGGTTATCTGGTCAAACAACTGGGGGGGCGAGGAGGGGTCCTGCAGCTGGCAGCATCTCTCTCTCTCTCTCCCTCTCTCTCCCTCGGCGTCTCTCTCCCCCCTCGGCCTCGGGTGAGGCCACATCAACACGCGCCTGCCTGATGACGTCCGCGGGCTGAGGGGAAGCTTATGAAGGCAGCCACTCTGTTTAAACAAGGCTGTGCGTGCGGCTGGCGGGGTAAACAGGGCCGGACCACCTACCAGCCTGGCATGGGCCGGAGTGACCGTATCCACGCCTGGGCTGAGCCAGAGCAACGTCATCATGGAGGTCCAGCCTCCTCCTCCTCCTCCTCCTCCTCCCCCTCCTCCTTTACCCTCTGTTCAGGCCTGCGATTCAGTCACTTGAATGCAATAACAGCCGCTAAGAGCAACAAACTGAGAACCTGATATATGCACTGCAGGACTGACCCCTGCTCATGAATCAGCCCCCAGGACAGGAGGTGCTTGAGCGCGGGTCATGAGCGCGGCTCCCTGCGTGGCCTTACAGATCCCTTCGCCTGACCGCCGCACTATTTTTGGGTCGCCCTCCACGCATCAAAAGGCCTCCAAGTGCCTCTTCGGCGAGGAGGAGAATGTTTTCGGGCTGATTTAAAGCAGATGATGTTTTCTGAGGTTTTTCGGTTCTGAAATTATATTGTTTCATGTTGTTATGTTTATTTTCGAATCCAGTCATTTGCTGCGCTCCGACGTTCGCTCAAAGCATACATCGCGACGCGGCGTCCCAGACGGATTGCCTTTCACAAGATGCTTAAAATTACACAGGAAGAAGCTGCTGATGTGCTGCCATGGCTGTTGGTGTGTTTGGACTGGATATGAGGCGTCCAGCCATATCGGCCTGCAGATGAATAGACACATGCATGGTGTGCGAGCGTGTACGGACATTAACATGTAGTGCCGAGAGCCAGCGCTTCCTTCGTCATGCATTCCCAGGGTGCATCGCTCCCCGACAGCTGTGGGGGCCTGTTAACACCCCGATCACCAATGTGATTATGACTCTCTTAAGATACTGAACCACACGCAGCTCCTGTTGGACAAAGACGGGCCTGTCCCCGCCGCCCGGGAGATCCTGACACAACCCCAGCTGGAACAGACGTAACGTTTATCTGGGCCCGCGTCCAGCTCACCTTCTGTGTCCCGGGAGGTGAGGGGCACTGGGAGCTATGTTCCACTTGGTGAACAGAGGAGGGGGTGTTACAATTGATACTCATACTGTACACAATCAACACTCATAACATGCCACGGCGGGCCACCCCCCGAGCAAAGGCCACCCAACGGCCTCGGATCTTGCAGACAGAGATCCGTGCTGTTCAATGTTTTTTCCATTTGTTGATGTTTTGAGATTTTTGCAATCTGTGTGTGTGTGTGTGTGTGTCCCGGGATTTCAGCGTGCATTTTCAATTTAATATCAGCGAGTCCACATGGGTGAATGGGGAAATGGGTAAAACATCCTTGACCTTCAAAAACAGGGGATGTCCTGCCAACACCTCGCTGCTGCATCTGGCATAGACATTTCTGCAGCAGTGATTATAGACTTTGATTCAATGGGACAGAGAGGGTTCCCTAATGAGCGTCTCCGGTGGTTTATTTCACCTGGTACGTGACTGGAAGTGTAATCTGACACGTTGTCTGCATCGCTGCGTGGCTGCACAGATGGCAGGTCGCCACTAGCACCACAATGGCATCAAGGGGAAGGAAACGGTTTCACAGCTGGACATGGAACCGCAGGTTTAATCATGTCGCAGCATTTTTGCTTGTTGATAATAAATTGAATAATAAATCTTATTTGTAACCTGCTTTTACAGGTGTCCCATGAGCAAATTCATGATATCGACAGATGTGGGGCTTAGTGTAATGTCAGGCATGGGCGTCCCTTATTTACAATTTTTCATTATTTTTCTGTCATTGTTCAAAGTTATTATTTTGACCTCAGATATTCTGATTAAGCACAACAGTGATGTTTAATGAGTAAATGTATAGTGAATAAATGTGTCATTTGGTAAATGGACAGAGTGTAGTGAGCAGCTTTCTCTATGGGTAGCCTAGAGTAGAATAGTATGTATGAGTCTGTATCATCAGAATAAAGCTTTAAAAAATCTTTGCACACCTGGAAATGCATTTATATGTCCAAGTATGCAACACAGAGAAATAATATAAAATGAGATATAACATAATGAAAGCATCTGCAATTTATGGACATGACACAATCCAACACAGGAGGTTAAACTGAGGCTTCTTCATCAAAGACAGGCTTCATTTTTTGTTGTAAATAATCGCATACTGGTTCCTGCTTCTGACATATCACATAATATATATCAGATATTTTTTGGCAGCATAAGAGCTTAATTTTTCAAACATATCTAAATGGGAGCATGGAAATAAACACCTGACCACAATTACGCTCTCAGAGCTCAGATTTCACCTTTGACCTTGAGCTTTTTTCAGACATCTCAGTGAACATCAGTGGCCTTGACTGCAAACAGCGCTCCTGTCTCTGCTTTTCATCGGCTCAAAGACCTGATCAGAGGAACAGGAAGTCGCCAGGAGCAATCAGAAGGATCAGACATCTTTCTCTCTCTCTCCCTTTCTTGTTCTGTCTCTTGTCTTTGCATCTTGGTTCATGCAGATCGTCCATCCTGAGCTGCTCTGGCCCAGCCTCGGCTGCTCCAACGACATAATTCAATTGTCTTTTTTTATCCACAGGCGATGAATAACCTCTGAATAGTAAATCAGTGCCGTGGCGTCTCATCTTTGGACTGGAGTGCAGTGGTGATGGGTCCACAGGGGCACTGATGGAGAGAGACCAAGCCGGCTCCATTCCATCCCCTGCTGGTGCAAATCAAAATAAAAGCTCCTCTGAAAGGCTCAGCATGTGCTCAAGACATTAAGAGAAAAACCCCAGGAGAAAACACATCCCTGATTCCCATCCGCATATTGACAGACAGACAAATCAAAAAGTAGTCTTTCTGTGTCAGGCTCAACTCTCTCAATCATCGCGCTGGTTGCGATGAAACGCAGCAGAGCAGCAAAACAAAGCACAGGCCTTGTGTTTTACATGTGGCTATCGCTGAATTCAAACGTGTGCAAGAGCAAGGATGGGGAGAGAGGGATCTAAGGCGGCCCGCATCTTGAAGCAACACAAGGAGAAAGATACCACATTAAGTGAGTGAAGACACACAAAACACATATGCAATATTTTAATGTGCCGTGCACACGACAGAGGAAGTGATTTCTAACAACCTATCAGTCATCAATACGAGTGAGTCCCAGTTTAGTTAAATGTCCAATAGGTTTTAAACTTAAGTCGTCATCTACCAATGGTTCGCATAGAAATTAAGTCTTTTTATTTTATTTTTCTACTCTTTACTAGACTATTTATTGTTTGTTTAATGTCTTCATCCATGTGATGATGTCCAGCCCCGGGACACATTATCTCTTATTTTAATTATTGAAATATATATATATATATATATATATATATATATATATATATATATAGAGAGAGAGAGAGAGAGAGAGAGAGAGAGAGAGAGAGAGAGAGAGAGAAAGAGAAAGAGAAAGAGAAAGAGAAAAAAGTTTTAACATATGTTAATATGCTTGGTTTTAGCAGGATGCAGAAGTTGAGCTGTCTTGCACCCCAAATTATAGCTGGAATGGATCTCATACGCAAATGAGTGTGTGTGTGTGTGTGTGTGTGTGTGTGTGTGTGTGTGTGTGTGTGTGTGTTTGTTTAATGAAAGGGGTGTCTCCCAGCTGCAGATGTTGGTGTTTTGTCAGAATAATTTGGTGGGAATTTTCATGAGCCGCAGAAGGCCACAGCTGGGTTACAGGTGGGGAAGGGGGGGCAGTGCTGGGGGAGGGAGGGGTGGTGTGGGGGTGTGTTATGGGTGTGGGGAAGGTTAAGTAAGAGCGGAACCCCGGACCCCTCGAGGACAAAACCTTGATCTGGGCCCAGAAAAGAGAGAAAGGGAGAGAGAGGGAGGGAGAGAGACCTAGTGGAGGGGGAGAGGAGGGGATAGGTTTGGAAGAGCAGTTATTAAAATGATTATGTTCCTCATGATAATGTGTGTGTTCTGCTGTTAATGGAGACAGTTTGGTTCTGGCTGAACTTGGGGGCTCATTGACCTCCTGTTTTCCCTGTGTTTCCAGTTTCCAGCATGGATGCACCCGCTGACCACATTTAACGCATGCTCAGACTAACATTGTTTCTTTTTTTTTTTTTTTAATGCGGGTGCAAGCTTCACTCAGTTCCACTTTAAAGTATGTGGAGCTACAAAAAGAGAAGAGAAATTTTTAAAAAAGAAAGTGGCAATTACCTCAGCTCTTGGCAGGGGTTCTAATTAAAACCAAACTTGTTTCCTTCAGTGAACAAACATGACAGGCGCTGAGCAGAGGAGCTTTTTTTTCCACTCCTGCCAAAATATTAAGTGAGTGCAGGTGCTCCAGGAATGTCTGCAAGGGTGGGGGCAAGGCTGCACTGACCTTTTTCTCTCTCCATTGTGTGTGCGAGACTCCATATGTGTGTTTATTTATGTATTTGTGCATGTGTTTCCTCCAAAACCTTGACTCTTTTCACGCATGCTTTGGTTGCACGGCAGAGGAGCACACCCAGCAGTTTGTCTTCGCACCCCTCCGCAGCTTCACTGTGGTGGAAAAGTGGAGCAAAAGCAAACGATTGTTATGTTTTTCAGGAGAGGCTGGGGGCTGCCCTAAGCAGGACCAGATGCAAGGGTCCTGACGGCTCCTGGGCCTGACTGAGGGAGCCTCGGTAGCCCCGGCGGAGCCTCTGACAGGATCCACGGAGGTTTGGCAGACAGAACAATCTCCACAACTCAGTGAACACCACAGACCTGCACCTGATCGCTGTCCTACCAGATGGGCAGAATACACCCCTGAGGAGACCGCATGATATAAGCAACACTTTGAATCCCTGTGATGTTTTACAGGGTGAGGAATTCTGTCATTGTTCTTACCTCATCACCATCAAAGCACTGACCACAGCAGCTCCAGCCTGGCACCCTGAGGGATCACACAGTCAAACATGATTGCGCCCAGGCTTTTAGCGTGAGAGGCAGCCTCGCTAATGACTGTGTCACCCGCCCACCTCCACCCCCACCCCTCCCCACCTTAATAATTGTTCATAATTCATTATTAATGTCCATCCACAGCAGTAACTCACGCTCATTAGCGAAGCCTCACATCTAAACAGTTCCGGTCTGGGAGGTTTGCAGTCACCGTGGCCAAAGTCATCACTGGTGGAGGAAACGCAGGCCTTCAGCGCAGGTGGGGAAGGATATTATAGCGACTTCCTATAGGTTTGAAAGGCCTCACCAGAGCGGTGATGGGTAAAAAGCGACACCTGGTCCAGATTGACACCTTGAGGGCCAAACAATAAGGTGTACAGCCTGAGGAAGTCTGAAAAAAAAAAGCAGAAGTGGAGGGAAACATGATTGGAGATTGAGAGCTGTTAACAGACAAATATGCTGTGAAAATTCATCAATGTAATCAGCTGTACTAGGATACTGACTCAACTTTGAGAGGAAGTAACCCCCTTTTTGTGTGTTAGCACCACAGGAGTTTGTACAAACCATTTTTTTTTCTTTTTACTCCCAATTTTTGGAAAGTGACAGAGGAAAACAGGAACTATGAAGGACATAAAGTGCATGCAGCCTGGTCCAACAGGTGTAAGTGAAGTCAATGACTGAGACTTGGACACACAGTTGTTGCTCAGCTTGTAGGACAAATAATCACAAGCAGAATATGAAGATTTTATGTAATTTAATGAACTCTCTGAGATGAGACATTCATTCATCCAAACCAGAGCATCCAAAGAAACCCAAACACCAGAGACCAGAGTCAAGCCCTGGTCTCTCTTGCTCTGAGGCAACAGTTATCTACTGATATGAGGATACGAACACAAATAAAAGATAATAATGTTAATAATTTATATTTAAAAAAACACCATGATCATCACAGCAGCTAAGATGTGGGTGAACTTTGCACTTAGACTTAAAACATAATATAAAAAGTCTTTTTTAAACAACAATACTGTGCAACTAAACCTGGACATCAAACACTAGCTGGCACCACTGATCTCTGTGTAAAGTTTAAAAAAAAATAATCCAGTTCACATAAACAGTATAAAATAGCCTGTTTACACAGCACAATATGAATGCATATCAATATCGATATGTATCACATCGTGTTCCATCACAAAAAGAAAATCTCAGAATTTCAATCGACCCCACCCCACCCCTCTTCCCCTCCAGGATGCGCCCCCTTCTTCCTTCTCTGGCCCTGGGTAAATGCTGGCACTCTGGTCACGTCTGCCTCTCACATTCCTCTTCGCTCCCGCCTTGTACGGCCCGGCATCTTGGCACGGCGCTGTCAGGGAATTTTCCACAGGTCGACAGTGGAAGGGGGCACACAGGCCTACCTTTGTCTGTGCCACGCTCTGCCTCCTTCTCTGCAGACCCTGCAGCACAAACACACATACTGTATCTACACATGCACACACACACACACACACACATAGCAAACAGTGACATTAAGCCAGGTCCAGATGTTGGCATTTCCAATCCGTACTGTATTTTCTCATTTTGCTCACAGCCATTTGGCCTGGAGGTGTATTTTGCATCCATAAAACATTGTCGGGAGTACGTTCCAGTAAGACTTCGCCTCTACATCTCCTGAATAAGAAAAGAAGAATCTCTTTGTAGTGTCACAATTAAGTGGAAATGAAGTAAAGTGAAGTAAATTCAGTTATTGTGCTCTCAAGGCTGTGACATCACCACTGGCTGCATACACACACAATGAAGTCGTCAATCGTTAGAGGGTGCAGCGGGCCTGGACTGGACAAACCTAATAAAACTAAGTAAACAAGACCTTATTCTCTCTTGCAGGGAGCAATGACACATACGCCTAGATCTAGTCTTGACAACAGTGTGTGGCACTGTTGCTATGCAAAACGCGCACACACACACACACACACACACACACACACACACACACACACATACACTTTGACACATTTCAAATGACAAAACCACTTAATGGTGATTTTTTTTCCCCCGGGCAGTGAAAAAAGACTATATTATTAGATTATTATTACAAACAGATGTGGCTGATGTGACGTGTAATTACATGTGTGGCCTCTTAAGAGGCACTACCACTAGACTATGTATGTATGGGAAAAAAGGTGACTGTTCTAAACATTTTATCTCCACTGTCAGAACCTATAGTTATCACAAAGAATGAGCATCTATGATATATATCTATAATATATATCATATATATCTATCATATATTGAAACTCTGTCATTAATGAAAAAAAAACCTATAGAAGACTTAAAGCCTTAGACTTTTCTTTACAATCATTTTGATTTACATAATTCAATTTACATCCATTACATTCAGTCATTTGGCAGGCATTTTAATTCACAGTGACTTATAGTAACAAGAGGTGATAGTTGGGGTAGGTTGGTGAAATTGTAGAACAGTTTTTGTTTTGTTTTTTGTTTTTTTCACCTTGGAAGAGGAGGGTATCTGATGGGGTTTGTTCCACCACCAAGGGACCAAACAATCTGGACTGTGATTGCCTTGTGCAGAGCCAGGCGACACTGGGAGGAACGTAGTGCTGGAGAGGGAGAATAAACCTGAATGAAGGGATTCAGGTAAGAAGGAGCAGACCCAGAAGTCACTCTGTGTGAGGCATGCTGTGGAGGCAACTGTGGAGGTTTGGTGGTGCATGAAGAAAGGTGTCAGACATCAGAATGATATTTTGATGCTTTGGCAAGAATTACATCTCATATTAAATGACAAATATCAATGGAACGTATTGAAATACATTGCGGGTTGAAAAAGAAAAAAGTCTAAAGATTATGCTAATGTGAGCTGATTCAATGTGATGTGTTTGTATTTTTGAAACCGTAATGACTTGCAGAAGGCAGCAGAGTGAATTAGTGTCAATGTTTTTGCAGAGAAAGCAAAGAAAAAGAGTATTAGAAGTAGTTTTTTGGGGGGGGTTTGGTGATTTCAAATTAAAGAGTGCACCTGCGTGTAAATCTTATTTCACTCGTCAGTGCTGAGGAGGATTCTTTTCTTAAGGTTTTCCTGCTTTCGTGTGCAGCCGAGCTGAAGCGCTCTAGTCAGGGTTAAAAAATGGTTGTCAGTGCTTAGTAAAAGTTGACCTGATGAGAGAGGCTCAGGGATTATTCCCATGTAAAGACAGAAGCTTTTCCCCCGCTCCCAGCTTGTTACCCGCCGGTCAGCTCTGAGGCCCCCTGGTGGTGGGGTAATTAAAGTACCATAGCTCAGCCAAGCTGCAGTCACACTCCCAAATCCACAGAGAATGACCGGAGCCATGGGTGCTCCTAATCCTGTTTGCAGCAATCGGGAACCACTCCAGTCCCAGCCGGAAGATAGGGAGGTCGAGGAGCGAGGACAATGGCGAGAGGGAACGAGGGAGGGTGGGAAGGAGCGAGAGGGACAGCGAACCTGTCGGCCCCATTCACCCTCACTCCACGTCTCCTTCTGTTTCACTGCTTTTGTCGCTGGAAAAAAAAAAAAAACCTGCCGACCCTCCCTCTCCCCTTTACTATTGTCGTCCGGTATCTGAGAGTCTCAGACTCAGACCCAGTTTTTTTTTTGGTGTTGGGTCAGTTCACTGAGCAGGAAAAGGGCAAAGCAGTAAACAGCTCCGCAAATGAACTAGCACTGTGAGGTTCATTTCCATCTGTGGTGGATTTCGCTCGTACTCACACACGTGTTTCATAAATTTCATGTCATAAAAGTCCAGTTTGTAAAATGTATGAGAACATTTCAGAGCGCAAAGGTTTACCTTGGAGAGTAACTTGTGGTCTGAGCGCCGACAGCTGAAATACACTCAGTTATCTTTTTTAATTTTGGCAATCAAAGCAGAATTTGTGTAGCTTTGCATGGCGTGCCCTTTATCCTAACAAGCTGTGCTCGTAAAATGTTCTCTCTCCCCTCACAATAATCCTCAAACCTTGGAGCAAGAAAAGAAAAGGGCACAGTGGTAATCCAGCCGGTCTGCAGGTTTGTACCCCTCGTTTTCCCCCTCTCTCCTCGGGGGGTTCAGCCCTGGCCCCGCCCTCTCCTGAATGCCCCAAAAAATCCAATTAGACTCCTTCATTAACAAACCCAGCATGAGAGGTACAAACAGGCCTCTGTGTGCAACCACGTGGAGGTGTGATCCTGCACCTGTGCACAGACTGGGCCCAGGGCGCCACAGACGCTTACGGGAGCGTGTTGACTCATTTCCGACAGGGAGGCTGAAAACCTAATGTAATGTGTCTCTCTCTCTCTCTGTCTGTCCTTCTTTTCCTCTCTCTCTCTCTCTCTCACCCCCTCAACCTCGCCACAGGCTGAGCTCTGTGTTCGGTTTTTCCATGATGCGATGTCCCCGGCGGACAGACACAACACAACTCACTGTGACACCCGATTACGGCACAAGCACGACCTCAGCGCTCAGGAAGCCACCGCTCAGACTCACCACCCTCTGTCTGGCCGGACCAGGAGGGACCGGCACCCACTGAAAGCCTGGAAATGATTAAAAAACATTAGTGTGGACCATCAAGACTGTGTTCAACTGTGGTAAAGCTTTCACAGTGGACTCCAAGGCTTCAAGGCCTATTATATTTGTCTTCTCTTGCGTTAACATAGAAGCAATGGGTATGTGGTTCCAGCAAAAATGCCTCAGATGCTACTTTATGGCTTTTTTACAATTCAGTTTTTTTATTATGGTCCATCTTTGCACAGATCTGTTTCACCTGCATCTTTCATAAATGATTCACATGACTTTACGTTCCTTGCTATACAACAAAGCATAGCAACTTATTTCTGAATAGATAGTTGTAACTGGAGCGGTGCAGCTATAGAGCCCATCCACATCTAGCCTTATATGTTGGAGCCAGAATCAGATACTGAGGAAAAACCAGGAGCAAACATTGATATTTCACCAGAAACTTCTCCAAACCGCTCCAAATTCAAAGTTGTGTGACTTTTATTTATTTTTGCACCTGAATAGAGCTGGGTACATGCAAATTCTCAGGGGGGGAATATGGTTTGTGTTGCCCTTTTTCATTCAAAGGTCCCATATAAAATGTGAAACTGAACCTGTGAACTGAGCTTGTTGGCCTTTGAAATATGTTAAGAAAACTTTAGCATTTACTTCAACACGTCAACATTTAGAATGTCATGAAAGAAGAGGCCACTTTGTGTCACTTTTGAGAGCAACCACACCTTGACAACTGTTTGTTTGTTTATATTTCTGTTTGTATTGAACTGGGCTGAGCTGCAGGGAAAAAACAAGACAGAGAGCAGGAAAATCCTGTCAGCAAGTTCACCCAGAACTTCTTCCACCCTTCATTCTCAATTGCAGCACCATCTACGCTCTGGTTCCTCTGGTCAGGACAAATAATTACAAGCATCATTTCTTCCAGCACCACCATGCCATAATGTGAAATCTAGTGTAATTGGGACTAACTGTAGTTGTCTTAATTGCTCCCACTGAACCACGATGAACTGCGTGTCTCATTTGGACTCTCTCTGACGTGTTGTGTTCGAGTCACGCTGAAAACCAGTAATTGCTCAACTTCTAGGGCAAATAAACCTTGAAGGTTGTGTTCTCATGACAAGGAGTGCACTTGGCCGGCCTCTTCGCCGTTGGCTCCAAGAAATCCTGCAGCGTAAGTCCAGCCGTGGACGGGGGAGAGAGTAATGAGGGTGGGAGAGTAACGCCTGGCGGGAGGGAGGGAGGTAGGGAGGGCGGCTGCCGGTGCAGGTTGGCAGTTGGCTGCAGCCTGGTATCCACGACTGCAGCCGGCCAGAGTAAACAGCGCTTGGCAGCCCATCTCCACATATACACCCACCCCCAGACGCCCCGTGCTCCCCCGTGTCACACATTTCGCTGACACTCCAAACAGAAATGGAAAACATGTGCTCACATTAGGAGTCAAAAGGGAGAGGAGTGTACATAAAGCTCTGTTGTTCCCGAAACGCTTCCCGCCTTTTCCTCAGACTCAGCCCTTTTAATGTGAAGTGACGCATCCCCGCAACAACACCAGGGAATATTTATCCGACGTTCCCCGGTTAATCGTCACATGATTGGTGGAGCTCGCAGCGTGGCCTCTCTTCCCATGCGTCTGCTTTGTCTCAGGGGGTCATGTTCGGTCAGCTTCATAGGGACGACGCAGCGCTGCACACATCTGACAGCAAAATTAAACCGAGGCACGATGTTTTGTTTTCTGTGTGTAACATCTAATGATAATTGTTGTAATACGATTTGAAGGGCTTAACTGTAACTGCTGGTTCTAAATAGGAACAACAGAGCTGTTTTGCATGCTCTGACATGAAAAGAAGGCTGTATAATGTATATAGATAGATAGATAGATAGATAGATAGATAGATAGATAGATAGATAGATAGATAGATAGATAGATAGATAGATAGATAGATAGATAGATAGATAGATAGATAGATAGATAGATAGATAGATAGATAGATAGATAGATAGATAGATAGATAGATAGATAGATAGATAGATAGATAGATAGATAGATAGATAGATAGATAGATAGACAGTTCCAGGAAAACATAGATAAATATGGTATGAATATATACAGGTGTCAATGTGTGCAATGGATATAATAAACACAATAAAACAGAAGCATGCATGGTTTGAGACAATAATGCCTCATATAATGGCAAGGACGTTCCCAGCATATGCGAGTATATTGTGTGTTTATTTTTGTTTATTCCAGTCTGTTGGCGGTTGGAAAGCAGCTGTCCCACTACCTTATTGTTTCACATGCCAGGCTGCAGTATCTTCCTCATATTCTTCTTGTATCTTCATAGCCATGATTTCTCACCTAATCTTTCTTTATATGTCATATATTTAATGAACTGACTGCATCAGATTGTGGGATGTGGGATGGGAATTTTCTGAGTTGCAAGTCTGCAAGTTTCCCTTATTCATCACTGGATGGAACGTGCTCTGTTTTGCGGTTGCAAAAGTTTGCAGATGGGGAAATGCTGAGCCGAAGAGCTGAAGATCATCTGGTAAATCTATTTTTCTTATGACACAGGACAGACTCAGACAATCAACAGAGTTTTCTAAGGCGATTAAACTTAGAGGAACCGAAGTGCGGGAATAGACAAAGACTGCACTAAAGACTAAACTGAAAAACAAACTAAAAGGAGCTGATTGGCAGGGTCCTACGTCGCTGAGGCAGGACAGGTGGAGAGACGAGCAAGCTTGGGTGGAGCCAGGCAGGAACGGAGTAAACAGATGAGAGATACAGTAATTTACGGGACAGAGGGTGTTGACGTAGGAAGTTACAGCAAACAGTTTGTCAGATACAGTCAAGCTGCTGCTGAGGTTTGTGTGTTTGCTGAGCAGATTCAGAACTGCAGGTGAGAGGCAGAGGAACAGGCACTGGCTCACATACACAACACAAGAGGGCATGTTTAATAGGGGGAAAGACCCAAATCAGTATGTTAAAAGAAATACGTTTTTCTAAGTGTAATCATCTATTGGGAAGACGGGTGATGCTTGAAAAGAGAATCATGATGTGATTAATACTAAATTAAACAGAGGAGAAATCAGAACAGTTGTCACTGCTGTTTGGTTTCAAGAGATGCATTTCTGCTACAGTTTGATTGAAAAATAAAAGCAATTCAAAAAGAAAATAAATAAAGTACACTTCCTACTTGCAGGTGTTTCCATTGTAGGTGTTTTGCACATGATTTCTGTAAAGTCTGTGCCTGTGTCATCCCAGAAGTGTCATTAAAGAAGATGGATGTCCAAGACAATTGTTTTATTAGATATTTTAGTCCAGTGTTCTCCTCCCTCCTCAAATACTGATCATTTGTAATTGTGAAGAGGTTTTTCAACATTTCATTGTTATGATTAGTATTTTCCAATCATGATATCTAGGACTTACACATCTGTCATTACAATGGAAATGCACCTAGTTTCACATCGCCAGGATGGAGAGAGAGAAAAGTAGAGTACTGATAAAACCATCTGTTTGATATCTATGGAGCACTGAAATAGTAATGAAACAATTTACTCAAATGTTCATATGCTTATACGAGTGATTTATTGGGCTTGTTCAGAGTTTGGTGCAGACAAGCACTAATGTGTCTTGAGATAACATTGTTATGAATAAGGCTGAATTGAATGAAATACTTGTAGAACTTCATCCCTGTTCTTCACATCACTGTGTATCTTCAAGTGTCAGAGCACTGAGCTGCTTTAGTCTGAGAAGCTCCCTCTCTCCCTCTCTCCCTCTCTCCCTCTCTCTCTCTCTCTTTCTCTCTCTCTCTCTCCCTCTCTTTCTCCTACATTCTCCTACATTCCAGGAGAAATCGCAGAATCAACAGGCATGAAATTCATTTCTCACATGGCCGCATCTGCGCCTCCTAATCATAACCTGGACTGACAATTCAATCCCGCAGTCCATCGACTGCTCCCTCCTCCCATCCCTGTGCTCCCATCTCTCTCTTTCTCTCTCCCAAAAAACCTCCCACTGCCTCCTTCAACCTCCCCCTAATTGCACCCCAACCTCCCACCTCATTAGGCCCAACAAAAAACAATTAACAACGCCAAGTATAATTACCGTAATGGCCATAAGGGAGTTGGTGACCCGGTTCCCCTGCCCCGCCCTGTGGCCTGGGTGCTGGGGAGCTGGCTAGACCGAGATTGGGGTACCGGACGTGGTGTCAGGGAGCCTGACCTGACTGACTAATGGCTGCTCAGAGCTGGTGATTAGGCTGCAGGAGGCAGGAGGAAGGGTCTGCGTCCAGTTTTCCCCTGGTGGGTGGTGTTTTCTGGGCTGTTACAGTAAGGGGGGGTTAAGGAGGGAGCGGTGCACAAACACTCAAATTCATCATCTGTGTGCCTCGAGTTATATGAAAGTGATGAATGTGTAAAGTCAGGTAAATGACTGAATTAGAGTAATGGTTGATTACAGCAATTTACCCTGAACGCTGCCAGGAATATACATTCCAAGCACACGATGCTGGCCAGCCCCAGATGCCTGGACCTGCATATGAGAGCGTGTGTGTGTGTGTGTGTGTGTGTGTGTGTGTGTGTGTGTGTGTGTGTGTGTGTGTGTGTGTGTGTGTTTATGGGGTTGCAGGTTCTTGTCAATGTGAGCCCTTCAGCGAGACTCAGTCAGATGCAAAGTGCCAAATTGGAGCCCTGTGAGCAGAAAAGGACAGTGTGTGAGAGGGCCAGTTTAAGTGCACCTGTGTGCCGAGGTGTTGACTGAATTATGCGGGAAAATGAGGAGATGAAAAAAGGAAAAAATGCAGCGAAAACACTCATTAAATGGATGGCTTTTTACATATTTAACAGGCAGGACTACAAATTGGGTCGGTTGTCATAATATTGGTTCGTTGACATTAATTATTGGAGCTGCAGAACTGTCAGTGCAAGTTACTAACTCTAAGATATACTGTAAGATCTAATCTGCTAGTTTCGTGTTGTTTTGCAGCCCAAAGCCACTGAAACATTCATAATTATATAACATCTCCGTGGCTGCTGAACTAATAGCCCTATAAAAGCAGCTTGAAACAGATATGAACAGGCTGAAGCGACAAACGTTCCTTCTAGTCTTACATTTTGACTTCCAGTTTACTTAAGACTTAAAAAACTATTTTGCCAAAGTCAAATACAGCTACTTGTTCGCTCTGAGCCTGAGTCTGTAATGGTAAACTGTGTGACAGACTAAGCCTACAGTGTCATAGAATACAATGCAGTGCACCACTGAGCTTGATTAACCCTTGTAATGTGTTATAAAGCTGCCCACATCTTTAGTGTTAGTGGGCCAGCTGTTTAGCTGTTAAAATTTACTCTAGCACTACACAGAAACCTTAGCTGTTACTGCTAATCCTAGTTGGAAACCCTAACCCTAGCTATTAACCCTAGTTGGAAACCCTAACCCTAGCTATTAACCCCAGTTAGAAACCCTAATCCTAGGTGTTAACCCTAACCCTTCTTGGAAACCCTAGCTGTTAACCCTTATTCTAGCACTACTTGGAAACCCTAACCCTAGCTGTTAACACTAACCCTAGTTGGAAACGCTAACCCTAGCTGTTAACATTAACCCTAGTTGGAAACGCTAACCCTTGCTGTTAACTTTAACCCTAACCTAGCTGTTAACCCCTTCTTTTACACTACTTGGAAATGTTAACCTTACTTGGAAACTCTACCCCTAGCTGTTAATGCTAACCCTAGCTGTTAACCCTAAAGGCTGTATGAGTCGATTAGTGTGTGTGTGTGTGTGTGTGTGTGTGTGTGTGTGTGTGTGTGTGTGTGTGTGTGTGTGTGTGTGTGTGTGTAGCCTGTGTGCGTCAGTGCAGGCCAGGCTGAGGGTGCTCTGGCAGCGCTCTGCTCCAGGCCCCTCACTCCCTGGATTAATGCCGATTGTTTGGGAATGACTCGGAGCTCCGGACCACACAAGGAGAGCGAGGGAAGGGGGAACGCTGACCTGCCTGCGTGGGGCTGCAGGAGAAGGGAAGCAGGCGGCTCTCCTCTCCTCTCTTCTCCTCTCCTCTGCATCCTCCTCCTTCTCCCTCCACACTCACTTCTTCTTTCTCTCTAGACCCCCGATCTCTCTGTTTCCTTTTCTTATTCACCCTTTGAAAACCAACGAGCCGCACTCGTGCTTCTGCTTTCCAGGGGGCAAGATGAAACGCCATTTCCCTGAAGACAGCCCCTACCTGCACTGCTTGCCTATGTGTGTGTGTGTGTGTGTGTGTGTGTAGGTTTGTGGTGTTCTGTGGGAGGTCTGGAGCACATTGTGGGAGGACGCTGAGGGAGGGATATGAAGAGGACAACAATTCATCAAGACACGCAGACGCTGGCTTCAATTAGCCCAACTCTCACTGTGCTTCGCTGGTTTTTGCCGTGAGTCATTAGAGGTGGCCAGTGTTTGCAACAGTGAGCCTCCATTCCAGGCAAAGATCACTCTGTAAACAATCTTTACACATTACTTTGCTTCATAATGGCCCACCCCCACTGATCCACCACTGGTAGTAACAACAACAACAGAGAGGATGCTGACGAGGAGCCTGCTCAGCCCTAAAACTCAAATTATACCAAAGAGGAGAGAATAAAACACACGAGCAGCAAATGACAGGAGACACGAGACTGACAGCTGTGTTTATGGAGCAGGGTGTGGGAGGCTGGAGGCCGCAGGATTCACTCTGTCCAGAAAACGGCTCCCATGACCTGCCCAGATGCTCGCAGCGACTCCATCACACTCATGTGGGAGCGGACAATAAATCAGATGGGAGCGTCGATATTGAATACTCATCTAGGAAAGACTAAACTCTTGGTCTGCGTCTGGTTTAGGTTCCCAAAGGATGAACCCAGCACTGTGTGTGTGTGTGTGTGTGTGGGAAGCACAGGGTGTGTGCGTAATGATGGTGGCGGAGGGGTAATCTGGGTTGAGCCACAGATCTTATTTTAACTATTTTTAAAAATGCAAAACAGGAAACTCTCAAGGGTGTGAGACAGTGATGTTTGTGCAGTGGTGTGTGTGTGTGTGTGTGTGTGTGTGTGTGTGTGTGTGTGTGTGTGTGTGTGTGTGTGTGTGTGTGTGTGTGTGAGTGAGACCTGTATGACCTGTGTGAAGGATGAGCCTGACTGTGTTCACACTGCAGCTGAGGGAGTACTAATTATGTTGTTTTTTCTTTTTTTATGATATGTTTACATGTAGCAGAGGTTTGTGTTTTCTATGAAAGTAGAAAAAAAAGAAAAAGTTCACATGACGCCACATCTCTGACGTCTTTGTGGCCAAGATTGGAAGCCAAAGCCAAAATACATCATGCGTGACTTAAAAATATGACTTTAGTCAGAAGCTTAAACTCCTACAGCAGCCTGATTGATCTGAAACTGTCCTTTTTCACACCAGACATTTGTCTGCATGTATCAGGAGTGTAAGAGGAAACTGGAATCCATTATCACTGTGATTAAGACTCAAAGAAAGAAAGTCACAGGTGCATTCAATAATGTGAATTAGCCCTGATGACCCGGTACTCCTGGCTCACCTGGAAGGACTTTAACAGACCTATTGTTAATCCTGTTAATATATATATCTATTTTGTATGTTGGAGCTAAAATCAGAGGAGGAATAAGATACTGAGGAAGAACCAGGAGTAAGTACATTGACATTTCATCAAACTGTTTCCTGACAGTTGTGCCTTCATTCATTGTGTACCTACCGGAACGGAGGTCCTCAAATCATTTTGGGGGTATGGTTTGCATCACATTTGTGTTTGACGTCACATCCAGTCTTGTTCATTTAGTCCAGTTATCATTTCAGTAATTAAATGTATTCATGAACAAGGACGTGACAATGTTTTTGGACCTGCTGTATGCGCTTGGCTGTGTGCAGTCGTAATTCAATGAAGCCAAAGTAAAAGTTTTTCACTCTGGACCCCCTTTTAACATGTGGGACGTGTGAGAGGCTCAGTGGGAGGAGGCGTGAAGGCCTGTCGTGTTCCTGGCTGACAGTCTGACACTGACACACTGCCTCACTTTCACACCCCGATGTGCAGGACAGACTCCGCCGACTCAGAACCACACGGAGAATCATGCACTTTTCTCCCATCGTCGGGTGTGATTTTTATCTCCAGGCAGCACGGCAACAAACACCAGCCCCCCAGTTTTTTCTTTTTCTACCCGCAGCCCTCTTTTCCTCGCTCCCTCCAACTTTTTCCCTCTCTTTTGGACGACTCCCCCTTGTACACAACCCCCCAAAACACCATAGGCTGCCCCTCTCTCTCTCTCTCTCTCTCTCTCTCTCTCTCTCTCTCTCTCTCTCTCTCTCTCTCTCTCTCTCTCTCTGTCTCTCTCTCTCTCCACTGCAGCTGCCAAGAATAAGACAGGCTGATGTGGGCGCCCCATGGGGGAGGCCCTGCTTGCGCCGGAGCAGTCGAGGCTCCTCCAGCCTGAGCACTCACTCCTCTGAATTCGTCCACTTGGCTCTGTTTATTTAATATTCAGTCAGCTGTGGGGAGTGGGGTTAGCCACAGCTTATAAAACTCAGTCAGCATGACCAAGATATAACCCCCCCACCCCCCCGCAACCCCTCCCTCTTCATCGTCCAACGCGCACACACATGCGCACGCACACACACACACACATGCACACTTGTGCACAGATACTGGATATACATGGACACACAGGCTGATGTGCTTTTTACCATGAGTTGTAGCTTTGAGAGCACGACGAATGAAGCCACGATCTGAGAGTGTATTGTATTGTTTGAACGCAGTGTCATGCAGTAATAACTTATAATAACTTTTGTTAGTAACACAGCCAAGAGAAAGAGTTTTTTTTCTCTCAGATTCACAAGATCTACACAGATATTTTTCTGGCTGATTTGCGCGGCAGTAAATTTCATCCTTGAACTTGAATAAGTCAAATCGGTTGCAGCAAGATCGAGAGAGCAAGAATACAAAGTTCCAAACAAAAGAATTCATTGCAAGATTTTGCAGTTTTCCACCAAGTCTGATTTGAATGGGAAATATTCATGCACCTGAGGAACAAACGGCATGGATGATGCGAGGCAGTGAGGCGTGAGAACAAACCCCATACATGGACTCTATGCTGAGCAGGAAGGAGCAGGGAGGCACTTTTCTCTCTCGTTTCGTCCTTGTGTAAACCGTCACACGTTTTCCTGCCCTACACATCAAAGCCCAACCCGGGGATGTAATGAGCTTAACTGTTTGACTCGCATTAAGACGACTGAACAGAAACAAAGCAGGAAGAGAGCAGCACATGAGCCGCAGACAAGGGCGCAGGGGAGCATGAAGTGGACGAATATGGATTTGTGTTTAAGAGAGGAGGAAGAGGAGGAGGAGGAGGGGCTTTGGGATGTGCGCAAGTGTTTGAGTGGGGGGGGGGGTCTTAATAATTCTCACAGCAGCCCATATTCACTCCACCCTGCTGGGAGCAATCCCAGCATGCTCCATCTATGCCTCGACTGGAAGGCTCCATGGCAACCTCTGGGGTCAGAGGTCATGGGGAAAGGTTGCTTTTATCTGCTAATGAGGTCGGTACCTGGGGCTCCATGTCTCCCAGCCTCTGTCGGGATGGAGCGGAGGATTGGGGGGGGGGTGAAGCTGAATGGCTGCCAAGTGACACCAGTGCCATCTTCACTCATCTCTGAGGTTGGGAGGGAGGGCCCACTTGTCCGAGTCTCTGTGCCCTGTGGGGAAGATAACAAACGGCTCCGAAATTGCTGTCCCCCAGTCTGGCTCCTCATTGTCACACTGGTGTTCACATGCAAATGAACAATCGCTCCAACACAAACCCCACGGATGGCGCTGCCAGTTGATGGATTTGCCTTACGACGCCAACGCGGTTTGCGTAGCGTTGCTCTCACTGTTAAAAGCAGCCGGTGATTTATGTCGAGTTGTTTAGCTTCTTACATCTGTGCTGACAGAGTTGTGACAGGACAGTCAAACAAACCTCCACGATTAACATTCACCTTTCTTTTTTTTTATATAGAAAGAGCTTAATCAGTATATCCTCTGAATTACACAAAACAAATACGTGTTGAATGAGTTGCAGGGTTTTTCCACGAGCCCGTGTTGTTAAAGCCTCCTGGAAAACACACTTCCGCCCTCGCCAATCCGCTCCCACTATATCACACAAGGTTCACTGGCCCACGCATGTGCCCCCTCAATGGAGCAAGCAGGCACCTTCACCAGCCCCCGCTCTTCTCACACACCCCCTCACTCTCGCACACGCCCCCTGTCATGTTCGCAGGACTGAGAAAGGAGTCCATTAACTCTGATTTAGTGGCAGTGTCATGCGGTCCCCTTTGTGAGGTAGTGACATTCAGTGAAAGGGAATCAGAATTTGCTCTACCCCCCCCTCCTCCATCTCCATCTTTCCTTCTCTTGGCTCCGAGCTCAGGGTCTGTGGGATGGTTTGTAGGAGTGTGAGGGGTCTCAGAGCTGTTGCTGGGATGGAGGAGGGGGGTGCAGAGAGGGAGAGAGAGAGAGAGGGGTGGGGACATGGATTGAGAGGGTTTTTCTGCCACATGTCCCTGAGTGGCGGACTCTTTGTGCCGGGGACGGCCTGTTTGTTTAGCCTTTTCTCCGAGGGCTGATTCACACATGGGGCCTGAAGAGACAAGCTGAAGGGAGGGAAACACTGTTTAATGAGCTGGGTGAGGATGGAGGCTTTGGCCATCGTTCCTATCACTTACAACGGCGTCATGCTCAAGTTGTTGTAAACTTAATAAGAACTTAAAATGAAATGTGACAGGACAGGAAATACAAACCACCAGAAAATTTAAACAATCCACCCAAATTAGCGAAAATCATTGAGTTGAAAAAAAAGGAAACTTGTTGCTATTAAAAAAAAGGCAGCAGGGGAAAGAGTTTATCTTGTATTGAGATGAACAACCATGAGTGTGAATAAAGTGCTACAATCCAAGAGTGAGTTAAAGAAAAACATGCAAAACAAAGCCACAATCTGTAAATTATTTCCAACAGAAGTAATCAAAACATGACTTTTGACTTCAGCAACACCTGCCAAATTAGCTCCATATGCATATGTGTGTGTACATAATAATGGAAGATTGGACAGAGGGACTCTCCATGTCGAGTTTGCATGTCCACAGTCCAAAAACTGTGCATGTTTAGTCTCTACTAAGACTATTTTATTTTCTACTAAGATTTTACTAAGACTGTTTAGAAGGTTTTAGTCAGTGTGTGTGTGTGCGTGTGTGTGTGTGTGTGTGTGTGTGTGTGTGTGTGTGTGTGTGTGTGTGTGT
This sequence comes from Karalla daura, assembly GCA_029224185.1. Lineage (NCBI taxonomy): Eukaryota > Metazoa > Chordata > Actinopteri > Chaetodontiformes > Leiognathidae > Karalla > Karalla daura. The sequence goes on along the minus strand of CM055198.1, from coordinate 14,279,137 downwards.
GCTGTGATGGACCGGACACCTGTCCAGTGTGTATTCCCTTCCTTCGACCTATATGAGCTGGAGAAAGGCAGCAGTGGACTCCTGCAATAGGTTATAAAATAGAAAATGATGAAACATATTTATGATCTATTTGCATTTCTACAGGCTTTCCTCAGTTTAACACAAACATCGCTTGCATCGTTGTGGATTTACACTCTTCTCAGACATTGTGAGCTCTGGTGGAAAGTTGCATTGTGCTTTGGGTGTTGACTCAGGACAGCAGGTCACGTTGGCTCCGTTGCCTTCAGGGGGAGTGAGAAATCACTTTATAGAGGCAGCGGCCCAGATTCTTCTGGACTCGGCCCAACTTAACCTCCTGCAGAACCTCTTCTGTCACAGTCAGCTGCAGAATCATTTGCCGCAAATGGTCAATTTCTCTAAGTTTCTTGCTGAAATGAGAGAATCAGACCTGAGCTGTAATGTAGGAGAATGGAAGAGTCTGTCTGGAATGAACATAAAATTTTAAAACAACCCAAAATAAGAGATCTGGAGAGTCACCTAAAGGAGGCTCAACGCGGGGCGAGCAGACGCTCGAAATGGTTAGAAGCAGGTGATGGATATGAATATTTTTTCAACTCTGGAGATGATTACACCGATAATTTACGGTCCTTTAAATGCAGTGTTGGTAATCACAGGCGTTGCATGAACCGAGTCTGAAAACAGTGCGCGAGGTATTTTTTTGCCCTTGCTGAGTTTAAATTGGCCCCACAGCTGTTCCCCATTGGCATCGGTGGCTGCTGCTCGTGACCTTTGGAGAATCCGTCCATTCCTGACACACTGCGACACTGCAGTGCGGACGCTCGGGGCTGAGCTGCGTCCGTGTGATGAGTCGGAAACGTGAGGGCAGAGGGGTCAGGGCTGATTATTCTACCCTGCTCTCTTGGAAAACAAAATAAGAAAATATTTACACAAACAGGAAGCTTAGAGTTTCCTAATGATTGGAAACATGTTGAGCCTATTTGTGTCCTGCTCTTATTTACACACACACACACACACTCACACACACACACGCACACAAGCAGACACCCTGCACAGTGCAGAGACACATCCAAGTGGGAGTGAGACTCAGCATCGGAGCAGGAAAGTGAAATTAAAGGTTTGAGGAAGATATGAGGAATAAAGCTTTCTCTGATGTTGAATTCTGAATGGTGGAAAGTTTCGACCCAAACCCATTAACGCCGTGGAGTTCAGGCTCGCCTCCAGCCATGTTAGATCAACCATAATAAGTTGCGAGTTTATGGACCTTTACTCCCCAAATGTCTACCATGTTGCTAATTGCGTACATCTGTGCCCGGTGTTTTGAAGTTGTGTCTCAGCGTGCAGCTGTCCTCTCCGCCTGCAGCAGCCTCTGGGTGGAGGTGGCGCGGCGCTGCCTTATCTGCGTCCAGCCCGTCAAACGAGAGACGAGCATGTGGTTTTGCGATTCACCGGGAGGCCTTCGCTTTTGCTCTGAAAACTTGTGAATTGGACGTTGACAGGCGAACACAGCAAAGTTCTGGAATATGATTGAAATAAAAGAAAAATGTCCTTAAACTGGTGGTTTTATGCGTATATTTAGTCCAGAGCCTGGAGTGGCAGCAGAAACGTTTCTTCGGGGTTTGGCACAAACATGTTTGACAGAGGACAATCTTCAATTACAGTTGTCTCGTTGTTGGCAATTTGGAAAGCTTCGAGTGTGGATCACATGCTGGGAAAAATACTTTTGGTTCATCTTGCTGTTGTCACAGCGTCACACCATCATTAAACAATTTCACTAAATGACACATTAACGAGATGTTGCATAACTCAGTGCTCCTATGGAAGTCACTCTGGATGAAAGTGCCTGCTAAATGGCTTAAATCTAAGTGTTTAATGTTGGTGTCAAACAGGAACTTGGTACCTGCTGCTTGTAATAAATGACTGCTACAAAAACGCTTTATTCACACTGCTTCAAGTCATTTTTATCCATTACAGAGTACTTAAACCCACTGCAATCAAAGCAGGTGTCTGATGCTATGACCATTTGTTGTTTTCCACACACCACTTGCATAATGAATATATAATGATAACTTTGTCCGATTTCTTTCAAGCCCTTTATTTAATCTCCTATAACTGAGTTTAGATAACTATCTGTAGTGAGAACTGTCACTGCCCCCATGCTAAGAAGTTAATACCTTCACAGCACTTACACACACACACACACGCACAGTTTATCCATTTTTATATTTATTTGCACATTTCCGCACTACTGGACCAACTTGAACCAACAAGATTGTTGAATGCAACTTAGATTTAACTTTCTGTCCCCGAAAATGCTGGTTTTCAATCTTAAAGAGTGTTTCAGAGGTTTTATGTGATGAGCTCGCTTGCATCAGATCGCAGCCATCCTCCCTGCCGCATGCTGTCCGGCTGTGCCATCAGAGGACGGATCAGCGCAAATGTGCGCTATGTGTATGCCAGCGAAACCCGATGCTGAGTAATTGTCAGGATAAGATGAGGGATTGACCTCTGCCATGAACCATATTTTCTGAAACAACACAAACTTGAGGCAGCTTTGAAATAGCTTCTCCTCCAGGACCAGAGTGGCCTGTGAGGAAGCCAGTCATCAACTTTTTAGTGTAACTAAACAAAGCCTGTGGTAATTTCATTAGCTGGCTGTTGGTGGTGAGCTTGTAGCTGGCTGTGACGTCACCTTGTCTGCAACGTGAGGCGGGAGTTCAGGACCAGGATGATCCGTGTGATCCAAAGCAGAGAGAGCTTTGTATCTGGAGCTCCGTTTTTTTATCCACACACTCTTGAATCACTTCAATAAATACTTGTTGGACCTCAAAGCCAAGCATCAAGGCTGTTGTGTTCTGTGCATTCCAACTCATAGAGAGAGCTTCATATTAACGTGTCCTGTCATAATATTTTTTTTATTCACCGACTTCAAATACACACACACACACACAAACACAACTCGAATCCTCCCACAGTATTATCTCCCCTCCGTCCGTCCAGACATGCTGCGTTTCTGTCTTTGCTGTTGTGACAGCTCGGCTCCTGCAGAGTTCAGCTTACATTCCTTTCATCCCAGATCCCCCAGGGGTCGGCCCCACCTCTCCAAATCGCTGCCTCGGGCTGAGGGAATCGGACAGATGCAGGACCCTGCAGATGGCAGGCAAGTCCACGGTCAAACGGCGTCTGCAACGCACCGACCGTCCACGGACTCCACTGCAATTAGCAAGTGGATTGGATCTCGTCAGATGTCCAGTATTCTGCAGCCCGGAGGAGTCGGGGAAACTACGTCGACCTCTGTGGCATCGGTGTTGAGGCTGCGGCCTAATTGAATTTGGATCAAAGACATTCACGTCTTTCAGAGAGGTCTAGAGGGCCGCTCAGTTTTTAGTAATAACAGAAACGCTTCCAGCGTTGACCTCCACTGGCCCCTCTTACCTTCCTCCCCTCCTCCCTCCGCCCCCAGCATCAAATCCCGGCTTTGAAGGGCTCAAGTCAGCGCGGCCACTCAGTCTGATCGAACCAGACAGAACAAAAAGCAGTACAGGAAAAGAAAGGGAAAAGTCTGGGATATCTTAACCTGTAATGTATTCCTCATGCACATGAGAACATGTCATGAATAAAGGTTAAAAACAGTTTTTTACTTTCACAATATTGGCTGAAAGAGCTGTAACAGACATGGGATCAGACTTCAAAGCAAAAATAAAGAAATGAATCATTATTCTCTTTGAGAACAAATGGGACGGATGATAGAATCAAGCGGCGAATGGATAAAATTGAAAAACACGTATCCGCCTGAATGTCATTATCGGCCGCTTGTATCTGAAATTCCTCAGATACAAGTTGTGGCTGCTCTGATCTTTGCGAGACACATCTGTGTGTGTGCTTCTGTGGAGATGACTGAAAAGAGAAAGGGTTGCAGGCCTCACTCTAAACCAAGCCGTGACATTACATTACAACACTGACAGCACAGACATTTTTGATAGAGTGACACAGGGTTGAATATGTGCTCGAAGACATTTCTTTTCTTGTGTAATTACTGGTTCAAGTCTGCCCCCCTGTGGTTGAAATATGTTTTACAGTCAAAGCTCCTCTTGGTTTTGAACTTTCAATTCAGTCTTTTTTTTAATAAGGCATAGTGCATAAACTCAGACGATAAATATTTTTTAAGGAAACCAGCAAATGATCAACATTTGAAACCAAGTCCCCTTCATTAGTAAACACCTCTGCATCTACGGAGTCTCTGTCATGCAAGGTTGCATCAAGGTCACTTTCTCCTTCCTGATTTTCGGAGGCGTCCGATGGTGGAGGAGAAGTGCAATGCTGAGCGTTCACACAGCGTGAGAGTCTCTGTGTTCGTCTCCATCTCTGTGACATCTGTGGAGGAGACAGACGAGGATCCAGAGACAGAGTTCCTGTGTTCGGGTGACACGTCACCAGTCCGTCCTCCGTGGATTTGTGGAGAAACCGTGCATGAAGCGGCCTTGTTAACCTGAGCCAGGGGCCCCGCATGTCCCTCCTGGCTTTCCTTCCCCAGTCCCTGCAGGTGGGCCTGGAAGGTGGAGGTCTGTTGTTCCAGAGTGAAGAAACTTTCCTGCACCTTGTCAAACTGTGAACAGAGAGGGGATTTTACCCCCGTTGAGTTAAAACATACATGCACAACACTCTGCTGTTTGTCCACCGGGCAGAACTCAGCATACCTGCTCAATGTTGGACTGAAGCAGCAGCTCGGGCCAGACCGACTCGCAGCTGCTGCTCACACTATTGCTCAGGTGGGTGTGACTCCAGGTCAGCTCCTGTGGATCAGGGCAGAGGTGGGAATCAGGGTGGATGGGAGCAGGACACGTCAGGGGTGATATGAGGGAAGAGGCTTACCTGCAGCAGCAGCGTGCTGTCTTCCAGATGAGCCTGGCAGCGCTGCAGCCTGTTCTGGTAGTGACCCAGGACTGCAAACAAAGTCTTCAACAAACAAGAGAGGAGCAAAGCAAACAATGAACAGCACTGACAAGAGTTTATGTAGACAACAAGATGTGGCTCGTCACTCTGAAACGGGACCTTGAACGGTTGAATGGAGTGTTTTTACTTCCCTGGTGTTAACATAGAAGCTCTGCAACACTAGTTTCATCAGAAATGTCTCAGCAGCTATTTTACGGTCCTAGTTTTAAATGTGGGGATATTACTATTATCCTTTCATGCTTATCTGGCAATCATATTCTTTCTCATGTCACTCACATGAATTATTACATGAGTATGCATTTCTTGGAATAGAGCTCTTGATTTTTTCAAGAGTTAACTTAATCTGCCGTTTCACTGGAAATAAAATGACAGAGGTCCAGGGCGGTATGGATCGCATCACATGTTTAATTTGCACATTCTCTTTGAGATTCTCTTATACTCTTGGGGTACCCGCATTTCAATATCTAAAATATATTTATTAATGAGGGCTTAATGATGTTTTTGGACCTGTTGTACATAATCGTGTGTCATTTTTCAACAAAGCCGAAGTTTTTAATTCTAGGTCCAACATATAAGAAACTGAAAATAAGAAGACATTATCGTCATTTTGGGTATATGGACAAAAAACATCTTTTTTGGAGCAAAGAAGTCATTGGAATTAACTGGAGTCAGTAAAATTAACAGATGTCGGACCTCCACACCTGCTTACCTCTGCATCGGTGCGGGCCGAGGCCAGATCCCTGAGGCGCCCCTCTTTGGTGAGCGTGACCCCGGTGTGCAGCTCCTCCAGCTGAGCCCAGAGCCCCTCCAGGCCCTGCAGCAGCTCCTTCACACTGGCCTCAAAGTCCCCCTGCACCTGGACCAGCCTGCACAGTGACTCCGTCCTGTTCGAGGTGGGGAGTGGGGTGACATTAAGTCGAATCTACCAGAAAGCAGATGATTCACATGATGAAGATCCTCACCTCTTCTGCAGGTAAGTGCAGATGAGCTTCACTTTGTCTGTCAGCTCCGCCTGACCACTTCCTCCTCCTGACGAGATGTCAGCCTTCTCCAGTGTCTGAGATACGGACTACAGAGATAAAGGAAGGATCGATTGGTTTGGATTTAGTTCTGCAGGTTTGTTATTAAAGTTACTTTAGACCACCTGCACAGAGTGATTTGAATAAAGCATAATGCTGTCTGATAAAAATGTCCAGCACATCTGCTGAGCACATGAAGTTGTGAGAAGCAGCCGCACTTTCATACAGTTTATAAATGCTAAATCACAGGAAACACACACTGATTACTGACTGATAATGGCTGAAACAAAATAATTGAAAAGATAAACTCCAGCACGTAAGAAGAGTCTCCAGCATAAATAATCCAAGAAGGAATTGATTTAGAACAGACGTATATTTTATAAGTTTGCTCACAGCCTTTTTCGATGTTGTAACGCTATTGGGAAAAAAAAAACAAAGGAAGTTGAAAGTTTAGCCTGAGGCAGCTGCCAAGAGGAAAGGCTGAGCTCTGAAGCCCAACACATCAGCACATTTGTACCCATTAAGCTCACAGCAGGTTACATCTTAGCTCAGTCATTAGTCCGCGAACTACTGTGTGAAATTGGAAATTTTGAGAGAAATTATCAACAAAAGAAATAAGATTAGAATAATGTTTACGTCCAAGTGTTTGCAGCATTTAGCTGCCTGAAATCAAAGAGAATCACATCAGAGTGAAACGCACTAGACAACAAAACATTCAACTGTCTTTCTGCCATGACTATAAATTCAGATTGCAGATGACAGACAGACTGTGATGTGTGTGTGTGTGTGTGTGTGTGTGTGTGTGTGTGTGTGTGTGTGTGTGTGTGTGTGTGTGTGTCGCCTCGGGCTAGAATATTTGTGTCTGCCTGACTGTGAGGTCTGAACAAAGACTTTGTGCTCATCCTCATGCAGTGAATGACTGTGAGCCCAGGGGGGTGGCAGGTACAGCTGGAGGCGGCTGGGCGTGGTGGGGACAGGGATTTCACCTCCTTCAGGTGTGTTCCCACCGCTCACCTGTAGCCTGGAGAGGAGGGACGTGATGTGGGGTCCAGTGGGGGCCGACGGGGGCTCCTGGAGCACACACAGCAGCAGGCTGTCAGCCAGAGCCAGTGCAACAGGCACGTCCTGGCCTGGGACCCTCGCTGGGGACACACTGCAGATTTAAGAGAATGGACCTTTTATAAATATATTTTACATAAAGAAAGACTAAGACTAGATTATTCATTATTTGGACAAAGTTTACATCACCATCTATATTCATGTTCCTGTCCACTTGCACTGCTGCAGTGCTTGAAACTTCCCTGTTGTGGGATGAAGAGAAGCATATTCTATTCTATTCTATTCTATTCTATTCTATTCTATTCTATGCTTTAGAAAATGAAGGTAAAACTCCCAAAATTGTAAACGTCTGTTTCACAAAGTCCACTTAAATGGCTGTTTTTTGTGCTCACCTTTAATTTCAAAGAGGACAAAAGAAATATTAATATTTAAGAACCTGAGATCAGGGAGTTTGACTTATTAAAATAGAAGTTGGTTATTTTGTTAGTTAATAGTTGACTCATGTTTTTGCTGCTGAATGAAGACACTAATGGATGTGATCTTTCTTACAAGTGTACATAAAGCAGTGGGGAGAAAAACATTTGATATCGAACATGTGATAATTAAGACATGCATGGTTCCTTAGGGGTGCATTGAAATGTTTTTCCCCTCAAAATACTGAGATCCTCGTCTCACCTTGAATACTGATTTTCCCTGCTTTCAGTCACAACCTCCTCCTCTGTGCTCACCAGCGGCCGTCCCTTGAATCGAAGCAAAAACGAGTGAACACAACATGATTAAAATCCACCGGCGAGGCCCAGCGAGATCCATTCACTCACCCGGTCCGGTCCTGCCTGCAGGCAGCACCTCAGGGCACGAACACAGCCAGCCAGCAGCGTCCACAGCAAGCAGAGCAGCAGCAGCCTCCAGCACACGTCCACCTGGGACAGAGCGGGCTGCAGCGAGGCCTCCGCCTGGGCCTGACTCACAGACCACACCACGGCGACCAGGGCGAAGCACTGCCAGCGTCTCCAGGGCGGAAGCCTCCTCAGCAGGCGTGACCAGGACGCCCTGACAGCCTGAGACAGGTTTGATCTGCTGGAGTGACAGAGAGACGGAGGGAGACAGATTAAAACACCAAGAGTAGGATTCATTGAAATTCAAAGGGAATAACAGAATCTATCAAACCAGAGGAAAACAGATTAGACAGATGTATCTATATGACAATTTATTTACTTGTTCTGGGACCTAGTTTTTATTCAATTTTTTTGCACTTTCTGGTTTTTGAACTTACTAAAACTTCCTAAAGATCCTCACCATGTACAATGACAACAAGTTTTGATCGAATCTAATATAATCTTATCCAATCTCTTTTCCCAGTCCCAATTCCAGGGTTGTAGCAGCAAAGTGAACTGAAACAGTCAATAAGTTGATATTATACAAACATCAACCAAATGTGTACCAAAATAAACAAATATACAAGGGCAACAATAATGGATGGTTGAATAGTTATTACAGATTAAAAGTAAGAAGTAGTATGGAGAAGACAAAGAATTCACAAGTCTGATTTTTTTCCAAAATAAACAGATAGGTGATACGGAGTTAGACAAAATAAAGTTAAAAGAGTTTGAAGGCCAGACCAACACAGTCCTGTATAACTGGATAGCACAGCATGTTTTCGTTTTTTTGAGCACCTAGATGTGACAGATCCAATTTTGTGACACTATACATTCAGGGGTGGTCTGCTCCAAACTCTCTCCAGACAGATCCCAACATGTGTGTGCCGTCACATATTGTGAGCAACCTAAGAGAAGCTCTGGTGAACCAGGCACCTGAGTGACACACAGCTCTACCCACCTCTGCTCTCTCCTCTCTGCCGATCCTCCTTCCCTGTCCTCCTCCACCTCCTCCATCCATTTACAGTCCCAGCCTGGTCCCACGGCCTCCCTCTGTCCTCGGCCTCCCAGCTGTGCGACTGTTAGCTGAGGCATCGGAGCCACGCACACGCAGACATGTCGGCCGAACGCGGCCCCACAACACAGTGATTATCTGAACGACAGGTACAAGGTTAATACACCGTGAGAAGCGTGAAAGGCTCGTTGGACTGGTTTAACTGGACGGCTGTTTAATCAGGGCAGAGTTTTATTTTCCTTTTCCCACATTCCAGCGTTGCAGGAATGTGTTCGACTTTCGTGTCTGTGTGGAGGACAAACCCTGACCCGCCCTCCCTCACTGGGTGCCAACAGCAACACCTCTGACAGCCCCAACCGACCTGTCAGACACTCTCTCTGTCTCACACACACACACACACACACACACACACACACACACACACACACACACACACACACACACAATGAGGTATAAATAGTTCACGACATGTGAACAACCTGCTGGAATCTGGAGAGGAGGAAACAGACAGTGGCTCGAAAGTGATGGAGAAAATCATTATTGCATTACTGAGCTGCATCTGTCGGGAATGTTTAGGGAATCTGCAGAGTTCCTGTGTTGCCACCTAGTGGTGGGAATTAGCAGACTCCAAGCAGGTAAGCAGAAAAGAAAACGTGCACTTTTGACAGGACTGCATTTGACAAAAACACATATTCATATTAGACCAGCTGCTGCTATTTTTTTTGCATCGGCTCAGTGAATCACCTATGACATTGCACCTGGGCATGAAGTAAATTTAGCAGAACTTGAGTTTTTAGTCTTTTACATTTTCATTTTTTTCCATTGTGAGCTACATGTGATTTATGCTGAGTGACGGTTTGAAATTCAGTAAAAACACACCCCCTATTTAACCCAAAGAAGCTAAATCCTCAGAATGACTTAATGCATCAAAGAAGTTGAAATGAGTGAGATAAGTACGTGCAACTTCACAAGATTACAGAAGTAGAACATTGGCTGTAATCTGCCAAAAATAATTGCATATTGCATATATTCAACACACCCATTTGAGTCAATATTAAGAAATTGAGTATATTACTGCAACAGTTGTGTGGAGCCACTTGACACATGTTTTAGTAATAGTTAATAATTACTAATAATTTCATCATCGGTGGGTGTGGTTACAGGTTTAACCAACCACACCCAGCACCACAGATGAGAGCAGCGTGTACATGACTGCAGACTCTCCGCTTTCTCATTACGAGCCTCTGGGTGTTGCTCTCAGCCAATGAGAGCGCAGATGAGTGAGTCATGTGAGTGCGCCATGAGTCACTGAGGAGAGGCCCATTTTAAGATGCAAAGTCAAACAAACAGATTGTGAAAACCAGATCAAAGCTAAACATTTATCACAGATACTTGAGGCCTTTGGAAAGTTTAAGAAAAACTCTGAAGAGTGGCGCTGGTTCTGTTTGCTTTTTTTGACTTTTATTAGAAAAACAGAGGCGTAACAATTTTGACGATGCCAAAAAAAGGAAAAAAAAAAAGGGGGGCTTTGAGGGAGGAAGCAGTAAAATCCACCGTATAAATAATAAAAGTAATTTCCGAAAGGAAACCGATGGGATGAAAGCAGCAACAAAATGGAAACACGATACAGAGTGTGTGTTACTCGAGGATTCACTTTGAGCAGCAACGTACTGACCTGTTTGGATGGTTTTAAATGGTATTTTCTAATATTTCTTTTTTATTTCTGTCCAGGTTTTTTTAATCGAGTAATACTTCAAGAAATGCAACTTTCCACACAGGAGTTTCTAGATCTGAGGATTTTAGCAGGTTCCATGAAAATATGTCTGGAAGAACAAATCAGGGCTGTGCAAAATTCAGAACTTTAGATTTGGCTTCATTCAGTTCATGGACGAGAGTGTGAACAGGACCGTCTCTGACAGACAGGAAGTTGAATTGGAACAACCAGAGGAGGAATTCAATTCAGTGCATCTCAAATACAATCTACTTTGTCACATAACGGAAAGGATGTATCACATCTAACATAAAGTTTGCCATAAAGACAATGCGTCATATCACTACATGCCAAAAAAAATAATTCAAATTATGAGTAGAAATCATTTTGTTTCAACTTTACTCATTTAAATGACAAAAAAAAAAGTCTTCTCAAGTGAACATGAAACGTCCAGCAGCAAAGAAGCTCTCACACAAACGCCGACCCCCTCAGATTGTTTGGCAACCATTTGGAAAACTTTTGGTAAAGCAAAGCATTCTGGGAAATGAACGGTTCTCCCATCATGTTCCACAGAGTTAAATTAAATCAAATTCAACGGTCGAGGGGGGAAATTAATTCTAGTTCATAAACTTTTAATATTTACAAGCAGCTTACACCAAAATTATTTGCTTTGAGTTTCTAACTCACACGTTGAAATATAGTCTGCTCCCAAACAATTTCATCAAACTGTCAGTCCATTTCCTTTTACTCATATTGGGATTTTGCATCCTGTCTGCTACTATCCTGTTTTGCTCAACTCAAACTCGACCGACGCTCAAAGGAGTCCCTTTCGATTCAATCTGAAATTTTGTACAACCCTGAAAGAAATCCACAAGTGTGCAAGTTCATCCATCTACTCTGCTGGGACTCAAAGAAAAACGTCCCTGACTTCTTATTTCTCCACCCGTATGACAACTTCAATCTCTTCAGACACATAAAACTGCGCTGGTCGATCAGTTCCTTCCTGGTCTAGGAGTGCGAGCGCTCCGGGCGTCTTTGCTCCTGGGCCGCTGGGAGGACTCCTCGCTCCTCCCCCCTGCTCCCTGCTCAGCTCAGGGTTTGGTGATGTGCACCTCGCTGGTGTCGCCGTTGGTGGTGGTGGTGATGATGTACTGCGTGGTGGCCTGCTGGCCGGCCGGCTGCTGCTCCAGATGCTCAGCGTGGGCCTGGCCGGCGTTCTGGGTGACCGTCTGCTTGGCCTCCAGCTCGGTCTGACCCTCGGAGATCACGTAGTGCGTCTGCGGGGAGGACAGCGTTCAGCGGGGTCGACACCTCTGATCATTTCTCAGTTTCCTGTGTCTAAAATGGGACTCCCCTGATACAGAACCACTGCCTTTCCACTCTAGATAGAAGACCAAATGATGCATTATTTAATGTAATTTTAAAGGGTTAGCAGACCAATGGACAGATGTAAATTCTGTTGTTTTTGTTTTTTTTATTATCGAGCTTTGGCTTCACTAACTTATTCAAATCAAGTAGCAGAAATCCTCCATGAATTAGAATTTCATCTGCTCCAACTGTTTTCTTCAAGTTTAAGTTTTCTGTTTCCATCTGCTCTGCTCCCACACCACATGCATTCATTTATTCGCCCATTCAAAGATGTTATTTATCGATTGTTAACTGTTCTTATTGTTGATCTGATTGCACATAGTGCATCACTTTTTATAGTAGTTTAGTTTATTATATTTATATTACTCTTATAATGGACTCAACTACCTCTACTGCACTGTCCAGGTCACTGCTGTGTCAACTTAAACCCCCCCCCCTTGCAGGACAATAAAGACGGTTTCTATTCTATTCTTCTTTCCTAGTGTTTCCATCAAAAATCAGTTGTCCAGAACTTCCTACTGCGTCTCAAACTGCCCTCAACGACCCCTCTTAGACTAAGAATAACTTTCAGTAGAGTATAGATGGATACCATCAATTCTTTAACCTAATACTTACTTCTTACTCGCATAAGTCGAGTGACACACTGTGCTCAGGCAGCGTCCACTCACCGTTTTCACCTGGTTGCTGTTGACCCCAGACACCGGCGTGCTGGCCTCAGCGATCACATACTGTGCATGAGGTAGAGTCATCATCTGGATCTCTGACGCTGTAACAGCCAAACGTAACGGCATCTGTCATCGCTCCGACAGAGTCCAGCTCAATGATATGGAGTGTGTGTAAGTGTGTGTGAGAGAGACTTACGGTAGCCCCTGTAGTTCCAGCTCCCAGGGATGTAAGCATGCTGCACAGTCCCCTGCTGCTGCTGCTGCTGTTGCTGTTGTTGCTGCTGCTGCTGCTGTTGTTGTTGTTGTTGCTGCTGGGTGCTGCTGCTCTGCAGAGTGTGGCTCTGAGCCAGAGTCACTGGGGTCAGCTGAGTGGGGCTCAGCTCCTGGCTGGGCTGCTGGGAGGTGGGGCTCAGAGGCTGACCTGTGACCTGGAGGGAGAGGGAGAGGGACAGAGAGAGAGAGAGAGAGAGAGAGAGAGAGAGAGAGAGAGAGAGAGAGAGAGAGAGAGAGAGAGAGAGAGAGAGAGAGAGCTGAACATCATACGGTGTTAACAGGGATATTACGTGGTGGTTTAATGGAGTATTTAGCGTTATGCTCTGATGCTGACGTAGAAGCTGTGGAACATGTATTTAACCGGAATCGCCTCAGGAGCTTTTCCATAAGCCTTTTTAAACTCCTATTTTTGGCTTGGATATGTTGCAGTTCATCTTGCCTGTCACTCTTGATCACGTGATCCTTGCTAAACAACAGTGACAAAAGGAGCGGTGCAGCTAAAGAGAGCATACATATCCAACTTTGTTTGTTTGATTCAGAATCAGAGATGGAGTCAGACTTCCATTTTCTTCCATCCTGGGTCATGGTAAGGACCTACTGGCCAGTGGCAGGATGCTGTACCTGGGTGGAGCCTTGCGCGCTGCCTGTGGGCTCGCCCACCTGGATGTGCTGCACCTGGATGGAGTGCTGGCTGTAGCCGTGGGGGTCGTGCAGCTGGTCCACTGCCGGGTGCTGGCCGTGTGGAGAGGCCGCCTGGGACGCACAGACCATAGCGACGTGTCACTGGGACTGCTGAGGTGCTCTCTCAGCTTGAACACCGAAATCCTGGATCAGATGCTGGGACTCACCGGAGCTACCTGCACCACCTGCAGCTGGATGTGCTGGGGCTGCGACAGGTTCCCGCCGGCCTGGGACACTGGGATGTACTGGATCCTCTGGTAGTCTCCCTGTGCTGTGCGGTAATCTGTGGTCAGGGTCTGAGAGAGCTCCGTCATGGCCTGGGTCAGCAGATCTGTGGTCTGTGGACAACGTTAACCACCATTAGAACATCTGACACCTAGTCATTTATCCAAAGTGATTCACTGAAGAGAAATAACATCTCAACAGAGTGTAACCACAGGCGCAGCTCCAGTTACAGCTTCTCTCCACAATTCAGACCAAAACTGGACGCACACATTCACCCACACTGAAAGCCTCTCCTTTTCTATTCTTGGTCGAGTTTAAGTCCTAGCTGAGGACCGGAGCATTTGTGAGATCCACTCAGCTCCTCGGTTGAGCTCTTCCTTACCACGACAGCCTCGGCTGTGGTGCCGTCGGCGCTGATCACAGCCGGAGCGCTGCTGATCACAGCCGTGGTCAGAGGAGCCTGGATGGTGTTGGCCAGCAGGGCGAACTCCGGATGCTTCTTCCTGATGTGCTGCACCATCTTAGTCTGAAACATGAGCGCACACAAGAGACGGTTTCTTTCAAAGAAATCAAAGGTTCGGGTCATAGTCAACTTTTCTGAAAATACAGCAACATGCAACGGAGGTTCTCTCACTGTAAGAAATATCCTATACACAACGTAGAAATAGAACTAGAATTAATTTGCAATTAACTTCCAAGTCAACACATCTGAATAAGACCTCATTAGAGTGCAAAACATTTGTATTTGAGAGGTTTTTCCAAATACAGGCATTTCCATTACTTATAACTGCGATGTTTAGGTTTCGCACGTTTCTACTGCTACTGTAAATGCAGCCCGTGTCAGCACGGACTTGTCCAGCAGGGCTGCACTCCTTACAGACCTTGCTGCTGTACTGTTTGGCACAGTGAGGACAGCAGACGGGCGCGGTGGCGATGGTGCCGGTCAGCTGGGTGTGCGTGCTCAGCATGGGGTCCGGCTCCCCGGGAGCAGCCGGACGCAGCTTCCGGATGCTAGGAGGCAGCTCTGCCCCGGGGTGGTTCTTCAGGATGTGGGATTTCCTCTTGCTGGCACTCTTGTACACCTGCACACAGAGCAGACCATCAGATGCAGCTCTGGTGGAAGGCACGTCTTCGTGGTGGTGGTGGTAAACAGACCTTGTCACAGTATTGGCAGAAGTAGTCTCTGTTGGGCTTGATGATTGGCAGCGTTAGCTCGGGCACGTCGTCGATGCGCATCTCTGGGTGACGCTTGGACAAATGATTCACCTGTGCCCAGGAAATACAGCCGAGTCAGACATCTGAAACCAGCAACCTCTTAAAACCTCTCACAAGCTCTTCTTGCTCACCAGCATTCCTCGGCGCCTGAACCCCATCATGCACAACCTGCACTTGAACATGAAGCTCTCAAAGTCGGACGAAGGCGCCCTCAGCTTCAGGCTCTTGGAGCGGTGGATCCGATCGGCCTTCTTGGCCTCTCTGTCGGGATTGTGCATGCGCTGCATGTGCTCCCGCAGCTTATCTTTCCTCTGGCATATGGAAAGACAAGAAGCGGTCACATGGTTACAAATGAACCCCCCCTCTGGACACTTTGTTTCTCAGCAGGTCCCTGACTCATCCTACCTTGAACTGCTTGCCACACGTGGAGCACAGGAAGTCCTTGCGGTCGGAGTGGCGCAACATGTGCAGGCGCAGTTTGTCAGGCCGGCAGAAGGACTTCTCACACTCTGGGCACTGGAAGACCTTCTCTGAATGGAAGCAGCGGATATGTTTCTTCACCTGAGGACGAGGGCATTCAGTCCAGTGTTACTTCACTTTATTAAAGTCATACTTTACATTTCCACTTCCCCAATAGGACAGCTAGTTTTGTTTCAGGTATAGAGATAAATAGAGCTAGATAAAGACAGACAATAAAGACATTCTGTATTGATCACCCTAAGAGGCTGCCATAGGGAAGTTTGTGCATAATCAGACAGTATCAGTCAAAAAACAATAACTAAATAATCACAAAATTGACACAACTGCTGTAACTGCTCTGAAGGCGAGTCCGTCGGTGAGACGCTGACTGACTGGCTGGCTGACCTGAATGAAGTCGGTGAATTTCTTCTTGCAGGAGGGGCAGGTGAAGCAGCCTTCGACGGCGTGCACCCCGACGTGGTCCTTGAGCAGCTCCAGCCTCTCGAAGCTCTCTTGGCAGAGCAGACAGGAGTACGAGCGGTTCTCCGAGTGCACCAGCAGGTGCTCCTCCAGGGCCGAGTCGCTCAGGAAGCTCTTGCTGCAGATGTGGCAGGACAGGCTGTAGGCCTCCCGGCCGTGCACCCGCAGGTGCTGGTCCAGCTTGTCCTTGTCCCGGAAGGCTTTCCCACAGTGGGTGCACTTAAAGGGACGGAAAGTCTTCCTGATGAAAAGGTGCTGCAGCGCTGCGTTCTACAACAGAGGAAAGACAGGGAGAGGGAAAACTAGCAGAATACCCCGAGTTTGAGAGCTGGAGACACATGAGAGGAGGGTGATCGGGGCGATGCAGTGGGCAGGAGGGGGGCACGTCCTGGGATGTCACATGAACATTTACACTATGGACAATAACAAAAGGAATCTGAACTCTGTGAGGTTTTTTTTTTTCTGCCAGCCCACCTACCTGCACATCCATCTGTGAGGGACGTATGCATTGAGGAAGAAAACACACTGGTGTGAAGAAAATCATGGCAACTACATAACAGTCTGACCCTCGTATTAAACTGCCCTTTGTATCTGGATACTTTATCAGGATGACAAGGGGTCCGGTCTCTCCTCTGGGATTACACCTGGGACTTTAAATGCCTTTAAGGTGTCTTGACTAAGACCATATCTCAAAAGGGGACGGCAGTAATGCAACTCCAGACTCTCTTTGAAAAGGACACAGTTTGATGAGTTGTTGAGTGTGAGGAAATTTTGGAACATTTGTTTGTCATTACGTTTGTTTGTCATTAAGTTTTTCCTTAAGTTAATTTCTTTACCTTTTTAAGAATTCTCAGCACACACATCTTTAACTTACTAAATCTTAAAGCTTCTTTTGAGAATGGTTTAAAGACTTGTTTTATTCAGGATTATATTATATTTATTGCCAAAGGCAGAGTTTAATAAAATATACCTTTGGTCAAAACAAATGACCCTCTCACTATCAATTATTCACCATAAACGCACCAGACTTTTTGCAGTCATATGATTTGGAAAGAGTCTGAATACCAGCGTAATTCAATACTTCATATAATCGCAATTGGGACTTTTTAAGACCAAGACACCAAACTTAATACTTACATAGACCAACAGGGCACCTTGATTTAACTAAATATTCCAGATTCCAGCAGATCAGCAGCAGGAATATGTTCAGTATGTCATACACTAAGCTGTTCTTCATAGTGTGCCATCAGAATTTACGTTTTGGGTGCTTTGCTTTAGACACAAGACATCTGGTCTTACCCGTATCCTCTTGGCACGGCGCATATCCTGAGCTGAGAGGTGGGAGTCTGACTGGCTGCTCTGGGCTGGGTCCTCCTTCAGTGGAGCAGGCAGGTCCATGCTGGAGGGAGGAGTCATGGATTCTGGCACTGGCTCCTCTGCAGGGGGTATGAGCTGGCCCTCAGCCTCCGTCACAGGCTCCGCCTCCGGCTCGATCTCCACCACCTGCAGTCCATTCTGAGTTCCCTCCTCCGCCTCCTCTCGTGGCTTCTCAGTCAGCTCTAGCAGCTCCTACAGAGAAATCAGAGAACAGAACAAGTGGAGCATTTCAGTAACCATGTGTGGATCTGTTACAGACAAGATAGATAAGATAGGTCACACATAAGATGGATACTTTATTGAACCCTCTGGGAGTTTCCCAACAGGAAATTTTAGTCCTAGTTACAGCTGTTGGAAGTGGAAGTGAGAATCAGTAAAGAGAGTGCATGCTCTAAACTAAAAGCTGTAAACTAATCTAATACAACCAGTATCTAAAACGACCAAAATGCCTCTCCTTAGGATAAGCAAAACCGCAGTGAAGATAAGGTTGGGTGGGTTGTTTTACTCTGGCCTCATCTTATGCATCTGAATGGAACATTTTGACAAATTATTCAGTTCATATTTGCTTGTGTTGAAACAAATATGTCAAAAATCTAATATTTTGTCAACAATCTAATATTTTGTACACTATGATTATAAAAAACACAACATAATTACAGATTATGCTGATAATTCACTTATTTCATTATTTAAACAATGAAATGTGGGAAATTGCATAAAATGAGTCAGTCAGCTAAAAGCTTCATCAGACACACGTCACTTACTGTTGTCTTGTCCCCACCAGCCTCTAAAGGTGGATCCAAACGCATGAATTTGGGTGGCCGTCCAGGTCTTCTCCCGGTCCCAAATCTCCTCCTGCCTCTTCCTCGGCCGCGGCCTCTGGATCTGAAAGTGGAACACAGCAGCGAGGGAGTCAGACAGGGTCTGATGTTGGATGGATGAGTAAACATAAAGAACAGGCTTAAACCTGGTGACAGAGCTCAGCTTGTCATCGTGCATGTTGAGATGCTGCTGCAGCTGCTCCGAGCTCACGAAGCGCCGGTTGCACTCGAAGCAGGGCCAGTTCTTCTCCTGCTCGCGCAGCACTGAGGGGACAGCAACAAGTGAGGATGAGAGAGCAGCGGGGATAAGACAGGGTGTCAATATCAGCCAAAGGCAGCAGGACTCACCCTTTCTCTCCTCGTCTGTGACAGCGTGGATCTTGTGATTGACAAACTCGGCATACGAGGCAGCGTACCACACCTGCAGAGGGAGATAATACAAGCTGATGCCTCATTTAAATATCCTGCTTCCACTCTCCTCTCAGCTATTTGAAGATCAGACGTGTGCTCGAAAAGTGGAAAAGCAGAGTGGCTCTACACGGGGCTGACCTTGAGCTCTTGCTTGGGCTGGATGTTCTTGATGGTCGTGTAAAATATCTCTGAGCCGTACTGATAGGCCACCAGGTTCTGCTCCAGGTGGTTCTGAGCGGGCCTCACAAACATCATCCAGTTGCAGCTGTCTTCATCAGACAGGTCAAACCACGTGTCTTCAGACTTCGCTCCGTTCTTCTCTGTATCCAGCATGCACAGCTGAGACCAGACATGAGCACAGACAAAAGGTCAGACCACATAATCGACAGTCTAAATTCACTGAGAGTGCATTCAAACGCACTAAAATATCTATGCTCCGGTCAAGGCTCAGATGAAGTAGTTCCTCTGCCTTACCTTCAGATGGATAAAATGATCCTGCAGTTCATTCTGGGGAACCAGGGGTCCCTCAACAGGACCAAATTGTGTGCGCTTTGGGATACGTCTCTTGGAGAAGACTCCACCCAGAAAGCGGTCAATGTAGAGGACTAGAGGCAGACTGGCCCGGGCCTTAGACATGACCGGCCGGTTGGGGATGGGGTGCAGCGGGCCATGCTTCAGACACACGGAGGTGTTGGCGACATTACACTCCTCACACCCTGGGAGGTCAGAAGATAAGGAACCAGTAAGACAGAATCTAAATGCTCCATACCTACAAACAAAATCTCAGCAAGTTTTTTTGTGTGTTTGCACGGAAATATTCACTCACAGAGACTGTGAGGGTTGAATGACTGAGGCTCGTGAGGTTCCCAGTCATCCATTTCGGAGTCTTCCTCCTCGTCTTCATCAGTGTCATCTGTGGAGTCTGTGGCCCCGAGGGGACTGGAGGGGGGGTCGGGCATGTCAGCCATAGAGGGCAGGGAATTGGATGCAGACAGCTGCTCCTGTGTGTTGTCGTTTCACAAAGTTAACACTCACTCGGTGCAACAATAATTTATATAAATCAAGAATTAATATAACCTTGGCTAGTTCCACACAACCACAGTATGCTTTAAATCTCACATATACATCATTCACCTGAGAAACCGGCTCCAGGATCGCTTGCGGACCATCAGCAACATTACTGAGAACGTGCAGATTTGCAGCATTCATGTTCTGTCCACTGGGCAACAAAACTGTCACCTACGAAGAACAAGACTGCATTATTTCACAGCTGAAGCAGGTAACAACTCAGAGGATGTATATAAACAGTAATTTTTACAGCAATCGATACATAATCCATCTTAGTGAGGCAACTACAGCAGGGGTAAACAAAGCAATAGCAGAGCCCATAGAGAGGCTGACACTAGTGTTACTCTATGGCCATTTAATTGTGCAATCAACAGCTACAGTTTACCTGTTGGGTGGTTCCATCCTGCTGAATGTAAGCCACTTGTGGCTGATCAGCAAATACAGCCTGAAAGAAACAAACAGTCCATACAGAATTTTACATGAAACAGATGAAAACAGCTCTTGAAGAGGTTAAACTGCAGATGTTGTGGAAATTTCTTTTTAGACAGTCTGCTCCCAGGCATAATTTTAGCTCCAATACATCACTATGCCTGAACTTCACCCATGCATTTTGCTCTGGTTGCATCTGCTTACCTGCGAGCCATCAGCAGGGTGTATATAGACCAGCGTGTGCTCTGCAGACTCCACCGAGGTGTAGGAGTTCCCGTCCGCTGTGTAAACCACCTGCTGCTGGCCCCGGTCCTCCTGATCTCCACTGTACACTATCTGGGCCACAGCACCACCTTCAAAATGCACCTGTAACATGAACGCAAACACAATACATAAAGGTTCTGACTATGGCTCATCCACACAATTCATCATATACTTTAGTGTTAGAAATATGATGTCTAGTTTAAAAACCAGGATCAGGAGGGCAGAGGGCTTCCTGGATTGTAACGTAGCTGTCCTGGGGATGGTGTAGATGGGGATCACAGACCTGCGTGTTGCCATCAGCATCACTTGTAGCAGTCTGACTCCACACAGCAGGTTCCTGTTTCGTTTCCATGGTGGCCAGAAGCCTGGCCTGACAACCAGTCACCTGTCACTTCACTCTGGAGACTGCCAGGGAAGTCTGAAAACACACACACACAGATGTATATGATTGGGGTTACTTTAACAATGATAGTGCAATATGGCTCAGTTTATAAACATGAGACTACCAGTCAGATATGCATGGAAAAACTTGGCTGTTTGTATTGTGTTTGTTTTTCTGCAGAATAAGAGCAGGTGATCACCATTGCAGGTTTTACAGTCGTGTTAAAAGCTACCTATGGAAAAACTACAGAAAGGCTGCAACAACGAGGCTGCGGCTGGAGCAGCCATTTTTGCAGCAAAGTGGTACAGGACTGGACCCTCAGGTGCAGACATTTGACGTCTTCCAGACTCTGTTTTAGATCTCGGTTTGACAGGGAGCCCTGTACACCACAATAAACCGGCGTGTCGCTCGGTGTGTGAACCGAGCGGACACACGGGACTCTCAGCGGGGGTACGGCGGAAAGCACGGTCTCCGCCGGCTCATGAGGCCGCCCTGGAATTAGCGAGTAAATGCACCCGTGGGTCGACACAAAAACCCCCGGTGAAGATCGCGACCCAGTCAACTCAGTCAGAAATGCACTTGGTATAATCAATAATAAATTCGACTCCCCCCTATTTTAACCCCGCAGGTTCTCAGTCCCAACTGGACCATACCACAAAAAACATCGGTATAGAAACCCGGGCATATACTGCACTGTAACATTAGCATTACGGCCATATAGCATTGACAGGGCCGACACTGCAACCACATATTACTCGAAATGCTTCAGGACGTGGACCCCGTCCTAACATTGTCGACAAGAGTGGTTTTGGGGCGAGAAAAGCCCGAATTATTTGTGTAGACCCACCCGTCCCCCCGTTCTAGTTGAGCCCAGCCCTTCAAGTCGGCTGTGAACAAGGAAGAACAGGCTCCATTTTGGGTGGGAGGAACAACAACAACCACAACCGAAGAGACCGAACGAAAATATATATTTTGCTACCGCTTCAGACGCAATTAAACGAGTCACACATTTAATGTAGATCAATGGAAAGACGACAGTGCAGTCGAGCAACGTAACTGACCGCGAAGCAATTCCTAGTTTTCTTACGTTTTGTGGGAAGACTGGAAGTTGTTCTTACCTCGGAATGGTAGCTGCAGAGATGGCTGCATTGCATATATTAACATAGTCTGCCTAGCAACAAGCTGAGAGCGATTTCTGATTGGTCAATATTCAAAAGATTGTTTGGAAACGCCGTCTTTATAGAATTACATCTTACATTTTTCTCTGTATATAATGTTTTAGACTGTATAAAGAAAGCCTAAATAATTAAGCCTAAATAAATATAAATAAAATACTCCCCGTCTCCCAATTGAAATAAATTCATTTTCTAAGTTGCCATACTCTACCTCGGAGTATTTTTGGAGTATTGTCACTTTGGAGTGAGCAATTAATTCCGGCTTCAGGTTTTTGTTACATCTTATCAAGAGCACACAGATCAGTCAGACTGAGATAAATTGATTAAATGGGTCATGTCTGGTGTGCTGACTTTCTGAACTCACTTCAATTGGTTAAATGAACCACGTCAGGTGTGCTGCTGTTTGGTTAGTACAAAAAAATCTGCCGAACCTGTTTTATGTACTCCAAAACAATTCAAGATGTTAGTTGCTGGAAAATAAAAGTTTAAACCAATGGTGTATAGTTACCAAATCACTGGGACTTGGTGACCTCAGGTGGTCACAGAGAGAAACTGCAGCATTAGCTTCATCAGGTTGCTGTTGATACAGGTAGGACAGTACAGTCCTCCTTCCAGTGAATACTTTCAAAATACAGTGTAAAACGGAAGCACAGTAATAATACCTATGAAAAGTCAGAAGTGTGTTTTTGTATTGGAAGTGCTCAACTCTCTTCAAGTATGTAAGGACCTGCCGGTGGTACTTGTCAGGTAGTTAGATAATGAAAGATTCTCTTCCCTACTTTATGAAATGATGAAATACAGACAAGAACCAAATGACAGTGAGCGCCACTGTCCAGTCACCTCCCTCCTTTGTCTCCATTTAGTTATCCACCTCTTCTCTGAGGAGAAGCAGCTTTTTAAAGCCTTTAATGTTCACATCTGAGCACTGTGCCTGAAGGCTGAGCTGAACCACCTTGCGGGGAAAACAAATTTCAGCTGTACGTACTTGCAGTTTTCTTCCTTGTTCCCTTCTGACTATAAAAAGAATCACGAACAGACTTTGACCAGTTCTCTGTGGTCCTCTGTTACCAAGGGAGCTAACACACAGACTTCAAGCTCTGCTGTGTTTTTACCAGAGGTGTTTTTGCCGCATCTTGGGATCAAATTGACATGAAATTGGAGTTGTTCTGACACGTCTAGTTGCTGTTTCAATAAACACTCTGAGAGCTTTGCCTGCAGCAACAACAGCATTTACATGAGCCTCTTTTCAATATGGTGCCAGAGAGAAATGCAAATGACAATCCAGACGGCTAGGAGACATGATTTACAACCAGATGGTCAAAGAAAAGTACTCCTATGCCCTTTGTCACCTTCAGTCTTTCAACTCATAATATCCGAAATATTTTTGTGGATACATAATGAAAGGAGACAGGCTATTCTCACTAAATCACAAATTAAATTAACTGCACATTATGTAACAGCAAGCTGAAGTGGACAAAGGATGCTCATTTAAAAGCTTTATTTACTTTTTTGGGACCATGACTCTCTTGTGTACAGTAAACATGTCCCTTTCATTTCTGCCTAATGGCTGACACTGTTGTGCCCTCTTTTTGTAGTATTTTTAGTACAAACAGTTTTCACTGGGGTGAGTCATGAGTGCAGCGGTGATTTGAGATGTAGTCTTTTATATTTACACAGAGTGAAACCCTAATGCTAAGTCTCATCTTCACGGTGTTCTCATATTCAGCTCAGCTGCTCATACATTTGCTGCAGTAACAGAAAGTACTTATTCACAAATATAAGTCATCCTTTTGTCAGGAGCCTCCTAATGTTAATATTAAATGGCAAAATAAATCAGGTTTTCTTGTCAGTCTACTGACTGAAATTTTGTATGATCACTGTTTTAAAAATACTGTGTATTTCATACATTGAAGTATATTTTGCTGTGAATATATTGTCTTGTATTGTACTCATTAGAGCTAAGTAAGAGTAAGAAAGCAAAAAATACTATATCTATAGTGTTTTTTATGATATTCTATATCCATGGAATTATCAATTAATGTCTTTATACAATACTATCTATAAATATAACTATCACTTATTATTTATTATAGAATAGGATATGCCTTTTTTCATCCCATGAGGGAATTTCAAATTTTATGATCATCACTGAAAATGTTGTTGTTGTTGATGATGATAATTTTAATTATAATAATGATGATATTGATGATGCGATGTTGATGATAATGGTGATGATCATTCTGTTGTTTATGATGACGACGTTGACGATTATGATGATTTTAATTATGATAATTTCGATGATGGTGATAATAATTATTCTGATGATAGTGACGATGATGAAGCTGTTGGTTATGTTAATGTGATGATGATGATGCTAATGATGATGCTGTTGACGTTCATATCGTTGTTTTGGATGATATTTTGCCGTAATGATCACAGTTTTAATTGTGCGTTCAGGTGTGTTCCCACAGACAGTCACCTGGTGGCGCACTACACTGCGTGTGTGTGTGAGTGAGTGAGTCGGATGAGGCAGGGGAGGGGGCGGACGGTCGAGGCGCAGCACACACACACTCTCTCTCTCTCACACACACACACACGCTCCCTCACACACACTCTCAGGCTCCAGAGCAGAGCGACAGTCGGGCTGCTCCAACATTTTCCGCCGAGCTCTGGAGACTAAACAAGCCGGGCAGGACTCACTGCTCCCGGCTACAGTCTCAGGCATTTTCCTCCGCAGGACTTGTCCCGCTCTTCATCCCGCCGGACTCTTCCTCTCGCTCTCTCTCTCTCTTTCAAACACACACACACATACAGACATCGATCTGAGGATTTAAGTTGTTTGCTGTAGCGGACTCGGAGATCCTGGAAGATGGGTTCAGTCCCGGCCATATCGGTCCTGGTTTTGGGCATCGTGGTTCCAGCGCTGGCCGGATACATTGAGGTATGTGATCCAGTTTTTCCGTTCTTCTCTGGTTCTGGGATTAGAAAAAAAATAAAACCGTGCAGAGCAACACAACAACGTGGTTTTCTAACCTTATAGGCCTGCGCCTGCTGCGCATGAGGCGTTCACGGCACAGCTGTGTGTGTGTGTGTGTGTGTGTGTGTGTGTGTGTGTGTGTGTGTGTGTGTGTGTGTGTGTGTGTGTGTGTGTGTGTGTGTGTGTGTGTGTGTGTGTGTGTGTGAGAGACAATCCTGAGCCGATCCGTGTGTGTGTCTGTGCATGTGTGTGTCCTGGCGGGGAATAATGAGTGTGTGTGAGAGGTGATCCTTGAGTGCATGTGTGTACCCTAAGGTGATCTGTGTGTGGTGTGTGTGTGTGTGTTATACATACACAAACACACTCTCTCTCATTCTCTCATTGATTTCAGGTAATATTAATAACTGCATAAGTCTTCACATTGATTCCTCCTCCGGCTGGAGGGCAGGTCCAGGTGTTCAGAGGCCACGAGACTGATACAGTATCAGCTCCTGTTAAACATTAATGGGGCTGCGTTCAGGTGCACTTCCTCTGCACTGATTTCATTTGGTCGCTGGTGTTTGAGGGCCGCAAGGGTCTGGAACATAAATCCAGGCAGGTTTTTCTTTTTTTTTTTTTTTTTTTTTGCTGCAGTGGATCCCAAACAGGATCCTGCACCAATGTTGTGTTTTCTTTTTCTAAGCAGAGCAGAGAGGAAATCCTCAAACTCCATCTTTTTCCTGTTTTTCCTCTGTCCTCTGGATTATGGTCTGAGCCACCAGAGAGTCAGTTTGTTTGATCCGAATGGCTACAGTGTTGATCTTGCTCTGCACACACACACACACACACACACACACCTCACCTGCTTCACATTTCATTTACCAGTTACTGTCCCTGGACACAGATGCCCGCAGTGTCAGACATGTCTCTATGTGTCATAGACTAACAATGCAACCATTTTCACATCAAACAGCACACACACCTCCTCTTCCTCCTCCACCCCACCCCAGAGCAAACACAAGTGTTCCTGCTTGCTGCTGAAGCAACCATGACAAAACATTTTAACAAGACGTCTCGTCCTGGCTCACAGACTGTTTGTCTCTCTGCTGCGTTTGCGACAGAAACCCTCGGCCATTTTGAGGCAGGATTGGCTGGCATTGTGTGTGTGTGTGTGTGTGTGTGTGTGTGTGTGTGTGTGTGTCTTTGTATGTGTGGAGGGGAATAATGGTTATGATGTCCGGGACAGAATCTACTCTCTCTCTCTCTCTGTCTGTCTGTCTGTCTCTCTTTGCTCTGCTGTGATTATTTGCCTCCTCAGTCACTGTGTCCTCACTGCACACACACACACACACACACACACACACACACACACTCTGGTCGATACTCTACAGACTCTCCCCAGATGATTAATGGATGAAATCAATGAATTTTCCTGATCAGTCACCCAGATTAAATTGAGAAATTTATGGTGGCTGCCGTACGCCCCAACTGCGAGACTCCTGTGGTTTGATCGATGGCCACCCTGAGGGACAGGGTGGTTTTCTGCTCTTGATCTGACACGTTGGAGACCTCACGGTGAAGCGAAGGGCCGAGGTTCAAACCTTCTCCTTTAAGGAAACTTAAGACTTGGACTGAGGAGAACAAACCAATCTTGTTGTGCAGCAGATTACTGCGTCGGTGCGATCTGATTTCAGCGGGTGAACGTTGACTCTGGGTTGACGGTTCAAACTTGTTTTTCCAGGATCAACTTAGCAACCGACCAGTGGAAGGAAACCAAGGACACAGCTCTATTCGTGAATCCGTTTCTCTCACGTATTTCCAGGCGTAGTAGCTGTGAAATATATCTACTCACTCCCACACCCCGACACCAAGCAAATCTTAACATTTTGAATGAAGTTCACGTTTTTCACCCTCGCTGGGTGTTTTGTCTGTACAGTACACTGTGAGTGACATCACCGTGGACCCCTCAGCTGTGTAAACCTCCTGGTTTCGGCAGATACCTGCGAGGGAGCCACACTGTTAGCTCGTTGTTTCCTCAGCTGTGATCCCCCCCCACCACACACACACACACACACACACACCTTCCTCCACTCACATCTGAGCATCTTTACAGTCTGCGGTGTGGCGCCTCACCCTCCCCTCTGAAAGTTTCGTTTCTGATTTGTCGATTTCACACACTTGTGTGTGCCGAAGCCTCAGCCGAGCAGCTGCGTCCTCTCTGGAGCTGGCTGGAAAAATGTGGCGCAGGCTGCGTCCCACCCAGCGGGTTCACGCGGAGAGTTGCATCACGCCGAGGCATTCGCTGATACGGCTCCCACCGGATTAATGGAATATGGACGATCTGGAACAGTTAATGCATTCGGTACATTTTATTCTCCGCTGACTTAAGCAAGCGGAGATTATCACAGCCCATGACACACAGAGTAAAAAATGAGTGTTACGCAACAGGGAGTCAGATTTTTATTTATTTATTTATTTATTTTGTGCTGGTCCAAATATCCCAAGATGTGTTGCTTCATCTCATTGGGCCTTGAATGAATGGGCGTATCTTCCCCCAAACGTGTGCAAGAAGTCCCAGCTGCATGATAGCGATGGATGAGCACATCCAATCCACCGGGAAAAATCCTGAGATATACCTGCACGCGCCAGGATGAACCGAGCCACAGCACTGTGCTGCTGTGCTTATTGCTCTCTTGTTGCAGTCCTGTTGCAGCAGCATTTTTTGCTCCCCTCTTATCATCCAGAAAGTGTGTGTGTGTGCTTATAGGCAAGCCCTAACATTAAACTGGCCTCCTGTGTGTGTGTGTGTGTGCTTGCTGTGGATATGGGCTGATAGCGAACAATTGCATGTGAATGAATGCCCCCAGTCGGCTGTGATTGTCAGGGCGGGTGCTGTGGAGGGCTGAATGATTCTCCATGAGGGTCTATTGTGTGGCGGTGAAAAGCCGGGACAGCCCCAGGAGTCGTTAGCACACAGAGGTGATGGAGATACGGAGCAGAGACGGGGGCGGAGGTTGCTGACGGTTCACTCCTGCCAGTGAAAAGGAGCCCGGGACAACAATCGGCGGCCCCCGCGTGTGATGATAATCTGTCAGAGCGTGGCTGCTTGTGTTGTTGTGGTTGGCTGGCGGAGGACAGTTAAAGCCGTCTGCAGGCTGCCTCCTCTCGCGCTCCCTAAGCTGCACACGTCGACCCTTTGACCTTCCACGCCGTGCCCTGTCAATCAGGGCGCTAGCAGCGGCGTGTGCGCCATCGGAGCAGGATCGGGCTCGCTCGCCCTTGAATTTGTAGATTAGTGCCTAAAACCTTGCTTTCAATTGTCGGGACAGCCCCACATCCCGGCGAATCCTCTTAGCGACAAGAAACACTCAGCGCTTATAGAACTGCGAAGGGAAAGGTTCTAATCCCAGAGCCGCGCTCGCTTAGTCAAACGCTCGCTTTCCAGGCCGGCTTCAGAGTGAGTCACCTGCGGAAAACTTCAGCGGCGTACGCTCCGCTCTGAGCTATGATCGATGCACTGCTGAAGCGAGGCTGTGAAGTCGGGCCGAAAAAAAGCGATGCGAGGGCTAATGGTTTTTCTAGATGAATCTGTGAGTTGTCTGGTGGGAGTAATGGTGTAAATGATGATTCATGTTTCACAAAACCCAAGTTGAAGTCCGCAGACGCCTTGTTCTTTCCAGGCCTTGAAGGTAATTCAGTTCGCTGAGATAGAGGAGGAAATAAACTGGGAAAACATCCTTATTTTGGAAGTTTAGATCAAAGAATTCTAACTCCATTTATCAAAAACTTAGCAATCAACAGTCAATTAGCCCTGCATTGGACTGGCGACCTTTCCAGAGTGTATCCCCGGCCTTCACTTTATACTCTCCATAAAGTCATCAAATACCTCTTCGTTTCATCCAGACCTCAGAAATTCGTTAATTTGTTCACTTTTAAGAGGCTGATTCGAGAGAATTCTGACTTCATGTCTGCGCTCATATCGACTTTATCCTTCATGAACCTATTTCTTGATTATTTCATCAGCCGGTGATTAACCGATTAGTTGCTGCGGCTCGAGGATTGAGTAACAGCCCTTCCTCCTCTGTGTAGTTTTCCTCCTCCCAGCCTGTTCCATGTCTCCTGGAGCATCTCCATCCTCAGACAGACAGACAGACAGACAGACACACTCTGGGCTCATCCCGGGGATTTAAAATCGAGAGGCCTCATCAGGCGAGCCTTGTTCTCACGATGCCAGGCTTTGTCTCCCAGGCTCTGCGTGCGCTCTAATTATCCTAAGCGAGAGGAGTTGCCTCCCTTTTCCTTCCATCCTTTTTCCTTTTTTCTTTCTTTCGCGACTGGAGATGCGTGTGGAAATGTGCGTGTGTGTGTGTGTGTGTGTGTCCGTGGCTCGGCTCATCACATATTTAGTCGGTTTTCTCTCTCTGGCTGTGCGGCGAACAGGTTCACATCCCCTCACTGGTGACTGCACATCGCTGAAGTTGCACCAGGCTTGCCGCCATATGTAGGTCAATCTGCATCGCCTCGCCAATCCAAACCCCTCTGCCTGCACACACACTGCCACCGCTACACCTGTGTGTGTGTGAGTGTGTGTGTCTGTGTGTGTGTGTGTGTGTGTGTGGCTGCAGCAGAATTCCTTTGTCAGTTTATGTGCCAGAGTGCTCAGGAATGCGTAGCCCGAAGTGCAAACGGCCCGTTGCATTGTGCTGCAAGTGGCTCTCTTCCTGGGGAGGGAGGGAGGAAGGGAGGGAGGGAGGGAGAGAGATAGATAGAGAGAGAGAAGGAGAGAGAGAGGGGCGAGTTCAGTAGACAAAAACATCCCCTTTAATCCCTATGAAAGGAGCCCTGCCATTTCAGGCTTTATTTTTTAATGTGTTTTCTGTTGGAGAATGAGAAGGCAGTCAATGTAGGTGGGTTAAACCCTGTCACCCTCCCTTCTCACTGTGTGTGTGTGTATGTGTGTGTGTGAGAGAGAGAGAGGGAGGGAGGGAGGGAGTGTGTGTGTCCCTGTAGCTCAGTGAGTCACTCTCGCTGCTTGGGTTTTTCTCCCCATGAATAAAATATCTGGAGCTCTATCTGTGAGTTCCAGAGCTGCCGTTCCTCTGGCCGTCTGTCTCTGTCCCTGTCTGTCCATATGTGACTAAGAGTGTGTGTGTACGTGTGTGTGTGTGTGTGTGCGTGTGCCCTCCACTCCTTGTCTCATCCAGGTGTGTATCCATGCTTTTTGTATGATCAGTGAGTCATATGCAAGCTTGGGCGAGGCCTCCTGTTCTGATTTGAGTGTCTTGAGTGTGTGTGTGTGTGTGTGTGTGTGTGTGTGTGTGTGTGTGTGTGTGTGTGTGTGTGTGTGTGTGTGTGTGTGTGTGTGTGTGTGTGTGTGTGTGTGTGTGTGTGTGTGTGTGTGTGTGTGTGTGTGTCGCTGAGTGAAAGAACACGGAGGCAGTCAGTGAGGAATCAAAGAGCCAGCTCAACTTTGTGCCAGGCATTGTTTTCCCCCCGCTGTTTGCATGCTCAACTGCACTAGAAAATGTAAAAGCATAAATTACTCAAGGGCTTCTTCTTCCTCCTCCCCTTCTCTTCCTCTTTTTTTTGTATTTTTTTGTTGCTCTCCTTTGAACCCGGCATCAAATGAATTTAGTTTCTCGTGTCAAACACGAGCAGCTAAATCGGACCCTGTTTTCCAAACCTTGCTCATAATTGATATGTCCTCTCACGGTGCTTCTGTTGGTTTGTTTCAGTGTGAGAGCGGGTCTGTCTGTGTTTATTTGTGTCTTTATGTATCATATGTCTCTGTCCTTATTTCCTCTGGCTGTGCGTGCAGCAGTCCGGACAGCCATTTCTGGCTTTTTATTATGTCACAGTCGGAATACATGGGAGATGCGATTGGACGCGCGTTGCAGCCTCAGTGTCTATTTTCTGCTGTTGTTTGGAGAGTCCTGTTTGACTCCTCGCTCGCTCTGTCTGCAGACCCAGGTCTAAACCCAGAGAGGAGGTTGGTTGCTCGAGAGGCAAATCGTAGTGACTGGCAGGCTGCCTTCCTCGCTGCGATATCTCTCCGTTTCCCTGAAGGAAAAAAAAAAAGACAAAAAAACAACGCTGCACAAACACTCTCCACTACCAGAGAAAAGGGAGTGTGTTAGTTCAGCGGCATCCTCCTTCATATCCCCTGCAGTGGAAATGGTTCCATCCACACTGGAGCATGGACTCTCCTTTTTTTTCCCCTTTCCTTTCCCCCCTCTTCATCTTCTTTCTTCCTCAGGAGAGTGGGGAGGAGGAGGAGGAGAGAGAGGGGGGGCAGGGGGGGGAATGAAAATGTCAGAACGGTAAAAGATAGAAGCAGTGCAGTGTAACTGTATCCCCCCAGAGAGAGCCCTGTACTGCTGCCGCCGCTGCTCCTCCAGCTCTGTGTCGGCCCTGTTAGCAGCCTGTCTGATGCAGCACTTTCTCAAGGAGAAGGTGGCCAAGGACAAGCATCAGCGCTGCACGGCGGTCCGCAGGGGACGGCAGCCCAGCGCCGCCGAGACTTCACCTACAAAGGAGGGGAAGCTACCGTTTCACCTTGGCCCCCCCAACAGATTCTTTTTCCCTGAGAAAGGACGTTTCCTTTGAGTCTTTCCGATTCATTTATCTGCTCTGTGCCTACATTTTCCCTGGGCTTTCCAAAGCGTGCAAAAGAACTGGGGCTGCAACAAATGAGAATGTTTTCATAGTAGGTTTTTAAATGAGTTTGTCTATACCCTCACCTCGATGACATCCAATTTTCTGTCACAGAGACTGAAGAAATCAGAGAATATTCACATTTAAGATGCTAAGATCAAACAGTCTTGACCTAATTTCTTTCATTCCTTTTCACAATAAAGAAAGCTCATAATCGATTGTTACTGGTTAATAGTTGATTAGTCAACTAGGTATTGAAGCTCTATAAGGAACACGATCACATGTCAGGATACAGATTCACTTCAGTGTCACACTGAACAGAGATAAATCAGTAAATGAGAGAGTGGTACAGGATGCCAGAACAAAAACTATAAAGACAGCTTGCTGGAGGTTCTGGTGACAGAAATGACAAAAGTAATAATAGTGATGATCATGAATGATACATTTACAGCTGTTGTCCCATATTTGGAGAGCACAGACAAGATGTAAGTCTGTGTTCCACTTTTTCTCTTTTTTTTGTCCCTCTGCCATCTCTCAACAAACAAAATGTTCCCTCGAACCTCACACATGCGTCACTGTCCATATTTCTTGTATGACATCAGGCCTTTGTTTTTGTTTAGGAGCTTCAGGTTCACTCCAGATTCTAGTCGTGCGAGGAGTGCCTCGACCAAGCATCGATTCCTTGTGTTGTCACTGCCGTCATATGCCTGAAGGATGAGATAGACAACTGAATCTTGTATCCAAGCACAAAAAGACTGAATGTACTTCTGTCCAAAACGATTTCGGTTTCTCCCCGTATTTATCTTTAAGCTCCAGCCTTTGTGCTCTGTAATTAATTCAGTGAGAGGTGTTCATGCATGATGAAAAGCTTAAGCCTACAGATCCTCTTCCTGCCGTCACACGAGCAATAAAAGGAGGGGGGTTACGTATTGTTTCGTTTTCGAGGAAGGAGGCAACATATGAATGAGCGCGAGAACCCGGCTGCACATAATTTCCTCAGTTCAAAATAGAAAAAAAAAAAACCTCCAGATGATGGAGCGGAGGAAATTACCAGAGCGGGGTGTTAGCTGCAAAAACCCAGGGAAATGAGACACTTGGAGACACTCAGAGGCGCTGCCACACGTTTCATTTCTTTGAGAGCAGGAGCAGTTTTATCACGCTGAAACAAGAACCCCACAGGAGTCGGGCGGGGGGAAACAGATCTTCACCTCTGGTTCTGTAGTCGAGAGCTCGCAGAAATGTGAAAAGTGCTTATCTCAAGGTGCATGACGACTTCCTCAGGTGGCCGCGAACCAGAGAGTTTAACCAGAGAAAGGCTGGAGAAGCGGCAAACAGGTTGGCGCCCTTGTTAATCTCCACTGATGGATGAATCCACAAGTTGTTTGTGCTATGGACTGTTTTCTCTCTTGTTACCTCCCGGCCTCGGCGAAGGCATCTTGTTTAGCATGCAGCACCACTCCTCCCTGCTCCCGGATCAGGCGGCGGCTGAGCGATGACCCTGATGCTACCCTTGTAGCGTCTCTCTTATTAATTCCCTAACTAATGACCAGTAGAGGTTTCCATTATCTGTCACAAGAACTCATTATGGGATCATTTGCTTTGAAACATCCGTGGGAAATGACTCCGGGAGCAAACGGCTGTTGCGTGGATGGGGGGGGGGGGGGTGCTGTCAGACCACCATTGGAGATCGTGTGTAAAGTTTGCGTTGCAGCCATTCCCAGTTTCCCATAATGGGGCCCTGAAATTGCACTTCCATTACATGGCTGCGGCTCGGCGATGCCACAGCCGTGCACCTCTATCAGCCATTTTGATCTGAGATAAAACCCAATCAGGCGCTCCGGAGAATTCCATTAGTTTGATGAGATATGAATATAGCTGCGAGCGCAAATCTGAAATAGTCCGCTGTTTTCAGACAAACCCATTAAAAGTCATTTGATCTTCTGCAGCTAATTATAGAGCGTTCAGAGCAGCCTCGCCGCCTCCACCGGGCTCCTCCCCCTCCATTCCCCACCTACCCGTCCGTCATCGCCCGCATCCCGTCCTTATGTTTCAGGAACCTATTTAGCATCGCCGCGCTATTATTGAGCTGACAGGCGGACACTCGTCCTCGTCGTTACAAGGGCACCGGGGGTTCGTCCGCCTCAGAGTCGCTGTCATTTGGCAGCAATGAGCGATTATTTTCTCAATCGATCAGTTGTTTGGTGCATAAAATATTGATCTGTATTTCACAAAGGCCAAGATGAAGTCCTCAAATACCTTCTACCTCGAATTATTTGTGCATCAATTGATTGGATGTCTGGTCTATAAACATGGAGCATAATGAGTCCTTAAAGTGGTCTTGTCCAGACCGTTAAGCCATTTGTTGTCACAGCAGACAAAATAAAGCAGAAAATATTCATATTTTAGAAACCTTTATCAGGGAATGTTGACTCAAAAAACATTTCTTTCATGAACAAATCGACTTGTCTGTGATTAAAATAGCAGTCAGTTATATTATTTTCAGTCGATTCAAGACTGAAAGAAAAACCTCTTTCTACTATTCCTCCATTATTCTCTTTAAAAGCAGAAAAAGAGCAGCAACAAAGATTTGAAATATATAATATGAACACCCTCTAAAAATAAGATATCATAAGAGACAATTTCAAACTCTATTCAATTGATATATGGCTTGCTCTATGATAATATTGTGCAGGAATAATGAAAGTTGTACTTGTAGAAACTGTACTGAGTGATATTGCGCAGGTGATCTTAATGATGTTGCAGAGAGATTCAGTGGTTTTTTACGCAGCTCTTCAGAGAGCAAGGTCGCATCGCTTTCAGGCTGCGTCTCCTCCATCCAAGACATGAGTGATTAGCTGTTGGCCTCCGCCCGTCCCACTGGAGTTATGTTCCTCCCTTCACTGATTGAAATCCCTCCCGACGAGTGGCGGAGGGAGGGCAGAGCGGGGCTTAATGACAGATAAGCATATCTACATTACATCCATCATTTACCCCCCTCCCCACCCCCCCCGCCCCCACTAAAGATGCCCTCCCAGTACGCCGCCCGCAGCATCAAGGCTAATGCAGACATGTGGGCCCTGTCTGTCGTTCCGCTGCTCCGGGTGTCTGCAGGGGAGAAACCGGAGCGTGGATGTGTGCAATCAGAGCACAGATTCATTTAGAATCAGCCTGGGTGGTCGGGGAGGGCGGCAGTGCACGCTGGGAGCAGAGTCAAAGTGGTAATCAGAGTCGGGTTCGATGTTGTCACAGTAACTGCAAATTGTATTACAGGCTCGCACGATGGCAATGAGAAACGGTTTTAATATTTAATCTGGATTTAATATTCATAGATTTAATGTTTTTATCGACCAATGTGATCTCAAAAAACGAGCCCAAATTCCCGTAGAGTCACCTTCACTGGGCTTTTATTGTATCGCACACCAGAGGGCAGATGATAGATGTGAGTGACAAAACACTCGACCTGATGCAAAACATCTAGAACAATTCATGAAAATCATCTGTGATACATAGTTATTGTCTCATGGTACATAATCAATTTCTCTGCTGTCAACATAGAAGCTTTTACAGCCTTGTTACAATCCTGTTTTGAGGTTTGGGAATATCACGGTCCATTTCGACACAGATCTAGCACCCTTTCATTCTTACCTGCCAACCACTCTGACTGGCTGTCCCGCCTGCCACGAACATGGCTTCAGATCCCTTGTTAAACATCTTAGCTTCTCGGTTTGTTGCCCTTCACTAATTGGAGCTTTGCTGCAGCTATGGAGCGAAGCGTCCACATCAAGTCTTATATCTTGGAGCCAGAATCAGGAGGAATCAGAGAAAAGCTAAGACACTGACATTTCACCACAAACTTCATTATAAAGTGCTCCCACACGGTCATGCATCTCGTATGTCATAAGAGCTGCATTTCACCATGCAAAATCTCTACATCAGTGAGGACGTGATGATGCTTTTGGACCTTGCAGACATTTTCAGCTAGGACTAGACCAGAATGGTTTTTCATTCTCTGCTTTCTTTTCCTTTCAAATGTGTTGTGGCGTGCAGCGTCGATCCCACGGTATCTTGCAGGTGGTTAGAAGGTCAACAGCGTCCTTCTCCCTCCTGGCATTCCCATGCATTCTGGAAACTTTGTCCTTGGTGTCACTCCGTCTCGTCCCCCCCTCTGGCTGCTCTCCTCCTCCGGCCTCGCCACAGTTCCCGCTGCCTTGTAGCGACTGGACGCGATATTTCCATGTTGTCCTTGAAACTGTTTTTCTCCGCCTGCTCTCAATGTCAGCCCCCGCTGAGCAACCCCCTCCCCACCACCACCAACAGCTCACCCTCCTCTTCCACAGCTCCTCTGATTTACACACACTGTTCCTCCTCTGCTCCTCTCTCTGCACCACAACACACATTTTAGAACAAATTGGCTACTTTATGTCTTTCTTTGTTCCCTGGAACATTTTGTCCTTGTGCCTTTCCTCACCTCCCTCTCCCATCTCCATTACACCTCTCACCTCCTGCTCCTCCCCTGGCTTCCCTAATTTCTCTTCTGCTTGCTCAACAATTACGTGCTCATTAGCCGAGGGAGAGCAGGCAGCTGAGAGAGATGTCAGTGACAGGGCTGCAGGCCTGGCTGAGGTGCCCTGATACTGCTCCTTTATTGACGAGTCTGCCTGCCTGTCTGCTCGCCTGCCTGGGCCCGGGGAGCGCCCGCATGGCGCTGCATGCTGATGAGTGGAGTCATCCAGCAGGAAAATGAAAGAGCGGGAGTGGGAATGACAGATGGAAGGAAGCAAGGAAGGAAGGAGGCAGGGGGACAAAAAAATGATTATTTTCGTTGTAGAAATTCTGTCAGTTACTCAATCAATTTATCAGATCGTTGTTCAGTTTCTAAAATGATACAAAAATGATAAATAGTTGCATCCTGTTTCATTTTGACCTAGATAAGATAAGGTATTTAAGGTGAAGGATTGCTATGGTCCAGTGGTTAAGGATCTGGATTTGATCACAGGTCACTGCCAAGCCACTCACATCCATTGAGAACCTTGATCATCCATGGGTTGTTTTGTAGTTTTGTACTCGACAACATAATATTTTTAAAAAACTGACATCTGAGTATTTTGATTTAATTTCTTAAAAGCGTTCTCAGAAAAGTGTTGTAAATGCTTAAATTCACTGTCAAATTTGTCGAAGGAAGGAAGTGTGGGAGGGAGGGAGGAATAAAGGAAGGAAGGGAAGGAAGGATGTAGCACTGTGTTCTCACTCTACTTTGTGGGTAAGAGAAGGAAGAGGAGCAGGAGAGAGTGAAGTGAGCACAGGTCATTTCTTCCAAATCCCCTCTCCTCAGCGGCAGAGATTAGGCGGCTGCGCTCTCTTCGGCGGACGAGAGAGAGACACAGAGAGGGGAAGAGAGAGAGGGAGAGAGGCAGGCTGCTGCATCTAATCCTCCTCTTTTAAACTGCTGAGAGTGCAGAACAAAGTGGGGAAAGAGTCAGCGTCCACAGAACGCGGGGCAGGCAAAACACAGGCCCCCGGTTCAAAACAAACTGAGCCCCGTCTAACAATCGCCTAAGCCCTAAATCTCCCTTGTAGCCGCTGCCAGCGCCGAGCCCACCACAGAGTGTTTCCCGCCTCTCTCTCTCTCTCTCTCGCCTCCCACCCCCTCACATCACCTGAATCTTCCACGGGAAACTGTCAGTGAAACGCCGCCCCGGCTGCACCCCATTAGCATCTTAGCCGCGGTCGTGACGGAGCTCATGGCAGCGACACACACTCGCACGCTGGGTGCGTGCACTCACTCAGAGGCGCTGCTCATCCCTCTCTACGGTTTGATAGACCTCCCAACCAGCACAGAGAGGCTTTTAATAAATGGACAGGCAATGGGCAATTTAATCATGCTAATGTGTATGTTGCAGTGGGCGGCTTATCGGCTATTTGATCTCCATACAGGCTCAGAGCAGAGTGCTGGGAGCACAGGCTCCAGGAGGAAGAAACAAATGTGTGTGTGTGTGTGTGTGTGTGTGTGAAAGCCACGAGCTGGTCGTTCGGGGCAGAGGAAGACACAGGTGTCTCATTACTGGTGTGGGAACCAGACAAGTCGAGTTTGATCAAGAATATGAAGCGGAGGCTGCAGAGTTTAATATTGCGCCTCTGATTGTTTAGTCAGCACACAGCTGTGGTAGGAACACCGGTTTTATCAGATTCTGCTCGTCTTTTACACTGTTTTCTCGGGAGAAAACATGGTTTGTTTGAAGCCGAGTTTAAAATGGCACAAAATGTTGATCTAGTCTTTAAGTTTTGCCACAAGATTCGAACACCTTCAGGTGGTACAAAGCAACAACATCTCAGGATCTGACTGGTCAGTTGCGTTGGAGCTCCTGGGCCCACACTCATTATTACCTTGTTGGAACAAACTGTAAAAAGTCAAGGGGCTGGTTCTCATATAGCACTTTACTAGCCACACAAAGCTTGCTACAGACAAGTCACATTCTCTCATTCACACTCATTCATACACTGGTGGCTGATGCTACCCTATGAGGTTCATCTGCTTTAACCATTCACACTCACTCCCATCTGTTGACACAGCATCAGAGGGAATTTGGGGTTCAGTATCTTGCCCAAGGACATGCAGGCTGCACCTGGCTGGGGTCACCTCAGCACAACAATTACAATGAGTCAATACCAGATGGACCTCTCTGACTCGCTTTACCAAACGAGGTAATGAAGACAACAGGTTTGAATCCAATTAAAGACGGAGACGTCCAAGACAAAGGGAACTGGGGCGACGTTTGTGCCAAGCGGGTTTTGGACCGAACGCATTGTTTGACTCTGTGACGAGGTTAGCTTGTCCCGGCTATTTTAGTCGTAAACATCTGGCACAGTGATGTCAGGAATGTAATCCGCTCTAGACCACGTGGACGGTAAGCCAGGATAGAGAGGGCTGAGAGGGTCGCAGCTCACATGGCTCTGAGGGCGAACCACACGCCTAGAGATAGAGAAAGAGAGAGAGAGAGGCAGGTGGGTGAACACAGATGGTCGAGAGAGGAGATGGGCGTGCAAACAGTTGTCCTGAGTGCTCTGAGTGAGCGGAGATGAAAGCCGGGAGACGGACGACTGAGGCGTTTGCTCATGCAGAGAGCTTTTAGCGGCCGAGGAGGAGAATGTGCGATTGTGCCGACGCCGCGAGCTCTGCAGAGGAGATTTCCAAAACCTCCGGTTGCTGAGCTGCACAGCTGTGACGCCGCCGAGGCCGAGAGCACGTTCACCTGAAAATGGATGGCAGCCGCGGCAGTCCTCGGGCCATTAGAGCAAAATGAAACGCAATTATCTCCTTCCTGCAAGAAATAGTTTTATACTCCAGCGCCTTATTTATGCAATCGTGCACCTGCGTAGCTTAGCAACTAAACAACAAGCTCTGGGTGAAACCTCGCCCTAATTATCCCTTTATCGCAGTCGCAGCACACGCTTATCAGCTCTTTCTCTTTTGACTGATTACCGTGTGAGAACCATGCCTTCCAGCCTCACAAAGTGCAGGAATTTGGTCACATTTATTGGCTCAAAGTCTGTCTCTCTTCTATCAGAACTGCAGTGATCAGAAAGAGAACGAGGGCTGCAACGAGCTAGTTTTGTAGCTGATTGAGCTGTCACATAATTTCTCGATTGATCGATTAGTTATGTTGTTTATAAAATGACACTGCAACAGTGAGGACATTCAAGGACATTCAGTGCTTTGTCACAGTGATGAATAGGATTTAACAAGCAGAGATCATAAAATATTTACTTAATTACTTAAGGTCTCTTTAAATGCTTAATCTGACCAATCTGTCAGTACAATAGTTGTGTTGATTCATAGTTGAGAAGGGTTGCAGCTCTGAAGAGAGCCACGCTTTTGAGACACTGGTGCTATTTTTATTTCTCTGCTTTTGAAGCTGTTGTGACAGCTCATTGCTGCTGCCCTAGGAGGGACGAAGATCGAAGCTCCATGATGGACGATTATTGAGATGAAGCAGCGGCGGCAGATCGCAGAGTGCGTGTTCGCCTGGCTGTTCCCCTGCCTCGCCTCTCGCCTTTAGTCCGTCTCTGCTCCTGCGCTCCTCTCGCCTCCTCCTCGACGTCTCTTGACAGTGATTGGACTAACGAGGAAGCTGTAGTCAAACCCCAGCTCCTCGCTTGACGTTTCTCTTCCTAAATTTGGCAGCATATACGGCAAACCGTACAGCCCGGACTGAGAAATCGAAACAAATTTGCTCCCCCCGCCCCCCGGCTTCCTCCTCTCCCTTCTCCTCCTGTACTTCCCAACCAGCCAGAAATAAACCTGCTCTGTAGCTACTTCACCAAACCAGGTTGGCAGGCGAAGCCACACAAGGTGTTCTGATTGTTTTTGGAGGACAGACCCCCAACCCCACCCGCCTCCTCCTCCTGTTCAGCTTCTGACGGAGCTCTGGAACGAGATGAGGAGGAGATATAAATCTGAAATCTGTGTCACGAGAGGCCGTGGGGAAAACGTCTCCTCGGCCCCCTACCGTTCCTCCCCTGCCCCCTCGTCTCTGTGCCTCGCCGGATGAAAGAATAATGAAACTGGAGACGCGGCAGGCGTCCTGATGTTGGCCGCCGGGCGCTCGCCGCATGTTCGCAAGCGGCCTCTGAACAGAACAGAAGCTCAGTGTGTCTGCGAGGCCGACGCGCCACAGACAACAGCTGACACACAGACCACACAGTATTGACAACACTGTGGCCGTCTGAGAAAATGTGTCGGAGCGAGGAGGGGGGAGAAGAGGAAGAAGAAGGGAAAAAAAAAAGAAAAACACTGTGTGAAGTGAGCGAAGGGGATTAAAGAGCGCAGCAGTCGGGAACTTTGGCCTGTGATGTCAGAGAGCGGCTGAGCTCGGGCTTTTCCTCATGACTCGCTGCCCTTTGATCACCGCATTAACAAATATCCGAGTTGCGCTTTCGTTCAGTTCAGAGTTAACGGCTGCTCCCTTTATTTAAAACAAAAAAAAACCCCACTCGTCCTGTTAAAAAGAAACTCGCTTCTTGGAATGTGACCGCGTTCTGCAAAGCCTCCCACAAAGACGTTCACTGATTAATCAGACTGCGTAGTTAGCGGTGCATTGATGCTGAAGCTGTTCAAAGATGGGAGCAAGGTGCAGATTCTTATCCTCCCGGCTCTCCTGCCTCAGCACCTTTGTTCGTTGGAGTGCAGAGAAACGCAGCACGCACTCCAAGTTGAACTTGACTTGACTCCTTTGAGGCACGATGTCACCCATTAAGTAGCTGCAGGGCCCAATCAAATACAAGTGTGCATTCCTGACAGATCACTTCAACCCCGAGATCAGCCTGAACGGCGTTACAGTCTGTTCTTTTTGCAGTTTTTACAATGCGAGATGAAATCATCGCCGCAGCGCTAATGGGACAGACTTGTTTAACAAAGCTGATGTACTGTGATTTGCCATCTGCTGAAGCTTCATACTTCTGGTTACTACCGGCTTCTGAGATCACATTTCATGTTTCCAGAGCTCCCGAAGCGACGCCCACAGTCCCTCAAGCCGGCAACTCGACGAGTTGTGTTTTCCCAGGATCAGTTAACAGGTGTAAAAGCAGGAAGTGTCACGGTGGCAACACACACACACACACACCTGTCGGCTTTCCTTCAGGTGTGACTAGGCTAAGCCCACCCAAATAAAGTCTAGAAATCTAAAAAAAATCTGTAGAGACAATGTGTTAGACAGCATTAAACTGGGGTTTCTGTTGATTGCCAGATTACCAGTTTTTTAGTGTATAAAATGTTATAAATCTAAAATGTATTTAAAAAACAACACCTGCAGGTGTTGCAGCTCTGCTTTAAATAATATATCTTTCGTGATTGTTTGTGTTTGGTTTGTATTTGGTGGTAAACTGAATGCAGTGAGCTGTGCTAACAGGTAGACGTGACCAGGCTGTTGCTAATACAGTGTTGGGTCCTGCAGCGGGAGCCTGCTGTGGCGGCAGGCTGTTGCCTTTTTTAAACACTTCTTCTGAGAGAATCTTTCATGACGTTAAATGGAGGATAGTAACGTCAGATCTGTTCTGCCTGAAACACCACCCCCCCCTCCCTCCCCACCCCCACCCCCCCCTCCCCACCCCACCACACAAGCTCTCATTTACAGAAGATGAAATGGGTCTCTAATTAGCATGATATCTGGGAGCCAACAAGAGTGTTGGCTTTCCCTACGTGTTCTTTCCGTGTTTGTCTCTCTCGGTCTGTGAACAAACCCAGGCTTGGAAGACAAGACCCCCCCCCCTCAGCCGTCCAACTGGAGCCACTTATAAATAGCCCAGACACACACACCTTCCCCCAATGGGACGACAGTGTGCCACAGGAAGAAAAAACAACTACTTTGCTCTAATTAACACTGTGTTTTTTTCTCCCCTCTCTCTCCTGGCCCTGTATAGCTCCACTTAGCCACATTTACATTCACAGAGGAAGCTTTTAGGCGACCCTCCACAGTGTCCACTCAAGATGAACACACAGAGCAAATCAGAGACTTCCACGAGCAGCCCGCCTGCAGTTGTCACAGAGCCCCCAACGATGCTGCCAAGGGTAGAGGCAAATGAAAACCTGCAGTTATGGAGAGCTGTCGGAGGCTTCTTTTATTAGGAGTGCCGTTCACAGCAGCTGGGGACGAGAGCGAGAGATGTGATCGAGCAGTGAGATGGAGATGTGACACGAGGATCTCCTCGTGGAGATGAGTTTTGAGGCTTTGACTGAAAATGTGAAGTGACTGCCAGAGCCCACAAACAGTTCTCCTGCTTCTCTGGAGGGATTTAACCATGAGACGTGATAGCGAAAGATCATCTACCACTCACCTACTCGTCTTGTCTTAGTTAACATGTGGGACGGTGTCTGCAGCACTTGAGCTGCCTGAAACTGACTCTGCTGCTCTCTGCCTTTCTCTCTCCCTCTCTCTGATAATATTGGAAATGGTATCCAGTGCATCAGCTGCCAACCAGACCTTTGAGAACATATCGAGGTATGATTTTCGCAGTCTG
Source organism: Karalla daura (assembly GCA_029224185.1). NCBI lineage: Eukaryota > Metazoa > Chordata > Actinopteri > Chaetodontiformes > Leiognathidae > Karalla > Karalla daura. The sequence goes on along the minus strand of CM055198.1, from coordinate 14,236,571 downwards.
ACACTGTGCGCTGCAGAGCCCAGGAAGCTGGATAAAGTGCATTCAGCGGCACAGAGCGCAGGCTGCGTTCTGCCAGACAAAGCGCGGCCTCTTGTTCGTGTCGTGTCATTCATCCTCACAGCTGACTAATGCAGCAGAGCGGCAGCATTCACAGAGGGTGATCAAGCAAAAATCAATCTCTCCCTGTCCTCGAGAGGACATTTCCTCCTCGGCTTCTTTCTTATCTTGCGCCTGATTTTTATTTTTTTTTTTAGCCTAGTGAAGATTGGGATCTGGTTGTAACATTTGCCTTGAGATGAGAAGAGGACATTGTGTTCAAGGTTTCTGTCGATTAAAATGGAAAGTTTGTCCTTTTAAGAGTTTGCTGTACACTCTAAACTGTTAAGTGTTTTGAGATAACATTGGTATGAGTTGGCACTTTAACCACAGCTGGACTGAACTGGTTTGTTAACACAGTTAGTAATGCTATCACATAACAGCAAGGAGGTTCAAATCCTGGTCCGACCGAGGGCCTTTTTATGTGGAGTTATCCATGTTTGTGTGTGGGTTTTGTCCATGTACAAGTCAACTTAAGTCACTATATGTGTGTGTGTGTTTATGAGGGCCTGGAGACCAGTCCAGGGTGTATTCCCTGCTTATGTACTGGAAATGGCCACCAGCAGACCTTCACAATGCCACAATTCACAAAGAGGACAATGGATGGATGTTTGGTTAAACATCAGAGAATATATGTCGTCAACATCCATAGCTGCAGATTTCCCCATATCCCCCTCTATCGGCATTAACCAGCTGTAACTTGTCCATAAAGCGATCTTTATTTTGCCCGCTCTCCCGGGACTCACCGTATGGTGAATTTTTCAGCGGGAACCAGCGTTTTCTGCAGTGTCTGCTCATCCCGGGGAGCGACATAGCTGAACACGCTGACACACAGTGCCATGGAGATGGGCTCCATGGCCGCTCCTCGTCCAGGAGGGGACCGAGCACAGACGTCGCTTTGTTGTACTGTATGTCTGCTATTTGGGGAGGAGAGAGGGGGTGGAGGAGGGGTATTTGTGGGCCTCATGTGGAGGCGAGGGTCACTTTGGTGTTTGCACACAAGGACACAGTGTCGCTGCGGATGCAGCAAACCGGGCAGAGCAGCTGTTGTTGCGAGTGTCGTCCTCCGAGCCTTTCACACAGCCTTCGTCACTACGCCTCCCATCTCCTCTCCCTCTCCGTCTCATATGCCAGTCTCTCACAACTATGGCCCCATTCCCTCTTTCTCCATTATTTTTTTTTCTATCGCTCGCTGTCTGTGCCCCCCAACTCTGTCGCTGTGAGCTTCTGATTATCCTTCCTCCTGCTCCTCCCTGCTCCACTTCTTCAATCTGTCTCCCTCTCTCGTCTATCTCTCTCTCTCTCTCTTTCTCTCTCACTCTCTCTCTTTCTCTCTTCGTCTCTTTCTCTGTCTGCTGCTTCTCCTCCTGCAGCCTCACTGCTCCTCTCCTCTCCTCCTCTCCTCTCCGTGAATAGCTGGGATGCTTTTGTAGAAGGTTTCCATAGTGATGGGCCATTTGAACAAGTCGTCATTCACGTCTGCAGAGCTGGAGAGAGGCCATGTTATCTCGCCGTGTCACACAGGCAGACCTGTGCCTCTTCGCTCGCTCTCTCGCTGCCTCGTCCCGACGTCGCTTAATTACTAACACGTCTCGCGGCCTGTTGAAGATGTCCGAGCTCAGCTGGGTTTCAAGGTGGCGGAGGTAGAAGATTAACAACAAGTCAATAATTACTACGTAATAGGTGAAGAGAAGTAAGTTAATCTACAAACCTACTGCAATCACAAGCAAAGGGGGAGGTTTTCAAGACATATCCCATCGTATAAAGTAAAGTCCCATCAGGTGATTTTTTTTTTAATGTTAATAATGCTTGGTAATTCCCAAAGGGAGCCTCCCCAAAGGATTGATACAGTTTCTATCTATCTAGAGGTTTATGTCTTCAATCTAATAACTTGCTCCTACTAGATAATTATCTTGTGCAGGAGCATATAACATTTCGCTTTATAACATTCAGGGCTAAAATAGAACTTGATTAGCTCGGTTCTGTCCATTATATGGTGGCGGTGAGGATCTGAAGTCCTAAGAGACGTATACGAATTTATAGTTAATAAAGTCCCGACTTCACAGAGCCCCTACAGTCCCATCAAGTGGCGTTCTTTATCGTGAGCGCACAACATAATTATCTTGGGGGGAATGAGTTATTATCTTGTGCCTGCAAGAAGCAAAACCTGACACCTGATAGGACTTTCGAGGCTCTGTAAACACAAAAGCCTAAAGTTTTTTATTTTCTACTTTTTACCATTTTGATAGTTATCTTTCTTTTTTTTTATTTCTTGACTATTTAGTGCCGGTGTACACATTATTTATTGTTTCTACTGTGTATTGATGCTGCAGCTGCTACAACGCAAATTTCCTAAGGGACTAATAAAGGTTTACATAATCTTATGGAGTTTAAAGACCTGCGATGATGATAATATTATAGGGGGTGCAGGGTAATTATCGACTGATAATTATCACCAAGAGAAGGTGAAAAGCGTACAGGTTTAATCCCTGGAGCTTTCAGCATCGAAACAACAGTGTATGGACAGCATATGAGAATGCTAAAGCTGCTGCAGCTTACCCCAAAGCTAATGCTAATGCTAATGCTAGCAAGAAGGTGCCTGGAGCCAATAAGGTGTTATAAGGTGGTACTTAGGCATGGACTGATGCAACTAATGCTAACGCTAGCAAGAAGGTGCCTGGAGCCAATATGAGAATGCTAAAGCTGCTGCAGCTCACCCCAAAGCTAATGCTAATGCTAACGCTAGCAAGAAGGTGCCTGGAGCCAATAAGGTGTTATAAGGTGGTAACACACTAATGACATATGTTACATTATTTTAAAAGCCAGAGGCAGAACGGTGATGCCAAATTCATCTTTACTCACTACTATGAAAAAAATCGTAAAAATGAAAAAAAATGTGAAACGCATCCTGCGTCCCCATATAATCACAGCCACTGTATTCTCAGTTGTAGTAGTAGGGGTCACAACACAATTAACAAAAAGCTTGTTGAACCCATTTAGTCTGATCCAGTTAAGAGTCTTTAAGGGAGACCTGCTGGCAATCTGGTCAAAATGTCACGTGTGAGAGGTTCAGATCAGCACAGTTGAAATCGGTTCATGCTCAAGTCGAAGTGAGAACCACAAACTTTGGTCCTCCGACCTGATAACGCAGCACATCACAAGTCACAGGTGTCAAACAGGTGAAAAAAAAAATTCTCCTCATCGAGCCTCCCTCAGATCCTTCATCACTTTGAACTCTCCCAGCTCGGTCGGCTTCCTCTCCCTACTGAATATTTTTCATCTGGCGTGAAAAGACATGAAAGGAAATATAGGACATGGTTGTGTTGATGCTTATTCCCAGTGTTTCACACCCTGGAAAGGTTCCTCGCAGGCTCATTAACAATGGCATGTTCAATCAAGCACAGGTTGAGAGAGAGAGAAAGATAGAGAGAGAGGATTACAAACAGGCTTAGCGTCTGCACTGGGCCTGGTACCGCTGTGTCACCACCGCGCCATTGTCTTCCCTGGTGGGCGGTGGATAGATGGGTGCAAGTGTGTGTGTGAGATGTTTTTCCGCTCTGCTGTGACAGTTCAGGGAAGAGGGAACAGCACATTTTCCTCTCTTCCCGTCCGGTCACAACTGGCTGTCAGTGATGTGAGGTTAATGAGAGGTGAATAGAAACACAACATTCAGCTTCCAGAGCTGCGTTTCCCTCTCTCCACACAACTCTAGATAGATAGGAAGATAGATGCTAACTTTATGGATCCCTAGGGAAACTGAAAAGCCTTATCTGTGAGATATAAATAAAGGTACGATACCTGCGCTAACAGAGCCAGGGATAGGAAATAGGTTATTGACAAGCTTACAAAAGAATCTTGTCCTTCTGTGAATTGTTTTCTCAGTTTTCCTGAGACATTTTTAACTGGCTTTAAAAGCAAAGCCGGAAGTCATTTTCTAAGAAGGGGAACCTGAAGAGACCTTCGTCTGCAGAGGAGTTAAAACCTCACACAGTTTAGGCAGAACTGTAAATTTCCCGGCCTGCACCTTGTTGTCATTGCCGGTAAAACGGAACTGAGTGGAGTCCACAGTTCTCCAAACTGTGTGAGAGCGTTTTTCACACTGTGGGTTTGGAGCGGTGACTCACAGGGCATTTCCAGAGTAGCCGAGGGACACTTGAGGCAGTGAAGAACAAAAGGCCATTTCACTCAGACAGAGGAGCTCATTTGCATTGCAGTGAGGGGGTTTGCCCTTTTGATTCACAGTCCGCGAACATAGCACCTTCCTCCCTTTTATTATTCAGTTTTTACTGTCTGCCCTTTGTGAGGCTGGGAGGTGGCCGAGGTATTTGGTCAGTAGGAAAATGTCACTGTCCCTCACTTGCTGAATGCCCCACCTCCCTACCCCCTCTCTCTCTCTCTCTCTCATTTCGACTCTTGTTAACTGCTTTTGTAGCTGTGGCGCAACAGGGCTGAGGCCTTGGGCTTCCCACGACTTCACACTCGCTCTCATGGGCCGTATGTGTTGGTAACTGCGGGGTTAAAAGTGAGGCGCTCGTGTCAGTCTTCTCACCGAGCAGTGAGGCATCTGTGGTGGAGTGTGAGGAACTGAAATAAACAAAGTCCCCATTTTGCAAACCACTAGAAGCAAGATTGTTTGTGTTTATTTATACCACTCCCAGATTCAGAGAGAGAGGGCAAGCAGATGTTCCAGTTTATAGATAGTGACGGTTCAGTACGGTAGTGTTGTAGCACTTGCATCAGCACCACTTTATCCATTTTGTTCACTTCAGCTCCACGTTCTCCCGCACTACATATCACTACAATATGCAGTTAAAGTGCCCGAACGCTTCTCCTTTCGACCGATAAATCCTCAGGAGGCGTTTTTCCTTGTCCCCTCACCGATTTATTGATTGATCGGAGACACTTAAGGCTCTGCAGGCATTGTTATTTACTGTATTGCATCCTGAAACTCTCCCACGGGGAAATTTTGTTCTTCCAAAAGGGACAAAAAACAATAAACAAACAATCTAAAGCGGTTATACAGGATAAAAGCTACAAAAGCTGCTCATAAAGATGTACTGAAGCAGATGCTTTCTGCTTTGTATACAAGCAAAAACAACTGGAAACAATATCAGTTTTATGTAGACTGTAGATTATACCACTGTATGTGTGTGTGCGTGCGTGCGTGTGTGTTCTCACCACCACTGCCTATCTTGTTTAAGTATTAAGTCACCGCAGGGAAGGATTAGGTGGATTAACCAATGCCAGGCATTTCTTGATGCAGTCACATGGACACTAAGCATTCTGGGAACCCACGTGTGCTGACCGGTGCCTCGCTCCTCGGCTCTGGAGCTGCTTTTATAACGGCCAGGCTGTGCCCGGCGGCTCCACCACAGCTCTGCCAGAATTAGATCCTGGTCGCCGCCACCGGGCAGTAAAGCTTTACGGCCCGGCTGACAGCCGAGCTGCGTTCGTCTGCCACGCAGGCTCAATTAACCCCAAATTATGTTTGTTGGAAACGTCAACCCCTGGGCAAGAGAACACGCTCATTAGGACATCTGCACTCTCGGAAGTCTGGCTTTTGGTGGCGTTGAAGTTTGCGTTTGGAGGTCATAGAGGCCCAGTCCTCTGTGATTACATTTACAGCCCTCGTTTGTAGAGGTGCAGCTCCGAAATTGAGGATTAATTGACTACTTAAATGATAAATAACTATCTGTATCATAGGTAATTAGCTAAACTCTTTACAACTGGGAGTAATTTGTTTTTGTGAATTCATGTGAAATTCTCTAATTTCTTGGGCCTCCATGGCAGCAAACTAAATATCCAAGGTCAAAAGGTGTTCGAGGGCTTCGTCTTCCTGCATGTTTATAACATTTTATAGACCAAACAAGTGAGAGAAATCCACCACAGAAGTACTCCTCTGTTGCAGCCCTGCTCGTGTATTCAATTCAGCTCTTCACCATCCTCCTGGTGTGTGTCCTGAGCTCTCACGCTGCTGATCACCGTGCCCTCAGTGGTTGACCTGAGACCACACACCTTCTCACACACACACACACACACACACACACACACACACACACACACACACACACACACACACACACACACACACACACACACACTCCCAGATTGGATTAGCTGCTTTGGATCTTGCCCAGCTGCTGTGTGGTAGGTCATGTAATAACTGACCCGCACCGGTCCCAGACGGGCTTTCCTAAAACCTCATTAAGGAATACTACCTGTTTGCAAGCCTGTGCCAGTAGTCTGAGATGCACTTTTTTCTTCTACTTCTTTTGATTGGTTCCTGCTGGTGCTCTGTGCTCACCCAGTCAGAGTTGTGGAAGATGTCAGTCTTCATTTCCTCCCTTTGAGAGCATTCGGAAAAGTCTATTTTCTGTCTTTGAGTGTTATCTAGCACAAAGAAAATTACTCCCTCAGACTCAAGAGAAGCCTGAGCTAAATCGTAGTGAAAAAACTCCATTTGGCTTCATCAGATATTCTCAGATTTCATGTTATGTCAATGCAGCCATGTTCTATTGAATAAACTCATTTACACTCATTTATGCCGCTGTCAGAGGCTCGCAGTGAGGAATTAAAGTTACAACAAGAAATCACACAATGTGTCTAATGATTCTAAGGAAAATGAGATGGAGTTGAGTTGAATCGGTACATACACAACCTGCGTCACAGCGTGATTATGGGAGTCATTTCAGCCTTAAATGAGCCGTAACTGTAACGCAACTACAGCACGAGTGTGGCCAGACGATGTTCTCCACCACCAGAGGAGGACCCGTAGTGTGTGTGTTTGTGTTTAGCTCATTAGAGAGCCAGACTCATAAGGTATATTTATCTGTTATGAGGAAAAAGTGTGTGCGTGTGCGTGTGCGTGTGCGCGTGCCCACATGTTGTTCCATGCGCTATTTCACGACGAGCACAGTCATGTCTCAACTCGTTTTATATGAGACTTGTCTTGGAAAACAGAGCGGGCTAATAAAACGTGTTTTTGTGTGTATGTGCGTGTGTGTGTGTGTGTTGGAGGCAGGCGGGAAAAGTGGAGACAGTCTAGTGTGTGTTGTGCTGTAAAGAGTGAAAATGAGCTAAATGATCCTCAGCCCACACAGCCTTTGACAAGCGTCTGCGGTGGCGGCGCGCTCGTCTCAGCTGCGTTCGCGCTGTCGGTTATTGCATTACAGTCTGCGTTCATTTGAGAATAATATGTCAGGCCAGGACTTAAGCCAATCGGCACACGTCCCCCGCTGTCGCTGTCTATTTACCCCATTTGCGGGAGCTTTCCACTCTCTCTGCCTCTCCTTTTTTCCAGATCTGCGCTCCCTCCCTCCCCCTCTCCTTCTCTCTCTATGAGCCTCCACATAGCAGCAGGTGTTCGCACTTACACATGATATAACATCTCCCGGTGAGTCAGTCGCTCATGAGAGACGGATGCTTGAAGACTTGCGCACGTCAGGCGTGGCGCGGTGTTTGCCTGAGCCTCTGGGTGCTGCCGCGTTGTTTTGGAGGAAAAAAACACCCGAGTTTCTCCATCAATGCGGGCTGATGGAAATCAGAGAAACCCGTCAAATGCTGCTTTAGATATGTTCGCACAATGCCGTTCAACAAGCTGGAGAGAGGGAAATAATCATTCCCCTAAGTCTCTGATTTGTTTATATACATACGTGTATATATCTATATATGTGTATGTGTATATATATATATATATATATGTATATATTTGCCACCCACTTTCCCTTTCTCTTCCCGCAACCTGTCAAAATGTTGTTGATGACTCGTCTTTTTGATCCCGGTTAGTGAAGTGCGATGACAGCTTTCGGGGCGATGCTTCCAACCTTTCCCATCTTCAAAAACCCTCCAGGCCTGCCAAAGTCAATTAGCCCCGAGATGTTCCATCAGTCTTAAAAGTGCGCGTCTGGGTGTTTGTTTTGCACCAGATTCGTCAGTGTCATCGACTAAAACAGCAGGCGAGTGATCCTCCAGAGATACCGTCACTGTCAGTTTTTTTTTTTCGCTTCTGGTTTTCTCCACTTTTTGAACTTTTGAGATGAAGTCACTCTTGGCACGAAGCTCTGCCCCGAACCTCTGTTTCATGTGGAAACTTGACAAACTGTGGTAGCAAATTACTGTCAAAGTTATTTCTGTGACCTTTTAAGGAGGAGTTCAGTTACATCAAATCACAGTCAAAGAGAGGGGGGAAAAAAACGGAGAAAAGTGAAACTCAGCCGGCTTAACTCGCAGAATCTTTTCCTCCCGACTCCTTGTCTCCGGCCCTTGCAGACCGATGGAACAAATTGGCCTCGGATGGTGTAAAAGAAAAAAAAAAAGAGAATAGAAAAATGGTGACGGTGACACTCCTGCTGTGCGCTCGACTGCTCTCGAAATAAGAGTCATGAGACTGAGTCACGACCGAGAAGAAACTCTGAAGAGACCGGAGCTCAGAGCACGTCGTCTCAGGGACAGTGGACTCCTTCCCCTCTGGTGTTTTTTTTGTCCTTGTGTTTCAGGGTGTCGTCAGGCGGCGGAGCCTCCTCTCCCTGCCTGCTGTGTTTTCCCAGGGCCCGTCATCCTTCAGGTGTTTGCTGGGAGATGAGATGAGACGGGGACCCCGGAGGAGACAAATGTCCTCCTTCCTGCCCTGCTGCCCCCCGCCTGCAGCCCTCGCTGTCTGTCACTGAGCAGAAGCTGCCCGTCATGTGCAGATTGATGCTCCGTCACTGGGGACGTGCATGATTCTGGGCCAACGCCGATCTTTATCTTTAAAATAGCAGTTAAGCTGTTGGCCGAAGCTGCTACTGACGTTTTTCTCTGTTATTTATTCCTCTTTAGTGTAATAGGAACCAAGAAATCTTCATTAATGAAAAATAACTGAAATGTTTAAACAGCGCTCCATCATAATATCTTTGAATGAGCAGAAATTCAATTAGACATTCACGGTTTTCAGCCTTTAATCACTGTAATAAGCTGTAATAAGTCTATTTCTCAAATGTCCGGTTATTTTTGATGAGTTTAAGTCCTTTTCCTAGCACCTCCTCCACTGGAAGCATTTCTTTCAAACACTTTTTCTCCAAGAGGTTGACATAGTCCCACACAATCACCATTTTTGGTCACTAGACCTTTGGATGGAGTGGATGGGTCTGAATACTCGCTCAATATAGTGACAAAGTCTCTAAGTTGATGGCAATGCCAGGTAGGCGATTGCTGGTCAGGCTTTTTGTGATTGTGTCTTGTTGTTTCAGTGTTAAACGCCTTATGGCTAAAAACTTGGCTGAATAGTTTCAGTGCTTGAACTTTCCATGCATCTCTAGTATTGGCATTGAACAGGGAAATGGCAGGATTGTACACCACCTTTAGCTTATGTCATCCAGCTTGCAAGTTTTCCGAGATCTTCGTGTTGAATCCCTCTTTCCCGTATAACCATATAAGCCGTAAAACTGCTTGGCAACAAATGGGATTCCCGCTCTGACTCTGATCTCCAGTGACTTGCTGATTTAGAGCCACACTCGGATCGTTTCACCTGCCTGGAGTCAGAGGAGAGGAGAGAAGTGACCCCGACACTTGTTTTTCCACAGCCCACACTGTGGTAGAGGTTCGGCCGTCACCACCTCCCTCGCCTTCCTCCCCTAATGTGCTCCTCTGCGTCACTCGTTTCCTCCGAGCTCATGTTGAGCCGAACTCGCAAAGGAATGAGAAGACATAGGAGGAGGAGGAGGATGTGGAGGAGGAGGAGGAGAGCAAACAAGCCTGCAGATAGGAGAGGAGGAGATGTGGAGATGGAAGAGAGAGGGGGGAAATGAGTTTGAGGACAGTTTGGCGGCAGACGTGCCTGGGTGCGTGATTCTGTGTGTGCTATAATTGTGTGTCACTACAGTGTGTGTGTGTGTGTGTGTGTGTGTGTGTGTGTGTATGTGTGCGTGCAGACTCAGCTCTGGCCGGCTCTGCGGCACATCACACACACACACACACACACACACACACAGAGCCAACTGCTGATTACACAGCACTTGTTTTGTCCTCGCTCTGCTCTGTTCTGTGCCCATTATCATGCCGGGAGCCTGTGCAGAATTAGACCGAGAGCTTTGTCTAACACGCCTCCCTCCTCAGCTGTTTACTCCCGGAGCCCCCCCGACATATCAAACGGCTCCTGCGATCGCTGTCTCTCCGGGGCCGGCAGCCTGTTTACTCTGCCTGATGGCTTCATGACAATCAGGGGGGGGGATCAGTTCCGTCCCACTTCCTGACTGCTCGCTCCCTGGTGTGTGTTTTTGGCATAGTTTGGCACGCAGAGCGACGTCGCCCGGGCCGATTCATTACTGTGAGGAGCCGACGGGCTGGCTGGCCGGCTGACTGACTGACTGACACTGAGGAAGCTGATCACGCAGCTGATTTCCACACAGTGTGTGCGTGTCTCTGTTGTCTCTGTTGTTTCTGCGGTGATGCAAGGGGTATGAACAGGCGGACTGGGTGTTCCCCGCTTCCTGCCAGGCGGGGGGGAGGAACCGCAGGCTTCAGTGGAAGACTACAGGAAGGAGGACAGACTTCCTGTCCGGTTCAGACGAATGGGAGGCAAACGGAGATGGAGAAGTCTAATAGGAAATCACGTCATCCATCCATTATCCCACCCGCTCGATGTGACATGGGGGTCTGCATCACACACTGGGTGAAGGCAGGGAATCCACAGGTGTCAAGGCCATCGCACACACTAATCATTCACTGTCACACACAAACCTACGGACAGTTTAGAGCCTCCAGTCAACTGAAACGTGCAGGTTTTTGGACTGTGGGAGGAAACCAGAAAAGAGGAGAACGTGCACAATCCACATAGAAATGGCTGAGACCATTTGAGCTCTGAGTTGCATTTCCTTTATTTTCATTACATTGTTTGCTCATAATGTGTGTGTGTGTGCAATTGTGCAGCTGAGCTGACACAGGATCAGTGTTTACCTTGAAGAATTAACGATGTGGATCGCCACGATGGGGGTAGATTTAGCAAAATCTCCTAGCAGTCCATTTGTGAGGTATCACAGAGTACAGCTTTAAACATTCCCGTTCTGGGATCAGTCTTTACATAAAGGTATCGATACCTCAACAATTATTTGGGGGACACTAGAAAGACATCTATATTTCTATATATCTCTCTTGCTATCAGCATCTATCCATCTATCCGTCCATGAAATTGATGAATGATACAGTACATATGGCATTAAACAACAAGAAATAAGCGTTTTTTTTTGTGGTTGTTGTTGTTTCAAAGGGTTTATCTTACTTAATATCTGCCAGTATTGCACATATTGCCTGCCTGAAGGCTTCAGTTAAAGAGAACAGGATGGATGACAGATTTCCTGTCATGTTCATAGGGAACAGGAGGCAAACAGAGAGACATCTGATAGGAAAACAGAGATACTTTTAAATATCCTGTATGTTCATTACCATCGTTTATACATCGTTTGTGTGTGTGTATGTGTGTGTGTGTGTGCGCAGCTGAGCTGACACTGGATCAGTGTTTACCCTCAACAATAAATGATGCGTCATTTTGTTCCCGGGAGGCGTGACAGACTGCAGTTTCTGTTTTTTTGTTTTTTTTCTCTCCTCCTTTCACTCACTCTGTGGGCATCGGAGCACAAATCCAATCAAACTCCTCCTCATTTAGCCATCATCTCAGCCAAACATTCCTGAGGTGCGTTTGATTTGTTTCCTCTCCGACCCCCCTCACCCCCCGAGCCGAGTGTTGACAGGCGCCTCTGCCGTTGCTTCATCGCAGTGGGCTCAGTTATCCATGGCGGGTTCATGAGCTGAATTTACTCTACGTGTTCTGACTCTACGCCGGGCTCCGGTGTCAGCCTCATATCGGAGGTTTATGAGAAAAATAAGTGGCGCAGACAGTGTCTCAAGTCTGTCAGCCGCGATCCACCCCCAGCTTTTATAGGATCTATGATGATTGATTCTACTGAATCCCGTTTCCCTCTCCTTCTTCCTGCAGGCGTTGGCAGCCAACGCGGGCACGGGCTTCGCCGTGGCCGAGCCACAGGTGGCGATGTTCTGCGGAAAACTCAACATGCACATCAACATCCAGACCGGCCGCTGGGAGCCGGACCCGTCCGGGACCAAGAGCTGCGTGGGCACCAAAGAGGGCGTGCTGCAGTACTGCCAAGAGGTAAGAGCGACTGGGCTCTCTCAGTCTGAGAGAAAACGGTCAAATTCAAGCAGCAGAGTCTGTTAGGAAAGGGCAGAGACTGTCGACTCGCAGACACGGTGAGATTATTTCAGGGCGAGCTGACAGCGAAGGCGCTGACCCGTCCGCAAAGCAGCCAAAACCCCTCATGAGCCCGGAGTTCAGTCTGCCAGCTCTGCGATTCCTTTTCCAGATTTGTAAATGTTGACTTTTTTTATTTAAATGTCACAGTTATGTTGAGAAGTGAAGAGAATGTGGAGAGCGGCGGTTGAAAGGATCGCTTGACATTTTTTGCACCTGTTTTCAATAGGATGAGATGATCAGAATCACCTCTGAAGCAACCATGACGCTTAGGTTATATTAACATAAACCGCTGGACTGGGGTCGATTTCACATCAAGTCACATTAATGCTTAAAAAAAAAGAGAATGAAGCGGACTTTTCTTCGCTTTTTCAAGGATTTCAAATTCATGATGCGGGATGGAAAAAGTGCTTTTGTACAAAATAATTATTCGATTATTGAGGTGAGCGCAGGTTATGGCGGAGCTAGTGAGGCGGAGAGACTCTTTATTTCTCAGTGATTTATTTTTAAAGAGGCTTTTGAGCCGACGTTATTTACTGTATAGTGGCATTTCAATTAGCGGCGCCCGTGACTGTCGTTTTCTCGAGCTGTCTCCTCGATTAAGAGCATGTTTTCCTCCCGACGTGCAGCCGCTCCATCCGTCCTTATTTACCCGCTCCCCCGCGTGCGTCTCCTAACCCCGGAGGCTGCCGGGAGCGCGATCATGGTTTATTGTGCAGCTGTCCGAGGACGAGGCGGGGCGGTATATTCTCCAGCAGCCTCCTCCACCAGCTTCAGTTGCAGTTATTGATGACATTTTGATGGCATTTGTGGAAAGTGTAAATTGGCTGCTCTTTCATGGCTGAGCAGATGGCATCGAGAGAATATAAAGTGTAGATTAAAGGATCCCGTCGTGGCTCCGCTTCCCTCACACTTTCCCTTTCTTTCTCTCTCTCACATGCACACCCTCACAAAACATCTTTCTCTCCATCCATCCGTCAGATGTATCCCGAGTTCCAAATCAACAACGTGGTGGAGGCGAACCAGCCGATCCGCATCGAGAACTGGTGCAAGAAGGAGAAGAAGGTGTGCAAAGGCCACGCCCACATCGTGGTGCCTTACAAGTGCTTGGGTGAGTCCGGGATCTCAAGGGCTGCGGGAAAACACCGAAGGCTGAGGGTTGTTTATCACACCAGGTGCTCCCCATGGTCCCCTTCCTCCACGGCGCTCCCTCATTCAGTGCAGAGCAGAAGAGATTGTGATACATCTCAGCCACAGGCCGAGGCGACATGGAACAATATTGGAGGCTGATTCACTTGACTAATCCTGGCCTTGAGCTGCAGGTCCTCGCTGGATGGGAGCTAATGTCTCTCCGAGGGGATGGTCCAAGGGTTGGGGGAGAAGAGAGGGGCTATTATTGCTGGGGAGGCTTGTCGAACAATAAAGCACAATCTTATTTCCCCCCCCAGACAGTGGCCATAAACTCACAGAGACACACGGGGTCAGGGAGAAGCAGGTCTGTAGGGGAGGGGGGGGGGGGGGTGCGGCTTTATTGCTGCACGTTGTGTCTCCGTCATAGACGCTCTGCTCCTTTTCTCTGCCTCCCGCAGCATCACTGTAATCAGCAGTGGCAACATGGATACGTCTCGCTTTATTAAATGTCAGCCAGAGCCGCGGACTTTGCCAGCCACACAACTCCAAGAGAAACGCATAACCCAGTGTAGCTGCCTCAGAGGACTGCAAAGCTTTGTCAGGAAGAAGGAGGGGGGGGGGGGGGGCATCTTCCTCCGGGCTACAAACACTTCCTGGCACCATTCCCTCGGTCCGAATGCCTCCTGCTGATTGAGTTGTGGCTCTGTCCGGGATGAAAAAGCTATTAGCATTTCCACCGGACTGTGAAATGGGCGACCATTCAAGAGCATTTTTGGCCAATGCAACAGGGAGACGTTTAGGAAATCCATCGGACGGCAAAGACAAAATCCGGAGCGGCCGGGACGTGAATACAGATGAGAGGGAGCTGCTCGATCTAGTGCTGCAGCAACCGATCGATTATCGATCAGCTGTTTATCAATGAATTCAACTATTTCAATCAGCTACAAATTAGACATCATTTCTGAGAACCATTTAAAGAAATTAAGTCAAGTCTCCACTCTCAGCTTCTTGGACATGACTGTACTTTCAGGTTTCTTTAGTCCTCTGTGATAGAAACCTGAATGCGATTGAGATGAGGAGGAACATTTATCTATACCCCCGTGAAACAATCATTCGCCATTTTTGCGACATTTTATTAACTAATCGATTCATCGAGAAACTTACTGACCAATTTACTGGACTTTGTCTAAAGTGCGAGTTCATAACAATGTTTAACACCAAGCAGAGCCTAACAAAGCAAAACCCCATGAGCAGGTTGAAGAAGATTAATCAACAACATAAATGATCATTAGTTGCCTCCTCCCCTTCAGTCTACTCTGGTTTCACCGCCCTCCCACTTCCTGCCACACCTGGTGGCCTCTGTCCCGGCGTCTCTACTAGCTCTCTATTGCATCCATCAATGGCCCGAGACCTCTCATTATGATTCCGCCACAGCGCCCCGCCTGCCTTTTAATTAAAGCAATTCCATTACTTCCCCTGGAATAATTCATCGCCTTTGTCGCCTGTTCTCGCACGCTTTGTGTCGTCGCTGCCAGAGGTCCTCAAACTCGCGTCACGCCGGCCGTCTCCGCCGCTCTGAGGAGGTCGAGCGGAGGGAACAGAGGAGACAGATGGAGGAGGGGTGATAAACATAAGGTGCTGGCCAGGAGGGAGGCTATCGAGAGGCTCTCTGCTTCATTATGTAATGGAGCATGTTAGGGGCTTAATTGGAGGGCTCTGATCATACGCTCCGAGCCGCAGTGCCACTCGGACACCTCAGCACGCCTCCCTCGCCTAAGTCATTTGCCAGGTCTCTATCAAATCGAGTGCAAAGGCCGACCGCTCCCTGAATTATTCATTATTTTCGTGTTGTTCAAATAGCGCTCGAGAGAGGCGGGCATCAGAGGTCCCCCCCTTACAGTCACCAGTGTACATTAATTACAGCGGAATCAAAAAGGAATGAAAGCGAGCGGAGGGAGGTGGGCTACAGCTGGGGAGGATGTGATTAAAAAAAAATCATAAAAAAAAGGCCCGTCCAGCGCCTACGTCAAGTTAATAGGTTTAGATGAATAATGCAAGTGGTGAGGAAGGAGCTCGGAGTGAGGGAGGGAGAGATGGGTGAGGCTCTATCCCATCTCATCCCAGCCCCAATCCCTCCATGTTTCCTGTCCCCAAACAATGCCTCCGCAAATGGATGCGATTTCTGTTCCTAATCCCTGCAGCATGGCGTCTTTGTCAAACAGCAGAGGATTATTCCAGAGACTTTTTTCATTATTTTTATTTATTTTATCATCATCATGATTATTATTATGACTGTGTCTGCAGCGGTTGGAACAGTCTGTGGCAGACGTGTACCTGCGGTGGCAGACGTTCCCTTACATAAGAACTTAATTACAGGGTCGGCGAGGTCTTTCCAGTTGCACATTTCCTCTCATCCATCTCTGTTATTGTACATTCAGATCTCCTATTGTAGTTTTTATCCCGGGCCAAGACAGTAGAGCTCATATTTCAGGCACGCTGAGGCGTATATTCTTAGCCTCTTGACCTCTTTTTTTCCACTTTTCCAGAACAAACCGTTCCTGGAGTTGAATTCATCAGCGTTTGCAGACATTCCTTGCCTCTTCCTGTTGACTAAGCCTGTTGACTCGGTAGAGGGCAGGGCGCGCTCTGACACCTCCAGATAGCATCAGAGGGGCTGAGTCATGTGACCGCGTAGAGGTTGATAACTAACAAACCGGGGCTTGTCTCCCAAGTGCCACACCTCTGACTCCTTGCTAATGTTTGCCTCCAGAAACATTTGGAGAGGAGCCTGAACTTTGAAACCAGCCTGTGGATAACAAAAAAACAACAAGATGGGACGATACCACAAAGTTTTGCCTTGGGGGCAAGGCTTCACTAAAGTCGGGAAAGTTAGGGATTAACCATCGGTTCAGGGAGAGTTTAAATTATAACCCTTTGCTGAAAATAAGACCTGGAAGCCGAACCCAGGAGTTAAACGTTATTTCCGCATTTAACCTCCAGCTCGTCGGGTCATCGGCATGTTAATCCTCTCAGGCTGGCATGTCGCATCTTGCACATTTAAAGGCGTAATCTGTGATGCAAGTGTCAACAAACAGGCAGGCACCCTGCTAGAAAAACAAAACATATCTTTATAAAAAGAAGTTTTCGGGACGTTATTTGATATTGAAAGTGAAATTTATTCCAGATAAAATCATCAAGTGCTCTTATCAAGTTATTTGCATTTTCAGATCTCTCACTGATTGCGCTAGATTTCATTATGGCCGCTTTCCTCTGGAAAGTCCTTGAAACACAATAGCGCTGTTGTCGACCTGCACATCCTGGCTGTTGCTTAATTGAATTCGCAGTCCACCAACGTGGAAGGTATCGTCGTAATCTCTGTGCCGTGTGCATATTTTTCCTATTTTTTCTTCTTTTTTTTTTTACCTCCCTTGAAGCCTGAAGAGCAGCAGGTCTGGGCGCTGTGGAGTGTTTGTGAGGGCCGTCTGATAGACTGAAGGTTAAAGGAAAGGCGGATGAATGGAGTAGGAGGAGAGGAGGTCACAGAGGAAGAGGATGCTCATCCACACACACACACACACACACACACACACACACACACACAGTGTTTGCGAGGCGCAGCTGCTCTGCAAACGGCGCCATCCATCACCCACTGCAGTGTGACTGCACGCCGCCCGAAACCCGCTCCACCTTTCTGCAAAGCAGCAGCCAGAGAGAGAGAGAGAGAGCGCGAGCGAACGAGGCAGAGATGAAATAAAAAGAGAGTGTGAGAGTGAATCAGAGAACGTGCCTGGAGTCAGGAGCTCGCCCTGCTCTCTCTCTCTCTCTCGCTGTCTCTCTCTCTCACATATCCGCTGTATTTTACCATAATTTGTCCTGTACAACTTTGATCCCAGCACGGTCTGGTCGATGTAACGCGATATCTTGTTAATCTCCTCCGACGGCCGTACAAGGACGGTGGTTGCTTTTATCTCACAGCAAGTAGGACCCGGGTTCAACTCCCAGGCTTTCCCATGCACCATCCATGTTTGGTTGGGTTTATTATTTTATTACCGGATCAAACAAGCGCAGGAAAATACTCGACTCACTGCAAACTGACGATTATTTTTCGACGAGTCTGTCGATTCCTGTCTTCAGATTGATCGATTAAAGACGTGAAAGCAAGAAAAATGACCACCCGTTTCACAGTAAGGTTTCTAAATGTCCCTTTGTTTGTCCTTCACTCAACGATATTCAAGTCTCCTTCTAAGAAATCAAAAAATATTCACAATACAGAAACTGAGATCAGAGAGCTCTTACTGGATTTCTTAAAATGATTCTCAATGATGTTTTAAATGCTTTAATTCACCAATTGGCTCTCAGCACAGTTGCAGATTTTTTCACAGATGTTTTTAATCACTTTTATGTATTATTTAGTTATTTTATTTTATTAGTTTCTATGTATTCTTTTATTTATTTTATATTGGTTTTTATCATCAATTATTTGTTTTGAAGTTTCCCCATTGTGGGATGAATGAAGACATATTCCATTCTATTTTGTTGTATTTTATTAGTCAAAAAGTCCAGAAAACACCTTTTGGAACAACTTTCCAGGCAGCCGGTGATAATGCAATCAACATTTCATCTTCCAAAGGTTGCGAATTAGAAGCTGAAGCTGTGTGACCTCCTCATTTGAGTCAAAAACTCAAATGTTTTCTGTTGTTTGCTTGCTATGGGTTTCAGGCAGGGGGACAGTGTCGTAGAGGGTGGAGGAGGGGGGGCGGGGACGAGAAGCAGCTGCCGAGCCCTCTGCTATTTCAGGCTCTCTGTTCTTCCTTTGCTACCCTCTCATTTTCCAAAACACTGCTTTTTTCTGCCTGCGCCTGCCTCGCCGGGCTCAGGCCGGGGCTGTGGCGAGCCACTAAATGAGCAGTTAGAGGACAGCTCGCGGGCCCTCTTAGCGAGCCAGACCTGCAGACCTCCGTCCGTCTGCTCCTCTCTCCGCCCAGTTCTCAGACACTGTGATCTGGACTTTGCCCTAAACCCTTTATTCATCCCTCCTTGTCTTTTCCTTTCTCTCCAGCTCCGTCTGAGTTTCCATCTGTTTGTGGTGGCAGCGTTTCTACCTGAGCGCCTCGACGGCCGCCAGCCTATCAGCGGTCGCTGTCCTTTTTAATCTGTCCCATGACCCCGCCGCCATATGCCTCCACGCTCAGACTCCTCAACCTGGAACTATTCATAGAAAATTCAGGAGATGCCTTTCATGTCTTTTTATTTCTCCCAGATCTGCTCTCTGTCATCTCGGGTCCTATGAATAAAACATCTCGGAGGCAAATTCATCAAGCAAATGATATCATTGAGGTGCAGGAAGAGCCTGGCCTACCTTTAAAAGAGTGTGAAACCCGATTTGTTCCACTGCAGTTTTGATAGTGGAATTACAGATGCGACGGTAGGAGAGCGATGAATCCCTCTCAGCTTCAGGTGCACGGACAGATGTTCGAGTGTCAAATGCCATTTCCGTAATACCGGTGTAATGAAATGTAAAGGGTCGGGGCAGCTCTGAATTATTCAGTCGTGTCATTTTCCCACTCGTCTCATCTGTTATTCCCTTTTTAGCCCCGGCAGGTGATTTATTGTAGCTCACCCCGGCCGGGACCAGGTGGAAGTGTTGCGTCTGCTGCCCGTGACTAACCCGTGATATCTGTGCCTGTGGTTTGTTGTTACAGTGGGCGAGTTTGTGAGCGACGTGCTCCTGGTCCCGGAGAAGTGCAGGTTCTTCCACAAGGAGCGCATGGACATGTGCGTCAGCCACCAGCAGTGGCACGGCGTTGCCAAAGAGGTGAGGAACACAAGTCTCTACAGAGTCTGAAAAGACTCGGAGTTCACACTGACTGTTTTTACAGTTTAAGGGTAAACGAATAAGGACAGCATTATAGAGCATTATAATGCATTATAGATTCTCAGCCCATTTTTGGACACTGGCCTAACTCCATGCCCTTAGTCTGTCAACATTACAAAACTGCAAGAGAAAAAAATGCCCAAGCAAAGTCAACTCTCTGCAATATTTGTACAAGTCACTTTTATTTGTTGTGCGATGTTATTGCTTTTTTTTTTTTCCTGCAATCTTCTTCACACATCTGGTCGAAGCTGTAATGTATAAACAACGAAAATATGTTCTGAAAGAAAGCCTGAAGAAATGAGTGGGCAGATATGCCATTAGTCTGACTTATGGTGTTTTATATTTAAAATTAATGTTGTTTGTGTTTATCTCCTGTGTCCCACCTGTTGGTAATTAGTTCACAGTGTCCAACTCGAGACCCAGAGTCAACTCAGACATGGTTGAATCGAACTTGAATCGTGGGTAAAACTCTGCAAGTGTGTCTCTGTGATTCAGAGACGGCGATGGAAAAAATCATAGTCCTGTGGGAAGAAGAAGTCTGAAACGTCAACTAAACTTTCAGAAATTAAACTAAACTAATTTTAAGCCCCCTCTCGCTGTCATGCTGGTCGCACTTTTATTACTTTCCAATCTCCCCTCCTCCCTCCCATCCTAATACCTTTCCACCTGTCTCTGCGAGTCTCTCAGGCCCTCCTGATCACAGGCTGACGGGGAGCCCTCACATTTCAGCTCCTAATCAGATTAGTGTTGTGGCTGTAATGCAGCTAATCCCCCTCGGGCGGCTCCAGAGCCGGCCACTGGGGGCATCCCTGACCATGACGACGCCCATCCCGCTTCTTCTCCGGCTCGTGCTCTTCCCCTTCCTGTCACGTATCGCAAACTGAACCCGGGTGCCATCCGCCGCCTCGCAGCCCGCAGATAGCGTGACATCCCGGCGGCTCCCGACGACCTGCAGTCGATAACAAATTTGTCACAGCCGAGCGGTAATAAATCT
Source organism: Karalla daura (assembly GCA_029224185.1). Lineage (NCBI taxonomy): Eukaryota > Metazoa > Chordata > Actinopteri > Chaetodontiformes > Leiognathidae > Karalla > Karalla daura. The sequence goes on along the minus strand of CM055198.1, from coordinate 14,216,234 downwards.
TACCAGTGGGGGAAAATCTGGGTAAGAAAAATGATCCAAAAACAATCTCTGCCCCCTCAACAACCTCCACTGAAACGTTCTTAAGCGGGGCGGCTAATCCGTGACTGCTCCACTGGCGTTTCTCAGCAGCCATCACTTTCCACTGAACTCGTTCTCGGCGCTTCCTGGCTCCCTCGCACGAGGCGCGGCGTTGAAAAATGGCTCCCCCGGTTAAAGGACGACGCAACTTTTTTGGAAGCTCGCCTCATTCATCTTTTTAAGTCGGTGCGTGACGCGAGGACTAGTTGAGGAATCAGCGAGTCTGTGTTCCGCAGGTAGATAGATCTGTCACAGTGTCAGCGAAACCACGGGGGACAAACAGGCAGACAAGGCAGGGATTCATCCCGAGTTTGTAGCTTGTTAGATCTCTCTGATAATGTCAGACACTTGAACTCGGTTATGTACGTGTCTGTCTGTAAAAAGAAAATGGAAATTTCCCTCTTAAACTCGGGCGCATGAGGTCTGTAGCCTGTGTCACCTTTTGTTGGACCCAACAGCTCCAGCTCCTCGCTCAGGGGCATTAAATAACAAAAAAAACAATATACGTGTCTCTATTCGGACTCATCTCTCCTCTAACCTGCCTGTAGAGGCTGCAGACGACTTCAGATTGAGATCTCGGAGGCAAATCCGCAACGAGGCAGGCTTCAAAAACATCAGCGTCTCAGCTACAGGACGCTGTTCCTCAGACACAGTTTGGTGTATCCGGTGACTCGTAGATTGACGTCAATTGCAAAATTTTGGGCTCGGATTGAATCAGAGCATCTGCACATTCCCCCCCAAATGTTCCTATTTGCCAAAGTTAGTCACCATTCTCGATGAATAAATCCCTGTTTCTGATGCCGCGGCTGCCATCTGGACTGTGAGAGACGCACTGCTGAGGGCACATCATGAGCATTGAAGAAGTAGATGACAGTTATTATTAAAGTCGACTCAAACGGAGAAACTTTGATACAGATTAACAGCTGCAGAGAAATCTAATTGCCAAGCGGGAGAAGAGAGGAGTTTCTCCCTGCAGCAGAAAGTATAACACCATTTGGACTCGAGGAGACTTGAACAATGGTGGGAAATCAGTGTAACGAAGGGCCTAATTATGCTGCTTGAGGAGAAAGGGGAGTAACACAGAGCTCCTTGTCAGTCACAGAAACAGTCGAGAGAAAACATCCAGTGAGACCACACAGTGATGCTAACATCCAGATAAAATGGTCTCTGCAGTTTCTGGGGAACCTTGTTGATACTTCAGCCTGAAACACAAGTCAAATGTCACCTTGTTGAATCTGGGCAGCTGCACCAATCACCAAAAAAGCCCTGCATCCACCTTCAATTTGGCTTCACCTCCTCCTCCTCCTCCTCTTCCTAACTCTGCCCTTCGCAGGCCTGTGCCAAGAGCTCCATGGTGCTGCACAGCTACGGGATGCTGCTGCCCTGCGGCATCGACAAGTTCCACGGCACAGAGTACGTCTGCTGCCCGTCCTCCCACACCGGGGAGCCCGCCCCGCCCTCGCTGCCCTCGCAGGAGGACGACGACGACGAAGAGGAGCAGGTGGAGCAGGAGGTGATCGACGACACCGGCGCGTTTGAGGAGGAAGAGGAGGATGAGGAGGATGAGGACAGGTGAGTGCCTCGCCAGCAATTTGTGTCAACAGCAGAGAAGGCTAAAAAACAAATTGAGAAATGTGTCAAATAACGCTGAAACATTTTTATTCTCTCATGTGGTGTTCTTCTAGACGCGTTGAGATAGAAGTTTATTGCAAAAATGTAATGGAAACACTTTTCTTTTCCATTTATGAGTGATATACGGAGTCACATGACCTGTTCACTACAGACAAAATGGTGCAATCTGGATGGAGACTGAATTATCTAAAACTAATTTAAGTATCTAATGAGACAATGTACGTCTATCTCAAAGACTCTCGGGGGACAAGATTTTACGAAATTCATGGGATCTCTTGGTAATAGACTTTATGAGAATTGTGGCTCATATGCAAAAGATCCTAGTAGCAATTGTGCTTTGTCCAAATGTGCGAGAAACTGTAATGGAAACAAACCTAGTGTAGCATTTTAATGTAAAAATGTGATGTTTCATGTTGTGACAAAAATGTCACAAACATCATGTCACAGTGTCATAGGTATTGTGTGAATGTGAGAGTGAGTGTGTGTGTGTGTGTGTGTGTGTGTGTGTGTGTGTGTGTGTGTGTGTGTGTGTGTGTGTGTGTGTGTGTGTGTGTGTGTGTGTGTGTGTGTGTGTGTGTGTGTGTGTGTGTGTGTGTTTGTGTGTGTATTCCCTGCCTTCACACCAGAGAAGGCAGGGAATGAGACTCCTGCACCACAGCATGTAAAGATGATAGATGGAGGGATGGTTTCTGGCAGGGGGGGATGCCAGTCTAACTTCCCTTGCCTCGAATTCATCTATTGAGTGGAGGAAAGGTAGCAAAAATATTAAGAGGCAACAAAAATATCCTAAATGGATAGACACACAATCATTTTGGATCTGAGCATTAAGATACGGTTAAATCTCAAGCCACATGTCCAGACCTCAGCTTTAGTAACTCTTCAATCAGTCCTCAATACACCAGCACTTTGCCATTCATTCATTCATTCATTCTGAAGCGGGCTGGTATGTGACAGTATGTCATGAAACTTCTCAAGTTTTGATGTGAAAATGATCATCACATTTAGTTTTATCTGGCGTAGCAGCAGTTGTGTGTTTCTGTAGGGGTGTGTGTGTGTGTGTGTGTGTGTGTGTGTGTGTGTGTGTGTGTGTGTGTGTGTGTGTGTGTGTGTGTGTGTGTGTGTTTTGGCGATGCCGTGGCATGCGGCTCTCAGCTGACCATCTGGATGAATCAGAGTGTTGGTGACATTGACCCCTGGCAGCTGCTCTGCCTCGATAAATCACTCCCCTTCCTGGCGTCCTCCCCTTCCTCAGCGAGACGCCGGCCGACGAGCAGCCCACACAAAAGGAGGAGCCCGCCGAGGAGGACGATGAGGAGGACGAGGAGGACGAGGATGAGGAGGAGTACCACTACGTCTACGAGGACGAGGAGGCCGACAAGGAGGAGGAGGAGGAGGCGGAGAAAGACAGCAGCAAAATGTCAGAGAGCCAGGACGAGGACAAGACTCTGCAGGAAGTAAAAGGTTCGTAATGAGTCCTTCTAAAATTATAATGCACCACCCCCCCCACCACCCCTCCCCCCTCGATCCATCTCCCTCTCTCTTTCTCCTTATTGGCACTTTACCTACCACTTAAATGTAATCAGACCTTTATAAGTTTTAAACTATCATCCATAGGCTCGAAGCCCCGCCAGACTGTAATTAGATAAGTGTACACATCAGCAAGTACCCTTTTCCTCAGCTCGCAGCAGACACTTTGATGTACTGCTTCATCACCGCACAAGGACAAGTCTTCTTCTGCCTCATTTGTCGCCAGACTGCTCCGAGTCCTGCCCACACCCCCCCCCCTCCCCCGGGCTCGGAAGACGTTGCATTTCTACTGTTTTGTTTAGTGCCTGATGGTAGCCGTAGATGACGTAGCAGAGTGTCAGTGGAATTCAGTGCTGCCCCCTAGTGGCCTGGTGATCTAACGCGCTGTCCCCTGGCAGCGGTGTGTACCCTGGAGGCTGAGGCCGGCCCCTGCCGAGCCTCCATGCCCCGCTGGCACTTCGACTTGAGCCACAGGAAGTGCGTGCGCTTCATATACGGGGGCTGCGGCGGCAACCGCAACAATTTCGACTCAGAGGAGTACTGCATGGCCGTGTGCAAGCGCCTGAGTAAGTCCCACCCGAGCAGAGGCCTCACTCTCACTCTCTCACCCTCTCTCTCTCTCTCCTCTCCGTCTCTGCTTTACGAGCTTGATACAGTCTGTCGCTGACTTTTAAGGAGAACACCTGTTCTGCAGTCTTCAGCTTTCACTCATCAAATCGCTACAGCTGTTTCTCGCTCCGCCACCTCCACCGTGGTATCACAGCAGCTCAGCGTCACCGTCCTTTGTTTCATGACTCAACCCCAAACACCTGCAAGTCCTGCAACTGATGTTTATTTGGCTTTTTGGAAGGTGTCATTTGTTACCATTTGATCTCAACAACACTGGGATTTAGTTTGTCTTATTAAATTATGCATCTTTTTTTAATGGCAATGTATTTGAGCAATGAAATATAATTGAATAATGAAACAAAGAAAGAAGAATTTTTGTTTTATTTTCAAAAAACATTATTTGCAAAGTTTTCTGTTATTTTATTATTACACAATATATCTGTTTAGATATATTCTGACATAGATATGTAATAATATCATAAACATAATCTATGAATTCATTAAATAAAATAATTTAATAAAACAAATCAACAATTAAATAATTAAGTTTGTAATAACTGAAGACAATAACAGTATAAAATAAAGTAATAGTAACTTTAAAAGTGATATATAATCTTAATGACAATTGTAAAAAACATTCTTAGAAGACGCACATCATTTCATGGTGAAGGACACGCAACATGAACCAAACAATAACAAGAAAACAAGAGAGTACGGTGAATAAATTGCTGATTGTTTCCTCTCAGCAGATCGATAAATGAATATTTTCAGCACTGTACCGAGGAATGTTAGCAGTCACTTCCTCACTAATAGACAAAGGTATTTGCAGTGACAGAGATCCTAATGATTTCATCTCAGAGACACGCCGCTTCATTAGTTTAGCTTAATGTCCTATTAAACTGGAGCTTTTGAAATGTTAAAATATTCAATAGTAAGGCTTAATTACCCAATTAACTTTTACACTTCAATAAAATATTGGATGCTATCTGTATCCAGAGCCTCCGGGTCTGTATTCAGACACGGACCGCAGACAGCAGCCGCCTGTGTGTAAGCCGACATTTAAGACGGTGGTGAGCTTTTCACTTCATTCAAATCCATTTAACGAAGAACAGAAAACATTGTTATTTTGACCAAAGTAATGAATTCATCAGCCGAGACTGAGAACTTACATCATCAGACTGCATCCCCATCTCCCAAGTAGATTAAGACATTCACTTCTTATACACCTTCAGTCACCTTTTCTTCAGTTTTCTTTCTCTTCTGTTTGCCTTACTGTTCAGTTCTGCTTTTTGTCGCTGTGTCTGTCTGTCTGTCTGTCTGTCTGCTCACAGAGCACCTCCACGAGCTTCACTAGAACCCCACCTGCGCACATCGACAGGCACACCCACCTCCCCGCCTCACAGTCCCTCCACTTCCCATCAGTTCACGCATAGTTCACCACCATAAGCGGTCCGATTTTCCTTTGCCATTTGGGGGAACTTTAACCAAGCCGCAGCAGTGAAAGTTCAGGTCAGGAGCGGCTCACCTGCGCCTCCTCTTGTTTTTTGGAGGGGGGCCGAGGTGAAAAGATGGGGGTCCCTCCTTTTTGTCTTTGCGAGCGAGTCGTCCTGCGTGACTGTACAGCGAGGAGCCCGGAGGAGCGGTGCCCTCTGGCCTCGCCCCGGCCGACCCAGCCGTCACACACAGAGATATTTTCCATTAGTGCTGGAGATGCGAGCTGTCAGCAGAAAGCCGACGGGAACATGAAAGGAATTCAAAAGGAAAGACTGTCAGATTGTCTTAGATTTATCCGAGTTACCCAGGGTGGAGGAACGCCAACCGGAGGAGTGCCTCTGTGAGGGTTTTTGTCCCGACTACTCCAACCTGCGCTCCTCTTCCAACTCTTCCCTCCTATGTGTCTGTCTGCCTCCGTGTCTGTGTCCCTGTCTGTCTGTCTGCCTGTCTGTCTGCCTGCCTCCATATCTGTCTGTCTGTGCATCCCTGCTCACCATCTGCTCGTGGGTTTTACAGCCATGCCCCCGACTCCTCAGCCCACTGACGACGTCGACATCTACTTTGAGACGCCGGCCGACGACAAGGAGCACAGTCGCTTCCAGAGGGCCAAGGAGCAGCTGGAGATCAGGCACCGCAACCGCATGGAGAGGGTGAGTTACCGGCTGCAGCCTGGACGGCATCTCCTTTCATCTCCTTCCGACTTCACTGCGATAGGCAATAAATAGCATTATGTACTGGAAATAGTTTGGTTTGGTTTCATTAGTTGTCATTATTCTCCCTGGGGTCCAGACGCTCATGTGTAACAATCAAAGCGCCAAACTTTGGGAATTGAATAAATAAAATGCTAAATCAATGTTACAAATACATAACAAAACACCAATTTAGGATTTCAGTAAGATTTCAACATGCTAGCTAAACTTAACTTCATTACAAATAATGGGATCATTCATTCATTGCAACTCAAAGGGGACATGCTGTGGAATAGTTGAATGGAGTATTCATCCATTGAAGCTATTGAATACTGGCTCAGAAATTATCAGAAATGCCTTAATGGCTATTTTACAGCACTTTTAAAAACCCATTCATGGGGCGGAGAATATTTTAGTCCATTTATGTACAGACAAGATAAAAGTACTCCGAACATGTCTGTCCATACAGCCGGATAATTTCACTGGATTTCTTTTAGACAGGATTTTCTTCTCTTGTTTGCAACACTTGCTCTCCTCACAGAGGGCACTCAGTGAAAGCCATTGTCCTCCATTGATTTTCCTCATTAAGTAGAAACATCATGGACGGATGGACACGTTAGAGCTGCATCATTATCTGAGTCTGAGCTGCAGTTTGTGACCTGCTGTGCTTCTCTCTCGCTCTCCCACTCTCTCATTCTTTCTCCTGCAAATAAACTTCAAGAAACTTTGAAATATATGTGATATTAGAGGACTCGAAGGACAAGGGGAACAATTTTGCAGTTTAAGTTTAGAAATTAAGCTCTTAAGCTTGTTGGGGTGCAGCTAAGAGCAGCTGCCGCCCGAGGGGAAATGTGCGAGAGGGTCGGCTGCTGCTCGAAACGTCCTCGAGATTCAGAAAATCTGAATGCGACGATATGGCAAAAGAGCAAGGTCAGACTTAAAAAAGAGCCTTTTACCTTCGAGAGGCGACAGGCTTCTTGTCTTTCTCCACCTGTCTGCATTTACAAAACCCGACGATTGTCTGGCTCACAGGTGCAGCGGCTCCATCTCACAGCTCGATTCATTCGCCTCCCTCTCTCGTTCTCTATCTCTCTCTCTTTGTCTCTCTTTCTCTCTCTCTCTGTCTGTTTTTCTGTAAACGCAGGTACGAAAAGAGTGGGAAGAGGCTGATCGCCAGGCTAAGAACCTGCCTAAGGCTGAGAGGCAGACATTGATCCAGGTAAGGCTCTGATCCCTCCCCCTGGGAGAGCTGCCGGTGTCCCTTTGTTTGGGTGAGATATGGAGGCTTACAGGGTCCGGGTCCCTCAGTCCCTGCGCCATTAAAGACCCCCCCTCCTCTCTCCGGCTGCTCTATCTTTATCGCTCTAAAGCTAAATTAGGGCACTGTCTGAATGGGGAGACTTCTAAATGAGTCCCCCAACTCCCCTGACAAGACTGAGAGGAGCCTGAGTGAAACCATGAGCTGCTTTTTCCTCCTCTGAGAAGTTTAACTCTTCGGAGTTAAAGAAAGCAATGGAAAAGCAATGGAGCGGATCGAATCTGAGCAGTGAAACATACAGAAATAATGAACAGACCACATTTGAACTTGCTAAAAGCAAAAAAAGGACTCGGTCTGTGAATTGAAGCAGTTCCTCAGGAATGGCTATAAACACCAATCCTCAGACAGGTCCAACAAACAAGGTTGTCTGGGAAAATCCTCAGGTATCCCTGTGAAACACCTGTCTCTATCTGTATAGATGATCTCAATTTGACACTGTTTCTTTCCTTCTGTTAGTTCTCTGTATAAAGTCATCCAGATAAAGGGAATACAACACCCCACACACACACAGGGAGGATCCATCTTACCTTAAGAACCCTTTTACTTTCCTCCTTTTCTGTTTTTTCTGTCCCTATAGTGTTTTTTTTTTGTTACCTTTATTTAACCTTTCAATGTTTGGGAACAAATTCTCATTTTCAAAAGGCTCCAGCACGAAATAAACATTACACAATAAACATATCAACAGCAATACAGTGCAACAAAGAAAAAGTCAAGTAAGCGTATGCAAGGTGCGTGTGAGTGAGAACGTGTGTATGAAGTCCAGGTGGGAGTGCGCGTGTGTGTATATAGCAAGAGCAATGGTCAACAATGATCTATTTGATGTTACATTTAAGAAATGTAAAAAAAAAAAAAGAAAACAAAGTTCAGTGGTGTTTTGGAGGGTGTTCTGGTCGTCTGCAGCTGCAAAAAGGAGGGAGTTGTGCATGAAGATGCATTGGAGTGCGATTTAATTACTTGACCTTGTGTGGCAGGCGCTACGGGCGATGTGGAGAAGAGACAGTAGACGGGACTGACTAAAGTCAGACAAAAAGCGATCGATGATGGAGTCACAGCTGCGGCTGCTCTTGCGTAGCGAGACAGAAAAACGCTGGATCTGTTGATTTTGTTGGTCTCAGTAACCTCGACCCGAGCCTCTGACATTGCTGGCTTTTGAATACGGTCCATACGATGGCAGAAAATAAACCTCACAGAGAGGTCTTGACTCTGAGAACTCATTTCAGATCCTCACAAACCTAAATTTCCGCAACAACGACCCCAACCACGCTCGATTTTTTTTTTTTCCCCAGAGGGAGGCATTCAGTGCCACCTTATCTTTTTTCATCTCTGCAAAATAAAAAAACGTCCTTGAGACGGAGGAGAAGGAGTGCATTTACACACTGATGCGTCTAATTATTTATTTTCTTCTGCCTGTGTGTGTGTGTGTGTAGCATTTCCAAGCCATGGTGGAGTCCCTGGAGGAGGAGGCCGCCAGTGAGAAGCAGCAGCTGGTGGAGACGCACCTGGCCCGGGTGGAGGCCATGCTGAACGACCGCCGCCGCCTGGCCCTGGAGAACTACCTGGCCGCCCTGCAGGCCGACCCCCCCAGGGTGAGCGCACCGCACACCGGACACGTCTCTCCATCTCCATCCTCCATCCACCTCGCTCCATCCGCCTCTCTGCTACGCACACACACACACACCTGTACATGCGTGGCCTGTGGGTAAACGCACATTCAGTCAGAAGACATGAGGCTCATCATCAACAGTGAAGGTTATTGTTTTAATCGCCATGGTAACCGTTAGCTGCGGCATAGCATCACATGCAGGGCTGCAAATTAACACCCGCCTACCCGACATATGCATACATATATGCATCTCTGGTGGAGTCAAGCGTCTTGAAACTGAACTCCAAAATAAAACATTTTTCAAAATAAAACATCTTTCATTATGATAGTTAATTACATCTTAACTATTTCTGTGTGGCCGGGTACCAGTCTGCGCCATGGTGGCCTGGCTAGACGAGCATGAGCCCAGCCGGACTTTCAAACAAAGTTAAAATGTAGAAGAATATTGATGAAGTTGCGCAGCTTTGATACATGCCAGATTCGAGTTTGCAGTGTTGTGCTCTAGCTTTGCATTTGGCCTCTATCTAAATACACAATCAGTCTGAATTTTGATGAATTTATGTCATCGTATCAGTGTCTTTTCGACATATCGTTACCTCCCTAATCATGTCGAGGGCAGAATACCTTCAGGCTGGGAGGAAACACACAGGCCAAAAAAAAACTTCCATGAGCTCAAAGGCAGCCACATTTCAACCTGCGGCCATGACTCCTGTGTCGGCCCTCTTTTAAAATTCCTCTCATCCAGCAGGCGTCTGATGCACCTGCCAGCACAGAGTTTGGCACCACGTCACAAGGTGTCGGCCCTCGTTCAGAACACAGCCAGTGTCCGGGGCCCGCTTCCCAAAAAGAGAAAAGACAGAATTAAATATTTCTATGATCTGTTCATTTGAAATGTAAGAAGGCGGCCTGACCTGAGAGCAGTGGTTTCTATACCCCGGCTTCTGTTACATTTCCAAAATTGGTACTTGCATCATCTGTGGTTGTGGTGCTATTTCAGTAGGTGCCGCGGAAGATTTTTGATGTCATGGTGTTTGCTGCATCTCGCACTCCAACCACAGCCACCCTACTCAGATGTGAGAGGGTGTGAGAGCCAGATTAATTCACGCTATTATTCATCAGTTGCATAATGTTGGGCCTGTGTCTCATTACCGAGCAGGTTTTTTGGTCTCAGTGCTTCATCACGATGAGTGTTATCATCCAAAATCAAATAGATCTGAACCTGATTTAAATACAGATGAGACTCAATCAAAGGCTGTCAGGTCACTCCTGTCCACACTCGATGGGAGGAATTGATGACTTTTATCCATCCAAGAGTCAGCGTCGGCCTTACTATGGGCGGCAATATTGTGAATGCTGTGTTGTTTACATTAGATATACCATTTTTATTCCTTTTGACATACTGGAGAGCATAGCAGGATTAACGGCTAATAGAGCTCTGCGCATTTCATTCTTTGCTATACACATGCACTTTATCATCAAAATAGAAGGAGCAGCTGCTTTTCACAATCTTCCAGTGGCTTCCAACTCGTCCAGACAAGCGTACATGTCCCACCTCCTTCAAAATATCCCACTTCCCATGTTTGCAGGATCCAAAGCTTAATTCTTCTCATAATCCTCAGTATTTACAGCACCACAGCCCGAGTTTCACCCTCATCCGTAAAGCTCCACCTCTTTTTGCTTACATTGCATCGTCGACTGCCAACTGTGGCAAAACGCTGTAAATATTCCCACTCGGACTTGTCAAAAAGGCGTTTTCATGTCCGCATAATGTGAGTAAGACCGCAGACACACTGTGATGACGTTCCTTCTTCCCAATCCATGTGCCCCCCCCTCCCCACCCCGTGCAGCCCCACCGCATCCTGCAGGCGCTCAGGAGGTACGTGCGAGCCGAGAACAAGGACCGCCAGCACACCATCCGTCACTACCAGCACGTCCTGGCCGTGGACCCCGAGAAGGCTGCTCAGATGAAGTCCCAGGTCAGTCAGACAGTCTGACTAAGACTTCTCCGATTTCTCTAGCAGTGATTTCTGACATCCTGCCCCATCACACTGCTTAAAGACGGTAAAATAGGAACAAAACAGGGTTCCAACCTGGAAAAGTCCTGGAATTTTAAATGATTTCTATTTTCCAGTACTCGAAAAGCCTTTGTAAAATAAGTGCATGGCAAAAGTTTTGGAAATCTTATGGGAGTTTGTTTCTCAGTCATAACATACTGTGAGATTGGTCTAATGCTGATGAACGTAAAATCTTGCATCGTACAGTGTAAACTTATTATTGAGGTTTTATTTGAGAACAAAATGACATATACCTTATATAAACAATGCTGGCATATCAGAGTTTGTTTACGCTATATAAAATTATATATATAAATATATATAGATTATAAAACTATCATCATTAGGCCTGTTTGTTTGATAGATTTATTTCTATATTTCATGCATGTTGATAGGTCATGTTGAGTCATGGAAAGAAATGGTGGAAATTTGCTGGTCAAATTCTTACACCCGCAGTCAGCAGGAATTTGTAGAAGTTTTGTGATGGTTGGCCGGCTAGAATCGATGACTATCAATTGATTCGTATCAGACTCGGTGCTGCATCAGAGGCCGGGTGAGTAAATCTGGAGCCTCACGTCGAGCTGCGTCCACGGTCTCGGCCTCCTCCTCCTCCTCCTCCTCTTCCTGCTCAGACAGGGGAGAGACATCGCCGTCTCGGCCCACTCCTCTCCGCCCTGGTGTGTAGGAGGTAGAAAGAGCGTGTGGCTCCGAGTCGAAGCCCCCGGGAGGGGTGCAGAGGGCTGCGCGGCGGAGGGGAGGCCGCCTGTTTCATTCACTTAAGCCTCAGCCAAAGATTAACATTGTGCAGGTCTTGTGTAATGCTGGACTCTGAGCCGCCTGCTCGGGGGATTTGGCTGGAAGCTCCTGTGTTGGATGTACTCGCCTGTGTGTGTCACTGCCCTTCGACACCGTTTATAGTTATCCAGCACCATTACTGATAACGCGGCAGATGGATGAAACAACACAGTGAGGAGGGGGAGGAGGAGGTGGAGGGGGGGAAGAAGGGGGACCTGAGGGTTTCTTATTCAGAGGAATCAGGTGATCTGGGAGGCGGAGAGCCTCGTAGCTCGTACATGGAAAGCCAGGCTGCATCGCTGTGCTCCCACATTGTTTATTTGCTAAGCCTGGTGCTTGTGTTTCCTCACTCGGCAAGTTCAAATCTGCGTTTTGTTGTGTTTTTTTTTCCCCACTTGTTTGTGGATTTGATGTGTGACTTAGAGGCGCATTATGAAAGAATCCTTTGTAAATAAAAAGGCTGGCTGTGGTTTGTGGAACTGTGTCACTCGGATGGAGATTGTCGTCTTTGTTTCCTGAAAGAGCCTCACCTGTCGGGCTGACGGGGGCCGCCGCCGTCTCGGCATCCCCGCTGCGGCGTCGGGGCCGCCTCGTCTTCGTGAGGAGGATTGTTTGTCGAGCCGGTGGAAGGTGCCGCGGGGGCTGCAGAGCTCCCTCTCAAAATGTCAAAGGTGCATCGTTGCCATCTGTTGCCGGCTCTGGCGCATTGCAGCCCCGCGCTGGGAGATTAGAAAGCGGTCAATCATCGCAGAGGGGAAATCAACAAGACGCCGCCTGCCAAGAGCCGGCCCGGGCTTGGTCAGCGGAGGGTCGCGTTTCATGGTCGGCCGAGCGGCCCCGGCACGCCGGAGCGCGGAGGTTCCTCTCGGCTCTGCGGCGAGACGGGTCGGAGAGTTAGAGGAAGATGCAGCAGCTGCTACAGCAGGTCCCGTCGAGTCAGTTCACAGCTCCCCGGGCTGATCTGACTGTTACACGCAGCAACTTGTTTAAACGTCTGCGAGCCGCAGTTCGTCTCAAGGAAACGTGCCGTCGAACAGACAGTTTATTCCCCGCTCTAATCTGGTGGACACGAAACCATTCTTCTTTCGGGATAGATGGTGGGTTTGACTGCTATTTGTTCAGTTTTTGTGGGGAGCTTGGAAAAGTCTGTTCCTCGGGCTTTGCCGATTTATCAGTTAAGGCTCCTGCTTTGTCATGGCGACAGAGAAACATTTCAATATTCTTTTCCTCCCCTCGCTGACCACTGTTCCCCGCTCCCAAACCTCATTTTATCTGTGCAAATCTTATGTAGAAACAAAAAGAAAGGAATCGCAACCTGCGACGTCCTCAGGCGATTGATAATGGCAGCGGGATTTCTGGCAGATTTAGGGATAAAGGTCTATTTTCTGGTTCGTTAATGTCATCTTATAAATAAACACCATGGGGATGAACATTCCATACTAATAGTTGGAAAACCGCTCCGTAATGAGTTGTCACTGGATTAGTGTCGAAACAATTATTGCATTAATGGATTTGTCACTCGGCATGAAATGATTCAACAATTTTAATGAACGATTTCTCTCTCTAAGTATTGAAAAATCCACTTCTGGCCCTTTTTTTTCTCTCTCTCACTCTCTCTTAGAATTATAAATGTCTATATTGTGTAATCCTGTTGTGTTAATCACAACACTAGAAGACTACACCTTGGACTTTGGGGACGGATTGTCCCGCATATTTCAATTAATCCCTTAATAAACAGAATATGACAATAATGAGGTGTAGTCCCGGACGTGAATAGCAACACCGCACATCAGAATCTGTTCTCCTCTCTGAAGCAGGAGCCAGGATCCTGGAAACGCGCTCGCTTTGATATCATCATGAAAGTCCGGCAGGATCCCGTTACACTCGCTCTGTCTGTCTGTTCTCCCACCGCCAGGTGATGACCCACCTGCGTGTGATCGAGGAGAGGATGAACCAGAGTCTGTCTCTGCTCTACAAAGTGCCATATGTGGCCGAAGAGATCCAGGATGAGATCGGTGAGTCATGCTCTGTGCCGAGGGAGGGGTCTGTAGCAAGAACGGGGTGAACTGAAAACAGTGATTGACGTGCCAGACACGTGTTATATTTCCTTCGGTTTGTTTATTTCTACTGGATACAAATTGACAAAAAAAAGGAACAGTCCCATCTTTATGCAGAGGTGTTAGGTGTCTCTAAAACAAGAGATGTATTGTTATTTGTTCCCAGCATCATTTTGTGTAGGGGAATTTGATGCAGCTTCTTCTCCTCCTTCTTCCTCTCCTCCTCTCTGTCTCCACCAGTGTTTACAGTTAGATCTAAAGCCTGGGACCGTGCCGGGGACGTGCTCGTCCTCTAGTGGCGCAGTATAAGACGGGCGATGCCATGTCTGGGACGTTTTATGATTGTCTTTTGTTTCATTAAAGGGAAAACCATAGCATGGTGTTGCTGCACAGATTAAAGTGGAACGCATGCAGTGACAGAACTGGGTCACAGCTTTTCACCATGCAGCATCCTGTTGGGAGATGTGCAGATTTACATGGAAAATAGCTCTCAGAAAAATACTAATTGGTAGTTAGCAGAAATGGGAACAAACGTCTCTCTCTCTCTCTCTCTCGCTCTCTCTCCCTGTCTTTCTCTCTCTCTCTCTGTCTCTGTTTGAGAAAGCGTGTTAACAGTAATTTGCAAAGCTTTTTTTGCAGCCTGGTCCCCGGTAGACGGGCCGTCTCACAGTTTGCTCTGGCTTGGACTTTGTCTTGCAGACGAGCTTCTCCAGGAGCAGAAAGCCGACATGGACCAGTTCCTGTCGTCCATCTCCGAGTCTCAGCCGGACGTCACCGTGTCGTCAGAGGAGAGCGTGGAGGTCCCCGTGCCCGAGGGCAAGCCCTACCGGCCCTTCCAGGTCACATCGCTGGGCTCCCGCTCCGAGCCAGAGGGTGAGCGCTCCGGCACGAGCTGCACCCACACCCACACCACCACCACCAACAACAACAACAACAACGTGCTGTTTGTGTGGAAACAAAGGGCCACACAGTTTCTGAAGGACGCTGGTGACAGAGCAGAGCAGGGCAGGGCAGCACTGTCTCCCGGTGCCGCAGATATTGGTTTACAAAGTGTTTTATGTCGATGCAAATGCGCTGCGGAGCCGCGGGTCCGGACTTATCTGTGTCTGCACAGCTCCCCGTGGCCTCGACTTCCACGCAGCTCCACTGAAGTTCAGATAAACGCACAAAAAGCCTCGGGCTGTGGTACTGAGCCGGAGCCAGAAGCTTAAGGGGGAGTGGGAGGGGAGGGGGGGTTGGTGGTGGAGAATGAGCAGTTATGGTTTCTCCTCTTTGTCACATTTGTGCCAAACAAAAGATGAATCCGCACAGAGAAGAGGAAAAAAAAGTGGTGGATGGAAGTCTTCCAGCCAAATGGAAGGCAAATTACGGGTAAATCCCCAAGGAACATTTAATATACATGCCAACACCCCAGAGGGCTCAGACACAGCTAGCCAAATCTGAAATGGCTCCCTTTCTACTTTTGAGTTTGGTTGTAGCTTGAGTTTATTTTCGGACTCTTTCCCCCTCCTTTTTTTTTCCTAATCAATTAACACAGCTTGATAATCCTGCCTTTTCTCTTCTCACTTAAGTTTTCTCTCTTCTCTCCTTCCTCCCTTCTGTTCTTTTTTTTTTCTGTTGCTCATTTCTAATGCCAAGGCGATCTATCAGACTCCCCACGTGCCTTCAAGAAAGGTTGGTGCCTCTGTTGCGTCTTGTTTCTCCCTTCCACGTCACCTCCCGACTCATTCCCATCTCCCGTTTCCTTTCTGCTGTTCACCCCCCCGGCACAATCCAGGATCCTTTCTCTCTCTCTTTCTCTCTCTCCTACTATTTCTGTTTTATCAGAAGCCATCTTTTTTTCCTTTCCTTTTCTTTTTGTTTTTCTGACTGGTGGCATGGTTTCAGTCGCTCTGATGCTTTTCATCTGCACCGGGATTATCACCTCATGCTGGACAGCCGAGTGGCCCTGGTAGAGGGAGGTCACAGCAGAGACCCTTCTGTCGTTGTGTTTGCTGCCATCCCGTCCTTGCTTAATTATTCCCCCTCCCACACACACACACACACACTCACACGCTCGGTCCCGTCTCCCTGATAGGAGCTGTGTGATTTAGTGTCCCTGTCTGTTCCTGCCGCTGACCCGCCGCCCGCTCCAAATTGGCCCAATTTGTCCTCCAGGACCAGAGACGGGCACGTGGTTTCGTCGTTTGTTTTGCCTGGTCTGGGTTTGACCTCAGTGGCTACTGGAGACATCTGGCTCTAAATGTCATGCAAAATTACCAATATACTTTCTTTTTTAGTCAGTCTAAATGCAGCCCTTCTTTTTTGCTGTTCTTTCAACCTGCAGTTGTGCTGCAAGTGACGACTACTGTACATACATTAGGAACCAGCCTGGTCTTTATTTTCTTCACTATTCTCCAGATAATAAATAAAATGTCTTTAAAGTCCCAACAAGTAATGACAAAATACTAACTGTCATTACTCCAAAAGCATTTGCTTCGTGACAACTACTTCCTGCTTCTGCAGTCGACCTGCAGTAATGACTGCGTACTAGGAACCATTCTGGTCCTTCTCATCTTCATTATTCTCTCGATAATAAAATATATCTTTAAATACTAATAGTCATTACTCCAGTACTCAAATCACAGCTCTAAAAAAGTTAATCTTCCGGTTTGGATGAATAATTTGCACATGTGCTTAATGAACGTTTTAAATAAATAGGATTTTTAATCCCAGCACACGAGTGTGTGTGTGTGAGTGTGTGTGTGTGTGTGAGTGTGTGTGTGTGTGTGTGTGTGTGTGTGTGTGTGTGTGTGTGTGTGTGTGTGTGTGTGTGTGTGTGTGTGTGTGTGTGTGTGTGTGCGCGTTGGTGGCAGCCCGTGGCAGCATCTGATGACCTGCCAGACACGCAGACGTCACCGCTGCAGCCTGTAAACACACGTTATTAAAGCTCAGGGTTTAATCCACAGGCCATTGTATTAATCTCAAGTGTTTGGCTCTGGCGGCAGACATGAAGCCGACACCGCTGTACGTTGTTCAGGAGCCTGCACCCGTTGAACTGCTCGCTCTCCTTCTCTCTCTCTCCCTCTCTCTCTCTCTCTCTCTCTCTCTCTCTCCACTCTCTTGATTTATTCATGACATATCTGCCGTGTGTATATTAATAGGTGCTGTGCCTATTTGAAAACCATCAGTCTGACATGCATATTTGACACTCTGCCCCAGTTCGGGCCTCAGCCGCTGGCTGAGACTTAGAGAGTTGAAAAAAAATGGTGATGTGGTGAAATCCAAACACATACAGAATATGTAGATGAGGAACCCAAGTGATGCAGCACCTGAATTGGGCCAGTTTTCACTATATGACCAAGCAAGCAACAGAGTTTGGATATAAAATGTGTATAAGACTAAGTTAAAACCCTAATACTGGATTGAATCATTGTGTTTTTTTTCGGCCGATTCGAGGCATGTCTAATGAAACCGGCGTCCCATAGCTTCCATGTTAGCACCAGAGAACAAGGAGAAATGCTCCATTCAGTCACTCGAACTCCTCTTCAAAGTTCGGGCCCAGGAAACAAAATAAATCTCGACTCCTAATTGTGTGAATGGGCTTTGATTAGCGATTCAGTGCGTGTTAGTGGATGTTTATGGGCGGCGAGCCAAACGCCACTTTGAGAAGGCCTTTGTGGGGAGTGTAAGGTCGCTGTCGTGTTGGCCTCACAGTGCTCACACTGTCCTGAATGGAAGAAAAGGGCTCTGTTGTCACCAGTGCTCTCAGGCACCCGAAGGCGACAGTCGTGAAGAAAAGCCGTGGATAGCTGCGTGCAGCTGTGCACCATCAATACCACCATCCCTGTTTCTGTGTGTGCGCATACTGTACGTACGTTACGTGTGTGTGTGTGTGTGTGTGTGTGTGTGTGTGTGTGTGTGTGTGTGTGTGTGTGTGTGTGTGTGTGTGTGTGTGTGTGTGTGTGTGTGTGTGTGCTTGCTTCCTGCTACTAGCTCAGCTCTCACTCACTGTGCTACTGTCCCACACCTGCTGCAGGCTCCGCCATGTCCGGCTTGGACGGCCTGATAGGCGCCGAGGAGAGGATCATCAACAGCAAACCCAAGATCAGCAGCAACGTGGTAAGAGCCCCGTCATCTCTGGAGAAAACTCTGGAGAAATCTCTGGATCGACCGTCCTGTTTGACGCCATCACCAAGTCCTTATTTTGCTGCCGATGGCTGAAACCGGCGAGCGGTCCTGTGTGTGTGCGCGCCTTCTCACATCGCTCTCCTCAAGTCCGGCCTTTCCTTTTCTCTTCATTTTTTCTTTCTTTTTTTTTTCCAATGAGTCAAATAATTTGCCGTAACTATGTTGTCATAGTTACGACTGTTTCACACTGGGCTGTTTGTCTTTCATCCCTTGAAATCCACTCCACGTTTTGTTCTGCAGTCATCGCACGCCTGTTTTTTGTTTCCCTCCTCACAGATTTTTTTTTCTCAAAGGCAGCCGAGTGATGCACGCCGTGATTCGCACGCCGCTCCAACGTCAAATGCAAAATCGTGTGTGTTTGTGTGACAATGAGACGTGTGACTTCATTTTTTTTTTTTTTTGGATGCTTGCATGTTTGTCTTTTTTCTTGCTGTTGTTGTCGTTTTGTTCCTTTTGAAATGCTAGTCTTCTAAGACGGAGCAATCTGAGGTTAAAAATAACACCCATGACGCCTTACGTGTCAATCATGACTGTTCTATCGTGGGAAACAGACTCCGGACTGCTCTGTCTCTACTAACAGCAGATTTTGTTTCTGCCTCCTGAACACGCCCACCTCCACTCACAGCGCTTCTTCTCCTCCTCCTCCTCCTCCTTCTTCTTCTTCGTCTCCTTCGTCTTTAGATTAGAGCCCTCAGTAACGAGTGGCTGACAGTCTGTTTAGAGCAACTTGTGAATTGTGTGCTTAGAGGAGAGTCTGCTGTTGATGCTTGCAAACCTCCCCCCCTCCCTCCCTCCTCCCCCACCCCCCCCCCCCCAGTCTGTACCAGACAGCTCCAAGTGTATCATCACCCAAACACACAGATAATCCTCCCAGTTTACTTCACTGCACATTTACACCCTCTCGCTCTCTGCCTCTGCCTACCTCTCTCGCTCTCTCTCCCTCCCTCTCTCTCTCTCATGCACACACACAGACACACACGCACACACACATTGTGTGAGTGTAACCTGGGCTCCCCTGTCTGTGTTGACAGGTGATTGATGAGTCTCTGGATGTTAAAGAAGTGGTTTACAGTGCAGAGAGAGTCAGCGTTATGCATGATGATGAGCTGGTGAGTATAGCGGCGCCCCCCGCAGGGCTCTCTGGGGTACTGTAGGTATCTGTCGGAGGGCTGAGGATCAAAGGAGGAGGGAGTGTGGGAGTGTGCAAAGACGCCAGTTAGACGGCTGATAACGATAAAACAAATAATAAATAAAAACAGACCAAAGAAAGAGAGAAAAACCCCTCAAATCCCGTCCCTTGTTTTCTTTTGTACAGTTTTCAGTTCAGGCTAATATGTTTTGGTTATTTCTGCATGGGTGCATGTTTGTTATGTGAATGTATCTGAATGTACACATTGACGATCTCAGTTCATACGATGAATCCACACAAACTGGGCGCGCTCAGTTTATGTGTGAGGACCGAGCAGTAAAACAAAGGACCCCCCCTCCCCGCCCAGTGGACGTTTGCACATGATGAGTCTGTGTCACATGTGCCAGAAGACACATTGGGGAGGTAGTGGGGGGCAGCTAGCGTGGTTCAATGTCTGTGTGTACATACTCAAAATTGGCCCGAGACATTACACAGCCCTCCACAAAGACACGTTTCATGCATGCGTACACTACACTCCCACACTTATGGAAGAACACGACTTCTAATTCTCTTCTCGTCGCCTCGTCTGCCATTCCGGACCCGCTTTGAGGAAGATTGATCGCCCGCTTCTCTCTATAAATAAATGACTGCCTCATATTTTAAAGACAGGTTCTTGTACGTGTCGACCCGGGTGCTAATCTTGTATCTTTCTGTAATGACTATTGATCGCGCTGAGAATTTACTCGCAGCCTCTGCTGTAGATATTTAGGTGGCTGCGGATTCTAGAAAGAGCCGCATCGATCAGAGCCAAAGAGGGGTGATTCTGCTAAAAAAAAAAATGTCAAGTTAACAGAAATCCTTGCCCACAGTTCACTCCGAGTCCAACTGAAACCCCAGTGAAGCAAATCCACCGCTGTGCTAAAGTGTTGGCATTAGTCAGCACTCGTCAATATCAGCGCGTTTGGGGGTCGTAACAGGCATATAGAATACAAGACAAAGGCAAAAACCATCAAATCCACACATTTAGATCCGGGTCACGTAGCTTTAGTAAAAGTAGTCCCAGATTGGAAGAACCTCTTTCACCTTGGCTTAGTGCAATAAGAGTCGATTCCCAGTTTAAGATGAAAAACTTGTTCCAAACCGCTATCACGTCCAAACTCACGTATTAGTTCCAGACTTTAAAATGCAGCTAAATTACAGGTGAATCTGAGCAGATAGAGAGAGAAAACGTGACAGTAAAAACAGCTGCTAAATCTGTTGTTTAGCAAGGAACTTAAAGTCACAGCCGATGAGTAGTAAAACGTTTGTGTGGTTGCCAGATAAGCATGAAAGGGCAAAAATAGAATTTAATAATCCCACACGTTAAAATTGTGATTGTAAAAACAGCATCTTGGGCATTTCTGTCAAAACCAGTGTCCCATAGCTTCGCTATTAACAACAGAGAACAACAATAGATCCTCCATTCAACCACTCTAGGTTCCCTTTTAAGCTGTCGTCTTAAGTACCCAGGTGTGTGTACAACTTGTGGTCAGCTGTGCAACGTGCCACTTCCTCACTCTTCTTCTGTGTCCTCCGCCCCGCCCCCCCCCCCCCCCCCCCCCCCCACCCCACCCCCCCTCCCACCTGTCAGGAGTCCTACCGCCCCCTGGGAGAGGACTTCAGCTTCGGCAGCAGCGCCCTGATTGGCTTGCTGGTGATCGCCGTGGCCATAGCAACCGTAATTGTGATCAGTCTGGTGCTTCTGAGGAAGAGGCAATACGGCACCATCAGTCACGGCATCGTGGAGGTAAGGAGGCCAGCAGAGTGTGAAGGTCCGGGCGCAGACCTCGTAGGGCGCGTGCCGTGCATCTCAACGTCCGCTGTGGGCTTTTTTAAATGTGATTATCAGGTGTTATGTTGAAGCAGCTGCGGCAAAGTGAATTCAATTAACGGCCCTGCCGCATTTGAATGCAACGCGGCGCATCTACTTCCTGACCTTGTTGAAGTTTCCCATACTGATTGTGCATGTGTGTGTGTGTGTGTGTGTGTGTGTGCGTGTGTGTGTGTGTGTGTGTGTGTTCTCAGGTTGACCCCATGCTGACGCCAGAGGAACGCCACCTCAGCAAGATGCAGAACCACGGCTACGAAAACCCCACCTACAAATACCTGGAGCAGATGCAGATCTAACTAGAGCCTAGGGGGGCGGTGCTGTGGAGTCTGAGACCGAGGGGGAACATACTACTGACCAATAACATATGCTATTGTTAAAAAAGAAAAGAAAATCATTTGCATACATCCAAACTCCATTTACTGGTTTGTTCAGAACAATCCTTGAATAATGCTACTACTTCTACTACTGCTTCTATTGTACTATAGAGCTCTTTTTGATCATGTTTCTTTTGAAAAAGGTGATGTATCTATCTGCCATTTTGCATTATGGAAAATGTGATTCAGCAGATTTTTCTCTGTAATTATCAGTCATGCTATCTCAGATCAAGATGTATAACATTTCTTCAGACATTTTCTTTTCTTTTTTTTTCTTTTTTTCTTTGAAAGTGAGACGCAAATCAAGCAAAATCTAAATGTTCTGGAGTGGCCATCATCAAACCGGCGTATACCAGACACGACGCTTTAATTTTCCATCACGCAAGTGTCACCCATGCAGTTTCTGATGGTTTTCTCCGAAAAAGAATTGGTGTTTTATTTTGTCCTTTTTCCTCTCGATAGATTGCTTGTATATGAAGGTTCTTTGTACCAATTAAAATGTATAGTGAAACAAGAAACGAGAAAAAAATGAAATCATGAATTATTTACTTTCCGTTCTTTGTTATGATAACAGACGAAAAAAATATACATATACAGTTTAAATATATATAAGAGTAGATGTTTTTATTCCACCTTTTTTTTCCCAGGAAAGAGTGTAATAAGTGGGTTTAGGGTTCATAGCTCGGCGGTCGCGGGTCGTGTTTGCCGGCACACTGTTGTAGGAGGCGTCGGGGAACGTGGAGGGTGTGCACAGGCCCCCAGCTCTAACACATCGCTCTGAACCTACTCTGGACCTTTACCATGTGAATGTGACCACACACACACAGACACACACACAGGAAACGACAGGAAACACATGGCAGAGAGTACGTCATGCCTAATGACACGTGTTACATAGTTGAATGTATTCGGGAAGCTTTTCTTCCACACTGTGTACCTGCGGCAGGTTCCCATGTGGCTTTGATTTTAAGTGACACAAACAAATGTTATTTTAGGCCTCTTTTTAATTTGATTTTTACCTTGTTTTGTTTGTTTGTTTTTCTTGGCACAAAAGCAAGTATCAGAAACACACCTCTGAAAATAAATCCGTACAAATCCTTGTAAAGGGTCGAGCAGTGCGATGATCAAAAGAGGGTCCGGCCCAGAGGAACCTTGCAACCTACTAAATTAACAAGAAGCAGAACAAGATTGGCTCCATTTTGTTTGTTTCGTTTTTTCTATGACGAGTATTGGGATCACAGCAAAAAGCCAAAAAAAAAACCAACACAATGCTCAGAAGGTTTTCTCCAATTGTTCTGAGTTCTGACACTTTGCAGTCTGGATTTGGGAGGATTTGGGGTTTGCGGAGATGCCCGGGCTGGCCCTCGATCAAAGCCGACTCCAAACGGCTCGGGAGCTGGAGGGCTGTGCAAGCAGACAGAGACGCGCGGAAAGACGAGGCATAGACAGCTGGTTTCTGAGGAAAGAAAGAAGGAAAGGAGCTCATTTGTGTATTTTTACAGGTAGAGAATGACACAAACAAGTAAAATGAATCCTCAAACCCTCTTCTCTCTCTCTCTCTTAGTATTGTCTTTGTATGCCTGTATAGTTGATGTTGCAATCATGGCTTTTTTTCCGGAGGATTACCTGTGGTGTGCATTGTTCTTATATGAAATGATATGATATATATTTTTAAGTTTATTTTCTTGTTTTCTATTTTTTCTCTTCCTGTGACAGTATCTCTGTATGTGACTGTCTCACTATGCACCCAAGCGGCTTAAATCTTGTAACTGCCTGCCTGATTTGTGGGAATGGGCTGGGAACTAATATAATATGCATATTAGTGGTTTAAAAAAACTTGATTGACACCATTGGAAACAGATTTATGGTTGCAGGGGGGATACACATCAATAAACTCACAACTTCCATATGGATGTGTCGTCTTTTCGTAGATAAACTGAAAATTGTTGCTTAATTCCTGTGTAATCACAGATTTATAAGAGCTAATATTTAACTACAGAAATTAAGTAGATTTCAAGAGTTCAATTAAGTTCAAGTATAAATGGAAAATATTCAAGTTTAATTTAGTTTCTAAATGACCTGCATCATAACCCAATCAATCACAATGTCTTCTTATGTCTAATAATGAAATATGTGTTTGTCTAATGAGAAAATCATGAAGCAAAGAGAAAGCTGTAAACAAAATGTTGTTTTGATTGGTTTCTCAGTTACCTAGATTTTAACCCAATCATGTACAATCTCTTCTTTTGTCCATAATATTCTCAAAACAAAAGTTTACTCGCGTGGAAAGACATTTTCAGTGAGTGAGAGAGAAACTAAAAGCAGACGGCTGTTTTGATCGGTTTCACTTCAGTGAGCCACTTGTGAGCGAGCCATCCTGATTCTTTCCGGCCAACAGGAAAGAATGATGGTTTTGGTTTACGGTTTTCTTTCACGAGCCACGTTGGGACGTGACGTACCGATTCCCACAGCCTTTAAGGGGACTCCCACTCTTTCGCTTCTCTGACAGAAACCTGTGGCTCTCGAGCAGGTGGGTGAGTCAGCAAACAGGTGAGTCAGATCACGTGACTGACAGGAACAATGGAAACAGCGATAAGATTTCATTAGAGAGAGATAAATATATGGAATATATGATCAGTGTATATATGATCACTGTATTATATAGTTTCATTTTCTTATATCATTTTATTAGTATTATTACATATATTATTAGTAATATAACATATGATAATAATCGAAGACCTGTGGGGAAAAAAACGTCAATAGACGTAAAACCGTATTTTTTTTTTGTTTTGCTGCCCATCGAAGTACATATCCGCACCTATATGTCCAGTAGTCCAGTCAGGTGTTGTTGGTTTGCCATAAATGGCCAAACGGTCTCCGGCCTCACCTGTGCAGGTAAACAGGAAGTCTCTACAGGTGCTCTTTAGGGCGGGGACAGAAACCTGAACCACGGAGATACTGAGAGAGAGAGAGACAGGCAGACAGACAGACAAGCGACATATTGTACCCACACACCTCCACAGGACCGAGTCACCTGTGGACGTCCTCGCGTCTTTCTTCCTCTTCTTCTTTTTTTTTACCTGTGTTACTCATTGTTTTGGTGGATTTGCTTTTCTCAAATTGCGGGATTATCTGCGCACACGCACATCAGAAGAAACAGCCGCTCAGGTGATCCAGGTGTGAGCCGATGGACTACATGGACAGCGGGCTCAGATACACCCCCACGTCGGTAAGAGACACACTGGTTTCTTTCTCTCTCCAAAATCCCGCAACGGAACCTGTTTAATCCTGCGACAGTGTCGCACTGGAGATCGGGAAGTTTCTGGTTTGCGCGCGTCCCTTTAGTAGGTCATTGTGGTTAAACCCACTTCAGAGGCAAAGATCAAATAGTTGTAATAGTTAAAAAAAAAAGAAGCCCGCAGCCAACAACAGCAAAGCAGTCAGACATGAAGTAGAAGGAAAGGTCACCTCTGTTCCCATTCCACTTATTCAGAACAGCTCCAACCTCTCTCTGGCTCTCCTTCCTTCTCTTTTTATTCATATCTATGTATGTTTACACATACAACAGGTGTAAGAGTAGAATAAATCGAGACATGCCTTTTATTCATCTGAATTTTAAGCATTGCAGCAGGAAAGTGGACAGTGCAGTAAAAGTAGATTTGTCAGTTATATAAATATGATCAGATGCGAAAAATATTCAACATAAATAAACAAAATAGCAACAACACAACATCTTCAGTTCATCGGTCAACAACACCTAAAAATCCAGACAGACACATTTGATTCAATAACTCAAGTATTTGAGCGAGGCTAATATTCATCTTAACTTATTGATGCAGTTGTTGCTATGTGTCCATACACCATCTGTTATTGTGCACACTGTAGTTTCTGATACCCCTCAACCATAGTCTGGAACTTGTTTTGCATCCGTACTCATAGATCCAGTGTTACTTGAACGTAAAGGCCTCCACAGTACAACAAAAGTCTCTTGGCGACCATGTATATACATCCGTCTCTCTGAGGGAAAGTAACAGAGAAATGCAGCCATTACAAACTGAGAGAACCTGTTTAATTCACCTGCCAAGCCTTGGTGTTTATTACTGCCAGAGCCACGACTGTAATTTGGGATTTTTCCATTTTAAAGGTTGTTATTTCAACCTTCTCTAGCGCCAAAAGGCCTCGGATGTCATTCATGCTCCTCGTAAAATGTGTCATTTTGATACAAGAGGGTCTGTAATTTCAGCCACATACAGTGCATTTTTAAAAAATCTCCCCGAATGGACCTGCAACGATTAGAAATAATCGCTGCAAAGTCAATTGGGAGTGAATCAGCAGCCATTTTTGGTCAGCGACTGATTGTTCATAGCAGCAACATCATACCTATTCAGAAATGTTTGCACTTTGCCATTCATTTCAGCTTTAGTTTAAGTGCCAACTCATAACAGTGTTATCTCAAGACTGTTGACATTTAGAACTAGTCTGTACCAGAACTCTTTATTGAACCTTAAATGGACTGACAAAGTTCAATCAAGATCAGATGTGGAAAGCAAAGTTTTAGTCATTTTCTTTAGTTATTGTCAGGAGCTAATTCATTGATATTAAAAGGATTAGTCTTGAGAGGATAAAGTCATTACTTGCTTGGTCGATAGAATTAGTCACAACCGTGATCTACACCAAATTCCCTTGCAAGTATTGGAAGATTTGGAGATATAACAGGCTGCGCACACCTCCATTCTTCTTAAAAAGATTTCAGGGTGGATTTCTTGGACCTGGGAAAGAGGTTAGTTAAAGGTAGAAGCAGCAGCTACCAAGAAGTAACATCTGAATTCCTGCAGGTTCCTCTGCCCTGTCGTGACTTGTTCTCTCTGGTCCTTCTCCTCCGCAGAGGTTACATCCATTTGAGAAGCTGCAAAGCATCACAGCATACAGGATAATATGTAGCGCAATGTCAAAAACGCTGGGCCATCTCCTTCCTGGGCCCAGCAGGGCATGATTACATGATGACTGTCCACAACAATTAGCGTCACACTGTTGTTTAAATGACCATAATAGGAGGAATGTGACGTGAATGATTCCCCGCTTTGTGTTTTGGAAATGATTCCTGCAGTATTTATCTGCTAAGAGGCAGATGACACGTTCTTGTGTTTCACCACATCTTCCTTCTTAATCTATTTAAGCTTCGGCTTGTAATTAAAACAGCCACCTCCGGCGTTGAATGCATAATGCATGTGGTGGAACGTATGGTTCCCAAACAAAGTGGAGTCTTTTTTTTTTTTTTTTAACGTAGCAAAGCGGAGAGGGGAAGAGCTGCATTTTAATGTTGCTGCTGCAGAGTGAGTCATGCTCCTTTTTAGGTTGAAATTGGAAGTGACAGGACGCTGTGGAAATGTGTGAATTTTTAAAGCGATCCTTAGGTGCCTGGGTTTAAGTCGACAGACCTTTAGCCTTTGTAGCTCTCTCTCCCTCCCTCTCTCTCTCTCTCTCACCGGCTTGTTGTGCTGCACTTCAGGCAGACTAGTGGCTGCTCCCAGCAGGTTTGACAGGATTTAACATGGTGAAACTTTTGCTCCTCTCCCTCCCCCCGCCCCCAGCTCTCTCTGTTTCACCTCTGCAGGGCAAGCACAGAGCTGTGACTCATGCATCAAGCTCCCCCGTAATTCATTAACAATGGCAGATGCTGAAACTGTCATTCGCCTTCTTTAATGTGCCGTCTTTTGATGGAAATTTCCATAATGATTGCGTCAAACATTATCAGGAAAAGCGTTTGGTCATAATTCAGACCTGAAAGTAAGACTCTGCTCTTGGACACTTTTGGAGACACTTTCTTAAAAGTGTAAAACATATGTAGGACATATTATATGTATCGGACCACTGGTTGCACAGATCCTGTGTTTTGACCCACTCTAGTATCGGTGCAGCTCTGATTCTGTTACACACACCACAGATTGGACATTCCTAAAATACACCAGCACCTACCTGTCGTCTGCGTCTGTCACTTATCTTCAGTTGATTATCTGCTTTACTCGGGCGGAGAAACAACAGCCACATCTGCTCTATCTGAAGGAACAAACATCAGTGCGGCAGAGTCAACAAGACAACATCCCTTACGTCCACAACTTTCATCCCCCTCTAGTAAAACACTGGATTCGTTGTTGGAGTTTTTTTTGTTAGTTTACCATCACCCACTTTTGTCTCCCTCCCCTCCAGGACAAAGACTGGGAGACAGATGTCCAGTTCCTGCCAGCCGCCGATAACAAAAGGTTTGAGAAGAAGAAAGGTCCAGGAAAAGTCGGGGCCGTGATCGGCGTGATCATCTTTGCGGCTGTTATTGCGCTGATGACCGGACTGCTAGTCTGGCATTTTCACTGTAAGAACAACTTCCTCAGTGCTTAATACATGAAATGAAGACAATTTCCTGGAAGGTGTTGTACACAAAGGTGGATGATATGAGCCAATATAAATTAGACATGTAGAGTGATCTATACTATATGCTTCATTAGTGCAAAAAATGACAAATAAGAAGGTACTAGATCTGAAAAAGTCAGCAGTGTCCACAATCACTGTAGTGGGAAAAGGAAGAACATTGAGAAGTGAAACGGGTTAATTTAGCTGTTTTTAAAGCACATAAAGTGTATGTAAATGTAAGACATTTACTGTGGTTTAGATTGGATGATTGGGAAGTTTTTGTTCTTTTTTTTGGTCAAATCTGCAGAATATTCAAAGTGGTAGAAAGGTTTTGGATATGCTTTGTTCTTTCTAGTACTGCAAAGATTACAAAATGGGTCCTTTTTGAAAATTGATTAAGTCTTTTTTTTTCTTTTTTTGCTGGATTCTGCCAGACGTCTTGTCTCCTGAGTCCTCCTGATATCTCACTGATGTCTGCAGAAGGTTTTCACATGTTTTCTGAACAAACAGTGAAAATAATCAGGAGCAAAGCACTGCGTCCTCATGTGGTGCAAAAAGATACAGATCAGACAGAGAGAGAAATGTTGGCTGCCCTCTGTGAATACCATCTGATGGTATTCACAAAAAGAAAATACAACAGATTTTGGCTGCTGGCACATGAAACCTGCAAACAGGGATTACAGATACACCAGAAGAACACAGAAAGGTGTGTGTTTTGGTGTGTTTTCACTCTTGTCTGTGTGATCCTACAGTCCGTAAAGATGTGCGGGTCAAGAAGATGTACACCGGCTCCATGCGGATCACCAACCAGGTCTTTGAGGAAGCTTATGAGAACTCCAACAGCTCCGAGTTCAAGGCTCTGGCCAAGCAGGTGACATCACAGGTGAGAGTGAAGTTCAGGACACCGCATCTAAAACAAAGAACGGGCATCTTTGTGGCCTTTTCAAGCAACTTGTGTCATTTCTGGCCCCCCACAGCTTAAAGCCATCTACTCCAAGAGTCCCCAGTTGGCCAAATACTATGTCGGCTCCACAGTTCAGGCTTTCAGGTGAGGCAGGAGTTCATTTGATATGCAAAACTCATTAAAGCAAATGAGCTGCAATTTTTCAGACTGACTTATGCATTTTCTTTGCTTTTTTTCCCCCCATATCTCCGCTACTCTATTCTGTCCTCCAGCGAGGGGAGCGTCATCGCCTACTACCTGTCTGAGTTCAACGTCCCCACGGGCCAGGAGGCCGCCGTCGACAACGCCATGGCCTCCATGGGCAAGCTGGTGGACAAAGAGCAGCGTACCTTGCACAGACCTGGCAACTCGCTGATGCTGGAGGACGTGGTCTCTTCAGGTAGAGTCAGAGCGACAGACGACTGCGATTCAGTCGAACTTCCCAGTCGTGACATCCATGTCTAAGCTGCCTCTGTTCTTCCGCCTCCTCTTACAGCACTCGATTCCCGCCTGCTTTCGACATCATTCAGCAGTAAGTGCATCTTTTCATAAAAACTACCCGGCATGTTTCAAATATGTTGAAAGGCCTTGTAGAGATTATTGATTACTGTCCTTTCTCACTCGCATTAGATGCTTTACTCCTCTGGCATGATCACATAGTCATATTTTATATAAAGAGATAACTACTTTATTTGTCCACAAAGGGAAATTGTTCTGTACACCAGACAAAAATGACACCATAGAACATCATATCAACAATATGTATAATGATAGCATATGCACTTTTTTTTTTACACACTTGGTTTAACAAACTAGAAACACATAACTTATAATAAATACAAAATATTCCTGTTCTTTAAGGGATTTGAAATAAAGTGTCTGCAAACATCGCTAAAAGTGTTTTCCTCCCATCTCAGGATTCTACAAGTTTTCAGAGCACACAAGGGCCAATCACATTGGGCAGATCCAGTCCCCGGGTTTCCCCAACCAGCCGTATCCCTCCAACACCTTCATCCAGTGGCAGCTCCGCGCAGACTCCAACTATGTCATCAAACTGGAATTTGACACCATGAATCTGGAGGAAAACTGCAAGAAAGACTTTGTGAAGATCTACGACTCCCTGGTAGCCATTGAGAGCCGCGTCATGGAAGAGTGAGTCTGTAGTTTTTTTTTTTTCCTACCACAGATTCAGTTTCCAGTACATGAATGCTGTGTGTTCACGCTTAGAGAGGATTTAATGCAGCTTATAAGGCCCTCTGCTGGTCACATGCTGTTACTCTCTGCACTCAAAACACATCACGCAGTCCGGAAGCAACCAGCACATTTACAGGAAGACTTTTCCTGTGTGCGTAGAAGATAGAGTCATGAATGGGGTTCTTGTGCTGTGGATAAACTGCCTGTGATGAACACGATAAGGGGCGTAACACATTAAGCAGTGCAAGTAGAGGAGGTGTTTTTGCTGTATTTTAATCTGTGGTTCTACTTTAGCTACATCAAAGGACAAAGGTTGTTTGGGGTAAATTCAACAATCAAGATCACAGTAAAGTGGCGTTTGACAGATCAGTGTTTAATCTGGCCAAAACACCTTTTCAACGCCCTCTTGTCATCCAGACAAATCTGTGCAGCTTCAATGATCACATGAATTATATTTTCTCTTCTCCAGGATGTGTGGGTACTACTCGCCCAGTGAACCTCTGACCTTTCTGTCCTCTCGTAACGTCATGCTGGTGACAATGGCCACAGATGAGAACAATAACTACCCCGGCTTTAGAGCACAAGTCTCCCAAGTCCAACGAGGAGCCAAAGGTGGGAATTGAGGCTTTTCCGAGTCCCAGTGGAAACCAAAGATGTTTGATATTTGCCTCACAGCTGACTATTTTTTTCCTCTAACAGTACTGTCGTGCGGAGGTCAACTGACGGGTGATAAAGGCACCTTCTCTTCACCCAATTACCCAAACTACTATCCTCCATTGACATCGTGTCAGTGGTCCATCCAGGTGAGATATCGGCACCTAATGTATGGGTTTCACACATGTTCCTGTTCTTTTCATTTCTCATCTCTCAATTATTTTTGTGTAATTATACCAAACATAATTCGGTTTACATTCGGTTCTCCAATGTCCTTAGCACTGTTCTCAGTCCTTATCTGTTGTCTTTGCTTCCCCACTGTGCAACAAATAGAGGTTAACTCTGTTTTACATTGTACCAGGTCACTCGGGGAAAGGCGGTGAGGGTGACATTCAAGAAGTTCCTCCTGTCCGAGCCCGGGCAGAAAGACGATGACAACTGCCGCAAAGACTACGTGGAGGTCAACGGGAAGAAGTGAGTCTGCGTCCACGTGTCTTCAAACAACAGGTGGATTGCATAATGGGGCAAACGTGTCACGGCTTGTTGCTCTCGCCCGCAGACTGTGCGGAGAAAAACCTGACGGGTCGGTGACGGAGACCAGCAGCGGCAACACGATGAGCGTGACGTTCAGGTCGGACTCCTCCTACGTGGACCGAGGATTCACCGCCGAGTACGAGGCCATCGACGTCAAAGACCGTGAGTGATCCCTCCCGCACCTCCTCCTCACTGACCCGCATCCATGAAGTGTGTTTGACACCAGCCCTGTCATTCGCAGCTTGCCCAAAGAAGTTCCAGTGCAAGAATCAGCGCTGCATTGACACGAGGCTCAAGTGTGACGGCTGGAACGACTGTGGGGACATGAGTGACGAACTAAACTGCAGTATGTTACTTTGAATTCAGAATACAAGCCGTTGTGCATGTTGTGTACCAGGGTTATAATAGTTTTAGATTTTTAATTTTATTTTGGTTTTAATAAGTCTTGTCTTTTTTCCCGTCTAATTCAGTTGGTTTTCATCAGTTCTTAGGGCAGGTTTGCTAGTTACGACCAAATGCTTAGTTTTAGTCTAGTTTTAAATGTTTTAGTTTTTCATACTTTGTCAAAAGATCAGAGTAAGTATTTTAAAATAAATCTCACCATGGTAGTAAACGAGAAAAAACAATAAGTAAATAGATAAACCGTGAAGCGCCGTATGGTGCCTCCAGATCATGTAGAGAGAAATAAATTGATTTCATATCAATCCGCCATTGACTAAGAGGAAAACTAAGGGAGTTTTAGCCATGATTACAATACGTTTTAGGTAGTTTTGTAAACACATAACACAATTTCGCTTACTTTTTAAACTTTTCTGTTAAAAACAGTTTTTATTTATTTCATTTACTGAAAATGTTTTTTCAATTCTAGTTTTTGTTGTTTTGTTAGTTTTTATTAACGATAATAACCTTGTTCACAACATGCTTTAATTTCCTGACTGGAACTGTTTTCCTACAGAGTGCAATACAAGTGATATTGCGTGTAAGAACGGACTGTGTAAACCCATGTTCTGGAAGTGCGACGGCATCAATGACTGTGGAGACGGCACAGATGAGCTGAACTGTGGTAAGTCTGTAACATCTGTCTTTTTTTATATACAAACACCGAAAGGCTTCCTATCAAGGGTTTTTTCTCACACCTGTGTGTTCCCTGTGTTTTTTTTAAAGGTACGTGTCCAGCTGGAGAACTGACCTGCAAGAACGGCAAATGTGTTTCTGAGAAGAAACGCTGCGACGGCAGGAACGACTGTGGCGACGGCTCAGATGAGCTGAACTGTGGCCGAGGTAAGACTTGTTTTAACTGTAAAGTGCAACAACATCTCCAAATGCAACTCTCTCAAGTCTCTGCTCATTGTTTGTTAGTTTCAAGGAGGAAAAATGTCCCAGCTGTTGAGCCGTCCCAGGGCTGGTTGACTTATTAAGCTATTAAGTGGACTGTTGCGTTAACCTTTGGCTCAGTTTCGCTGTGGTCTCAAAACACATTTTCTGCACCAAATATTCATACATGTCAGCCGAGCACAAACTGTAAACATGCAAAGTTCACAGCAGCATGGGAACAGACTGCAGTCATAACATAAACATAGTTTTATTTTGTAGTGGCTGATAGTATTTCAGAGATTGTGTGCGTTTAGATTGTTGCAAAACGGTTGAATATGCATCAGTAAAAACCATCTATCAAGCGGCTCAAACTGCAGCGGACATGGGAAAGTTTCCCAGTGTTTGAACGTGTTTTCATTGGTGTCACAAATACTTTCCAGTGATCCAGTGGCTGACAGTGGTTTGTTCTTCCCTCCCTCTCCCTCTCTCCAGACTCAGAACTGGCATGCACTGACATAACATACAAATGTAAAAACAACAAATGCATAACTAAAGTGAACCCAGAGTGCGACGGGACACGGGACTGTGACGATGGATCTGATGAGGAGAACTGCGGTACGTCTTATTAAACAACACCTCACAGCTAGTTTTTATCTCCATCTGCATTGTTGCCATGCCAGACAAAACAGATGTGAGCGGATGCACCAGCATCAGGCTCCACAACACGCTGCAACACGTCAGGCCTGTGACTGACTGACTGGCTGATCTCTTTTTAGACTGTGGGAGGAGCATGTTCAAGACCTCCCGTATTGTGGGCGGCCAGGATGCAGAGGATGGGGAGTTCCCGTGGCAGGTCAGCCTCCACATCAAAAACTATGGCCATGTGTGTGGAGCGTCCATCATCAGTCCCCGCTGGCTGGTCACCGCTGCTCACTGCGTGCAGGACGACGGCCGGACGAGGTAGAGCCCCACTTTGTGTGTTTCATGTTCTCACTGTCTTGGGATTATACAGGTTTCATTTAGCAAATAATCTCCAGAGGCAAAAGGAATTGAAATAAGTACAACAGTTGAAGTTCATTAGTGTCATTAGGTTGACATTTGTGTAATCCCTCGAAAGTTATTGGTATAGTTTCCTTCAGAACAGTTACTGTTCCCACTTTCAAATATGCAGCTCAACACAAACAGACTCTGACATAGTTGTTCACATTGAATGTGTGTGTTGATGGACTTCTGAGATTGAGAGGGGATGTTTGATATATGTGTCCTCAGATACTCTCATCCCGGCACCTGGGAAGTTTACCTGGGCCTCCACATCCAGAAGAAGACTGGAGGCCATGTCGTGAAGAAGAACCTGAAGCAGATCATATCCCACCCCTACTACAATGCCTATACCTTCGACAATGACATAGCGCTGATGGAGCTGGACAGTCCCGTCACCTACTCCGACTACATCCAGCCCATCTGTTTGCCAGCAGCCCAACACGACTTTCCAGCCGGGAACACTGTGTGGATCACCGGGTGGGGAGCCACGCGAGAAGGAGGCAAGTCCCCTCAAATCACACATCTTAAAGCCTATGTACCACTAATGCGGAGCCCAGAATTTAGATGAATCTTTACTTATTAGTAAAGGAAGTAGGAAAATTAGTAGTTCACTGAGTTTTCTAGAGATGCAATTGCATCCCCTGGAGGTCAGATTTTGGAATTAAGTTTCTTAAGTCAGGAAAATCCTAAAATTATCAAAATGGCATTAAACCTAAACTTAACTACATACATATTTGTGTGCCTTTGGTATTCAGGATTTGCTGCAAGCGTGCTCCAGAAGGCCCAGGTCCGAATCATCAACCATTCGACTTGTGACGATTTGATGAAAGGGCAGCTCACATCTCGGATGTTGTGTGCCGGAGTGCTGAGTGGAGGAGTCGATGCTTGCCAGGTAATCACTATAACCTGGAACATCTTGAATACTTTAATCGTTTTTTACTCTACATTTGAAAACACTGTCAGAACACTGTTCTCTGTGTGAATAGTATATGTGTGTCGTTGCATATTTAGGGAGACTCTGGAGGTCCTCTGTCCAGTCCATCCGGCAGCCGATCATTCCTTGCAGGAGTGGTGAGTTGGGGCGATGGTTGTGCACGCAGGAACAAGCCCGGCATCTACACGACAGTCACCAAATTCCGCGGCTGGATCAAAGAAAAGACGGGAGTATAGGGCCTTGCGAAATGCTCAAACAAAGCCAGGGCTCAGGGCATGAACACGGACTGATGACAAAAACCACACAACTCTGTTGTTGCAGTGGATAATGCTCAGTTTTCTTGAATGGACTTTGCAATACAGTTTTGGTCACTGTGATTTTATGATGGTGGGGTTGATGAAATGTTTTTGAATGTAAATAGATGTTTTGTTTTTGTGTCTTTTGCTCGTGTTGTTTTTAGCCTGTTTTAATGGAGAGGAATGTGACGTGAGATTTAGACTTCAGGATTGGTACGACTGCGCCTATGAAATCTGCCTCCACTTACTCAGTCGTTTTTATCAGTAGCCATCATATGAATTACCCCATTTTATTTTCTTGTTGTCTTTGTTGTAAATATTAATTGAAATGTAAATGACAGCAAGCTCATTCCATCCTACCTCCTATGGCTTGGTATCTTGTGTGTTTTGTTACTGATTTTTAGCCCAGCAGAAATCCCTGAAGATTCAGTGATGTGATTGTTCACTTAAGAAAGCATTATCCTTCGCTCTTCACAGTGGCCTTTCATTTTCACACATATGAAGTGCGTTTTCATCTAACACAGAGTTACGCTGGAGGTTTTGTTTGGATGTGGTCATTTACATTCAGTACAATAGCAGTCGGTCAGTTTAACTCCATTCATGTTTGTGTCAATGTGTGTTTTATAGCAGATATTTTAAATAAAAGACTGTAACATAATGCCTAATTCTTTGTTTCTCTAATTGAATTCACTGACTTGTATTTCATCTTCAAGTTTGCTATATGACTGCCATACTGGCCCATTAAATTGGGCCGGAGCCCTCCGGAGCAGAAAGTCTTGTGGAGTCACGCAGTCATGTAAAACTATATGAAATCAGAGAAAGTCATGTAAAGTTATGTTTAGTCACATGGATTCATATAAAGTTATGGAAATAAAAATGATGTGTATTTAATTTTGACCTTGTTATCAGAGTTTACTTGATAGTGTAATGGGCAGTTACATATACTGCCATGCGGGAAGGCCTATTTCGAATCCCACGTAGGTGAGGGTTGTCATAGCTCCTTTGGGCCGTCAAGGCATAGCTCAGCCCTTTATTTATTTCTGTCCATGTCAACGTGTCTACTGAGGGTGAGGGAGTTGGAGCAGCCTGCGCAAGAAGGCACTCCACTGTCTGTCTGCTGTGTGATGGAGAGGGTGCTGATCATTGTCCATAATGG
This sequence comes from Karalla daura, assembly GCA_029224185.1. Taxonomy (NCBI): domain Eukaryota; kingdom Metazoa; phylum Chordata; class Actinopteri; order Chaetodontiformes; family Leiognathidae; genus Karalla; species Karalla daura. Next base: position 14,180,361 of record CM055198.1, on the reverse strand, counting down.
ACAGCAGATTATTGAGCATTCTCCTCTCCACTACAGTATTAAAGGACACCAGCCTGTGACCAAGTACAGAACCAGTCTTCCTGATGATCTTGTCTGGGGTTTTTAGTGTCGCTGGCTCTGATGCTGCTTCCCCAACACACAGCAGCAAGAAGATTAAGTTGAAGGATCTTAGCTTCCTCAGGAAATAGAGTCTGCTCATCCCCTTCTTCTATACAGCCACTGTGTTGGATTTCCAGTCCAGTCTGTTGTCGATCACCACCCCCAGATATTTGTAGTCCTCTACCTCCTCCTCATCCGTATTGGCTGTGAAGACATCTTCTTCCTCCTGAAGTCGGCCACCATCTCTCTGGTCCCACATTTAGCCTCAGGTGGTTCTTTTTGGACCACTCTACAAAGTTGTCCAGTGTCCTATATTCACCCTCCTCTCCCTCTCTTATACACCCGACAATAGCTGAGTCGTCAGAGAACCTCTGCAAGTGACGTGACTCAGAGTTGTACTGAAAGTCTGTGGTGTGTAAGGAGGATTTCAGAACAGGAGTTACAATTTTTTTCACAATAAAACCCTTATGTTCATGTTGCATTAAAACCAGTCAAAACCAGATGTTTCTGCAAATCCAGCGTTCTCTTCTCCTTCTGTAGCAGCTTTGGAACGATGCTGTTTTGAGTGTTGTCTTGTGTTTTGAAATATTTTAATCTCAAACTAATTTGGAGACCAGCTGATCAAGTTTTCCAAAATGATTTCAATATACCAGACGTCTGTGGTATTTTTATTATTTCAGTTTGATCTTTTGTTTTATTAAGAAGTGAACGGGTCATTTTATGATGTCAGTTTTCCCTGCACTGACATGGGAAGGCACCTCAGTAACTGTTAACCTGTTAACATACACTCTTTAGGCTGTTCAACACCAAACTAATGCTTTTGATCTCACACTTATACACATTTCAGCTCGAGAAATTATTGATCCAACTCCAGTGATATTCGTTTTGAGAACTTTATTTGTTTTTAAAGGAACTTTTTTTTGTGTGTATTCATTTCATGTCGAAATGAATTTACACATGACACATATTACACATTACACATTACACATAAATGTAATCTTAAACATTACATATTGATGTAGTATTACACCTAAAATGTTACACATGAAACATATACATATATACATATATACATAACTATATACAAAAATACATATATACATATATACATAACTATATACAAAAGTATATACAAAAATACATATATACATATACACATAACTATATACAAAAGTATATACAAAAATACATATATACATATATACATAAATATATACAAAAGTATATACAAAAATACATACATACATACACACATATATACATACATACATACATACATATATACATGTATACATACATACATATTACACATTCCACACTACACATTGCACGTAACACATTGCACTCAACACCCAACAGTTTTTTTTTGGTTTTTGGAATGTGGGATAAACCGGAGCTCCCGGGGAAAACCCACATATGCGTACAAAGTGCACTAGACGGCGCTTACTTCTTCCACCTTTGAGGTTTTCTCAGGCCTAAGAAGTGGCGCGTCCTTTTCCAGACAGAGCGCTTCTTGGCTGGTGCTGGAAGCTGCTCCTCCTGGACCTCAGGCTGCGGCTGGAGCTGGAGAGAGTCCTGTGAGGTGCAGGGCTCCTCTTCATCAGCGCAGAGCTCCTCGTCCTCTTCCGGGATCGGGGAAAGAGCCTCGACGGAGGAAGACGTCTCATCGGAGCCCGACTCGGGGCTACTCGATCTTTGACGGAGACGTTGGTTTTCCTCTCTCTCGGCTTCCAACTCTGCTCGATGCTCCTGGTTGAGGGCCACTTGCTCTTGAAGCTGTGTCTTCAGCTTCTCCAGCTCCTCCACCAGACTCATCTCCCTCTCCTGGCTGTCCTGCAGCAGAGTCTTGTACTTCTCTGCCTCGGCCTCGTGCTCGGCCTTCAGGGTACCCAGGTGTGCGCGCGCCTCCGACACAGAGTCAGCATGAGCCTTGGCCTGCTGCTGAAGCTGCTGCTGGAGGGTCTCCACCTGTTCTCTGACGGTGACCATGTCAGTTTGGTACCTGTCTGTCAGCTGCTGCTGGGAGACCCTGAGCGTCTCCAGTTCTTCTTGGAGAGCTCGGTCTGCCAGCAGCTGTGCAGCCTGCAGGTCTCGGTACTGCTGCTGGAGAAGATCCTTCTCGTGGACCTCCTTCTGAAGCACCACCAGGAGAGCGTCCGCCTGCTGTCTGAGACCCACCACGTCGGCCTCATAGCGGAGAGCGGCCTGCTCCACTTGTTCTTGGAGCAGCTGGTTCTTCTCACTCTCCGCAGCGAACCTCTCCTGGCTGCCTTCATACGCCGCCTGCAGCTCCTCCTGGTGCTTTTGGAGGAACGTCCTCTGCTCGATCTCTCGGTCGAGCTTCTGCTGGAGGGCGTCCACCTGGGCACTGCTGGAGCTGATGGCTTGGCGGAGGCCGGAGCAGGAAGCACTCATCGTGTCCAGCTCTTCCTGGAGATATTGGATCTTGTCCTTCTCCGTCTGGAGCTGGGCCGCGTGCTTCTCGTCCCGGGATTGGTTGTTCTCCCTCTCCGCAGCGAGCTTCTCCTGGCTGTCTTCGTACGCCGCCTGCAGCTCCTGGTGGTGCTGCTGGAGGAACGTCCTCTGCCTGATCTCTCTGTCAAGCTGTTGTTGGAGGTCGTCCACCTGCGCCCTGCTGGAGCTGCTGGCTTGATGGAGGCTGGAGCAGGAGGCTCTGACCATGTCGAGCTCTTCTTGGAGACGCTGGTTCTTCTCCTTCTCTACCTGGAGCTCGGCGGCGTGCTTCTCGCCATTGAGAATGTGCGCCACCTGCAGCTCCTCGTAGTCCTGCTGAAGATCTCTCTTCTTCCTCCTCTTGTGGGTGTTGTGCACCATGGTGGCGATCTTGGCCGGATCGAGAGTCTCTGGATTCAAGTACTTCTTGATGGTCTCCAGCTCTCTCTCCTTCTCCTTCCCCTTGTTGATGTACATCTCCTTCAGGGTTTTCTGCCTCTTCCACTCGGCGCGCGTGTCCTCCAGCTCTTTGTCCAGATGCTCTCTCCTGGTGCGCTCCTGGAAGTTCTTGGAGGTTTCCACGGCCAGCTGTCTGTTGAGCTCCGTGACTTCATGAGCTAGGTTGTTGTGCTCGCCGATGTATCCGTGCATCCTCTGCCTGAAGACTCCTCTTCCGTTTCCGCGCTGTGCCATTGCTCTGGCCTGCAGGATAGAGAAAGAGACAGACAGAGAAATTTAGTTCATTGATCTCAAAATGCGAAATTCTTCAGTTACAGCAGTATTTAGAAACATAAAAAACACGCACACACTGCGCAGTACACAACCAAACAATGCGTAAAGTAAACAACAAAGACTATGAATAGTAGCTAAATAAACAGTTCAAGTTTCTGACTAATGGATGTGCTTAAACAGGACTATACAGCAGAGAGATGTAGGTTTTCTCTGTCAGACAGATCAAGGAGGAATGATGGATGACGGCTTGGATAAGTCTCCATAAACGTGGTTAAAAAGTGGTACTCACTGTGGTGGCTGCGGATCGGTAGCTGATGTAGATGTGACTCAGTCGCTGCTGTCCTAGAGGATCGGTCGCTCCTGTAGTTGTCGCTCAGTCGCTGCTGTCCTATAGGTTCAGTCGCTGGTGTGGTTGTCGCTCAGTTGCTGCTGTCCGAAACGTTCAGTCGCTCCTGGCTTCTCTCACTTCGTACGTTGTCCTCAGGTCCAAGTGTTGAAAGTGGAGTGGCTGCCGCGGCGCACCTGCTCCCTTATATGCGTCGCTGGGGTCCCTCAGGACCTTTCATCTGACTTCAAAGGCTTTGTCAGCTCCGTGACGTCACCCATAGGTTTGTGAACGGGTGGGGAGTCTGTGACGTCACGAGTTTGAGCCGCGCGGCGCGGTGTTTCGTCACGCTGGAGCACGCGCCGACGCTCCGTGATGTCACCCTGTGGTTTGAAGACGCTAGGAGAATGACGCGCGGGGCTGCCGTCCATCGCGCTGCGGTGAAAATGAGACGCGATGAATGCAACTTTTCGCCTCCATCATCCTCTAAGCTGATCCACTGATCCATGCGATCCATAGCGGCTATGGAGAATAACACGGCTATACGAACGGTATTACCGCTAGGGACAGACCTAGCGGATCTTCGTGGTATTGCAAGTAAACTCACTTCCGTGTCCTCTTCCTACCGGAAAATGACGTCCTCCTTTTATAGACAGTTTATGGTTTTGACACATCTGTCTTTGGAACGAGAGCAGCTGTGCTTTCCACTTTTTTACCAACCTTATCATTACACTGTAATCTCTTTATAAATGACAATTTAGCTTTTGTCCTCTACTCTGGCGTGATCCAACAATGCACAGTTTTTAAAGTGACTGCGTCACATTAACAGGAAAACAATTTTCGCACCAATAATCTCACAGATTAATCATCAAATACAACATAAGGAGTTCAAAAACCCTCCTTTACCTTCACCTGGCTAACGGGATATAAATAATTTTGACCAAAATCCATTGAACTCAGTGTGTTTACACTCATAAACACAACATATCCAAGAGCTGTGTGGGCAACATGCAGGTGTTTTACCTGTGCATGAAGGGGGGAGGAGCAGACATGATCTTCTGGTCCAAGTTGGTAACAAAAGTGAAAGCATTCACTCCTCGACTCTTTCCAGTTCAGTCTATTTGCAGTCAATGGAGATGGCAGGAAACCCTATGGCAAAATTGAGTGTTTTTTCAACATTTCTTTGATTTCACTGTGAGATTATGTGCTGTATGCAGTGATTAAATTGGGCCAGGATTCGTTGCAAGAGTGCTCCAGAAGGCCCAGGTCCGAATCATCAAGCATCCGACTTGTGACGGTTAGTTGAAAGAGCATCTCATCTCGGATGTTGTGTCCCGGAGTGCTGAGTGGAAGAGTCGATGCTTGCCAGGTAATCATTATAACCTGGAACATCTCGATAACTTAAATCATTTTTTGCTCTATATTTGAAAACTCTGTCAGAACTTTGTGTAAATCACACAGAACATTCGTAGGAGCTGCTCTTCCTGTTTCCAGTGCCATTTCTGCAGTCTGACCTGCATGATTCCACTCTGAACTCCGTCCTGTTTTGCTGCCACCCTCCCTGCCTTTTCTGGATTTCTTCCTGTGATTTTGGACTCTAGCCTGTTTGCCCTGCTCCACCTCTTGTGGAAGTATTTTTATAACATTTTTGAGAGACTCTTTTGTTAGTACGGCCAGAGTGCTTAGCTCCACCTGTTTGTGGTTGATCTTTTGTTCTGCCTTCTTTTTCATTTAATAAATGCATCTGCATCTGGATCCTGCCTCTTCAATCGGTGCTCCCACAACTTAACATCCCTGAAGATTCGGTGATGTGATTGTTCACTGAAGAAAGCATTACCCTTCTCTATTCACAGTGGCCTTTCATTTTCACACATATGAAGTGCGTTTTTGTCACAGTTACGCTGGAGGTTTTGTTTGGATGTGGTCATTTACATTCAGTACAATAGCAGTCAGTTTAACTCCATTCATGTTTTTGTGAATGTGTGTTTTATAGCAGATATTTTAAATAAAAGACAATAATATAATGCCTAATTCTTTGTTTCTCGAATTGAATTCACTGACTTGTATTTCATCTTCAAATTTGCTGTGTGACTGCCATACTCAGGGATTAAATTGGGCCGGAGCCGAAAGTCACAAAGTAATATTAATGAATTATTATTATTACTTGAATTAATTCAATGTTTATGTCATCTGATTCAGCTATTAGACCATGAACACGATATATGTGTTTTTACATTTAAGAAAAATATTTGCTTGACAGTGTAGTGGGCAGTCACACGTACTACCAAACGGGAGAACAATGTGTGAATCCTGACGAAGTGAGAGTAGTAGTATTTTCTTAAAGCAGTCAGGGCATATTTCAGCCCTTTATTCACAACATTTGTGTCCATGTCAGTGGGAGCTAAAATCTCATTGCTTACACACGCTTTCATTTTTGTTAATTGCAAAATATCGAAATTGATTTTTGGATTGGATTACTACGCTTCTGTAGATTACAAATAGACAGAAATTTAGTTCAATTCATGTTTAAACAAACTTTCTGTCAACTTTTGTTAGGAGCCTTTTTTGTGTTGCTGTCACTTTAGGAGAATAACTGCACGACATTAGGAACAGAGAAACCTCTGTTTCTGTTTGAGCAGCTATGGACAAAATGTAATAACAATCCATCGAGTTGACATTTTATCCTTTTTAATGTTGTGGCATATGGCAGGAAAGTTTCCTGTAAATGTCCCTTCCACAGCAGAGTTGGAGAAGCCTGTGCAGTAGGCTCCTCTCTGCAGCGGTATTGAAGGACACCAGCCTGTGACCAACTACAGAACCAGTCTTCCTGATGATCTTGTCTGGGGTTTTTAGTGTTGCTGACTCTGATGCTGCTTCCCCAACACACAGCAGCAGAGAAGATTATGTTGAAGGATCTTAGCTTCCTCAGGAAATAGAGTCTGCTCATCCCCTTCTTCTATGCAGCTTCTGTGTTGGATTTCCAGTCCAGTCTGTTGTCGATCACCACCCCCAGATATTTGTAGTCCTCTACCTCCTCCTCATCCGTATTGGCTGTGAAGACATCTTCTTCCTCCTGAAGTCGGCCACCATCTCCCTGGTTCCACATTTAGCCTAAGGTGGTTCTGTTTGGACCACTCTACAGAGTTGTCCACCAGTGTCCTATATTCACCCTCCTCTCCCTCTCTTATACACCCGACAACAGCTGAGTCGTCAGAGAACCTCTGCAAGTGACATGACTCAGAGTTGTACTGAAAGTCTGTGATGTGAAAGGAGAAGAGTTCATTTCGACTACATTTTTAAACTTTATCGAGGTTGTCATTTTAAACTTAAATTTTGACCTTATACAAAGGTACTATATTTGCTGGATGATGGACAGAACTGCATGGATTCAGCAGATTTCAGAACAGAAGTTAAAATTGTTTTCACAATAAAAGCCCTCGTGTTCATGTTGCATTAAAAGCAGTCAAAACCAGATGTTTCTGCAAATCCAGCGTTCTCTTCTCCTTCTGTAGCAGCTTTGGACCGATGCTGTTTTGAGTGTTGTCTCATGTTTTGAAATATTTTAATCTCAAACTAATTTGGAGACCAGCTGATCAAGTTTTCCAAAATGATTAAAAGGTATCAGACGTCTGTGGTATTTTTATTATTTCAGTTTGATCTTTTGTTTTATTAAGAAGTGAACGGGTCATTTTAGGATGTCAGTTTTCCCTGCACTGACATGGGAAGGCACCTCAGTAACTGTTAACCTGTTAACATACACTCTTTAGGCTGTTCAACACCAAACTAATGCTTTTGATCTCACACTTATACACGTTTCAGCTCGAGAAATTATTGATCCAACTCCAGTGATATTCGTTTTGAGAACTTTATTTGTTTTTAAAGGAACTTTTTTTTGTGTGTATTCATTTCATGTCGAAATGAATTTACACATGACACATATTACACATTACACATTACATATTAATGTAATCTTAAACATTACATATTGATGTAGTATTACACCTAAAATGTTACACATGAAACATATACATATATACATATATACATAACTATATACAAAAATACATATATACATATATACATAACTATATACAAAAGTATATACAAAAATACATATATACATATATACATAACTATATACAAAAGTATATACAAAAATACATATATACATATACACATAACTATATACAAAAGTATATACAAAAATACATATATACATATATACATAAATATATACAAAAGTATATACAAAAATACATACATACATACACACATATATACATACATACATACATATATACATGTATACATACATACATATTACACATTCCACACTACACATTGCACGTAACACATTGCACTCAACACCCAACAGTTTTTTTTTGGTTTTTGGAATGTGGGATAAACCGGAGCTCCCGGGGAAAACCCACATATGCGTACAAAGTGCACTAGACGGCGCTTACTTCTTCCACCTTTGAGGTTTTCTCAGGCCTAAGAAGTGGCGCGTCCTTTTCCAGACAGAGCGCTTCTTGGCTGGTGCTGGAAGCTGCTCCTCCTGGACCTCAGGCTGCGGCTGGAGCTGGAGAGAGTCCTGTGAGGTGCAGGGCTCCTCTTCATCAGCGCAGAGCTCCTCGTCCTCTTCCGGGATCGGGGAAAGAGCCTCGACGGAGGAAGACGTCTCATCGGAGCCCGACTCGGGGCTACTCGATCTTTGACGGAGACGTTGGTTTTCCTCTCTCTCGGCTTCCAACTCTGCTCGATGCTCCTGGTTGAGGGCCACTTGCTCTTGAAGCTGTGTCTTCAGCTTCTCCAGCTCCTCCACCAGACTCATCTCCCTCTCCTGGCTGTCCTGCAGCAGAGTCTTGTACTTCTCTGCCTCGGCCTCGTGCTCGGCCTTCAGGGTACCCAGGTGTGCGCGCGCCTCCGACACAGAGTCAGCATGAGCCTTGGCCTGCTGCTGAAGCTGCTGCTGGAGGGTCTCCACCTGTTCTCTGACGGTGACTATGTCAGACTGGTACCTGTCTGTCAGCTGCTGCTGGGAGACCCTGAGCGTCTCCAGGTCTTCTTGGAGAGCTTGGTCTGCCAGCAGCTGTGCAGCCTGCAGGTCTCGGTACTGCTGCTGGAGAAGATCCTTCTCGTGGACCTCCTTCTGAAGCACCACCAGGAGAGCGTCCGCCTGCTGTCTGAGACCCACCACATCGGCCTCATAGCGGAGAGCGGCCTGCTCCACTTGTTCTTGGAGCAACTGGTTCTTCTCACTCTCCGCAGCGAACATCTCCTGGCTGCCTTCGTAGGCCGCCTGCAGCTCCTCCTGGTGCTTTTGGAGGAACGTCCTCTGCTCGACCTCTCGGTCGAGCTTCTGCTGGAGGGCGTCCACCTGGGCACTGCTGGAGCTGATGGCTTGGCGGAGGCCGGAGCAGGAAGCACTCATCGTGTCCAGCTCTTCCTGGAGATATTGGATCTTGTCCCTCTCCGTCTGGAGCTGGGCCGCGTGCTTCTCGTCCCGGGATTGGTTGTTCTCCCTCTCCGCAGCGAGCTTCTCCTGGCTGTCTTCGTACGCCGCCTGCAGCTCCTGGTGGTGCTGCTGGAGGAACGTCCTCTGCCTGATCTCTCTGTCAAGCTGTTGCTGGAGGTCGTCCACCTGCGCCCTGCTGGAGCCGCTGGCTTGATGGAGGCTGGAGCAGGAGGCTCTGACCATGTCGAGCTCTTCTTGGAGACGCTGGTTCTTCTCCTTCTCTACCTGGAGCTCGGCGGCGTGCTTCTCGCCATTGAGAATGTGCGCCACCTGCAGCTCCTCGTAGTCCTGCTGAAGATCTCTCTTCTTCCTCCTCTTGTGGGTGTTGTGCACCATGGTGGCGATCTTGGCCGGGTCGAGAGTCTCTGGATTCAAGTATTTCTTGATGGTCTCCAGCTCTCTCTCCTTCTCCTTCCCCTTGTTGATGTACATCTCCTTCAGGGTTTTCTGCCTCTTCCACTCGGCGCGCGTGTCCTCCAGCTCTTTGTCCAGATGCTCTCTCCTGGTGCGCTCCTGGAAGTTCTTGGAGGTTTCCACGGCCAGCTTTCTGTTGAGCTCGGTGACTTCATGAGCTAGGTTGTTGTGCTCGCCGATGTATCCGTGCATCCTCTGCCTGAAGACTCCTCTTCCGTTTCCGCGCTGTGCCATTGCTCTGGCCTGCAAGATAGAGAAAGAGACAGACAGAAATTTAGTTAATTGATCTCAAAATGGGAAATTCTTCAGTTACAGCAGCATTTAGAAACGTAAAAAACACACACGCACTGCACAGTATAAAACCAAACAGAGCATAGAGTATACAACAAAGACTATGAATAGTAGCTAAATAAACAGTTCAAGTTTCTGACTAATTGATGTGTTTAAACAGGACTATACAGCAGAGAGATGTAGGTTTTCTCTGTCAGACAGATAAAGGAGGAATGATAGATGACGGCTTGGATAAGTCTCCATAAACGTGGTTAAAAAGTGGTACTCACTGTGGTGGCTGCGGATCGGTAGCTGATGTAGATGTGACTCAGTCGCTGCTGTCCTAGAGGATCGGTCGCTCCTGTAGTTGTCGCTCAGTCGCTGCTGTCCTATAGGTTCAGTCGCTGGTGTGGTTGTCGCTCAGTTGCTGCTGTCCGAAACGTTCAGTCGCTCCTGGCTTCTCTCACTTCGTACGTTGTCCTCAGGTCCAAGTGCTGAAAGTGGAGTGGCTGCCGCGGCGCACCTGCTCCCTTATATGCCTCGCTGGTCCCTCAGGAACTTTCATCTGACTTCAAAGGCTTTGTCAGCTCCGTGACGTCACCCATAGGTTTGTGAACGGGTGGGGAGTCTGTGACGTCACGACTTTGAGCCGCGCGGCGCGGTGTTTCGTCACGCTGGAGCACGCGCCGATGCTTCGTGACGCCACCCTGTGGTTTGAAGACGCAAGGAGAATGACGCGCGGGGCTGCCGTCCATCGCGCTGCGGTGAAAATGAGACGCGATGAATGTAACTTTTTGCCTCCATCATCCTTTACGCGTCCACTGATCCATACGATCCATAGCGGCTATGGAGAATAACATGCTAATACGAACGAGGTAAACACAGTCTAACTTTGAGACGCTCGCGCCTCTGTGAGGCTCCCCTGTCAACTGGACATTTCTATTTCTTTTTGATTCAATATCTTATTTATCATCTAATTATTTGCAAATTGACCACCATCTGACACCTAACACTGGAAACCTTAGCCGTTGAAGCCGGTCTGATTTGTGAAAAAAGGCTGAATTAGTTTGAGTTCGATCTTATGATTGAAAATGGTGTTTTTTGACTTGGTGTGTATTGGAGAAAGTGTTCTTTTTTGGTGGGGCAGGCCTAGCGGATCTCCTTGGTACTGCAAGTACATTCAACTTTGAGTCTTAAAACTAGCTTTTAATGTCAAACTGAACTAAAAGCATAGGTTTCACGTCCCAGGACGACCAGTAACATTCATTTGAGGCATTTCTTTGGAACAAGAGCAGCTGTGCTTTTCACTTTTACCAACCTTGTCATAACACTGTAATCTCTTTATAACTGACAATGCAGTTATTTCCTTCTACTCTGGCGTGATCCACCAATTATACACCAATAATCTCACAGAATAATCATCAGATACAATTTAGGGATTTCAAAAACCCTCCTTTACCTTCACCTGGCTACATGGAACTAAATCATTTTGACCAAAATCCATTGAACTCAGTGTGTTTACACTCATAAACACAACATATCCAAGAGCTGTGTGGGCAACATGCAGGTGTTTTTTCCTGTAAATGTAGGGGGGGGGGGTCAGACATGAGTTTGTACCAAAAGTGCAAGTATTCACCCCTCAGATCTTTCCAGTTCAGTCTATTTGCCGTCAATAGAGATGGCAGGAGACGCTGTGGCAATAGTGAGTGTTTTTTCAATATATAACTCACCCTAACCCTAACCCATATACTGTATACAGTAATAAAATTGGGCCGGAGCCCTGCTCTCCTCACCTTGTCAGCACAGCCAGTCATCCTTCTGTTTCAGTGTTTCATTGTAATAATTAATTTGATGACATATGTATTCATATGTATTCAAATATGTGTTAATATGTATTAAACTGATGATGCCAGGTAAAAAAAAAACATATATTTTGAGAGATAATGGCCACTGAGTAAAGAAGGGCTCCCCCTCCTTACAAAAGTCAATTTAACCACTGGCCACACTTAAGCATTGTACAATACTCTACTTTGCGTAAAACAAATATTTTGTGAAACAAAATATTGAGCATGCATTGTACAGAGTTGAAATACAGCAGTATTGCACGGTTGTGGTATATTCTACTTCAGATTATTAAACGTTAGATAAAAAAATATTTCATTATTTCTCTGTTGTGGGAGGAATAAGACGCACCTCTCGTCTGTTCTCAATCATGTGCATGTGAAAAGAAGTAAAGTGAGTCGAAAGAAATAAAGAAAGAAAATAATCTTCTTTGCATAACTAAGCATTCTTTTTGCCCTGGTTAACAATAGGAATGCTGAAAAATATTTCTACGGTGTGTTTCTACGTATTAACTCTCCTTTACTCGCTATATAATGACAGTATTAATGTTACGTTTCTTCATCCCGGAACTATTGACAAATCTTTGGCGCTTTATCCAGTACGGAGCGGCGGAAGTAGTCCGGCTGTATTATTGTTCCCCAGCTCTCTGCAGCATGTATCAACAGCATTATTAGCTCAACACTTGTTTTCCAGTTAGTCTTAGGTTATTGACGTAAAATATGTTTTATATGTTACTAGTTAATTCCGACATATATGTTTAAAGCATCGTGTTTAAGGTTTAAATGGCGGAACGATATCTATTGTCGTTCAACGAGTTAGTCTAGTAGTTATTAGCTATTGTAAACGTGTGATTCACCGAGTCTGGCTGAATAGACCAGATACTGGTGGATATGGACCGGAACCGGGACCGGGACCGGGATCGGGATCGGGACCATAGGCCGGAGAACCGGGGGTGGGACTGGGACAGCCCGCAGTGCCGAGCCCAGCTGGACGAGGTGTTTTTCCGCCAGCATGACTACATCCAGGCGGGCAGCCCGGAGCACCGCGAGTTCTGGGCTTTCTTCGACCGGTTCCAGAGATTCAAGACCAGGAAGGACATGTCGGGCTCAGGGTCCGGGAGGCAGGAGGATGGAGCTGGGGGGAGCAGGGCTGCTTCTGGGAAGGTGGACCTGGGGCTTCCCACAGAGTACGATGCTCGGTACCGGATCAACGTGTCTGTGTGCACCCGGGATGTGGAGGAGAGACTGGGGAGGAGAGGTAGGCAGGGGTCCTCAGGTCCGGGAAGCCAGGAGGTGACAGACTGTCGTCTGGCTCTGCTGCACTTCCTAGACTTCAGTCAGAGACAGAGCTTTGATAAACTGTCCAAGCTGCGACGGGAGCAGAAGAACCTGCCCATCTTCCAGTACCGGGATCGGATCCTGAAGATGGTCCGGCTGCACCCTGTGGTGGTGGTGGCTGGAGACACGGGCTGTGGGAAGTCCACCCAGGTCCCCCAGTACCTCCTGTCGGCAGGGTTCAGTCACATCGCCTGCACCCAGCCCCGCAGGATCGCCTGCATCTCCCTGGCCAAGAGGGTCAGCTTCGAGAGTCTCAATCAGTTCGGATCCAAGGTTTGTCTCAGACCAGCACATGCACCTATGAGCTCTCTGAGGCACAAGAATATCACATTATATTTTATCTATCCTACCATGGGGGAAGCCTTTGTCAGCAGTAATAAAGGATTATGAAATACAGTTTTCAAAAGACAGTAATGAATATGTTATTATAAGGCAACTCTTCCAAATGTCTCCAGGTTTTCACTGACATAACAATCATGTGAGTGGTTGTAGGTCATATGAGACAGTTTCCTCTTTAATAACCCAGCTAAACTTCTAGCAATTTCCTGAATCTGAAACATTTGTTCCAGTAAGTTCCTAGAGGTTCTCTAATGAAGTCCCTAAATGGTCTTCAAGAGCATTATGTGCCTTTATCTAAACACATCCTTGATAAATCTGGCTAAACATTTCTTTCTTGTCTTGTCCCTGCAGGTGGGGCACCAGATCCGCTTTGAGACCACCAGGACCTTGGCCACCAAGCTGCTGTTCCTGACCGAGGGGCTGCTGCTGCGGCAGATCCAGCAGGACAGGACTCTGTCCCAGTACCAGGTGGTGATCGTGGACGAAGTCCACGAGAGACACCTCCACTGCGACTTCCTCCTGGGGGTGCTGCGCTCCCTGGTGGCGGAGCGGACCGACCTGCGTCTCATCCTCATGTCGGCCACCATCAACATCAAGCTCTTCTCCAACTACTTCAGCAGCGCTCCGGTGCTGCAAGTGCCAGGCAGGCTGTTCCCCATACAGGTGAGGAGGGGACGAAGACGCAAACACGCATCCCACCAGACAAGTAGAAGCACCGAGCAGTGAGCACTGAGAGCGAAATACTTTTGCCTTTAATTAGATTATCATTCGCAAACATTGAAATCAATGTATATTTGGAAGTTCACTTCCAAAACTACTATTATTGGTGTTTTTTTTCATACTCTCAGGCTTTCTTTTCTTTTTTTGTGTCCTGTTCTTATGTTCAGGTGATTTACAAGCCCATCCCCCCTGAGGAGCAGTCCGGGCGCACAGAGAAGCTGGACCCCAGGCCATACCTGCGCATCCTGCAGGGCATCGACCAGCGCTACCCCCCGGAGGAGCGCGGCGACCTGCTCCTCTTCCTCAGCGGCATGGCCGAGATCTCCACCATACAGGAGGCGTGCCAGGTGTACGCCACACACACGCGTCGCTGGATCGTGCTGCCGCTGCACAGCACCCTGTCCCTGGCCCAGCAGGACAAGGCACGGCCGCGTTCGCCCTGAGCGGAGTCTGATGTGTCCTCTGTGGCAGGCGGCGAGGAGCGCTCTGACTTTGTGCTCTCCTTCAGGTGTTTGACATCGCTCCTCCAGGCGTGAGGAAGTGCATCATCTCCACCAACATCGCCGAGACCTCGGTTACGATAGACGGCGTGCGCTTCGTCGCCGACTCGGGTAAATGACTGGTTGGTAGGTTTGTGTTGTTTAGAGCAACAGCCGCATTAACGAGCTGTGTGATTGCTACAGGAAAGGTCAAAGAGATGAGTTTCGACCCTAAGGCGAAGATGCAGCGTCTGCAGGAGTTCTGGATCAGCCGAGCCAGCGCCGAGCAGAGGAAAGGTCGAGCCGGCCGTACAGGTCCAGGGGTGTGCTACCGCCTCTATGCCGAGTCTGACTACGATGCTTTTGCACCGTATCCAGTGCCTGAAATCCACCGAGTGGCTCTGGACTCCCTCATCCTCCAGGTCCCAACATCCCGTACAAAGCTCCTCCCCTTCTGAACTCCCCCATCCTGAGTTTCTCTTTCCTGCCATTGTGTACCTACAGATGAAGAGCATGTGTCTTGGAGATCCACTTTCCTTCGTCTTCATTGATCCACCTCCTGCTTCTAGCATTCAGACTGCGCTCACCTATCTGAAAGAGCAAGGGGCCTTAGACAGTCGCAATGAGTTGACCTCGATTGGTAGTCTGTTGGCACAGCTGCCCGTGGACGTGGTCATAGGTAAGACTCTAAGTGCTTTAAGTGTCTTGTTGACTGTTTTTGACACTGTTTTTACTATGTGTGCGTGTGTGTGTGTGTTTGTCCAGGGAAGATGCTGGTCCTGGGCTCTTTGTTTAACCTGGTGGAGCCCGTGTTGACTGTGGCAGCGGCGCTCAGTGTTCAGTCGCCGTTCCTGCGCAGCTCCCAGCAGAACCCGGACTGTGCCACTGCCCGCCAGCCCCTGCACAGCAACCAGGGAGACCCCTTCACCCTGCTAAACACCTTCAACGCCTGGGTGGAGGTCAGCAGGGGGACAGCTATATGGCATACACTTACAGCTGGGATGAAGCATAATCTCTCCATCTTTTTACATACAATACATATGTATATGTCTGTGTGTTTACAGTATTTATGTTAAATTTTATGCATTTTTGCTTTACCTGTAAGATGAGACAAAATGAGATTGTACTTTATTATCCCCAAAAGGAAATTATTCTGTGCAGCAGCCAAAGAATCATATGCAAGGACATTTCATTCCCCAAACACAATGTGATACACAAGACACTATCCACATTGACAATGAATATTCAACAGGTTGCACAGATAAGTAATGATAGTAATAATACTACAGGAATAGAGTATTATAAGCACTAAGTAGTGTAATATAAGTCTGCAAAATAAAAACATGCAATGCATAGTAGCTATGTAGCTACGTAGCAATGACTGTTCCTGTCCAGTGACAATAAAGGCTTTCTGTTTCTGTTTTTTTCCCTCTATTCCGTTTCTTTGTGTTCGTCAGATGAAGGGAGAGCGAGGCGCTGGCTCCAGGAAGTGGTGCAGGAGGCGAGGCCTGGAGGAGCAGCGGCTGTACGAGATGGTCAACCTGCGTCGACAGTTCAAGGCAAGCTGCTCGGACTCCACCTCTCTACTTCTACTTCAAAACAATCTACAGACCCCACAACGTCACCTCACCTGGTCGGTCTGTGCAGGAGCTGTTGAAGAGCCACGGGCTGCTGGAGTCGGAGTCCAGCGCCCCCTCTGGTGACCGGGGGCAGCGCCGGGAGAGGCTGACGGAGAGGAGGAAGCTGCACCAGCTGAAGAGGGACCACGAGCAGCAGGAGAGCAGCAAACGCAAAGTGCTCCGGCTGGACGAGGGCCAGGATGGAGAGTCCTCGGGGTCCGACACGGAGGATACGAGAAAAGGCAAGAAAGACAAGGAGGGGTCGGAGCAGAGCATGGACATACAGGTGAGCAGAGGACCACCCAACCCAGGCTATGTCTTCATTGATTGATTCAGGTTCCTGTTACAGCACCAGTGTTAGAAGTGATTGTGAGAAACAGTACAGACAATACGCACTCTAAACTCTATGCTTAATACATTCATGGTATCAGATATAGAGTGTGTGACATATAGGTGGTGATGTGACCTCTGGGTTTGTTTCCTTGTGTTGTTCTGCATAAATGATCTAATAAGCACCATTAAACTACAACTGTTCTTTCTCTAAATCTCTGCAGTTCTAACCTCAAAGTTTCCTTTTGGTTCTCGTCCTGTTGGTCCTGACAGCATAACAGTGGCACGTGTAACTTTTGTATGAAGGCAGCAAAGATTCCCCGGACGCTCCCAGTCAGCCGGTTGTTGAGGTGGTGACTCCGGCTGATTTTGCTGTGTTTCGCCCTCATCAGGAGGTGAAGTTCAAGCTGCGTCACAACGTCTCGGAGCTTCAGGACGCAGTCAGCGCCAGCCAGGACATGTCCTCGCGCCACCAGGCTCTGCTCAAGCTGCTGCTGTGCCGAGGCCTCTACCCTCAGCTGGCGCTGCCCGACGAACACAACACCACCCGCAAGGACTCGGAGCAGGTCAGACCGCCTCTCGAGGCAGCTCATAACCACGCGCTGTTCCAGAGGCCGGCTCAACAGTGACCGTGAGGAAATCCTTTGTGCAGGTGTTTCACACCAAGAATAAGAACGGAGTGGTCATCCACCCCACCAGCGTGTTCGCCAGCGACCCGGAGGTGCTGCACGTGCCGGAGAACGACTTGGCAGAAATGGGTAAATGAAAGATTCTCTGACAAGGGAAGATCGTTTGAGGTCTGTGTCGTCGTTGTGCAATAGTCTGATACAACAGAGAAATTGAAATAACATACTCCGCAAGATTTGTACTGTCACAGGCCACCTTCCTCACGATCCGCCTCATGATCCGCCTCACCTCCTAGCAACACGCAGAAAGTTCTGGAGTGGATGGAAATACCCATGGTGTGATTCATAGCTGCAGCAGATGCCTTCTTTCCCTGCATTGATGCAGACATGTTATTAAAAACAGTGTCAAATGAAACTTAACTTTACTGTGGGTTAATGACAAGGTCATACAGGCCACAGGACTTTTCCATCAAATGGAAAACTATTGTTTTCTCTAACAGTAACTCTATATTAGCTCAATACTCAAGTATTCTTGTCTTCAGTGTAATAAGATAAAAGACAAATATGAATTCCCTACATATTTACATTTAGAAAAGACACTTTTTTTGCACTGTTCTCATGCGTACACAAAGATGTTTGTTCTAGTAAATCCCCAAACACTTTTTCCCCCTAATGTTGCAATTACAATATTCATACCTGCATGGCTGCTTCAAACAACTTAGTCAAGCACCCTACGATGTCTCCTCCTCCCGTGCTTATTGCTACGTATGTCTCTTAGCTCTTATCGCTCTTTGTTCTGTTTGCTGCCTGAAGGGGCCGAGAGGAAGGACAGCAGCAAACACCAGCTGCTGGCCTTCGTCACTCTGCTGGAGACTAACAAGCCCTATTTATCCAACTGCGTCCGGGTCCCCGCGCTGCAGGTCAGTACGTAGCAGCTGTGGCACCACTGTCGCAGTGTCCCGCATGCTCAGACACGATCCACCAGGGATGCAGAGGCTGCACCACCGACTAGTATCTCTTCTCCGTATGGTCTGTGATGACACAGTATAGGAAAGGAGCTGAGAGGGGACATGCAACTAGTGTCATTTCACTGACGTGATGTGGGTGACTCTAAACGTGCAGGCCCTGCTGCTGGTTGCCAACTCTGTGGACAGTAACGCAGACTGCACGCGGCTGGTGGTGGACGGCTGGCTGGAGCTGGAGCTGCGGGTGCCAGACGAGGCCCTGAAGGTGCTGTCCAGCGCCCTGACCCTGCGGGCCGAGTGGGAGCGGCTGCTGGCGGCCCAGCTGGGCCAGAGCGCCGCCGGCGCCCAGGACGCCCAGGGCGTGTCCCGCAAGCTCACCGACAAGCTGAGCGAGGGCCTGGTGCGCTACCTGCTCTACACCGAGGTACCGGCGCCCTGACGTCCCGCCACGTCCCGCTTCCTCCTGCACCTTCGCCTTCTCACCGAGCCCTGCTCCTCTCGCCCTCCTCCCCCCCAGGCCAGCTACAGCCTGCGGCGGCTCACGGCTTTCCAGACGCAGAACCTCTACGTCGGCCCTCGGCCCGAGTCTGAGCTGTTTCAGACCGGAGCTCTGGACCTCAAGCCGCTGTTTCCGGGAGCCGAGGCCAAGCCGGACCCCATCAAGGGAGGCCTGCGCGTCACCAGCTTCTTCACCTACAACTGTCTGGCCGTGAGTGTGTCTGCAACGGGAGCACATCCCTACCAACATGCAAATTAATCGTGAATACAGAACTCCCTCTGTTCTAATTTTGAAGGAGTTAGGGAGGCTGAGCAATAGCAGGTCACAAAGACGAATCAACATTATTTTATTTGCATCACTGCAGTTGTTCAAGGTGACACTAGTGACATTTTATGGACGTCGATGCCTTTCTCTGACACTGCGTTTGTGTCTATGTGTTTGCTCCCATTAATCAGAAATGGGCACAGATTAACCTAAGCTTTGTTTGTTTCATGTTTGCAGGACTCTAAGGATCTCTACAGTGAGTGTTTACGCACCTTCTGGACCTGCCCTAACTGTGACCTCTACATGCCTCTGACTCCGCTGGAACGAATGCAGCACGAGGCCTCCTGCAGGCCGGCTGGAGAACAGCAAGAGCAAGGTCAGGAACGTCTCACATCGAGACATCAAGACGTCCGTGTGTCTTTTGATATCTATGTTCATGGAAGAGATGAGTAACCTGAGACTAACTGTGGAATGTTTTGTGGTTTTCAGAGGGAGATGTAAAGGCGAGCTCCTCCTCGGTGTCCAGTCTAACCAGAGTCTACCACTGTGACGTGTGTGATAAAGACCTGAGCCTCACCTCCACAGAGATCCTCAAACATAAAAGGCAGCACATGTATACTGCCAGCTGAGTGACCACAGCACCCAAACAGTGTCTAACCTCGCAACTCCACCCTATCCGGAAAAGACTTTGTATTATAGATGTATAGTTTTTGTGTCACTGTACCTCCACTGTCTCTTTTGTACTTGAGGTACTTTATTAAAGTGTTGTGACCCCCCTCTAATGGTCACAGGCTGTACCTGCATTGTGAATCTCTGTTATCCGCATTAGTAAGAACTACTCACCCAAAACAGGATTGTTCCAAACTTAAAACATATTCAAAGGCTGGAAACGGAGGAGCACATTGAAAGATTTTCTTTTTCAGATTCCTACAACTTGCATACAGTGTTTGGAACAAGGCACAGTGAGTTAATGACATGCACACGTGAGAGAGAAGTTCACACCCATTTAAAATATAGAGTGAGGGTTTAATAATGATACAAACCCACGATATGTAACACCTCAAAGCAGCACATTGGCACAAAGTCAGAAGTAAGACAGCACGGAAGATAAAAACCTGTCTCAAAAAAATAAAGAATCAGAATAAATATCTCAATAAATAAATAAACAGGTAATATCTCATTAATTACTTTGAAACTAATAAATACGTACATTTGAAAATATGCACATCGGCAGAAATCAATAACCCAAAAAAGTAAATAGTACTTAACACAGAGTTACTTAGAAATCATAAGTTATTGATTACTCAAATCAAAAGGCACATTTATTAAGATGTAAGAATGGGGCCTGCAGTTGTGATCGCATGACTGTCAGTACTGTACTCTAACACCATTTCTAAACCAGAAGTAGCAAACTGTGTGCAATGGCTTTACTAGTTCTGTGTGTCTGCACCATCGAGTGAACGTGTGTGTGTCTGTGTGTGTGTGTGTGTGTGCAGGTCTATGCGTTGCAGAATTGTGGGGGTAGTGTATGTGTGTGTGTGTGTGTGTTTGTGTGTGTGTGCGTGGTGTGGGGAGAGGAGGGAGTGACCGGCTGAGTTTGTGTTTCCTGCCATTGTGACAGTTTTTTTTTTCTAAGTGGGCCAACAGTGTTGGTAGGCTGGCCTGGCGGTGAGAACCACCGTCCCCATGACCCGAGAGGTCATAGGTCAGCCCCCCCCCCACCACCACTTCTGCTGTTCGCTCACGTTAAGTCACTTTGGATTTAAGTTCTTGGCTAAACCTAAAATGTAAAGAATCTGGTGAAGCTTCTGAAAGGTTCATTCTGCCATGTCTCCAGGTCCCCCGCTGCACCAGGAGGTCGTAGGGTTTCTACACTGTGTTTATTCCCGTTTTTCATTTAAAGGAAAGTGCCTCTGGTTTTCAGTGCCTCCACAGATTTTCTTCCACTGCATCTTCAGTTTGCGATACTCGGCGCATTACTTGAGTTACTTTCCGATCTCTTACTTTGCAGTCTTCCCATTTTTACTTAACCTGTGTGAATGTCTACCCTGCTTTCTCTTTTCTTACATTTTTTTTTCGAAGATCGTTCGACAAGTCACGTAAAACCAGGCCCACGCGGGTCGCTGGTTTTTCAAGTAAACTAATACCAATATTAGAGCCTCTGGTTTTTCAAGTCAGCGAACAAAAGAGAGGCAAATTTGTTTAGATTTTTGGCTTGATTGTTACAGGATTAACAACAAAAACCTGATGTTTTTGTTGGCGCTTTTAAGATGTCTGGAAAACATTCTGGAGTGAAACTGTGACGGAAACGGCTCTTAATCTGCCCTCGGACAGCGAAACTGCGAGATTCATCACCAGATGCATTTTTTAAAAATGTCTCGGCGTGAATAAACCTTCAGGTCCGGCTGTAAAACCCGCTTATAAACCTTCCTCACACACTCCAGAACATGGTCAGCACCTCGGGCAGGGTAAGAAGATTGTTCGGCCTGCCACCTCGTCGCTCGGAAAGAGGCGGCGGGATAGTTTAACTAGGGTTAGGACAGGACTTAAAATAGCAGCTTTTTTTTTTTTTGACTTCATACTTAAAGCAACATTCAGCAAAACACATTTGCCACTGTGCCCGAACAAAGGCCTACCGCCGTTCATCTTTTTCAAGTTAATGTGTCTCTTTTCTTATCACAGGGTCAACAGTCTACAGCACGCACATTTAAAAGTCACACCCGTGAGCTACGTGCCGCTGCTCAAAGACAAGTTTGTGTTCCTATTTATCTTTTATAATAATAACACACTACAGTTTTCAGTTCCAAAACCTCCGTCTCTGGTTCGTTTTTCTTTAACGTGAGCAACTGGTACAAAAATACTCTTCAATACATTGTTCATTGCACTTCTTTTTTTTGTTGTTTTGTTGTGTTTTTTTCTTTTTTGGTGGAGTCTCCTTCAAAGGCCTAGACGGGTCTATAAATTGGTTTGCACGGGTTCCTGTTCTGCTCGTCTTTGGGGTTGGGACTGTAAGGTCGTTGTGTACATTAGGTAGAATAGACTCGCTCAGAGGCCTCAGTTGTAAGCACCTTGACTGATTCGACAAGTACAGTGGTGGGATGTGATGTCGTCTGATGACTGATATCGAAAACACATGGAAAAATGAAAAATAAAGAGTGTAACATGATGGTGTTGTAATGTCCGACACACATTCTTGATTTTCTTCTCGTTTTTTTTCTCAAAAAACAAAAACAACAGCAAAAACTTTGTGTTTGGTTACAAAGGACCATAATGAATCACATTATGACTTTTAAGTCTTTGTGGTTGTCATTGCAACTTCCCTTAACAATAATTGTCCCTTTGCATTTGATAACCCTCCATCCGCCACGGTGCACTGCTCTAACCAAAAGACAACACCTGCACTTTTCAGATGTTTGTCCTCGCCAAATCCAAACCTCTCTCTCTCTCTCTCTCTCTCCTTTCTGAACTAGGGTTTGAGTAACATCTGAGGTAAAATTAGAGGTAAAGGGTGACATCTGTTCATCTGACTGAAAAACAGGCCAACATGGAACAAAAAAACTTCCCCAAGATCTCATGTTTAGTGAATATGTGATAGTGTGTGCCGTTGGGGGATTCTGTCAATATGTTTTACATTTAATAAAATATACCAATTAAAATTATAACAATCATATATATAAACATCTTTTGTTTTTTGTGTTTTTCTCTCTAAATAAAAAAACAGACATTTGAAACAGTGTACACATCATGGTTGCCTCTGCCTCTCTCCTCCCCCAAGTGAAGTTCTCTGACCGCTAACTCTAGATCAGCCAAACCTCAGTAAATCCACCTGGCAGGCTCCAGATGACTCCGGCAGAGCCTAGTCTGAGCGCAGCGCAGCCTCGGCAGCCCTGGACCACAGAGGAAGGCCCCAGGTTGAAAAGAGAAAGAGCGGAATGCAGTGAAAGGCCGTGGGGATATGGAGGGCCACGCGTGGGAGGTCTGGGTTTAAGCTCCACCTCCTTTTTCCTTTTTTTTCTCCTTTCTTTTCTTTTACTCCACGTCCCGCCCACCCCTCCCAGACCTCCTGAGTCCAGAGAGCCCCTCCCACCCCGCAGCCTTGGCCTCATCGGACCGCTTTGTGCTTCCCCCCGCAGCAGCCGCACCTCTCGCCGCAGCGCAGGCAGGCGCGCAAAGGCAGGTAGCAGCACATGCAGGGCACGAAGAGCGACAGGGCGAGGAGGGCCAGCCAGCGGGCGCAGCACAGGGGGTGCGGGTGCCCCCCCATCGAGTCATCGCACGAGCACGGCTCCCAGAACTCGCCCTCAGAGTCCGACATGCAGTGGTAGAGCAGGCTCTCCGCGCACCACACACAGGTCCACTGGCGCAGGCAGTGCAGGGCGGGGTCGGGGGCGTCCCTGCAGCGGCCCCGCCCGTTCTCCGAGGCGCTGAAGACGGAGCGGCAGTAAACGCAGCGCGACGAGCACGAGGAGGACGCCGCGGGACACGGGCTGTCGTCGTCCGGGGAGATGGCCCCGGGGTCTCCGCCGCCGCTGGCTCCCCCTCCTCCTCCTCCTCCTCCTCCTCCACCTCCTCCTCCTCCTCCGCCTCCTCCTCCTCCTCCTCTCTTACGAGTCCGCGAGCGTGGGGTGGCCAGCGAGGTGTGGATGCAGCAGGGTGAGGGCGAGCCTTTGCCCATCTCCTGGGGCGAGGCGGCGCCAGAGGAGACGCCCGACATGGCGTTGGGCATGGACATGCAGGTGGGCGACGACGAGGACAGGCGCTGGGACGCTTTGCTGTCCAGGCTCACCGTCATGTCGCAGCCCGCCGTGCCCACGCCCCCCACGTCCTTCTCGTAGCGAACCACGCACAGCTCCGACTTGTCCTGCAGGCTGCCCCCGCCCCCGACCACCACGCCGCCCGTCAGCCCCCCCACCATAGTCCTGGTGGCGCCCGCACACCGGTAGTCCTCGTAGCCCCGGGAGCCCCACAGGTCTTTGCAGGGGTCCACGCTGCGCAGGTCTCCCTCCTCCAGCAGGGAGATGGTGGGTGAGAGGGGGGACAGTGGGGACGAGGCTGGGGGACCCACAGGGGGGGTGGGTGGAGCGGGAGGAGGCGGCGGAGGCGCCGGGGGGTTCAAAACGGCCGTCATTTGCGAGAGCTGGTGCTGTCCCGGCCGGGTGTGGATCTGTGGAGAGGGGACAAAGAGACAGTGAGTTGGGACAATCGTCTGTTTGAAACAACTTCCGATATCGTAAACAGATGCAGAGCTAATCGAGGGCATAACCTGTAGTACGGCAGACAGTCAATTTTGAGTTCACTTCCTTATAAAGATGTCTTTGGACCTTGTCTCCAGCATTACTTTATCAACCAATCTGAGCTTTTCTCAATTCATAGAACCTGCTGGGTGTCATTTCTGGAACTGGTTGGACACCGTGGTGAACGTGGGACTTTTTGTATGGACCTGACCAATACATTTGTATTGCAACCCAACTGGCAGTTGGCA
This sequence comes from Karalla daura, assembly GCA_029224185.1. Lineage (NCBI taxonomy): Eukaryota > Metazoa > Chordata > Actinopteri > Chaetodontiformes > Leiognathidae > Karalla > Karalla daura. Next base: position 14,156,050 of record CM055198.1, on the reverse strand, counting down.
AATGACCACTCTGACCGTCAAAAGTGTTTTTTCCTTGCCAATAGTCACTTTCAGAAGATCGTGGGGTTTTGTGTTGTTTTGTTTGCTTTGCTTCAGAGATCCTACTGGAGGAGCCAGTGCACAACAAAAACACAACCTTCAGGGTAGCTCCAACCCATTAGAAAGTTAGTTTTCCCGATATCTATCATCCAGAAATCAACATGTTTGTTCCTCTGAGCATCTTGCATAGTTCCTGTAGAGGAGATGAGGATGTTGCATTACCTGGGCAGGTGTCTGGGTGGTGACAGCATGGCTGGATCCAAAACTGAACTCCTCCGACCGCACGAAGCAGGCAGATGACGACGCGCTCGTCACTATGGTGATGGGTTTGGGAAGCATTTCCTTTCTGCTGCTGGACGACGACTCGCTCCCTGTATGGGACTGGCAGAGGCAGGGTGTCACCCGACAGGTGGAAAACACCAGAGACCGCATTGAGCCCCGCAGTCAGAATCAGCAAGCTTGGATACTCACAGCTTGGCCATCATCCTCGGTGTCAGCATCTTCTGGCGTGGAGGACGAAGGCGAGTCAGAACCTGGAAGGAGAGAGCAGGTTCATTGCTGGTTACTTTCTCCAGCCAGTTCACAAACTTATGCAAACTACAGAGTTTTAGAGTTGGCCTCCAAACATGTCAGCTGAATGCGCGCCACCCCATAGGATTTGTTAAGTGGAACCCAGGGAGGAGAAATTTAAGTGAAAAGGTTGACTGTGGCTCAAAGGGAGTGTGATCCTCCATGGATAGGAAAATCTGTAGTTAGATCCCAACTCTGTGCATGCTTACAAGTCAATGTACCCTTTGGTGAGATTCTGAACCCTGAGTTGCCTCTGATGCTTTTGTCATCAGGGCTAGGCTTAGGTTAAAGCAGATAGACCTTGTAGGGTACCACTGTCTAAACGAATGGGTGAATTTGCAAAGAGTTTTGAGTGGTCGCAAAGATTAGAAGAGCACTAAAATTAGCTCAGTGGTGTAAACATGCATGTTTAGTCCAACTGAACACTCTAAATTGCCCCTCAGTGCAAATGCTGTGCTGTGATGGAATGGAGACCTGTCCAAGAGATACTCCTTGCCTTCCTCTTATGTGAGCTGGAGACAGGAACCAGCAGACCCCCATGACACCATTAGCTACTATGAGTTCAAAGTAATGGATGGTTGGAATGTTAATTCTACTTCCTTTAATTGCTTCCTCCTCGCTTTTTGTACCAGATTCTTTTGGGTTGGTAGACAGTAATTTTCTTGATAAAATGCCCCAAATTAAAACTATCTGCATAGTAGTTTTTGTTAAAGCTTTATCCTGCTCGTTAATCATAACATGAGAAAATGTTTTACTACAGTCCTGTTGTCTATGCGGTCAGATAGTGATGGTGAGCGTGTACCTCTGTCCAGTTTGTCTATGACAGCCTGCAGCCCCTTCTCAAAGGAGATGGCGTCAGCCGGGCTCTGGAAGGTGAGGCCAAACTTTCGATCGTCCACTCTCCAGTGATGGAAGATGGGGTTCACCTTGTTGTACACCAGCCCCCTCTGCACAGCACACTCCAGCACCGGCTGAGGGAGAACAAACGGAAGCGGAGGTTAGAGAGCTGAAGAGTGCGCATCGCCTCCTCCAATCACAGTGTCCTCACATCACATGGAAAAACAGTCTTTAGGTGGTGTTGAGGAGCAACGTGGCACCAAAGACAGCCGTAACACACGCACACACTCACTGCTCGGTCTCGCAGCCGCTCTCCGCGTATGATGTACTCCCTCCGGCCTCGACCGTCGTGGCTGCGGCTCTTGCATATGACCACATGACTGAGGCCGCCGCCTCCCAGGGGCACCCAACCGCCACTGGAGTCATCACGTGTCATCACCACTGCACGAACACGCACACTGTGGGGGAGCCGAGAGAAGGAGCAGAGGCCCGGGCCGGTTAGATGATGCACGGACACACACACACACATTCACACACAGAGAGCACTGCTCACATTTATTTTCAGATTCTGAATGATTCAAGTTTCATGATTTAGGTGTGCTGCTTGACTGTCAAACTTATATTTCAGTATGATTTGATATTCTATATAAACATTTTATTCAGTGAGCAACAATGAATGTTAAAGACAATACGCTGATTTAATTTACTCTGATTGTGCTAACAAAACATGAAGGAGGGGGCCTTCAGTTTCCCAGAATGTTTCGCCAAAACCAATGTAAAATCTAAGTCAGATACAGTACAATAGTTTCTGTAGAATGTAGAATTTCTTTGAATGGCAATGGGTTTATTTTCTCTTCCTTGTTATTCCGGCTCAAATTCTGATTAATCATCCTTTGAGGTGGAGCCATTTTTAATTCAAACTCGTGAATCGAATGGAGGCCAATTCTGAAATTCTGAACTTTGTACAGCCTTGAAACAAGCAAAGACACACACTCATTCAGGTTTATAAAATGAACCCAAATTTCAGTGTACATTATGCCTGGGCTGAGCCTGCTGCATGGAAATATCACAGACGCACACATACACAAAGCACTGCAGGGCTGCACAGATCACAAGTGAATAAAGTTGAGCGGAAATCTGAACTGAGACAGCAAACAGGAAGCACGATTTCAAGAAACATTTGAAGGAGGAGGAGGTCAGTTCAACTAGAAATTGATTCTTGAAAGATAGTTACAGACATTTTGGTTCAGACAAGTAGATTCTACACAAACAGCATATGAGCGTCTTGCTAACAGTGCATCTTACAAACAGCAGCCATTCATAAAGTACCATTCACAGAGCACACATCCACTGTCTCACCCACTTTGTTCCCAATAGTATCACAGGTGGTCATCTCTAGCACACACAGGGTGAAAACAGGGAATACACCCCAGTCAGGTCTCCAGTCCATCACAGAAGCTGACTTAACATGGTAATGTCTCTGTGTGTTTCCTCCCAGTTTAACCAAATTGTACATTTTTTCCCTGTAATGGACTGGTGACCTCTCTACTGGTTAAGATGAGCACCAGCAGACCCCTGGAAACCCATTGTGTACAAAGCAGGTAAGAGAATAGAACGATAACACATTTTCTCTGAGTGTAGCTCTACTTCCTGTCATTCCAACCCTGATTCTGATTCACCATCCTGTGTCACAGCCATGAAATGAATGGAGGCCGATCCTGACATTGTGAATTTTACACAGGCCTGCCGCACACATTCGCTCATTCAGCTGAGAGAGAAAGAGAGAGAGAGAGGTGCGGGCTTCGATAAACTTCCATCACAGAAACATAGCAAAACAAACCCAAATATCAGTGGTGCCTGAGCCAAGTCACACACACGCACACACACCATTCATGGTGCCTTAACTCACAAAACAATGGGTGTGAAACCAAAAGACACAAACGAATAAATCACTGAATGTACATCTTGTACAATTTCAGCCACAGGACTAATTGTCATGGCAAATCTTTTATATTTTGCACCAGTAGATAAAATTGCACACTCACCCTTTGCTCACAGGAAAAGCAAGTTTCTATGAGCAACACACGCACACAGGGAGAGGTGACAGCTGTGGTAACGTCACGCAGGTGAAATCTTGCCTTCAATCATCATGTGACATGCAAACAAAATGGGTTTGGACGTTTGTAAATCTTTGTGCGGGAGGAGGAGGAGAAGTGGAAGGTGGAGGAGGATGTGAAGGCTGCATGAGGAGGATGGAGGCGCTGAGAGAAATGTCTAAACGGGAAGAGGAGGAGGAGGAAGGCAGGGAGGGAGGGAGGGAGGAGGAAGAAAGAGTTTCCCAGATAGATGTATCAATGAACGCACCCAGTCGCCATCGGAGGAGGAGGAGGAGGCCCGGTTCTTGCAGAAAGCAGCTCTGCCCTGAATAATTCAGCAGCGCAGGCTCGACATGTGCAGGATACGCATGTCCAGCCGCGTTACGTCCCGATCATTCCCGATTTCTAATTGTCGCCGTCGCTCCTGAAGCCTTTTGATGCGGGTGGCTCATTAACGCAGCTATGTTTTATCTTTTTATGAATGGGAGAGGAGCGGAGCGCAGCCCGCAGCGCACTGCGCCCTCCTCACTGCGCCTCTCCCCGCAAATGTTATTAAGGCCTAAACACAAAGCGATAGCGTGTGTGTGTGTGAGAGAGAGAGATAGACATAGAGAGAGTGAGAGAGAGAGAAATGAAGAAAGAAAAGCGAACGAGTGGGTGAGAGGATGGTGAGGAAACGAGAGATGGGGGAGGGGGACGATTAGAAAAGGGAAGGAGGAGGAGGAGAGGAGGGGTGAGGATGAGGATGAGAGAGCGAGCGAGCGAGCGAGCGAGAGAGAAAAATCACATTTCATTCATAAAGTTTGGCTTTAAAAAATCATAATGAAACCCCGAGACACGTTGATAAAAATCACAACGCCTCCATCCCTCCCTCGCTGCTCTCAATGACGCGATGCTGGACCCAAACTCGCCATGTTTCGCCCTTTTTTCTCCTCTCTTCTCTCTCCTGCATCCTTCCATCCTCAGACATTTTACACACTGACTGATTTCGTGACTGTTTTTTTTTTTTTTTACCAATCGCTAATCACGCATATACTTGTGGATGCTCGCCCCTACTCCCCTCCACCCCAACCCCCCCTCTCTTCCCTCTCCTCTTCTCTCCTCTCTCCTCTCCCCCATCTCTCTATTCTTATTATTCCCTGTTTTTAATCCTGCAGATCTGTGCGTCCTCCTGCAGCCGCCTGGATACAGCACAGGTCTGCACATGTAGGCGGCTCAGCATTCATCACAACACACTGGCCCTGGACGTGGACTCGGAACCGGGTCTGTTTGTGTGTCTGTGAGTGTGTGTGCGTGTGTGTGTGCTGTTGATTGCAGACTACGTAATGGTGTTTTTATTCCCTGTTATAAGAAGAGCCGGAGAGGTAGATCTGCTGCTGCTGGCTTGGTGTGACACTGATGCTGCTACTGCTCCTGCTGCTCCTGCTGCTGCTGTTGCGTGTGTGTGTGTGTGTCTATGTGTGTGTATATGTGTGCGTGTGAAGGCTGAATATCACATATGTGCAATGTTAAAAATGAAAATGTAAGGACTTACTCGCCCTCCATGGCTCGGTGTTGCCCGCCGCTTGCAGCAGCCCACCCCAGGGTCCTCTCTCTCTCCCTCTCTCTCTCTCCCTCTCTCTCTCTTTTTATCCTCCTTTCAGGAAACACTCACTCACATTCTCTCTCTATCTGCTCTCATTTTCCTAATCTTCCTCTCCTCCCTCTCTCTCCCTCTCTCTCTCCACCTTGATGTCGTTTCGGTGTATCAGGATAGGCTTGAGGTTGCAGCAGCCATTTTCCGCTGGCAGCATCCTCCCTCCCTCCCTCCCATCCTCTCTCTCTCTCTCTCTCTCTCTCTCTCTCTCTCTCTCTCTCCCTCTCTCTCTCACTCACTCACTCACTCACTCTCTCTCTACCTGCCCTGTGCAGACACATCCGCACTAATCATTGACAGCTTTAGGTGGTCCATAGGCTTTTTTTTTGTCGTGCAACCATTCTTCGCCTGATGAAATTTTGTGAAGCAAAGAGGCAATGATAAAAATGAGGAAAAATTAATGAATCTTGTGCAGTTTTATTTGTTGTGCCGCAAGAATATTTTATTTCGTCTGTGTGTTTGTTTTTAACTAACATAAACCCAGTGGATCTGTTCTTGCGCTGGTTTCATTCATTCTTCACTGTGCGCGCGCACATACACATACACACGTCCGCGCGCGCGCACACACACACACACGTATATAGACACACACTTGGACAAAGGCATTCAGTACCACGGACAGCAACAAGTCAACACATTAACAATTATATTTGTTTTCAACTTGTTTAATTTTCACTGCTTTAATAGTTGATATCACCGAGTCTGCACAACCAGAGATTAAACATATATTGTGGATATTTTGCGTTCGCTTTAACAGTTTATATGTACAAATCTGAATCCGCACCATCCTCTTTGTGTTTTCTTACAAATATTAGACATAGGTTTTCAAAGTGAAGGGCTTCATGACATTGTTAATAGCCTATAAGAAGTTGTTCTACGAATCTGTGTAGAATTAACATACCGTAAAACAGAGGTTTCGTGTTTTGTGATAGTAAAGGTGATAGTAAGAAGAAGTCTGTAGGCTTTAAGAGGGTCAAGGCTGGACACAAATTGACTGTAAAACAAAAGCAAATTATTTTGAATAGTTTAAAAAGGTATAAAAAAAACCCTATTATTAATGAAAAATTGTGAATCAGTCAAGTACTCTAGTATTAGTGCACTCTTGTGACGCACGGCTCGTTGGTCTAGGGGTATGATTCTCGCTTAGGGTGCGAGAGGTCCCGGGTTCAAATCCCGGACGAGCCCGGTTTTTCGACCCAGTGTTACAAGATGGATTTTGATTGGGGTTTAAATATAATTATTTATTAAGGCCTCTGATATACCAGAGGCAATCTGACGGTATGTACACTTTTTACTTAATTAAAGTAGTAATGCAATGCTATGCAATACTTATATATTTACATTTACCTGTCCTGTATATTTATATTATTGAATAACTTTATTGTAACTCTCTTTTCTATCCCAATGTTATTCTTGTCGAAACAAATTTAAAAAGGAAAAAGGAAAAAGAACACAACCTCTGACTGATTTGCAGAAGACTGAAGTGCATTGATAAAAGTTGCTCCATTCAGATTAATCATTCAAACTTTTAAAGAAAGGCGGAGTGTTGCTTTCCTCTATTATTGCCTGTTGTGACAGCTCAGTAGTTGTGGTTGATGAAGCTGGTGCAGGCCAATAATGGGTAAGTTACCGCTTTAACACTGACTGGCCTTGATTACAGTGATTTTTATGGCCTTACTCATGATTCAGGACCTCAACACTTTGAGGGAAGACAGCCCTGACAACATGATGATGCCGGTGCTGCATTTCAGCATCACATAACAAAATATTAATTACTAAAAATATAGTTATCTGCCACTTTTCAGATTCTCCCAAACTATGTAGCTTTCAGTTGTGACAGAGGCACATTTCCATAGCAGTTTCACTTTTAGAAGGTTCTCAAAAAACTGGATAATGCCTACCACAGCAAATACAATTCCAATAGAAGTAAAAAGATAAAGTGGTAAAAGATGCATTTGCCAGGAACTACTTTCTCTGGTGCAGCGATACACAGTATTGCAGGGAGTGTTTTTGCATGTAAGGGATGGACTCGGAATAAACTCTAGTGGCTGAGGTTTGTGGTGATGGTGGAGGATCTCACCCGGTTCATTCAAGAGGCTCATTGATGTGTTTCTAATGTATCATTAATGGAGCTCCACGGCACAGAGGAATAAGGTTATTCATGCTCTGGCAACACAAATGGATCAGTTCAGTGGCAGTTTTGGTCGTCCGTGGAATTTGTTCACCAAGAGGGGAAACAAAAAAAAAAAAAGAACGGCAGCAAACGCAGCCTGATAAAACCACAGACATTTTGCAGAAACACAAACTCAAATTTGTACCCAAGAAAAACAGGGAGAAATAAAGACTTTCCACAGAGGAAGAAAGTTGTACCGCCAAAGTGCAACATTACAGTGAGGGTGTGGTGAAAGTCCTGGAACTGTACTGCGGAAAGAAGTGATACGAACAGTCATCCAAAAAGTTTATTTTCTGTATCATTTATTGCAGACAAAGATTTGCATCGTAAGATTAACTGGATTACAAACCATCAAGGGAGGAAGAGGCATTACCATTTAGAAAACACACAAACTTCGATGGCAATTCTCTCAGTTGCTAGGATACAAGACAAGGGCAAAACATTTCTGGGAGCTCTACTCAGGAGAAAATTTACTTTGTATACAAAAAAAGTGTTTCCTTGGGTTTTTGGGGACAAAATTGATAGGTGTGACACCGGAAGGCAAAGTCACCGACTGTAATTATGATCCCTGTCGTGTTAACAGAGCTGATAACAAGGGTGTTAAATACAGAGGCTGGGTTTCTTGCTGTTTGGCCACAGACTGAGAATGCCATAAAACCATTGTGTTGTAAAATAAAAATGGTAATTTACAAACATATTTAAACCCTTGAATGTCATCAAAAAGAATTCTGGAGTTGACTGGATATACACTGGACCAGTGGTGTGTGTGTGTATGTGTGTGTGTCTGTACAAGGCTGAGTGTGTTCCAGGAGGTGGATTATTACACAATCATTTCCAGCTGTCGCGCATATTCGATGACCTGCTGTGCCAGCTCTGTTGACGGGATGTTCACCTCTTCTGTTCGCTGCTGCTGACTGGTGAAAGAGTAGTAACCATCTGGATTCAGGGTCCAGCCCCTCTGAAATAACATGGAGAAAAACAAATCAGGGAGGAATTTGGTTTCCCTTTACAAATTTCCTTTTCTTCCTTTTCATTTCTTAAAGAACATGTGCTTGTTAAACAAGAAGTAATCTACTATTCCAAATTCATTCCACTGAACTCTGCCCCTTTACTGAACCTCATAAAAGTGTTGCCAACAAACATTTTTATCACCTTGAATGTACAGCCCATGCCAGCATATTTTGCATACAGCACGTTCATACGCACCTTCTTGGCATAGTCTGTCATCTTTTTAGGGGAACTGAAGAAGAGCACACGGGTGGCTTCACTGAACTGGATCTGCTCGTATGCCTTCTCTATGCATCCTGCAATCTCATCACTGCAAGCGGAAGATCAGGTTAGTCGATAAGGATAAGCCCTTCCTTTCACACAGAAATAACAGATCAAGTTGTTCCTTCGCAGATTCAGTAACTGTACACTATATATCTTGTATTCATGCTTAAGGATCTTTAAACAGTTGAGCCGATAACTGTGTGTGATCGATGCTGTGTACTAACATGATTCAGGGTTTCATAGTGTCACAATGTTTTCTAATAACCAATTCCAAAACCTTCACTTTTACCTTCTAACGCTTCACAAAATATCATACAACTGGCTGTGACGCAAAAAGAAAGGATTGAATCCAGAAAAATAAAGTCTTGCATAGCTACTACACTAAGACTTACCGAATTGTGTCCAGAAGAATATCTATAAAAAAGGTGTAGCTCTCCGCAGGGATGTTTCCTTTGGCAAGAAAGACTTTGTTGTAGCTTCCCTCCATCAAGTACTAAAAAACATCATTAGAGGAAACAACATTAATGTGCTATTTACGTACAGGATGTTATTGGGAATTAGTTACTATAATGCAACACAAACTTAAAAAAGAATTAATTGAACACAGAATATCGATGCAATGTCAACATGGGAGTTTCCTGGTGTCCTGGGGCAGCACCTGCTCTAAGGAGACTGGGTGTCGGATGTATACGTTGGTCTGGATGTCACGAGCGCTCAGTCTCTCAAGTTCAGTGTGAAACTCAGACACACGGTTCTGAGAGAGCAGGAAGAGCAGGTTAAGCCCCAGCAGCTGGTGCATGTAGGCGGCTTCAGGCAGTTCATCCCTTCAATGGGAAAGAATTACATTAGAAAACCCAAGTGAAAAGCACAGCACATTATGGGACAAATCACACCATGCAAGAAGTGGTGGCTTTACTTGTAATCGAAGTAGTAACATTTTAGCTGGGCCATATATCGCTCAAAAGATGGGATGTCCTTCTTGAGGATGCTCCACAAGGCTCCGATTTCAAGGACATCACCTGAAACACAGTGAAGAGAGAATGCTTAATAACCTTAACAATAATAATAATTCCCAGAGCTGCATAGTACCAATTAGAGGGCTAGGACCTTCTCCCTTCTTGGACACCTAAAACTACTGCTGATGTCTTCATTACATCAAACACAGCTGGGTATGTTCCTATATATCCAGGCCGTTAGACAACTTCCCTGAGCTTGGATCCGTTCAAAGTTTCTGAGCATTAACACAATTTTCCCGACCACCATGACTTATAGCTTGTTCATATTCACACTGAGTTGAACTGGATCTGTCCGTCAATGAAGCAATACTCACGGGCTAAAATGAGCTGCTGCTTGGAGAATGTGGAGCCAGAGGTGGGCAGAAAGTTCAGCTCCAGTAATGAAACCTGTAGGAAAATAGTTTGATTATAAAGTGTTAGTCGTGTTAACCGTACTCCTGATATTCATAATAGAACCATCGGCTAGCTGCTTTCATAGTAAGAGATAACACGTGAGTAGCTATGCAGCGATATTATATCATATTCATTAAAGGATAACGTAGCAGCAACAGTGTGGACTCAACTAAATCTCGTTTCAAGTGTTTATTTTGCTGACAGTTACAGTACCAGTCACGCTAGCCAAGCCTGGGATGCATAATGATTTATTTCACGTTACAATCACACACCGTAAATGGAGTAAGGTTATCGAAACATGGTGTTGTGACTATGTAGATGAGAATATAGTGATTCACTGCGTCAAAAGCTTACCTTTTCTAAGAAGAAACTCTCTACAACAGTGTTAGCATAAGCTAGCAAAAGTTAGCACGCTAGGCTAGGTTTGCTAACAGCATTGAGGGTAGGAGATACTCTGGGTTTCCTGGCGGACCCGGGATTTACAAGTCAGGTAAACGAAGAGGAGAATCTACCTTCAGTTTGCTCAGGAGGTCTCCGCATTTATTGAGGTTGGGGTTTTTCTTGTTCCACTCTGTTTTCAGGGTCTCGTACAGTCCCGCAGTCTCTTTCAACGCCATGGTGATTCTGCAAAATCGTACGTCACCGGCCAACGGAATACGTTACCTGACGTCACGTGTCGTAAAACAGCCGTTGACGCTCAGGCGGGGAGTCAAGATGGCGGCCTTCAGTGTGGAACGATGGCTGGAGGGACTTCCAAACCACCGTATTTTCACCCAAATAAGAGAAAAGCTGGATTTAGAAACGAGTTCGAATGAAAGAGCGGTGGCGAAAAATCTAACATTTTGTCTAAACGGGGATTTCTTCGTGTGGGACGATGTGGACCGCGTGTTTTACACCACCAACCTGCGGCAGCTGAACGCGGAGGAGAGCCGGGGCAGCGGCAACCTCCAGCGACTGCTCTGCATCAACCCACCACTCTTCGAGGTGGTCCAGGTGCTGCTCAGCCCCACCCAGCAGCACGTAGCCCTGGTCGGACACCGCGGAGTGTCGGTGCTGGAGCTGCCGCAGCGATGGGGCAAAAGGTCCGAGTTCGAGGGCGGGAGGACGGAGATCAACTGCAAGACGGTGCCGGTGGCCGAGCGCTTCTTCACCAGCTCCTCGGGGGTGAGTCTGCTGCAGGCGGCCTGGTTCCCCAGCAAGACCGGGGAGCCGCACCTGGTGCTACTCACATCCGACAACAACATCAGGTTCTACAGCATGAAGTCGCCCCAGACCCTCGCCAAAGTCCTGCCTCTAACTCAGACTGAGGATGAGAGCAGTGTCCATCCTCCGGCCCGGTCCTACGCTGCCTCTCTGGGGGAGATCGCCGTGGCCTTTGACTTTGGGCCTGCGTCCTCATCCCCCCCTCGTCGTAGCTCTCGAGACCAGCCTGTCTACCCCCTGTACATCCTATATGGGAACGGGGAGACATACCTGAGCTACACAAGCCAGACAAACATTTTGACTGTAAGCAGACCCATTGGACCTCTCCCCATGTACCCTGCGGCCGAAGATAACTACGGGTACGATGCCTGTGCCATCCTGTGCCTTCCCTGCGTGCCCAGCATCCTGGTCATCGCCACGGAGACGGGCACCCTGTATCACTGCGTGGTGCTGGAGGCCGAGGATGACGAGGAGACGACGATGGAGAAGTGGGGGAGTGAGGCGGTGCCGGCGCTTTACGTGTTCGAGTGCGTGGAGCTGGAGCTCACCCTCAAAGTGGCCACGGGCGAGGATGAGGACCCGCAGGAGTTTGACTTCACCTGCCCGATCAAGCTGCACAGGGACCCGCTGTGCCAGCAGCGCTACCACTGCACCCATGAGGCCGGCGTGCACAGCGTGGGGCTGATCTGGGTCAACAAGCTGCAGAAGTTCCTCCAGTCCAACGAGGACAAGGACAGTCTCCAGGAGCTGGCTGCGGAGAAGAGGTGCATCGTGGAGCACATCCTCTGCACCAGGCCGCTCCCCACCAGCCAGTCGGCGCCGGTGCGTGGCTTTCTGATCGTGTCCGACCTCTCTCTGGGCGCCACTATGATCTGCATCACCAGCACTTATGAATGCATCCTGCTGCCCCTGCTCAGCTCCATCCGGCCTCCGTCCCCGCCACTGCTCTGCTCCTATCCCGGCCCGGGCTCCGGCAGTTCACCCCTCCGCGGTTTGGCAGACGACTCCTTCGAGCAGCACATCAGAAACATCCTGGCACGCAGCTCCACCAACCCGCTGGTACTCAAAGCCGGGGACAAAGACACGTCCCCGCCTCCGTCTGAGTGTCTGCAGCTGCTCAGCAGAGCCACGCAGGTCTTCAGAGAGGAGTACATCCTCAAACAGGACCTGGCTCGGGAGGAGATGCAGAGAAGGGTGAAACTCCTGACGGGACAGAAGAACAAGCAGCTGGAGGAGATGTCCCTGTGCAGGGAGGAGAGGATGAGTCTGAGGGAGGCGGCGGAGAAGCTGGCCGACAAATACGAGGACGCCAAGTATCGCCAGGAGACTATCATGAACAGGGTGAAGAAGGTGCTGGGCAGCCTGCAGAGCCAGCTCCCCGTCCTGTCCAACAGCGAGAGGGACATGAAGAAGGAGCTGCAGACCATCAACGCCCAGCTCCGAGACCTGGACAACTGCATCAAGCAGGTCAACATGAAGATGGAGTACCAGAAGAAGCAGGTTGACAAGAGCACGTCTGCTAGCATGACAACGGTCGCACTCAACGCCCACCAGAAGAAGGTGGTCCAGGACGTCCTCCGGGAGCAGGGCCAGCAGATCGGTGACATGATGAAGCAGATCAAAGACATTAAGAATCACTTCAGTTTCTAGGCACTGCAGAAGTAAGCCCATGATTGTGCCAGGTGTGGAGATGTGAAGTCAAACGACACTTCACCTCCGATGAAAGATCGGTTTATTTTTTATTTTTAGATGTTTTTCTAACTGTAAAAGTTTGAGTCTGTGATTTTGTCAAAGAGAAAAAGCCTCATCAAGAGTGGCTAAAAGGAAGATATATTTTCAGCTTGCTCACTGTTTGGATTAAAAATAAGTATAACAAGTTCTCTGTGACTGTCTTTACTCCATTGTGACTGAATAGAATACACATAAAAAAAAATATATATATACAGCATCAAATTATATTAAACACCAGTTTATCACACGCACAGCAGCAATTTAGTCTCCAGTCCACCTTAACATGCACATTTTGGGACTGTGTTAGGAAACTGAACATTCAGGGGTCCTAACATCTATTATAAATCCATTATAAATGTATGTGATGTTATTTGCAGAAGGTGTGAGGGGTGCACAACACGTACAGAGACTGAGCCCAGTGATGCTGTGTGCTGCATGCCTCCACTCTGCCACCTACAGTCGGACTCTGTGCAGCTCAGTGCTGGTGTGGAGCTCCGTATCCAGCAGATGTCACCCCTGTCCAGAGTGGGATGACCTCCGGTGCTGTCTCCCACCGCAGGTTTTTCTTGTGAGGAATTCCCCACGTAAACACAGTGACGTATGTGGGGGACCCCGGTTTCACGGAGGAAGCCTCATGGTTGGGGGGATGTGTGACGTTGGCGGGGATCCTCGCGCTGAGGCCGGGGTCTTCACCCGAGGCTGAGGCTGAGGCAGCTCAGCGTGTGATGTGAGCTCCACATGTCTGAGAGATGGTTTGTGACTCAGCACAGCCTAATGATGTAACAGATGGGCATTGTTCAGACAGCTACGGGGATTTTCTTTTGAAATTCTACTCATTAAAATAGGAAAGTCGTAAAGCACTTATGATCTTTCCAAGCAGGCAACTTCTCGTCCTATGAAATGCCTGCGAGAGCGTGTCAGCTCTCCCCGGTGAATTCTGTCACCTTGTTTGACTTTTTTCACATCACCCACATCTCTCCCTCCCTCCCTCCCAGTCTCCTACTGGAATACGTGGGAGAGGGTGTGGTATGGTGCAGATCTAGCCCGAGTATTCCCCAAATAGGGGGTTCACTGTGCTGCCTTTCATAAAGGTACAGTGTCTGGATCCTGTGCACAAGCCTGAGGAAATTTAGCGGACCCTAGGAAAGAGATATTAATAACTCCTGGGCCAGCCCACCGCATTCTTCATATGTGAGTCACTGTAAGCCAGAGAGAGGGGAGGAAAGGGCTCCACTGCCTCTGTTTCTCATTTGTGTTTCTTTCCATGGAGGAGTGGAACAGGGAGGCGGGGCAGCCAGCCCTTCTCCTGCGAACCTTGAAAGCCTTCTGTGCAACACGCCCCGCTCCGCGCAGGACACACAGGCCTATTTGTGCTTACGCTGCCGAGTTTACACACAGGATGAACACCCGGATCTCTTAAGAGGCCTGAGAGTGAAAGAAGGCACGCAGATCTTCACAACGGGGAAGCGGCGAGAACGGGCCGTTTAACCTTGTGTGTGTGTGTGAGAGAGAGAAAAGGCTCCGACTGGTGGGAATGATGACAGAGAGAGAGAGAGTCAGAAAATGGTGGTATGGGGACTTGGCAGGGGAGGGAGTGACTCACTGTTTATCTGCTCTGTCACTGGGAGACCGAGGATGACAGAAAGGCAGATCTTGTTATGAGGAGCAAATGAAAACGCACTAGTTCTGCATCTTGCACGCCGTCATTTGAAATCTGCACTTTGAGTTATGTCAGAAGTTTCATGTGCAAAAAAGAAAACACTGAAGCGCAAAGACACAGTCAGGGAGTTTTATTGAGTTATTGTAATAGTCAACAACAGTTGGTGGAGCTGTGCACAGTAGTCAGTAATATATATATATTTATATATCAATCATTGTGTCTAGTTTAAAAGTTCATCTCAGCATGTCCCGTTCTTTTTACGCAACTGAGGTCTTGCTCCTGCACATACAAAACAACAGCAACAGTTACAAAAATAATGTATAAAGTGTTTTGCACAAAATATTGTCACAAAGCCTCTAAGTGAAATGCGTTCAGGTTATTAGATTTGTGTGCTGCCAGTTTTGAGTTTAAAATGCTTTCAAAGAAATCGTTTGCGCAATATATAAGGGTTGGTAAATAAAACTGAAGATGCCATGGATAGTGAGGCAAATTGCAAAATCCTACAAATGATCATTTATAGATAATACTGCGCAGCCCCGGTCTTCTTCTGCAAGAAAAACAGCGTGGACTCAAAAAGAAGACTTTAAAACAGAAAGGTTTTGCCCAGCATTTGGTCAGAGAATGGCATAATACTGCCCGCCAGCCTTTATTTACTTCTGCCCCAGCAAACACAAGCAGGTACATCTTTAAAAAGCCCGTCCTAAAAAGCTTAACTCGAGAAGCCAAAGTGAAGAAAAACAACCAGACCCGTGTGACGCCTCGATACACAATCATACGCAGCTAAGCCCTCTGCTCTCAGAGGAGCGACTTTAATACAGTACGGCCCATTGTGTGGGACCAGCATCAGATCAGTCTGAGGGGAAAAGTCGACTGTATGGCAAACAACATTTTGACATGGGTCTGGGGGGGTTTTGGGGGCAGGAGGGGTGGGGGGGGGGGGGTTACAAGAGCAAACAGAAACAGTAGCATAAGTGTGGCGGCCAACAGAGAAGAGTCTCTCTCGGCCTCGGACGTGTCTATGCGTCGGAGCCCTTCTGCCTGCGTTTGGAGGGCGGGATGAGGCGTGCGGGGAGCTCGGGGGGTAGACCGTGGCCCTCCAGCTTCACCTCTATCAGGTGGCTGGCCAGTGCAAACTCTTCATCATCCAGCATGCCGTCGTGGTCCAGGTCAGACAGCTTCCAGATGCGACCCAGCACGGAGTTGGGCAGGCGGGAGCTCACCATCCAGTCCTTGGCCTTGGTGCCGCTCAGCTTCCCCTCATTGGGAGCCAGGTTGTAGAAGATTTCGTCGTACTTGGGCTTGTCCTTCGTCACCACCCAGTCCTCCTCTTCCTCGCCGGCCTCTCCGTTCTCCTCGGCGAAGGGGTCGCCCTCGCTGAAGGGCCCGGCGCGGGTCCCCAGGAAGGCGCCGCCCTGCACTCCCAGCTGGTCCCCGGCCTCCAGCTCCTCCTGCCGCAGCAGCGGCATCAGCTTGGCGATGTCGGAGGAGAGCAGCTCGTCCAGGGCCGCCATCAGGTTCGGCTTCAGGGTTTTGAATTTGGTGAAATCGTGGACCATGAGTTGCTCCTGCCGGGGGAGAACGGTGCAAGCGCATGAGTCACAAAACAGACGTCACCGGGAAGTTTTCCATGGCGACACAAACAGACTTAAACAGTGGTAGACAACGTACTCAAACTCTGTAGTCAAGTAGAAACGTGCTCAATAAAAGTACAAATAACACATAATTACCATACTTAAGTAAGAGAGAGCTTATATTTCATATCTGGAAGATTTGTTTTATACATTGCATAATGGGTTTTCAAATTTGAAGGTGAACTCTAGACTCATTGAGATGCAAAAATGACTCTTTTTCCTTCAAATCTTCCTTCAACTGTCTTTAAAAAAGTCATGTGACAGTATTATATGTTAGAGAAAGTAGTGTAGAATTGTATTGGAGATATTTGCTGCAAAATGTGTTGGAGTTGAAGTCAGAATCATCCGCTATTAATCGTGTTCATGTGCATTTCTGATTTGGAAACCAACCTGCATCTTAGCGCAGTCTGGGAAGTCTCCGGCAGAGATGTTGTACTGCAGCTGGATCTTGGAGAAGATAACCGGCAGCTGGTAGATCAGGTTCTTCTTCTTGTTGTCCTTCCTGAAAACAGACGGCATCTCCTGCTTCAGGTAGCTGATGATGTGGGCGTGGACCTGGGATTCGGAGGAGCACAGAGAAGCTGACGTGACCACGACCGGGGAACTGAGCAACACGCACTGTGCAGATGTTCTGGCTGCGTGGACCCACCCTGACCAGGCGGGCCCTCTTCACCAGGTCGTTGAGCTTGCGCAGGGCTGCGTTACGAGGCAGGTTTTGGATGTCGGCGAACAGGTCCTCCTCCTCCAGCTCGAACAGCTTCCGGTTGTCGGTCACCATCAGAGGCTCGGACCAGAAGGAGCCGATGTAGACGCGCAGCACCTCGGGCGTCCCGAACACCTTCCCCAGGGACCACATGAGCGCGCCGTACACGCGCATCAGCTGCTGGGTGCCCACCATGTCGGCCTTGTTGAGCACCACGCGCAGCTTGTCCTCGTTGCCCTTCAGGGCGCCGATGGCCTCGGAGAACTCGTCCGATATCTCCAGTTTGTGGGCGTCGAAGAGCAGGATGATGCGGTCCACGCGCTCCGCGAACCAGCGCAGCACGGCAGGGAAGTCATAACCTGGTTATGTGTGTGTGTGTGTGTGAGGGAGGAGGGAAAAGGTGGAAATAACTGAGATGTTCACAGACCTAAATTTGCAGCAGCGACGGAGAGGGAGAGGGAAGAAGGTCGACACAGACACAAACCCCTTTCACACCCCTCATCTGTGCCTGTCACACCCAACCACTGTAGACTAGATAGTGGAGCTTCACTTGAAGCAAAGACAAAAAAAGTCCAGGGCTGCAGGACTCTTTAACAGCGCCAGTCTTCATTTTTGGAGTAGCTTCCTTCTTTGGTTGGAATGTGACCACACATGGTGGTCATTTCATCCAAGGTACAAAAAAGATTTCCTCACTGGGATCCGGAAGTTTAGCCTTCTTTCACCAGACTACTGCTCTTGTCTCTCACAGAGCTAGTTTATCTAGTGATGGATAATCCATTACCCTCTCTGTGGACGGATAATCCATCAATTTAAAGCTAAATCTAGTGAAAATAGATCGGAAACTGTGATTTCTCAGAAAGCTGAGCAACACCAACTTCACTCACCTCAACATTAAGGTTTTTATTGTCCACAGGTGGATATTCGGAACTTAAATATCATATCAAAACCACAAGTTCGTCTGACCAGTTAGTTACTCATGCAGATTGACTTGGAGTAGTGATGGGTTACTTAAAGCATGGATGAGCGGAGAAATGAACCCTACTGTGAGAGTTATGGTGATAGTTATTTCTCAACGGTACATTCCTCAGGCTTCGAGATGTGCCAACAGATGTTGTGTCTATGCCGTTTCTGTTCCTGATCACGATTTTATGGCTGCTCGCTCTCTCTCTCTCTCTCGCTCTCTCTCTCCACCCTGCAGCCAAGTGTTATTGTGACACAGGAAACTAGTCCCATGAGTTAGCCAGGCGTGCCAAGGAGATGGGATGTGTGTCTCTGCAGGCTTCCCCCCCCATGCCCTCTCCTCACCTTTGGCACCTTTTCCACCTTTCTCACCTCGGCTCACTCTCTGCTTGGCACCAGACAGGATCCCCGGCGTGTCGATGATGCTGATGCTCTCCAGGACCTGGTTGGGCATCTGGGCACACTGGAACCTGTGGTTTCATTTTATTCGTCGCGGGCAGGACAAGAGGGAGGGTGCATCAGCGGATCGGAGCGGCCGTTTCAGATCGGAAAAAACGGCAGGAGGGACTAATCAAAGTCATATGAAAAACGGCGAACTCTTATCAAAGAGGTTCAGTGTGATGTTGGGAGCAGATTGGAGGCTCCCTCCTCCACAACCCTCCGCCCTTCCCTCTGCAGGCCATTGTGTGCGGGCAGGCCTCTCATTGCTGAGGGGCTTCCTGAAGGAAAATGACCACTAGTGCCAGAATCAAACAATAAGGCCTGCTAACGATGTGTGGCTTAAAACAACAACACCGCTTCCTCTTTCTTATGGGCTTAACGAGCGCAACGGCTCCGAGAACAGGAAGCCAGAGCAAGGGGAGACGCAAATACGCTCACAAACACACCCCGAGGAGGGATGAGGAGGGGGGGCTCTTGTGGAAAAACTGGCATCACAGATTACATCAGAGGCCTTGTAACAGCTGCCCTGTATGTTCCTATCATGTCTGGCCTTCACGCCAGGGTTTCTAGCAGCTTACAATGCTTTATTGACTCGGTTTCTCGGTGTGCACCAGTGGAAAAAACACACAGAAAATCTGGCCGTCAAGACGAGTAAACAGAGCGGAGGAAAGAAGTTAAGTGCTTCTCCTACAGGTTTCCCCAGGCCTCAAAAATCTGTGACGTCATTTGTTTGTCTTAACCCCGAGGGGCCGTGGAGCCCTCTGGCCTCGTCTCTGAACTTGCGTACATTGGAGTTCCTGTCAGTGCTCTAGCTTTCATCACCCTCTTGGGCGATATCACTCCCTTTCTCCAGTTTTTCCGCAAATAAGGCAAGTGCCTCCGTGCTCTGAAATTTGGCACTGGGGCTCGAAATTCCGAACAGCTCAAAAACGTTGTTATCACTCGTTCCCTGATTTTCCCCCCCTGGCTCACAGAGTCACTCTGTTTCAGACCGACATCTGATATGTGGCTGGCGTGCATTACTCGCAAGGCTGTGAATTAAACCCCTGCTCCCACCTGTTGAGGAAGGTGTTTCCGAAGGGGTTGAGCTTGCGGAAGGGCTTGTTGGGGTCTACGATGAGGGCGTTGCCGGGGATGACCCCCTCCACCTCCCCGTGCATGATGGCCGTGAAGCAGTCGGTAGTGGGCTCAGGTCCCACCCTGCTGCCAGGAATGTCCTGCTCCAGCAGATACCTGTCAATCACAGGGCAGCATCTGTTACAACACTCGACTCGACTTTTATGCATTTTTTTTCCCACTTCCACTGTATTTCGCCCGGGATCAAAGCTGTGATATCTTACTTGATGAATGTCGTCTTCCCGGTGGAGTATTGTCCCACCACCAGCACCATGGGCTTGTTATCGAAATCTGCATCCTCCAGACTGGGAGAGTGGAAGTCATGAAAGCCATAATACTGCTCCAGAGGCAGCAGCTTCTTCCGATACAGCGACTTGAGCCCCTCTGTCACAGTGCGGATCACCTCAGGTGCCTTCTTCACATTTTTGCGGCCCCAGCGTGACATGTTGACTGACGATGGGCAGCGTCTCACCAAAGGACAGTGGCCGAGTGCGTCTGTTGCTGGAGGCTGTGTTTCCTAAACCTTGGAAAACCCTCAGGTGTTTCCTGTATTTGTGAGAACGCCGCACTCTTGTCCTTGAAACCTCGCCTGCGCACGCCGAGAGGAGCGATAGGGCTCAGCCTGCGTTTGAAGTCTAGATCTCCCCCTTTTAAACAAAACGTGGACGCGTTTACCCCCTGAAACACAGACGGAAAAGGAGAGGTTATCCCAAACAGGAAGAAAATCAATTAATCCACTCTGCAAAAGAAAAAGTTTCTCAATGTCCTTGCAACCAGTAATTAAAGTCTCCACAACGTAGAGTAAGGATGTGGAATCTGGAGGGAGCTTCAGCCTCTAGGACTGTGCCAAGCATTGTCGGAGCATGCCTGGAAAAAGTTGGTGTTCGCACTGGAAAACTCGCAAACCCAGCCCCGCGTCAGGATTTGCACAGGCACAGCTCATTTCTTTAAAGTGAAATGAGTAAGACCTTCCCCTGCAGTTGCCTTCCCTCCACAGTGGAACATGAAATAAGTGCATGACTGAAAAGAAAAAAAAGAAAAAAAAAAGACCATGTAGAGAGATGTCCACATATGGAGAGAAAACTGCTTTAACCCTTGAGTAAGAGTGATTTTTCTCAGCTGTGGTCTCTCCACACCGAGCTCGGGCTCGCTGTTAGAAACAGGCTGGCACAAAGGAAACAAAGGTGAGACACGTGTCGGCAGGCGTGAGCCCATCTGCCCAGACCTTTTCACTGGCAAATCCCACATAAATGGGGATTAAAAAAAAAGAAAATGACTTGCCCCCGGGGGAAAGTAAGCAACACAGTCCTGACATGTCACAAGACACTCAGTGTGGAAAGAGCTCTTGTCAAAATGGCGAAGCCTGGAGATCTACAGCAGAGGCATTAAAAAACAAGAATGATTTCACCGCCATTACATACAGAGAGGTTCAGTGCCAGTCAGGCTGAATGGGTGAGGGTTCCTGTGGGAATAAAAGGTTTGGTTAAAAGGTCTGGGATCATTTTCCCAAAGTTTGAGGATACTGGAAAAAACCTTGTGGGTTTGTGTACCACAAAATAGTTTAGCACTCATGAGTCAGACATGCAGCATGTAGGAGCTGGGAGAGCCCAGGAATTACTTTCCTTCCTAATTGTCACAAATTTTCCTATCCCAGGAACTGAAGCCTTGCTGTTACAGCTGCACTCTATGTGCACCATCGAGACCCAGTTCTCTCTCCTACATCACAATCTGACAATATCTGAGAGCAAGTGACAGCATTAATTGATCATTATAGCCACATTTAAAGGTTTTTTTAAAAAGCAGCATTTACCCAGTTGTTATTATTATGGAGAAAGGCTGGATTTCTTCAAAACGCTCGATCTGTGCCTTGTCCTCAGGAGCCTGGAAAATATTTTGACTCGAGGAGACAAAAACATTCAGTCTCTTGGAGGAGCTGCTGCTACACGCACGGTCTGTACCTCTGACAGCAAATAGGAGCCCTGAGCGGAGCGCCAACGCAGCGAGATTACAGAGGATCCTTCTTCTCCAGGGGTTTAATACATTTCAGATGAGCTCCGGGTCTGGCACAGCTCCTTCCTCTCGCTTGCTGAGAGTAGAGGGCAAATACTGAGACGCACACACACACACACACGCTCGCTCACTCACTCACACATGCAGGCTGAACTTCTCTGTCCCGCTGCTTGCCTCTCCTGCTCGGATGCACCTCCTCTTCCAGGGATGCCTGGCAACTCTGTGGGCAGCACCAGCTGCGAGCAGGGCAGGGACGAGCCGCGCTGTGTACCGAGGGCGTGGACGCGGAGGAGGAGGGGACGGTGAATAAATAATTTGGGTGTTGTCGTTTGTTTTGTTTTTTTTTTTTTTCCCTTCACATAACTTCCCAGTGCACTCATGCATATTTTGAATGATAAAACACCCTCCTGGCGGAAACCTCCACGTCCTCATTGTTCTTTTTTTTTCCTTTTCTTCTACCCACTGTAACATGTCTCACTTCTACAGACGTGACAGCTTTTTCCCCTCGTCCGTCTAAGCTCTCGCTCCTCCCAAACTCGGTGAACCCCGCGGGCGATGGAGCGCTCATACAACTTAACTTTTCCACTGCCATGCACCATCTGCTGGCTGCCTGTGCACCGATGGCCGGGAACACACTCGCACCATCCCCTCCTCGCACACAGCAGCTCTCCGTCCCTGTGAGTCACGCAACAGGGACGAGGACGGGCCGCCTGAACCGCCGGACAAATGACGAGGGGCGCCTGCGACGTTTCATAAAAGAAGCAAGGTTTAATTTACAGTTTTACTAAATGTACATTTCTTTTTAAAAAGTGTCATTATACACAATAAATACAATACAAAATTAATCTGTAATACTATACTTCAAATTCTCTTACGGTCTTTTTGTACATTACTATTGTTCCTTTTTTTCCGTTTTCGATGCTTGTGCTGTGTTTGTGTTTGAATTGTCCACCAGGCTTAAAAAGACACAAAAAAAAACACACACACACACACACACATTGGAGGCAGGGGTACAGTGGCAGAAGGATGAAACAGACAGACTGAGACCACAGAAAATCAACACTTAAAACTGGCCTGCCCCCTGCTGACAGAAATGCATACAGTCCTAAGCTCATAATAAACAACAGGTCGGCAGGTGTGTGTGTGTGTGTGTGTGTGTGTGTGTGGGTGCGTGTGTGTGTGGTTTAGAAACATGAACCTGGAAAATCATCTGATCACTGTCATCAGAAGGAAGAGGAGGAGGAGGAGGAGGAAGAAGAGCGAGAACTGAATTTGCTTACGACATGTCATTTACATCCTGACAGCGGTGGGCCACGGTCAAAAGGAAGACAAATGCAGAAACGTTCAGCTCCGTGTGCTCAGCGTTGACCTGAAGGAGGTCGATGGGGGAAGAGAAGCAGCGGCCGTCTACGGAGCACATGCATCCCTGGCCGCGTCGCCACAGCGCACGCTTGGACCCGCGTGGCAGCGAGCGCTTGGCGGAGGAAGATGCCGTCACATGTCAAATATCGTGATGCTTTTACAGTATAAACCTGGTCGTTTCTTCTTCTTCTGCCTTCATTTTCATGCCTTTCATTGACTCGAGCTGCCTTAACGCTCACCGCGACGCTGTGAGAGACCAGGAGATGAACCGCTGGGATTGAACACGGGTGCTGAGGCCACGTCGAAGGAATGTATGAATACCGAAATGAGAGCTAAAGAAAGGACTGGAAGAGAGAGAAAGAAAGACAGACAGAGAGAGAGAGAGAGAGACAGATAGGAAGGACAACCACTGACGATATGATTTTTGCTTCTTGAGCTTGGCTGACAAACAAAACATCTCAGAGTTTTGCAAATCCGTGCAGACAGATTTCAACCTGTTCCCCACACACTCGTTACGCTCTCCACCACAGCTCCGTCTCGGGCTGCTCGATGACACAGAAATGTCTGGACAATTCAAATGGACAAACAAAGCCAACAGAGCTTGGCAGAGTAGTACAGTGATACTGTTTTCACAGTGTCCCCCCCCCTCCCCCTCCCCCTCCCCCTCTCCCTCCCCCGCCCCCTGCCTCCAAAACTGTCTTTGAGTCCCCCTCCCCTGTGTGTGAGCTGGGCCTGGGGCAGAGGGGCTGTTATCTGCTCTGACTGTGGGGCACCAGGCTGCCGTTGTGGCCGCGGCCGCCCACCTGAGGGTGCTGGGCCAGGGACGCGGACGACGACGAGGCGGAGGAGGAAGAGGAGGAGGAGGAGGCAGGGACTGAGGGTCTGTGGGAGGAGGCTGCCGAGCCCCCTGAACGCTGGCTTTGGTGGTGGTGGTGGTGGTGGTGGTGGTGGTGGGACCTGCCGTGGCCCCCCTTGATGTGGTGGCCGCGGGCCGACGGCTCCTGCTGCAGGTTGAGGATGCTGTCGATGGCCGACTGCAGGTGCTCGTTCAGGGAGTCGTCGGGGGGGCTGCCGCTGGAGAAGCTGGCGTTGTCCATGTCGGGCGAGTCCGACTTGCAGCGCTTGGCAGGAAGCAGAGAGTCCCGTGTGAAGGAAGACTCCGGGGAGGGCGGCCCGGGGGCGTGTTGGTCCATTCGAAACGTCCCCGCCGCCCTGTGTCTGTTTTTCCCGCTCGCCCGCTTGTATTTGCCTCCGTCGGCCTCCTGGTCTGTGCGCTCCTCCCCCCGGTCCTTGGCTCCCTGGCGGTCCTGGAGCGGCGGGAGGTGGTGGTGCGGCGCGCTCTTGACGGCGCTGTTGAACACGTCGTCCATGTTGTCCAGCCCCTGCACCGCCTGGCCCGCCTCGCTGCCGGCCAGCGCCGCCTCCCGGCCTCTCTTCTCCACCTTCACGCTGGCTATGACCGTCCGCTCCGAGGGGGGAGACGAGGCCTCGTGCCTCTGGGGCGAGGGCGTGGCCGTGGGCCTGGGGTAGGACAGGCTCTCGTCCCCTCCCCCCGGGACGCCCGGCCGCACCCGCGGGCTCACGTTCTCCCGGTAGGTTTTGCGCAGCGGGAGGCGGCAGGTGGTCTGCGAGGGCGCGGCAGTGGAGGCGGAGTTGTGTTTGACCCCGATCGCGTCGTGGTGATCCAACGTCCCGTTCATCTGAGTGGAAGAGGAAGTAGAGGAGGAGGAGGAGGAGGAGGCGGCGGCCCAGCTGTGAGAGGAAGAGGTAGAGGAGGGCGGAGCTGCACTAGGGGGGGCGCTGCCTCTCAGTGGCGGGTTGCACCGAGTGGTTGCCGTGGTGACAGACGAGGACGAGGAGGTGGAGGAGGAGGAGGAGGAGGAGGAAGCAGTACATACGGGGGACTGAGTCCTGATGACGGTAGTGGGTGCAGACGAAGACTTTGGATGCGGGGCGGCAGCCTCGAAGTGAGGCTGGCTGGGAGGCTGTGGCGCGGCCTGGCCGCTGGGCTGAGGTTGAGGTGTGTGCACTGGGTCTAAGGCGGTGTTGTGGACTACCTTACTGAACCCCGTCTGATCCTGCTTGATCTTCAGCTTCAGGCCGATCCGGCTGCGAGCCTCGTACGTCTTGATCGGAGGCTTGCTGGTCCTCTGCGGCAGCGCGTCGTCGTCGTCGTCCGCCGCTTGGGAGTTGAAGGAGGAGGAGGAGGAGAACGTGGAGGAAGCTGCTGCAGAGCCGCGACTGTAGGAAGCACTCTGGCCGGCCGGCTCCACCACGGGCCTGCTCGCCGCGGCCGGAGGCGTGGGACAGCTGCTGGACCAGGACACTGAGGCTCCGCCCCCACCCTGCTTTATTACCAGCTTGGTGGGGGGGAAAGGAGCAACAGCAGGAGGGACAGCCGGAGTTGGAGCAGGGGCTGGAGCAGGGGCCGGAGCAGGAACTGGAGCTGGAGCTGGAGCCGGAGTTGGAGCTGGAACCGGAGCTGGAGCTGGAGCTGGAGCTGGAGCCGGAGCCAGTGAGGGGCCAGGAGGAGGGTTTGGGGAGATGTTTGGAACGAGTGCTGCAGCCGGGGCTGCAGGAACGGGAGCAGGATCAGCAGCAGTCACACCTCCACTCGCTGGGGCGCTGGAAGACTTCTGCTGGGCGGACACCACGCTCTCCCACAGCCGGGCGTTAGCCACAAACTCCTCTGCAAAGACAGGAGGGGAGCGAGTTAGTCATTACCGTCCGCCAGGTTCACCTCGGTGAGAGCACAGACTGAGGCGCGCTAGGTACCTGGTCTCTCCCGGGCCACGTTCCTGTCATTACTCAACGCCACCTTCTCCTCCTGGATGAACATCCGGTCGATCATCACCATCTCTGCCGAGGGGCCCAGTCTCTGCTCATATTCAAACAGCCACATCCCATCAGTTCGAAATCAGCTCAAGACAGGGGAGGTGGCGAGAGGGCGTGCGAGGCGAAAGCTGCCTTATAGACTTACTTTGGACTCTGCAAAGAGCAGGCAGCGATATTTGTCCAGCATGGCCTGGGACCTCTTCAGCAGCTGGCAGGAGACCTTCTCAAACTCATCATCCACTGCAAACACAAAGAGCAGTCGGTGTTGATGAGTGGAACTGAGGAAAACGGCAAACCGTAACGGATCAAGAAGACCTGCGTGACTGGGTTACCTTTCTGATAGTCTTGAGAAGAGTTGGCAGTTCCCTGGTAGAGATGGTAAGGCAGCAGTCTGTGCAGTGTGTCCTCGAAAGAGTGGAAAGGAGCACTGTAGTTTGGGTGAAGCACTGAACCCTGCTGTTTCCTCAGCTGTTCTAGCGTCCTGCAGTGTGTGTGGGGCGGAGGGGTGTAAACAGACTGTGTCAGAAATGGCATTTAGGGACATTTGTTGAGTAGAGTAAAGACAACGCGGAGCACACACCTGGCTTCTTTGCTGGGCTCTGCACTGAAAGGCATCTTCATTGTTGTTGTCTGTAACGTGATAAAGCAGATGACTTTCAGATGGAAGCCTGAACGGATGCGCTTTTTAAGGACCCTCCGAAACATGCGGTGAGACTTCCTCACCTGAGTTTGCACTGGAGCTGGGGCCTGTGGAGCAGGCATTTGAGTCAACACCTGTATCTGCATCCCACCTTTCCCCAGAGTCATCCCTCCGACTGAGCTGATCACCCCTGGCTTTGGCTGAACCTGCGGACGGACCAACACCACAGTTTGGCGCTTATTAAATAGGCACGAAAGGGGTTAGGGTCGAGATGTGGGAAACAGCAAAACGATGCAGGTACGTGCCTGTACAGGCTGGGTAAGGCTGGCGGGAGTGACAGTCTGATTCACCATTGCTCCAGCTGGCCCTTGGGCTCCTGAGAATACCTGTAAGTCACTTGATGCTGAAAACGAGAGGGAGGGGAGAAACTCGTCAGTGGGAGGGGGTCATCCCGGAGGCGTGTTTGGGGTGCTGGCCCGTGCCGAGGGGAACAAACCTGTAGCAGGAGTTTTGACGAGCACCGACGCCGCCTGCAGCACTGAGGGAAGCTGCGTGGCGCCGGCGGAGGCGCTCGCCAGCGAGGAGATCACCACTTTGTCGACAGGCACATCTTGCAGGGAGCTGAACTGACCGGGGGCTTGAGGCTGAAGCTGAAGCTGAGGTTGGAGCTGAGGCTGTGGCTGAGGCTGAGGCTGGGGCTGGGGCTGGGGCTGGGACTGAGCAGGTTGCAGCTTGGCCTGCAGCAGGATGCTCTGCTGCATCTGAAAACACAGCGTGAGGGTTTCACTCACAGGGTCTAAGCTCAGACGTTTCATAGGGAGTGCACAGAAAACCATTTCAGGGTCTCTGCAGGAATCCTCAAGTTCATTTCTCCTTTTCAAGACTTCTTAAAGAGCTCCCAAAAAACCTTTTAAGACCTGGTCTCCATTTCAAGGGGTATCAGCAATACCTCTATAAGTCACTAAATAGTCATTGTTTGCAGTTAAATCTATCAAGCTCAACCATACAGCAGACCTCAGATCAGCTGGGAACAAACAAAGCTCCAAAAATAAATTAGTCAAAGGCAAATGTTATTTTGTATGCAATTAAAGGATATTCAGTTTCTGTCACAGAGACCAGAGTAACCAGAAAACGGTTATATTAAAGAAATTGAGAATTAAGAATTCCTTAAAATCACTCTCAGAATGTTTAAATTCATGAAAAATGCTTAAATCAACAAAAAAAGAGATTAAAATAGATGTGGATTATGTGATAATAGCTGATTAACAGATTAGTTGTTGCAGCTCTAAACTGACCGCCCCCTCCCTTTGCTGGGTAGTGCTGGGTAATGATCTAGTGGGTGGGGTAAGTGCGGGGTGGAGCAGCGGTACCTGGTGTAGCTTCTCCAGCAGCTGCTTCTGCTGCGGCGAGGGCTGCGACACGCTGGACAGCGTCTGGATCTGCACCGACACCACCTGCAGCCGGTGCTGCTGCTCGGCCGTCAGGCCCTGGATGTTCAGCTGGGCCTTGAGCACGGCCGGGGCGGCCGCGGCCCCGGCCGAGGGGCCGGTGAACGGGTGCGGGGCGGGCGGCGCGGCAGGCGGCTTGGGCGACTGGGACATGGGGGGCAGGTCCTGCTGGTAGGGCGCGGGCTGGGAGGCCGGCCGCGGCTGCAGCTGCACCTGGATGTGGGTCTGCTGCGGCTGCGGAGCGGGCTGCGGCTGCGCAGCGGCCTGGAGGGACTCGGCGATCTGGTTGTGGACTATGAAGAGGGGGGTGTGAGACGAGGGCGTGCAGGAGCGGGAGGGCGTTTGAGACTGCGGCTGGGGCTGGGGCTGGGGCTGCGGCTGGGGCTGGGGGGCAGGGTGGGGCTGCTGTTGGTGGTGCGGGGACTGGATCTGTTGGCTCAGAGTGAGGGGCGACTGGGAGGGCTGCGGGCTGTCGGCCACCGGGGGCACTGTGGTGTGAGTGGCCAGGGCCGGAGACGGGGACATGCCCTGGATCTTCAGGGGCTGCTTGTGCCCACCGGGAGGTACCTGCAGAGGAGTCACAACACACCCATGTGCTCATTTGATTCTGGGATGCAGACGATGTAGAGACACAGGAGCAGAGCAGGACATCAAGCATGAAAATAGACACACACACACACAGAGTTCTGCATGCACACAGGATCCACTCATTATGATTCTAGAGCAAAGATCAAGATTTGACAGAAGGTATAAAACAGGGCTGGGCGATATGGATGCATCAAATTATATCTACTATATTTAACTGCAATATTATTCATAGCCATTAGAGTATTCACTTCTAACACTTTACTTCAAATTGTTATTTTGCACAGCAGCAAAATAATGACTCAAAATGAGAAGTTCACTGAAAAATATGAAGGAGTTATCGCCCAACCCAGACACAGTATTACAAGAACGAACGTGGGTCAAACAACAGCAAACGATACAAAAGCAAAGTGTTAGAGTCTAGGAATTGCTGAGGTGAAAGTAGTAGAAGCCCACTGATTTGTTTTTTCTAGCGCTGGAGGAGGATTAGACATAAACAGGGGAGCGATGATCAACTGGCCAACCAAAACAGAAGACTAAACAAAACTAAACAATTCACAAAAGCAAGAAGTTAAGATCTGCGGGCCTGTGATGGTGAAGTAGAGGGTGATCAGGAGGCTTCGGGGGTCTGGGGAGGATGTAATCAACCATTTGGGACAGGAGGTGTGTGTGTGTGGGGGAGGGGAGGTGGAGGGGGGTCATTTCAACTGGTGCTACAGATTACAGTGGGGGGAAGGGGGTGGCGCTGAATGAGATGTTGAGGGTTGAGAGGTGCGTGAGGCTGATCAGACTGATAGGTTATTGGTCAGTGATGCAGCAGATGGAGGTGAGTCGATTAGGTCTGACCGAGCAGAGCGAGGTGATGGGTTTAATTGAGTGTTAGTAAAGAGAGGTCGCAACCTGGGAGTTCCCATGGACACGGCATGGCCGTGCTGTGCTGCAGCCCAATGGATGAAGACACCAGATTGAGTAAACGTTGGTCTGAAGTCGAGGAATGAAACTTGAGCGCGTGTGTGGAAGTGGAGTTGGCGAAGCAAGGTGAGAGGGAGCACACAGAAGCAGTGAGCGGATGAGCTGGGAGAGGCGTGAGAGCGGCGAGCGATGAGGAGGAGCGCGACAGAGCAGTGATGGGGAAGAGAAGGGAAGATACCCTAACACTGTGGCAACAGCAGCGGCAACAAGTGGGTGGGGCGGGGACATAGAGGGGGTGGGGGTGTGGGGCTTTTCTACCTGCTTTACCACTGCTGTCATGTGGGAGGGGCCGGGGGAGGGGCTGTGGCTCTGACCCGCCCACGTGTCACCTAATTGGCTGTCATGGACAGCGGGGGCCGGAGCACTGATGCTGCTGCTGCTGACGATTACAGACGCTGGTACGCCCACTGAGGGGGTCGACTCATTCTCTGTTTGGTGGAGCGGCTCCTGACAGGAGTGTGTTTACCGTTTCACAATGAGGGAGGGAGGAAGGGAGGGAGGGGGTTGGAGGGAGGGAGGGAGGGAGGAGGGAGTAAAATAGTAAAACCAAAGAGGTCAGACCAAGATATCACTCCGTGCATGTTATTTATTTGTTTCAGACAATGTTAAGTTGCAGGGGAGGGGCGGCCGGAGGGGAGGGGGGGGGGCACTGACCTGTTGCAGGAACATCTGCAGAGACTCCTGGCTCAGGATCATGCTGGAGCCCTGGTTGGTGA
Organism: Karalla daura; assembly: GCA_029224185.1. Lineage (NCBI taxonomy): Eukaryota > Metazoa > Chordata > Actinopteri > Chaetodontiformes > Leiognathidae > Karalla > Karalla daura. The sequence goes on along the minus strand of CM055198.1, from coordinate 14,126,005 downwards.
AGAGCAGCCTGCCCGGACTGTGCTGAGCCTGAGGGGGGACCAGCCCCACCGCTGTCACAGAGGGAGAGGAGGACACGGACATGGACGGAGAGGACGACGCCACGGTAGTCACCGTGGACACGGAGGAAGACGGCTGCATGGCGAGGATGGAGGACTGGGGCACGTGCTGCTGGGCGGGGTGCGCGGCCTGCTCGGCCGAGCTGCCCAGCACCGTCACGCACTCGGCGGGCTGGCCTGGAGCCATGGTGGCCGCCCCCGTGGCCGTGCCGGCGCCGCTGCTGGGGACGCCGCCCGGCTGGGGCTGCGGCGCCGGCTGCAGGCTGACGGCGGGGCTCAGACCCTCCACCTGACTCAGCATGGTCAGGGAGTTCTGGATGGGCATGCCCTGGATTACGGTCTGGGCGTGGCCCGAGACCGTGTGCGTCTGCGTCTGGCTCTGACTCTGCGCCAGCGACACGGGCATCTGGAAGAGGGTGGGGGTGCCCATCTGGCCGGGCTGCAGCTGGATGGGGGCGGAGAGGATGTGGGCGGCGCCCGCGTGGCCCTGCGACGTCAGCACCTGACCCAGGTTGATGTTCTGGTTGGCGGTTAGGATCTGGTTAGCGATGAGCTGTCCGCCAGGCCCCTGGCTGGTTATGATGTGACCCCCGGGGTGCTGGGCCAGGATCTGCCCGCCTGCTTGTAACTGAGGCAGGAGAAACTGGTGGTTCTGGCCCTGGAGGACCGTCTGAGAGGGGATGACGATGCTGCCCGACTGGTTCAGGACGTGTACGCTGAGCGGCTTGCCAGACGGCTGTGCGGCTTGCTGCTTGAACAGGGTCTGCTGAAACTGCGGGCCTTGTGTCGTGGCTTGAGTGCTCAAGACCACGTTGGAGCCGGGTTTTCCCGTCAGGAAGGCTACATTCTGAGCAGTGGAGACCGGGATCTGCTGCAGCCCCAGGGCCTTGTGGGCGTCGTTCTGCAGGGGCTGTGGCGCTGGCTGCGGCGGCTGCTGCTGCTGCGGCTGCGGCTGCTGCTGCTGCTGAGGCTGTTGTTTGAAGAGCTTCGGCTGGATGGCTCCCCCCTGGGGGGGTTTAGGCTGAATGGGTGTCGGTGTGCGCTGGATGATCACATTCTGCATAATTTGGCCTTGAGTTTGCGTCTGGGGTCCAATTCCTGAACTTAGAGGGGTACTGCCAAAGCCCACAAGCCCAGCGGGAGCAGTCATTGTGCCGCCACTGCTGCTGTTTGTGCTGCTGACACAAACAGCCGGTCCGTTTAAAGCTGGAGATCCCAAAGTGGCTTTGTTGCCTTGGATCAGAAGTCCACCCCCTGAGGCTCCTAGCCCCACCTGAGAACCAGCACCTGATACCTCTGGCCCAGACTGGTGCAGCTGGTAACCACCCATGGCTTTAGCCAGGATCGGCTGCCCAGACTGATTGATAGTCATGACTGTGGGCTGACCCACAACCTGAATCTGTCCGATACCCAGGTGTCCAGACTGACTCCCGTTCGGAAGCGCTTGGAGACTTGAAATGGGTTGAAGCGTCACATTTCCCAACCCCACGGGCTGCATAAAGGGCTGAACGCTAATGGCCTTGTTCATGACCTGTGGCTGGAGCTGGAGGCCCTGCTGAGCCAGCACTGACCCCAGCATTTCGGCCGTGGCGTTGGGAGGAGTAGCCGTGGTGCTCGGAGCAGAGCCTGGGAAGATTGCCGCTGCCCCCCCAACGCCCACGCCTATGCCTACACCCACGGCAGTGCCCCCGGCCCCAGAGAGGCTGGCGTCAGGCAGCGTCTGAACCACCTGTGCCAGGCCCGGGATGCCGAAGGAGCCCAGGTCCAGCTCAGCCTCCGCCTCCTGCAGGCTCTGCTCTGTGATGTTGGCTTCGGCCAAGCTCTGCTGCAGGATGTCGCACGGCTCGTGATTCGTCCCGATGCCGTTGCTCCCGCCCTCGCCACCTGGGGATCCTCCCAGGATGTCCTCATCCTCCAGGAAGTCCAAGTCGACGCTGACTCGGGGGAGGCCTGTCGGCTCGTTGGCCGACAGCTGGACCGCAGGCTGGACCTCTGGAACATGGCCCTGGGTGGAGGGGAGAGAGCGAGAGAGGCGAGGCGTGAACTGATCAGGTGACGGACCAATTTCCGATTTCTAGGATGTGATGGCGAAGAGTGTGACTGAGTTAACAGAGGAATGCAGACAGAAAACCCCAGCAAAACCTCAGCAGATCAAAGCGTGTAGGGTGCAAACATGTTAGTGGAGGGAGGGGGATTGGAGATGCATGCTACACAGATGGATAGGGAACAGAGGGCAGAGGGTTGGGGGATTTTACTCACCCCAGTGGTAGAGAAGAACGAGCTGGAGGGGTCACTCGAACCATCCAAAAGGTCGTCAGTGTCCAACTACAGACACATCCACCCAGGATAGGACAGACAGAAACCAAAGGCACCCAAACCAGCAGGCAAAAGCCACCAGGACAGAGAAACATACAGACCATCAACAGAGGAGGAGAGCAAGGAAAGGACAATACACGGTCCAGACAACCCAGATCGTAAAGAACCAGTGAAAAGATAAGCGACAGAGGGGGGGGGGGGCAAAATGATTGGAGTAACACAGAGTTGGGAAGCGTTAGTATTAGCGTCTCTCATCGTGTGAATTAGCCTACTGAAAGGGGAAGGCAGGCCGAAACAATACACAGCGCAATCGGAAGCAAAGACGACCATTAAGCAGAGAGGGTGATCAAATAAATAAGGGGAGGCAGTGAGGGGCGTGGGTTTCAGAGTGCACATCCATGTGTAATGTGACAGCAGTACAAGTTAAGAGCTGTGTGTGCGGAGTCACATCAGCTCCAGACCCGCCCGTCTGTTGGAACTACACGTCGTGAGCCTAAAGCTAGCGCCACCATCATCCATGTGTGTGTCTCTCATACTCACAGGGGTCTCGGATCCATGAAGAAAGTCATTGAGAGCTTCTGGGTCACTGTGGGAGACAGCGGTGTGATTTACAGCAGTACGAGACAAGACCAGAGAGATGATGGGAGCAGATAAAGCCGATCTGACAGCATTAACGCAGACTTACCAAATTACATCTAGAAGGCACCTGCCGTCTTCATCATCCATGACAACTGTTGAAGACGAAAACAGGGTCTTTAAGTCCAGTGATAATCTCTTTCATTATCGACGCATTCATCATTACAATGGAGAAATCCGATCCCCAAAGTCATTAATTTTCCGACCATGCGCACACGATTATATAATTAAAACGCACACGAGGTTCACAAGGCAAAGTTTATAGTCGACAGGGGTCCGCCGCATCCGCCTCAGGGAGACGATAATTAATGTCAGCGCATGATTTTAATATTGTTTTACGGTCAAAAATCAAAGAGTCGTTTCACCACACAATTGCAGCAAAAAAAACAAACAAAAAACAAAAGAAAACAACACATCCAACATCTTGACAAGTCGCTTACAGATCTGTACTCTGGACATTTCGGTTATGGTCAGATTTACTCAAAATAGCTTTACTGGAGTACACAACTATTCTAGAAAGAAGGTCAAAAACGTAAAAAATAAAAAAAGTCTATGACCAATTGCTTAATTACCCTATACTCTCATTGCATACCATACTCCTACTATGAGTCATGTCTCAAAACATTACATCACTTATTGTTGACTTTTCTGCATTTTGATGTCTGCTTTGCTGTGGCAAATTAAGCTCTGGCGACATTGAAAAGGTTTCCTGATTAAACAGTTGGAATTACAGACACATTTATGAAGGGGGACTAGAACACGTATGCTCAAATCAGCTTCAACTGATGGGTTTTGTCTATATTTCAAGGTAATTATTGATCTACTAACACGCAGACAACTTAACCGATATCAAATAGAAGTCCTCTGTGCAAGACGGAAATTCTTAGTTCAACGGAACGCCTTACTACCATCTTATCTTCTTTCATGAGTCAAACCATTACTTATTGTTGATTTTTCTGCAGCTGGATGTCTGTTTTGTTGCAGTACATTAAGCCCTGGTGACATTATGAGAGATTTGACTAAACCATTAGGAATCTGGACTGGTGATGATAATGTTGGTTACATGTATACAATAGCGCGCTTCAGTTTATACGTTTTTGCCTGTAACTTCAAGGTAATTACTTTATTTACTAATACGCTATGACAAACAAAATTCACAACACTTACAAATAAAATTCCCTGATTCTCTGAGATTGTCTGCATGTCCAAATCTCTCTAGCTCACAATCTTCTTTTAATCTGACTTGAAACATTGCGTAACCTATTGCTGACTTTTTCTGCACCTTAATGTCTGCTCTGTTAAACTCAATTAAGCCATAGTGATGTTACCAAAGGTTTAACTAACTAACCGACAAGAATTACTCATACTCTCTTATACTGGAGTTGATAATATGGATAACACATTTACTTAAATTAGACCAATGTCTAAAACACTGCGATGAAATTCCAGCGATTCTTAAATATTGTGTATGTTTCCTTGTTATAAAGGGTGAAAGCATCGTCACCTCACCACATTACATCCCTTATCAATGACATTTCAGCAGCGCGGTGTCCGCTTTGTTAGAATAAATCAAGCAAATAATGAAAGATTTAACAAATAATCAATCACATTTAAGATCCATCACTTGTGCTCATGTTGATTTTAAAGGACACATGGTTGCTCAACTGCAGCATGCAACCCTATATAATCATCTTCAGTTGGTGTGGTTTTGTCTATTAATACATTAAATAACGCTTCAAAACAAACACAATGCATGAAAGCTAAACCCTGTGATTCTTTAAAAGCGTGTGCACGTCAGAAATTCTCAGTGAAAAACGGTGGACGCTTAATTACCTCCCAACATTGCATCACTTATTGTTGACTTTCCTGCAGCTGGATGAGACCTTTAACCAAACAATTGATATCAACACATCTCTCCACTTGATGTATCCATCGAGAAGACCTGAACACGGCTCCGGCGCCGTTTTGTCATCGTTTATCGTCTCTACGTTGAGTAAGAGCCCCCGGAGTCCTGGTTTTAGTCGGCTCTCTATGTTTCCTTCGGACTGAAAACAAACCGAAAACGCGCGGGTTTCCTCGCAGCCTCGGACTGAATTCCACCGCGGCTGCTTCGGGATCTCCGATCACAGCTCAGCCAGTGACAACCACCAGACGAGCCTCCCAAATCCACACGCAGACACACACACCGAGCTGCGGAGGCGACAGTGTGTGAAAAAGGCAGCGGATCGGAGCCATTAACTCGGTCCGAGCGGAGCCAGTGCGCAGGATATGAATGGAGACCCTGCAAGCAGGCTAAGCTACATGCTAGCTGCTGTTTTCACACAGCTTTGCATGCATATTTACATCGCTCCTTCCAAATACGTGGCGGTTCACAGTTGCGATGCTCGCATAGCACCCCGGGCACGTAAATCGTGTAACCTCGGAGACCGTTTCGCCTCCGCTTGCAACATTTTCGGATACATCTGGGTTGAATTTGGTTAGCCTAGCCTGCCTAGCTATCAACAGTATCCAGACGTGCAGCTAGCTGCAGCCTTTGACATTCAAAACAAACCAGCGACTGACACAGTTTTAACAGCCGTGCGCACAGTACGGCACCGCGATCCGACCGAGGTACGCCGCTTCAGTGTGCCTAGACGTGTAAAGGCAGCTGCGTAGCGAGCTATCTGTGTCCCTGCAAGCAGAATATGAGTTAATGTTGGAATACTCTGGGATGAGGGGGGTATGCTTGGGAATTCGCTGGAAAACGACTGGCGTTTCCCGCGCTGTGCAGCAGCTCCGCGGCCAAAGTGCGGCCCGTGTGCGACTTCGGGCTCGGCTGCAGCGGGACTATATTGCAGGTATGTCGCGGTTTTTGGGATTAAAAGAGAAATCGCTACATTGTAACAAACTCACCCGAGATGATAGAGGTGCAGGCGGTGCGGGGTCTCCAGGACAGCCTCGCACGGGCTGCTGTGCAGGACCCAGGCTACAGCCAGGAAACAGGAGACCTGTGCTCTGCCTGAGCGAAATCTGGAGCCTCCAGAGCAGGCTGCGAAAACACGGTGATAAAACCGCACAGGGCTCCTTTGGAAAAGCTTTTCATGGTTTTTCCAACGCAGACATGGAGGCTCACTGCCCTCACCGCGAGGGAAATGAGCCTCCATGTGCTCCAAGTCTTTTTTATTGAGTCAGAAAATGAGATGCTAGCTAGGAAAAACACGGGATACTAAATCAAAATAATGACTCAAAGTGAAATCAATGTCTTACTATGTCAAAAGCACAAGATATTAAGTCGGCAAGTCAAAATACAGAGATAATAAGTCAGAATTATACGATGCTAACTATATTGATTTTATTTAGTAACTATACTAAATCAAAAGAATGACTCAAATTGAAATGAATGGCTTACAATGTCAAAAGCAAGTATACAACGTCAAAATACTAAAATATTGAGTCATAATATTTTGATATTGTGTAAAATAATAAGATGCAAGGCAAAGTAATGAGTACTAAGTCACTATCTATCTATCTATCTATCTATCTATCTATCTATCTATCTATCTATCTATCTATCTATCTATCTATCTGTTATCAAAATAATGATAATTTTGTCAAAACAATGTGGGGCAAAGTCAGAATTAATTATGATTTCAAAGTATGGTGATGTTGTCTTTTAGTACCAAAAGCACAAGATATTAAGTTTATAATCTTTTAATAAAGATTATAAACTGATGTCTATAATCTTTTCATCATAACGCACCATTAAGAAGCTCAGACCAAAATTTTTGGCATTAGTTTGGCATTAAGATGTAATAACAAATTGTAATTGAAACTGCAAGAATATCATTATTTTGAAATGGTGTTTGTTTTGACTCATGGTCTCTGGTTTCTGTATGAAGGTGATATGAGCTATCTTGTTTTTATGCTACTTTCTTTTAGAGAATAATACATTTTGTGCTGTTGCATTGTAAACAAACAGATGAAAAAGCCTAAATGAAACATGAACATGCCTAAATGTTAAAATAGTTCTTGATGAATAACACAAGGCAGCCACTCCCTGAAAGGGCTGTTGAGTAATCAGGTCAATAATATATTTATCATTGGAGTGGCTTCTTAATGCTTCTTAAGCAGTTTTCACATACAAAGTGATTTTGCAACTCTGAAGATGAAGGGTTTGTACAGTTTTCATACAGTCTGCACCTTCTTTAAGAACGATCAGACTGGATTTTGTCTAACCATCCTGATTCACTGCTTTAACTGGCATCTGGAACAACATAAAACACATGGGGAGATGGTGTCATGGTTTGGGAATGCTTTGCAGATCAGCACATATGTGTTTCCATATGTTTGTGGAAAGAATTCGGGTCATAGGCTATTTTACATTGAAAATAAATTCAATGATTGAAGAAAAACTCAATAGAGATGCTATGTGAGAAATCACTTTCTGTGTTCCTCAAAGGTCCACAGGGAAAGTGTTGGCAGGAAAAGTTCAAATAGTGAATGTAATGCAGACTTTTTACATGCCCATCTCACGGTATAGTAAAACACTTATAAAATGTGTTATACTTGTTTTGTTTGATTTTGCATGGTTCATGTATAAAGCCCATGTTGTTTCATAGCAGGGGCCCAAACTCCAAAAGATTGGTTATGCAACAGAAATAATAAACATCCTGGGAAGAAAGAACAACTTCTCATCCTACCACCAAAACTGTCTCTATGGCGAATATGCGTAAAACAGTGTGATTCATGAAAGTAATGGGACAACTTCACTGCAATGTAAGACTATTCAGGGCTCTCTCACAGCTCACAGAAATATATTGTTGAGTGAATTGAGAAAGTGAATGTATAAATGTGAGTGTTGGTGTTTGTTGTGACAGCCGTGACTGACTGGAGATCTGTCAGCTGGGCTGACTCCACCCCACAGCCTCTCTCTCTCATAGGAAGAACTCAACAATTGTATACTGTACGTAAAATGTGGTTGTGTAATGGTGACAAGACACCAAGTGACAGGTCTTTTATTAGTTGTTATTGTGGGTATCAGAATCACATAGTTCTACGGCCTCAAGGAGACCAATCATACATGTATTAGGAGCAGCATCGCAAACAATTATGGTCTATTGTCCAAATTTATTTTAGATGCATTTATTTGAAATAATATTTAAGCCTTCAAATGATAATAATAATGATACAGCACTGTGTTGGCTGGCCTGGGAACCTGTGAACCTGTGAATGTGAACCAGACGAACACCAAACTATGTCTGCGGAAATTCTCATTTGTCTGGATCATTGAATCCAACTTGTTGAAGACTCATCGTAATTCTTTGATTCTAGATTCTTGAAGACATTTCATCTCACATCCCAGAGGCCTCTTAACTCTTCAGAAAACCCAGGATATTTAACCTTTGTGAAGTTGGTTGCAGAGCCATCTTGAGTACTTAGGTATTCAAAGGAGGTGTAACTCATGACACCCGCACTGGGTGTGACAGGGGTAAGGTTTTTAAGACTCTACCAACGCAGTTGGCATCGCTCTACAACTCTTGGATTACAATGACCTGGCCAAATGAGTATCTCCATAGACATGTACCCGGTCTGTTCAGACCCAAGGGTCACCTGAGAATAACTGCCGTACAGTGAGGCCAGATTCAGAATAATCACACTCCCTGGTATGGTAGCATTGTGTGTAGGGAGCCTACATTGTGTGTCCCCATAGTTTGCAACTCCTTAAAAAGACCAGTCCACATGAAACAGTTTCACATAAGATACAATGAAATAAATACTTCAATGCTCCCCCACAGGAAGTTATGTCCAGCAGCCAAAAGTCACACAAAAGAACATTATATTCAAGAAACACAACAATAAACAACAGTCTACAAAGAATCTTCAGGGTAAATATTATTATTGTTGTTATTGTTATTATCATAATAACCATGATAATAGGTAGCAGTAGTAATGTAAATAATTATAATAGCTAGGATTAAACATAGAAAGAAAAACAATAAGCAATAATATTAAGTGAATGCTGCTACTTCTACGACTAATAATAATAATATAGTCCATATATTATTATGACATAGCGTAGATAGACGGGGGCAGTTTTCGAGGCGTCCGTGAACGCAGCACTGCTGTGTTGCACGGCTCGTGTGTCACATGACGTAGGCGATGGTTAGTTCGCGGCTGGTGATGTGACACGGCCAACCCACTACTCTGCTGCTAGCGCTGGTTAGCTACTTTGCTGACTTTCGCAATTTTCTCGTTCGGCTCGAAAAAACTGAAACAACAGCGGCGACACGAACCATGGACTACAGCGGAAAAGAAAAGGAAGCGATGGCCTTAGTGGCCGAGGCCGAAAAGAAGATGAAGTCGTCGCAGTCGTTCTTCGGAGCCTTGTTTGGGTGAGTCTGTGCTGCTAGCGGCGGCTAGCAGCTAAAGGCCAACTAAGCGGAAGGTGGACTAGCCTGCTAGTTAGCTGCAAAGCGAGGGCATAAACAACAGACAACAACAAACCCAAACATCGCTCCAACACCGGGCTGCTTCCTACCTAACCCCTTCCAATCAAAGCTGCAATGTAGCCTCTATCGCATTTTATCTCCTGTCTGATCACCACTAGACGCCTTCCTGTGAATAATTAATCTTACATGTGAGCCGCACGCAGGCTCAAACCAGGTTCACCCGCATTTGTATGAAGACCCATTTTCAATATGTTTTAGTTGGAGGCCACTCGTGTGTCGTTTTTTGGAGTGTTTTCACTTAATAATGTCAATATTGCCAGGAGTGTCGCTGCTCTGGCTCCACCTACTGGGGTGACTCAGGTAACTCAGGTCTCAAATCGCATGTTCCTGTCATTTGTTTACAATCGCGATGGGGAATGACGAGTTTCACTGTCATTACGTAACAGCACCTAGAACCTGGTAATATCATCTTTAAACACGGGGAAGAAACATGCTCATTTATCATAACACAATCTCTGAAATTAGAATGACAATATTGATAAGAAGAAGAGTATTTATTATACTTAATTGTTGTTTGGTGTCATAATATTGTCCTGCAAACTTCATCTCTCTGTCTCTCTAGCTCTCTCTCTTTTCATTTATTCTTTGATCTTTTATAGCTTTTTTAGCTTTGTACTATAACAGTGTAGCAGGAGTCTGGGAATACGCTTAGGACAAGTCACTATTTCACAAGGCAAAACCATGCATGCGTAGGTCAATTTGAGACTCTAAACTGCCCCTAGGTGTCAGTGTTAGAGTGAGTAATGTGTGTGTCTGCCTGACTGTGTGTGTTTGGGTCCTGTGATGAACTAGTGACCTCCCATCACCCTCTGTAAGCTGGAGATAAGATAATGGATTTTTCAGCTGCATTTACTTACTTAATTCTTGTTTGTCTCTCTTTATCTCCCTAAAATATTTTTAGATTCTAATTGTTTCATTATTGACTTGTTCTTCGTATTATTTACCGGTATAACCAGTTTCAGGTTAATAAACGTGTTCTGCCACACAGAGGTTCCTCCAAGTTAGAAGAGGCCTGCGACTTGTATGTGAGGGCAGCCAACATGTACAAAATGGCCAAAAACTGGTGTGGTAAGAACACTTTTTTCTACAGTCTGAATAAAGGAGACGAGTGTTTTTTCCCTCCTCCATCAGGCCTAACATACCATGTTGTACGTTGTTTCAGCTGCAGGAAACGCGTTCTCCCAAGCTGCTCGTCTTCACCTCCAGATGCAGAGCAAGCACGATGCGGCGACTAACTTCGTTGATGCTGGAAATGCCTTCAAGAAAGCAGATCCACAAGGTAACAATTACATCTCCCCACGCCGGAGTCACCTAACTCCTGAAGCCTCCTTGTAAAGGATGTTTTACAAGCTGCGAGGTTTCCTCCTGTGGACCCTGAGCAGGAAGTCATGTGGTGAAGAGCTTGACTGAAACTGTGTCACTTTTGATTGACTGTAATATAGCATGATTGCTAGCCATCTGTCTGGGCTTATTCCACTGGACAGTCGGCAAATGGGAACAAAGACAAGTAAAATTTTGACATGGGAGAAAAGAGAAAATAAGTCGTACCTTCAGGCTTAGTTTTTTACCCCCACACAATATTGTGATACAAATGAATGAAGCTCACTCTGACTTTAACTAGTATGAATTCACAGAATAATCGCAGTGATGTGAGTCTGGAACGTATCGCTACATATTATTTTGATATTAATATGCTTGTATTGTGCTTCCCAACAGAGGCCATCAACTGTTTAAACCGAGCTATTGAGATATACACAGACATGGTGAGTGCATCGAAAGTCCGAGATAAGATCCCTGATTTACGTGCGACACCCAACCCTGTTTGTTTACTTCTTCCTTCATGGCTTTTGTTCCAGGGGCGCTTCACCATCGCAGCCAAACATCACATCAGCATCGCTGAAATATACGAGACAGAGCTGGTGGACATCGACAAGGTCTGATGGAGTTCCTGTTTATCATGTGTGGCTTCCAGTCTTGCCTCTTATCTCCTTTTGTCTGTTGTGTTAAACTGCTGATTGTCCGTCTTCTTACTTTACTTCCTTGTTTCCATTTCAGGCCATTGCTCATTATGAACAGGCAGCAGATTATTACAAAGGAGAAGAATCCACCAGGTGCTTGTTTTTAATATGCAATATTTACATCTGTTTACATGTGCTTGAATTTTCAATCATCTCATATCATTTGTACCACCTCTGTTTGAACATATTTGTTTTGCACTTTCATTACTTGTGACTTTGATACCCGTCGAATGTGAGCGATCCGATAAAACGTCCGGATTTTCCATTTCAGTTCAGCAAATAAGTGCCTTCTGAAAGTAGCAACCTACGCGGCCCAGCTGGAGCAGTATCCAAAGGCCATCGACATCTACGAGCAGGTGCGGTAGCATGGCCTGGCTGTGTATTTGGTGGCCCCGCCGCAGGGCTTTCAGGCTGAAACAAACAGCGTTTGCACTTTGCTACTTTCAGGTGGGAACCCACGCAATGGACAGCACGCTGCTGAAATACAGTGCCAAGGACCACTTCTTCAAGGCAGCGCTCTGTCACTTCTGCGTAGACATGCTGAATGCAAAAGTAAGATGTAAACGCAGAACTGGTGCACCTCTGGTGAGAAGCCGTGCAGGCCAGGGGCCTAATGCTCACTGTCTGCCTTGTTGTCCAGCTCGCTGTGCAGAAGTATGAGGAAATGTTCCCGGCCTTCTCCGACTCTCGAGAATGCAAGCTGTTGAAGGTAGGTTAATTCATTACTGATCCGTGACCTTCAGCACCCACCTCTGCTCGGCTCTCCGATCCATCTAATAAAGACGAGCTATTAAAAGCAGCAGATCATAGATATCTATTGATAACAGGCCGGAGGAGGCTGTCGGAGCCGTTTGACAAAGCGTTTACCTCCCGGGGGTGTGTCTGTGTGCCTGGGCGCACCAGCATGTGCTCATATCTGCGTGCAGCCTTTTCTCGTTTACCTTCCCTCTCTTATCTTACCAGAAACTTCTAGACGCCTATGAAGAACAGAATGTGGATGCCTACACTGACTCGGTGAGTTGCTTCACAAATGTATAAGCTGGGAGTTTCCCTCAGCCGCCTCGTGCTGGAATGATTAATAGACACAATAGACATGTCAAGCAGGTGCCTGTTTTTTTCCTTTCTACCTCTTTGTGTTCATTTTTAAAGATCTATCCAGGTTTAGTTTGTTTAATCTTCTACTGGCTGTTGACTGATAATTACTGCGCTTGTGGGGAATTATCTGATAACACTTCCTCCTGTGGCTGGTTCTCAGGTGAAGGAATACGACACCATCTCACGGTTGGACCAGTGGCTCACCACCATGCTCCTCCGCATCAAGAAGACCATACAGGACGACGAGAACAACCTGTGCTGACTTCCCTCACGTCCCCCAGCCACAGACGTGCAGATTTCTCCTTGCCTTGAGCCTCTCACTTCCATTCTAGCAGCGATCTTAACTTTTAGGCCATTAGCCCCTTTGTGTTCCCTCATGGATACTGTGTTCCTTTCCTACCATCTGCAGTATTTTCTTTCTTGCCTTTTTATCTCTAAACAAATGCTCCAGGCATGATGGTCTTTCTAGGTGTGAACACTATTTTCCTGAGCGCGCACATTGCACTCAGTTTGTTAGTTATATATATTATTATTATCAAGGTATCTGCTCGATGTTAGCTCAGACATCCATAATGGGCTGCAGTACCAGTACCAGCACACTCATGTAAAAAAAAAAAAAGTTTTATTTGATATTTCTTGTTAAAATGGGTGAGAGGAAACAAATTTCTAACAATTTTTTTGATCAAGGAACTAATTTTCTAAAATCTGCTTCAATAAACCTCAATGACCAAAATGCCAAAATATATACAAACGTATAGTAAAGCACTCACTGATGTTTGTTTATGTTAAACAGCACTTCATCTCCAAGGTGAAAGCCCCCCCTCTGCCTTACACTGCGAAGTTCTCAGGATGTGAAGTGCTGGATTTGATGGGAGAGAAAAAAATGTTTTAGAAGTCTTATCATATGATTTGCTTTTTTTTGTTTTTTGTTTTTGCAATTTCCATTTATAAGTGCTTTAATTCCACAGGAAAAGAAAAGGTGCACGTCACCTTTATGAACAGTTTGCATGGTTTGCTAAGATGACAACATGAGAACAGTTTTCCACTGTATAGAAGTTATTCCTCAAGTTTCTTTTTAAGTTTTTTTGTTTTGTTACTTTTTTGTGTGATTGTCAGATTTGTGTTGTTTGTCATAATTAACCAGGCCGAGATGGTGGTGATTATAATAATAATAAAAAAAAGGCCTGAATGAGATGCAATACATTAAGAAGAAGAAGAAAAAGAAACAAGGAGCTTTACGGATCTGAACACTGTGCTCATGTACCCTCCTCCTGGTGAAGCTGTCCATCAGGACAGCCTCCCTCCCCCTCCTCCCCTCCCCTCCCCTCCCCTCTCTCTAATAATTTGTACATCGGTCCAGTTTCCTGTCATATCTTTGAATAAACCTGGTGTCAGACGGAAAACACTGCTGGGCGTGGCTCCTACCTACCTACCTGTCTGAGTGTGTGTGTGTGTGTGTGTGTCACCTGATCTGAGCTACACCTGCAAGCATTCACACTGACTGCAGCCCTGAGCACAGTCAGCATGGGCAGCCTGGGATCTAAATGATGCGGTTTCCTACACCTGTCCACCTGGACTCCAGCGCTCCCTCCTCCTCCATTGTTCTGCCCGCTTGTTCCGCTTCTCTCGGTGAGTACTTCGAGACCTGGAGCTCCCGTTTATTTATAACTTCGGAGAATTCCTCATTCATTAATCACAGAGGTCGAGGCTGTCACCTGCGGACCAGGTGTTTTGATTGAAGCCGTCTCGAGCCCGGTCCGACGCCACTCAGTATCCCATTAGTTAATGTCAACGAATGGATTCGCGTTTTTTCCCTTTTTTTTCTGAGCGGACCCTGATGCTGCGTGTTGCCAGGGGGTGCAGGCCTCAGGTGATCCTCGTCGAGCCCCACCCCCCCTGGGACCCCTCTCCCGGTTATTTTTTCCAACGAGGCCTCGTCCTAATTAAACCCGGGAGAGAAGAGCGCGTTCAGCCGCATCCCGGGAGAGAAGCGACAGCCACCCCCCTTCCTCGCACTCTCCTGCCTATCTGACCGTGCACTTCTCGTCTATCTGTATCTGTCGGCAGTGAATTTGCGTCGGCGATTGGCGCTGACAAGAGAGAGAGTCAGAAGTGAGTTACTAGGTCAAAATGGTGCGAGTAATACAGTTAAAAGTGACGAATTAAGACAAACGTATTTAATTATTGGGTCAAAATAATGGCCAGGTTAAGATGATTAGCCACCATGTCAGAATAATGACTTGAGTAATGAGTTTTTTAATGACTTTTTTTATAATGACTTTGTCAAAGTAGTGAGTAATGACTAATGTCAAAGGAATGAGGGAACAACTGTAAACACTGACTTTCTAGTTCAAGGAAATAGAAACCTTGCGACGCATCAACGTCAATTGACAAGGTACTACATGTAAATGTACTAAATCACATACCTGCCCAATTACCTGCCTGAAAATATACTTACGTGTCCGCCTATCTACTTGCCAACAGTAACCAACTAGCTGCTTAGACTTTGACCAGATCCATAAAGTCGAGCAGTACGTCATGATCCAGTCCTGTGCTCTTATCCCAGCCAGGGTTGGCACCACCAGGTCTTTTTGATGGGGAGTTGTCCACTTTTGATAGAGAAATGGATAGAAATACACTTTGTTGATCCCTCTGGGAGATTTAGGTTGCAGGTAATTACATCATAAGTGGGGGAAAAAATCCCACTTTTTTTTTTTTTTACAAAGGAGGAGGAAAGAATATCCATGAGGGTTTGCAAGTAAAGTTTGAGATAATGGGGGGAAAACTACAGTGAATTATCAATGGTGCATGTACACATAATGCAGCAGCTGTCTCGATAAATTAAGAAGAATAATCTTTTCAGCAAGTGAGAAATCTCCATTTTATCTCTCACTGCATTAAAGAGATGAAAATAAAATGGAAAAAAAAATCTAAGAACTGAACCTGAGAACTTCTGCAGCCCCAAACAAACTCCCAGCATGTTCCTCGTATAAATGCTTCAATGGTGACATTAAAGGGGCTCCCAGACTGAAAAACCACTACGAATACTGACACAATCTTTCAATCTACTCCAGGGCAAAGATGCATAGGAGGTCCAAAAACGTCATCAGGTTCTCATTCATGTATTGAAATTGAAACCAAGAAAGAAAGAAAAAAAAACAAGAAAATCTGAACAGAGAGAATGTGGTGCAAAATGTGTTACGCAATACGGAAATTGTTCCTCCAAAATAATCTGCTTGTACTTGCCCGTGTCCAGGACTGTGACTCACCAGTATGGTGGGAAACAATATGGTTGTAAAAGGGCTTGTGAAATGCTTCTGTAGCATCAGCGTTAAAGGATAATTAGCTCATAAAGCCATTCCACGTCCCCTGTTGCACTTTGCCTCACCTCTCTGCAGCTTTTGAGAATCCGCACCTCTAAAATGTGAAGCCTCTTTAAGCGTAATTTGACTGTATGTTTCACAGTTTGCATTGAACGCCACCCTTTTTTTTTTGATGTTCCATGCTGTATTGATTCACATGAAGGTGTCCTGTCATTCTGTCTGTTGGCAGGTACATCCAGTGTGTCACCTGTGTGTGTCTGTGTGTGTGTGTGTGTAACCTGAAGACGACAACACACCCTGGTCCGGGACGCATCTCTGCCTGTGAAATATGATCCATTTTTAGGAACCGCACACTGCACGGCTTGGTTTACTTACCTGAGCCAATGAGACGTATTCAAACGCTCATTGCTATGGTCATCCTGGTCAGTTTGTTTCTGATCTTCTTCTACTCGACCCTACACCTGGACTCCACCTACGGACGCAAGCCGGGAGCCGAGGAGCTGCTCAGGCTCCAGAGCTTCCAGGTCGAGCAGGAGAGCGATGCGAGGAAACCAGTCACCCCCGGGCAGGAGACCACCACCGTCCCCCAGCCCGACGTCCACAACGTGTCCGTCTCGGGCAGCCTCAGGCAGATAATCACTCAGAATGGGGCCTACTGGAACCGGCTGATGCACTCGGCCCTGAGGAGCCTGGACAGAGGAGAGGCCGCTCTCAGACCGGCGTCCAACTGGACCAACTGCCGAGAGACCAGCCTGGAGCTCCTCCAGACCAACGTGCACGACATCGCCTCGTACCCGGCCTTGTTCCGGGACTTTGTGGAGGGCATGAGCTGCCGGTCTCCCCCGGTCCTGATCAACCAGCCCAGGAAGTGTCTCTCGGGGCGGGGGAAGACGCGCGAGCACACCTTCCTGCTCTTCGCCATCAAGTCGTCGCCGGCCAACTTTGAGCGGAGGCAGGCGGTGAGGGAGACCTGGGGCCGGGGCGGCGTGTACGAGCGGGGCCTCAGGGTGCACACGGTGTTCGTCCTGGGCTCGTCCCCGCGCGACGACCCGGACCTGGGCCCGCTGGTGGCGTTCGAGGCGCAGCGCTACAGGGACATCCTGCAGTGGGACTTCCACGAGTCCCTGCTCAACCTGACGCTGAAGATGAACGTGCTGCTGCAGTGGACGCTGCAGCACTGTCCCCACGCCTCCTTCGTCTTCAGCGGCGACGACGACGTCTTCGTCAACACGGCGGCCGTGCTGCGCTACCTGCAGAGCCTGCCGCCGTCCCAGGCCTCCGAGCTGTACGCCGGCCACGTCATCAGCACGGCCACGCCCCTCAGAGACCCCAAGAGCAAGTACTACATCCCCCCGAGCTTCTACGACAGCCCGTACCCGGGCTACGCGGGCGGCGGCGGCTTCATCATCTCCGGGGCGCTGGTGAAGCCCATGTACTCGGTGTCGCACGTCATCCCCTTCTTCCCCATCGACGACGTCTACACCGGCATGTGCCTGAAGGCCATCGGCGTCTCCCCGGAGCCGCACTCGGGCTTTCAGACGTTTGACATCAAGGAGCAGGACCGAGAGAACCTGTGCGTGTACAAGGACCTGATTCTGATCCACCAGCGCACGCCGCAGCAGATGAAGAAGCTGTGGAAGGGGATTCACAGCCGCTTCCTGACCTGCTGAACACACCGTACCGTGCTCGGTCGCGTAGTCCGCTCTTCCCGTTTTGCCTAGAAACAAGTTTGAATCCAAGCAGGACTGTGATGAGAAAAGCTGTACAGCGTGTAGATGTCATAAATCGACGAGAGCCACTTTCTATCCGACATCAAATAAAAGAGATTCAACCGAGACGTTTCATCGTTTATTTTCAACAAAGCACCACGCATGTAACATGAGTTCTGGTGTTCTCAAACCGTGTGTAACAGCATTCGGACCCATCTAAAACTTGGGCGAGTACAAGAGAAATCCTTTTAAAATAGGAAAGTTCAGCCACACGAGTTCAATTTCAATGATGCACGAGGAAACCTTTTTAAATACAAGAATCGTGGACGAGGACAGTTAGGGGGAAGGGAACACACATCCGGAGGTGAAAGTCCAACATTTATTGCCTGACTTCTTAAATGTCGTATGTGTCCATGGAATTACAGAGAAATTAAACTGTGATTTAGCACCCGCAGAGGAGCTTTTACTACACACGGCTAATCTATTAAGGCACCAAACCCAGAGGCATGAAGTACAATATAACGACGCTATCTCTCTCCCTAATCCCCACCTCCTGCTGCCGTTGTGCTGAGAGGAACGACGTCATATCAAAACTATCTTTGTCTATGTATACAGTAGAAGGTGTGCAACGAGTCTATCCAGGTCTCAATCCACAGAAAACCCCGCGTCCGCCTCCACCCGGAACGGCAGCGCGCTTATTTGTCGTACAGGTCGAGGGGGTAGTGCTCCTTGTACTGCTGGATGTGCCTCCACAGCGCCTCCTTCTGCTTGCTCAGGTGGGGCGTCATCTCCTGGTACACGTCGCTGAACAGCAGCTCCACGTTGGGCTTGAGCCGCTTCTCGGCCCTCTCGAAGGCCTCCATCACCGTCTTGCGCGACTGCTTCCGCCAGGTGCGCTCGTCGTCCTCGCTCCACCAGCCGCGCGCCGTCATGTAGTGGCGCAGCCGGGAGATGGGGTGGTCCTGCTTGTCCCAGTAGTTCACCTCGTCCACCGAGCGGTACGCCGAGCTGTCGTCGCTGGTGCTGTGATGGCCGATCCTGGGGAGCAGACGGGAGGGCACAGGCGCGCTTTCTATTAGTCTGCCGGAACGTTTGCTTTACCGGGACAGACGGGATGCTGGGGTGTGATAACACGCGATGAAACTTTGCGTACGCCACAATAGCAATCTAGTCTCGAACAAACAACGTGATGTGCTACTTTGACTGCTACTGTCTCTTAGTCTGCCTTTGTCCTTTGCATTTCATTTGTCTAGTCTTCCCTGTAAGAGCCATGGCCGTGACGGCCCCATTTGAATACCCTCAGCACTATTGTTTACAAGTGCACGTATCACACTCACTTCCCTTGTCCGATCTCTCAGGAAGTTCAGACTCTTGAGACCATGACCGTAAAACTGATCCACCAGCTTAAAAAAAAACACTGAGAAAATCAAGATAAAAACCAGGGCCGATTCTAGGATCAGACCTTCAGTGCCCTGCAACCGTTCAAAACCTCGAGCCAAATGACTCATTTCACTGGATAACACCAATTGCCATAAGAAATACTCATACATGGTTGAGTGGTCCACTATTATAAGGTGGATTAGTAATCTGGGAGTGATGTGACTGATCTGGGACACCTAAGGTCCAATACATTTATTTATTCTTTTAAAGTGAACACGATTCATTAAAGTGAGCGTGATTGCTCTTAAATTTCATGTGGGAGAAATCATTTTGACTTTAGTACTATGGTGTCATCAATGTGGCCGGGCAAGTCCCCTCAAAGTGTCCCGCAGCTTATTCAACCAACCCTGAGGGGAAGACAATATTAATGACTAATAAACTACTACCAAAAGTAAGTGAAAGCTAAAACGACAACAATTTGAGTCATACAAAATAACTTTTTTAGACAAAAAACTATGGAATAGCTATTCGTTTTAACACTGACCTGTAGGTCATAGCCTCGATGAGGAAGGGCTGGTTCTCGGCCACGGCCCTGCGCCGGGCCTCCTTGGTAGCGTTGTACACGGCGAACACGTCGTTGCCATCGACCCGGATGGACAGCATCCCGTAACCCGGGCCCCGAGCAGCTGCCGGGTCAGAGAGCGAGGGAGACGTGTGTTTGCAAGAGCGGCTGAGGGGCCGGGCCGCGTCGACGAGGAGGAGGAGGAGGAGGAGGAGGAGGAGGAGGAGGCTGCTTACCGATGCCGTCGCCCCTGTACTGCTCGTTGGTGGGGGTGGAGATGGCGTAGCCGTTGTTGCGGCAGAAGAAGATGAGCGGGCACTCCAGGGTGGCCGAGAAGTTGAAGCCGGCGTGCGCGTCGCCCTCGCTGGCCGCCCCCTCTCCGAAGTAGCAGATCACCGCTCGGTTGGCGTTCTCCCTCTTGACGGCGTACGCCGCTCCCGCCGCTGAAACAGAGAGGCCGGGAAACGGGTTCAGACAGGCATGGACGTAACGGACGAGGCAGTTCCAAACACTGCGGCGTCGCAGCTCACCTTGGGGAATCTGCGTGGCCAGGGGGGAGGAGATGGTGACAAAGTTCAGGTCTTTGGAGCCGTAGTGGACGGGCATCTGTCGGCCCTTGCCGAGGTCGTCGGCGTTGGCGTAGCACTGGGCCATGAACAGATCCAGAGGGAAGCCGCGGTACATCAGCACCCCTGCAGCACAGCGGAGGAGATGTCGATGGCTGTTACGCTCGGCGGGAAAGAAGAGGCTGAATGGGGAGAGACGCTTGAGGCTGAGCGGAGTGCTGAGGAGGCAGGCGCGCAGTTGCATAAGAGCATGGATGTGAGGGCAGGTGTGAGACGAGTCGAAACTGTTAATTCAGCTCTGAGGCGGGACTGCGCTCCCCAAATAGAGCTGTGCTGTTCATTCATAGTGAAACAAGGGTTTCTGAGTGTGAGGCTGATCTTACAAGCAGCATGTGACAGCACACAGCAGACGAGGTGAATCATATCTATGAAAGTAACCTGCTTCGATCGCACAAACCATAGCCCTGCATGCCATCTAAACCCACATCCCTGAGACCCTCACCTGCTTCTCTGTATTGACCGAAGACCATGTCGTTTGGATCCAGAGCGGCGGCACTACCGATGTGCGTGCCCTCCTCGCCGTAGTTGGTCATGTAGAAGGAGATCCGGCCCTGAGACAGAGACACGTCAACGTGCTGGCACCCCATTCTGCAGCCTCACTCCAGGAAGAGCAGCAGGAAACACTAACCTGTCTCTGAGACTCATAGAGAATGCGATCCATTGTGTTCAGCAGAGTCATCTTCTGGTAGAAGTTCAACACTGTCTCTTTGGAGAGCTGTGCAGGGTATACACAAACACACACACACACAAGTTAAATAGTGTTTGGCACATCAACAGTGGAGGCTGCAGCTCCAGCAGTCTGTACCTGGGGGTCTTGGGAGGGGTTGATGATGTTGCCCTGCCTGTCCATCACTCTGTAAATTGGGATCCCAGAGATGACATTGGGCTGGATGAACTCCAGCTGATCCACAAACTCGGCCGAGGCTCCGGGGAACTGTGGCTTTTCCAGAGTCGAGTCAAAGGGCTGCTGCCGCCGCACGGCCTGACGGATTGAATACAAGCATCATTTATTAATGACATCACTGTGACGGGAGCAAAGGAAGGCACCCTCTCAGAAAGACGCCACAAAGGAGGATTCACCTTTCTCTTCATTATGAAGAAACTGCAGCTGTTCTTTTAAAGCAGAGTGGAAAACTGTTTGCACAAGGCATAACAAAAGCTGATTATACTGGAACCTACCAAGACCTGCTCTGACCGCTGTTCAGAGAATTGCGTAAATCACAAAAGGTACGGTCTGAGATTTCATGTTTCTAAGCATGTAACTGGATGGTGACATGAAGTCCTGTCCCTAACAATGACAATTAAGAGTGAATAATTTAGGCACCTATGATGACTAAAATGAATATTGTTCTGTTCTTAAGCAGAAAATACATCGAACATAAAGTTTCTGGACCCATCAGTGGCATTTATCTAGTTCAATTGCATTTATTGTTAAACACTAAACATTTTAGCGATCATGTTCACATTAATTTCATTCAGGGTGCATAAAGGGTTAGACAGACCACATGATAGCCTCTGGAACCACTGTGTGAATGGGTCCAACTGAGTGACTGTCACCTGTGTGTTTCAGTGATCAGAAAGACCAAAGCATTTCATACGGCCAACAGATTTTGTGGCTAGTAATTGTAAAAGGCTTGACATTTTCACTGTAACACCATTCATATATAAATATATGTGCATCTGATTTGTTTTAAGATTGTTTTGAAGATTCATACACTTTCTTCAGTCAGTTTCACACCAGTAGTGATAAAAATAACCTGCCTAGATGCTATTTAAAATCGTTTATTCGCATGATAAAATACTGTTTTGAAAGTTATGTTTCGACAATGTTTTAATGCTGGTAATGCTGCATTTCCTGCTGCAAAGTATGAATTACAGTGATGAATCTCTTTCATTGAAGGATATTGTTTTAGGTTAAACCTGGAGGAGCCACCTCCGCCTCACGCCCCTCGGTTCGACCAATGGGAGCGCAGCTAACAAGGAGTCACTGCTTCGAAAACTAGTTTTAACTAAGCGTGTGGAAACAATTTACACAATATATATCCAAAAATATGAGAGTAATTAAACAGACTTTTAAAAAATGAGCGAGGCTTTAGACTTTGTTTTAAGGTTGCTTCTGCTGTGATAACTAGTTCCCCGGGTCTCGCGATAACTCGCAGTTAACGCGATATCTGTGAAACCTTCATGAGTCCCTCACATCTTGACTCTCGCAAAACAAACAACCTTCTAATTAATTCATACACGCGACTCATTTGAAATTTCATTGCCATTATCATAGAGCCAAACCTGTTTTTCAGGCCTTAACTCACAGCGACCTTGCTTGTCGTTAGCCACCAGGAGCTAGCCCTGTAGCATGCAGCACATTACTGTTGTTATTATTATGATTAAATGTGAACTCACGCCGACTCTGAAGGCTCTGTGCTGCAGCAGCCTGGATGCTTTCAGTCCTGCCGTCTGGCGAACCGCGTGGAAACACAGTCCATACATTTTGTTCATACTCCTCACTGCCGACATCACAGTCTCCGTGGTTTAACTCGAGCAGCTGAGCTTTAGCTTGGAACCTGGCCGGTTCACTGAGCGCCAGATGTGCACAACGAAAGATTAACTGCTCCACAAACAGCTGCGAGGTTTAATAGTTTGCACTGAGGAGGCACTGAAGCCGTCCACTATCTGGCAGGCCGAGTGTCAGGCCAGATTCAACATCGTCAAGGTAGCCACCACGAATCGTCACATCCTTCACGAGGCCTTCAAAATAAAAGTCACTCGGGGTAGAATAACTTCTTATCTATTATATCCACAAACATGAGGTAATAAAAATCAGACCCCCTTTTTATCGTTAGACGGGATATAGGTTTCAACATTAGAACAATATCTGCCTCTACCAGTATGTGATAACATTGCATTATACATATATTCACATTCATTTTCTCATTCTCATTTAACTGTATTCTAATACCCCTTTAACACCCTCTCTGCTACTTTTTGACATATAACTCGTGTAATTTTTTACAACTGCAACTATTGATATATATATATATATATATATATATATATATATATTAAGTAGTTCTGCTGTTGCTACTTTTATAAATTGTCAAGCATTTTCATTCTGATATTTTATGTTCAATTGATATCGAAATGTACAATCTATCAATCTATCTGCCGATAGACCTTTGCAGTAATGTAACCGTCCACTGTGAGACGACAACACAAGTTTTGTCGTAACTTATATGATTTTATCTTACTTTGAAGACGACGCAGTTATCGCTTCCTGTTGAATGAGTCTTGACTCGTCGCTGAGGGTTTGTCACCTGAAGCTGTCTGCACCTGAGAGCCTTTTCCGCATTGCTTCATCTCTCACAGACAGATACATTTGTCATCATTTTTAGAGGCAGTAACAAAATGTTCTCAACTGGAAATTTCAGCTACCCTGTCAGTGGACTGCTCCATCATATTTAATCATCAATATTTTTTGCATGACACTGTGTAAACAAAAGAATAAGTGAACTTTAATGAGTCTGAACACGTATAGAAACTCTCTGGTTCAGTATCCGGGTTGGAAATAAGAGCTCAAGTTTCATGCACAACAATACATTTTCGTGATTTATGTATCATAAAATAGTAGCATTTATTGTGGTAGAAATCAAGGTATGATTGATGTATGAATGGAATGAACTGGACATATCTGACAGTGATGCAGTGGGTTTGCGACAGAAAATGATGCAGATATACAACATCAACATATGACTGTACAAGCCCCTACTGTGTTGGTTTTAACAATTCTTCTGAAGAAAGATCTGCATGTCTGCCTCATCTGGTAGGATGCGTGACCTCTCCTGGCTGAGCCTGTTCTCTGCTGTGGAACACATCCTCTCGAGAGGCGTGGACGATGCTTGGACACACAGGTATGAGCTGGAGAGATGAGACAGGAGGGGCAGCACGTCTCGTCTCTCCCACCACCAGGCCAGGGCGTCCTCTGACGTGGGTGCTGCCGGCAGGTTTCTGTACAGCTGGATTTCCTGCTGGACTCTTTCAGCTGTCGGTGTTGTCTTTTCTGCTGTTTCTGCTCCACTCCTTAGAGCTCTGTCCTCCTCCTCAAAGAGCTCCTCCAGGGCCGATAACCTCGGCCTCTTGGGAAATGGAGTCTGGAAAAGAGACAAATAAAGGGGAGAAAAGGTATTTTACAACAATATAACTCAGATTGACATGACAAATACATGTATCTGGTGGGTACTGCTACCTGCTTTTGTTCAGGATCGTCAGCATTACTGTCCTTTTCCTCATTTGGGACCTGAAGAACATATATATGTAATCATAATACATTGAAATGAATGAAAGAGGCTGCAAGCCATCACACCACAAGAGTCTCTATCAGCCACCTGGTGGCATGACAAGGCTATACTGACCCAAAAGCATAGAATCTGAGGAGTGCATAACAATAATAAGAAAGCATACTGCCATGTAACACTGGAGAAGAGAATACTGTACCTCTCGAGTGGATGAGACCATAACTGCCATGTTTTTCACTCTGCACCAAATCTCTTCAGAGTCAATGCGAGTCTTGAACCTTGGATCCAAAGCGCTCGACTCCTGCAGGAACTTCCAAGTATCACCATCCTGAAATACATACGCATAAGGAATCTGAGATGGAAAAACACTGCTCACCTCAGATCTTCTGTCTTCTGTCAAGTACTGTACTAACCTTGTAACACCTGTACAGGTCGGCCCAGATTTTTTCCTTGAGTGTGACTGTGAACAGTGTGTCCTCCTCCTGGGCTTGACAGTGAATTTCCAGTTTTTTCAGGATGGGAAATATCTGGCTACACGTTGGACTCTTGTCAGCGGAGACACAGAGCGCAGATGTGTACAGAGGCTTCATGATCCGAACGAACTCGTCGGCTCTCTGGAGCTCCTCGTCTGTGGGCATCTCCACCCTGCAGTATCATCAGTGTGACATGATTCTATAACTGTGTTCACGTTCTTCAGAGCAATTCTCAAGTCGGACAATCCTAACTTTCATTACCTTTTGCTTTTTGCCGAGGCTTGTACCTGAGGATCGGTGGTTGTGGCCTGGATGGCAGCACGCAGCTCCAGGAAGCTCTCCACCATGAGGTATAGTGAGCTCCAGCGCGTTTGAATGTCGAATCTCAAGGTCTGTTGTTTGAGATCTACAAGAGAAGAGTTCTTATGTTCACTCACACTCTCCATGTTGCTCTGAGGAAGGTTGTGAAGATGCACTCACTGAGCAGCTGCTGCTTCTCCAGAAGGACCGTCTGAGCTGAGGAGGACTCTCTGATCCACGCGACTACGGCTCTTATTTTCCATGCCCATGTGGCCACAGCGCTGCTGTTACACACCTTCTGAGCAGCCAGATTCAGGATTTGAGCAAAACATGGGAGTTTCCTGAACTGGGCAGCGACCTCCACGAGGAGATCGCTGTGCGCCGTCACGGCGACCACTTTGTGTCTGACGCCAAACTCCTGCAAAGTCTCATGGATCTGCTCTGCCACTGAGTCTGCCCGAGCCTCATGAACGGGCTTGGTGCGGAGCACGGCCTGCTTCATCTGGCCTCTCAGTACGAAGTGTAAGGTCACCGTCAGGTAGTGGTCCCAGGCGGCGCTGGTCCACAGGTCGCACGTCACCGCCGCCCGAGACACCTGGAGCAGCTCTCTGACGACACGTCTCCTCTCCGTCAGGTACCAGGAGGGAATCAGCGTGTTTCTGAGCTGATCCTGGCTCAGGGGGCAGTACTTGGGGTTCAGGGTTTTCAGCATGTCTCTGAGTGAAAGGACACAGGAAAATCCACACGATGAGTCACTGTAAGCTGGAAACGATCACATCTAAATCACGACCGGTGAAACCTACCTAAACCACGGTGCCTCCACCGTGGATAAGGGCTGTAAGCCTTTCACCAGGCATCTGGTCACAGCCCTGTGGCACTCCTCTGTTCTCTGCCTGCTCATCCTCCTCCTGTCCGTGAAGGAGGACGTGACAGCGGACATGGCTGCTACTTTCAGGTTACTGTCCGAGGACTCGACATCTGCAGACGTTTCTGGATGAAAAACAGAAGGGGGACACACAATGACACGCAGCCTCGGAGCAGTTCCCCATAAAACAAATAAAAGATTCACTCAGCCAGTACCTAAACTTCCTTAGAAAATAGTTAGTACTCCCTATATCCAAATGGAAGCCCCCAATTGATTATCATAATTAACGGAATAACCTTTTTTTATTTATTGCAAAAGCACTGAAAACAACTAAATTGGCCGACATTAAAAATCTCAACTACGTTCAGGTCGGGACAAGCCTGCAAAGTGCACTCACCTGTTGCCAGGCTGCTTGTTATTATCTCCATGCACACTGAATCCCAGATGTCCTCGGCATTTTCTGCTCCACTTAGAAACTCAGGCAGGCCCATGATCTCGATGCCTGTGGAGAGGAAAGGCGTGTCTCGGGACGTGGTGAGGAGGTCATATCTCTGTGGTGGAAGGGGGACCAACCTGCCATGCTGAACAGCCCCTTTTCATAGAGGTCCGTCATGACTGCAGGCAGACACTTGTGGTTTGTAAGGGCCTCAAAGTGGAGGTAGGCCTGAAGCACTGCCATGCCGCACGAAGCCGCGTCACCCATCGTCTGTTCCAGCACCTCCACCACTCCAGCCTCACTGGTGTGATTCTGAAAGCAAGGAGAGGAGACGCAAGTGGTGATCTGCGGGTGATGTCATCCCAGAGAAAACCCAGATGTCCTCTCTGCTTTGACGGCATTAAAGCACCTTGACCGCGTCGTGCAGAAGCACGCACAGTTGCAGGCTCAGGATGACGTGGTTGTTGTAATTGTGGAGGCCCTCTGTCCACTCCTGGTAATGGTAGACCATTTCACACTCCGGGCACTTTTTGAAGAAGGTGGAATTGTCTGGAAGATGGAAAAAGATGCATAAGACTGACGATCAAAACGACAAGATGATTGTGGTGCCATGCGATGGCATTGAGAGACAAACCTTCCATCACCCCTGCAACTGTTATGATCTTGGCTTTGTTGGTGATCAGTACCGGCTCTGTCAAGGACACCTGGCCCGGACACTCCTGGCACACAGCCTCAGCTGGAACCAAAGGCTTCGAAAAGTACATTTCCAAATCAAACTTGATGACGTTCTCTGGAAGTGAGGAGGGGAGTCTTTTCTTGTGGTAAATGTAATTTGCCCATGCTTTCAGTCCTTGTTCTCCTAAAGGAAGCAAAGCGCCAGCTACTGAGGTTTCTGCAGGTGGATCCTCCATCAGCGTGGCAATGTTTAGGGATGCTTCCTGTTTGCCAGCTGAGGAAAATAAGTCTTTGTTGGTTTGGAACAGAAACCACTTGGCTAAGCATTTGTGCAAACAGGAAATTTTGCCTGGAAAACAATCACAGTGCCACAGCTTCCCTTTCACGTTATATGTCACAAATAACCTCCCGACCTTGCTTTGCCTCAGCGCTTCAGGTTCAAACACAGACAAATACAGGTAATGACTTCCACCCAGATCCACCAGAGCAACAAGGGGTGCTGAGTCCTGAGTGGCCCGGTCTCGATAACTAAGGCACTTGGCGGCCATGTCATTTCCAATCCATTTATTGGCGACTAGTTCTTCCAAAACTGCGGGTTTCAAGTCTTCGCTGTTAGCATGAGTCAGACAGAAATCAACGGAACGTAGATGAGGACACTGGGTTTCGGGGAGGCCACTCTTCTTTCGGAAGTTTGAAATGACTTCACACCGGTCTCCCTGGCACATCATTGCGTGTGCGTCGCCCGATGCCTTCTTCATGACATGAACTGGGACGGCTGTGGACTTGTAGGACTTTGCCACAGCGTAGACCCCGCTGTGAGAGTCCACACACTGACTCCTAAGGTGGTCTTTAGCTGTGATGTCCTTCTCAGAAATCAAGTGTTTCCTCAGATTGTGCTTTCTCAAATTTTTCTTATGCAGGTGCAAGTTGCACAGCGGACATTTGATTTTTCTACGTGCCGCTTTGAATGCCTGGCAAGGTTTTCTAACTGTGTTGTCTGTTACAGTCAAGGGCTGGGCCTGTGGAGCTGTGGGCTCAGCGACTCGGTCAGGTGCAGCTGTGGGTTCAGCGACAGGGCCTGGTGAAGCTGCGGGGTGCTGGGCTGTGGTGGGACTGGTCTGTGTGGGGGTTGCTGATGGAGCAGGAATCTGTCCCATCGTGATAACTTGCTGTGAGGGTGGAGTCAGGTTAAGCAGGATGACGGCACACTGGCCGATGGCCGGAGCTGGCTGAGTAGCATGAAGTGGGGCTGCAGACGGTCTATCTGATGAGGATGCAGTTGAAGTTTGCGTCCTTGAACATCTATCCAAATGATTCTCAAACAGTCTCCTAGCAGTGATCGTCTTTCCACAATACGGACAATGAAAATGCGTATGTTGTCTGCATGACAAATGGCACGAATGGATAATGAACTCTGCAAAGAAACAACAAGACACATTAGAATGATCATAAGAGAGGAGCCCGTACAGCCGAATAGATGTTTGACTACACTCTGACCTCCATGTTGCAGTGCTCTCATTCTGTGGATTTCCATGTGCGTCCACACACTTGCATAGTCGTCTTTTGGCTTGTAGGCAGACGACTGGCAGAAGGGACAGTGGTACAGCTTGCACTTTTTGCACAACTCTAGACTCAGGCGGCCATCGGCTCGCCTGTGCACCGTCACATGTAAGCCCCTAAGAAGAAAGGAGATGAAGTCATGCAACAAAAACAAAATAACTGGTACATCAGAGCAATTAAACTGACTCACATGTGGTTGCTGCAAGGAGTTACATGGACGTCTAAAGGCTGTTATTAAAAGGGACCTATGGGGAAAACCTCTTTTCCCTTGGCTTTGTTGGATAACAACAGATTATATCTGGCTAAAGCTGTGCAGCAGATCCAGAAACATCACGTTCATTCATGCATTGAGTTTAAACACTGAAATGACAGTAATAAAAGAGGTGTGTTTGCACAGAGACAAATTAAATTCATGAATGAAATGTCAGTGTTTGTTCCTGGCTCTTCCTCAGTATCTGATTCCTCCTCTGACGTCAGTTCAAACATATACTGTAAGGCTGGATGTGTACATGTTCAATATCTGCAATGCTCCAGTTACAGAGTGATCAGTCATGTGAGTAGTAGCCAGAGTGAAGCCTACTTATGGTTGCCAGACAAGTATGAAAGGGCACCAGATCTGTGGAGAAGTATTTAAACAGATAAAGGATTGTAGAATAATATCTGAGGCATTTCTGACACAGATTTACAAACAGGATTATGGTACCAGAGCATGTACAGTAGTGCTGTAGTTATTGGCGAAATGTGCGTTATATACAAATTATTTATAAAGCATGCATGTAGTATATGTGAGGAACAGGGTGTGGAACAGAAGGTGTATGACAGAATACACGTGTATATAACAGTATATTGCGTTTACCTTTCTTAGCAACTGATATGGTTGCTGCTGCTAGAACTACACTATTTTGTCGTCTTTGTTTACATTATGTGAGCCTTTCGTACTTTGTTATGCCTGAGCCACACACATGGTGAATGTAGCAACACAACCAGGTCTACAAATGCACGTTTAAGTCCACACTGAGGTTGTCCTTCTACATTTCTCGAATGGGAGAGTGTAGATAGAAACAACAAGTTAACAGGGGTAACAGTATTAGCATAACATCCCCTCCCAAGTTCTCACCCTCCATCACGCCCAGAAAGCTCTCCACACGCCCCGCTCGGCTCCTCCATCTTGGCTGCACGTTGCTCCGATCGAATAGTTCTTGATGCTGTTGCGGGGACCGCGAGGACCTCCCCTCTTCACCTCTGATTGGCTGATAATCGAAGCCAACGGTTGTCTGATTGGTGGAATTCTGGACGAGCCAATCAGAGGTGTCCAAGGGGGCGGGACTAGGGAGGCCAAAACAGTCCGGCTTCCTGAGTCCTTCTCCCGTGTTAGCAGCAGCAGTGGCAGCACGATGGAAATGTGCCGTGTGTCTAGTTCAACTCTCAGAGAGTTTGGCTGTGAACAGACGTTACTTTCTCGACCCGATGGCTCGGCTTCGTTTATTCAAGGTAATATAACGCATTAGTGTTCGTCAGAGCCAATACATTGGCAGGACCACAGTCAGATCAGACGCAGCTACTCAGTGTTACTCAGTGTCAGTTTCAGTAACTGATGTGCAATGTATGAGTTGTAATAGTTTGTGAATGCTACTGGACTTCTTGGTTAATTAGAACAAAGTAAACTCTAACTTAATTCAACTTTAGCTGAACTCTTTTGGTAGAAGTTGTATTATTTGTGTCTAGGTTAGGTTACTAGATACAGCTGGTGCCAGTCATGTTATTGATGTATTTTGAGGAAATTAAAGGTGTATATCAGGAGATTACATTTCTTTTTTTGTGATATGTGATCTATTATGTAATGATCTCATTTCCCATTTCCATTTTCCCACCATTTTGTAACATCTGTCCTGTTTGATAGGTGTGAAACGTCACAGCTGTCCAGTTGTAATTGACATAACGTTCCAGATCTGTTTTTTCTGTTGCTCTCATGTGAAGGAGACACAAGTGTGCTGGCTGCAGTGTATGGACCAGCCGAGGTCAAAGTCAGCAAGGAAATCTACGACCGGGCAACGCTGGAGGTGCTCATTCAGCCCAAAGTGGGACTGCCCAGTGAGTGGTTATCCAGAACGACACACATTTCTGATTAATTCAGTCTCTGGAAGTGTCGATAAACCTCCTTTATGTATGGAATATATATTTCCATTTTTTTACTTTTCGCCCTAGGTGTAAGGGAGCGATCGCAGGAGCAGTGCGTCCGAGAGACCTGCGAGGCCTCTCTGCTCCTGTCTCTGCATCCTCGCTCCTCCCTCACTCTCATTCTTCAGGTGGTGCACGACGATGGTTCAGTATCCTTCAGTAAAGCTCTGCTGCCTCTCTCTCTTTGTCCCTCTCTCTCTCTGTCTGTCTCTCTCTCTCTGTCTGTCTCTGTCTCTCTCTCTCTCTGCTCCATCTGCTTAAGTGAAAACGAGACGATGTTTCTCTGTGAGGTTTCCTCCTTAACTGCTCCTCAGCTCTTGTCCTGCTTCCTGAACGCCGCCTGCATGGCTCTGATGGACGCGGGTCTGCCCATGGGCTGCCTGTTCTGCGGCGTGACCTGTGCCATCGACACAGACGGCCAGATCGTCACAGACCCCACCGCGGCCCAGGAGAAGGTGAACCTCTCATTCAGAGCATCTGCTGCACCACGCGTCCCTCCAGCACGCTCAGCACTGTCTTGTGTTTCCTCTCGCCAGGAGTGTCGAGCGCTGCTGACTTTTGCCATCGACAGCAAAGAAAGCC
This sequence comes from Karalla daura, assembly GCA_029224185.1. Taxonomy (NCBI): domain Eukaryota; kingdom Metazoa; phylum Chordata; class Actinopteri; order Chaetodontiformes; family Leiognathidae; genus Karalla; species Karalla daura. The sequence goes on along the minus strand of CM055198.1, from coordinate 14,094,437 downwards.
GAGTGATGATGTCGTCGACCAAAGGATCGTTTTCAGTTCAGGAGGTCAGTAAAAACACAGGCAATGACGTGCTGCTGCTTCCTTTGTAGATTTGTGGTTTGCTGGGAGTCGGTTTATTTCCTCTGTCCTTCCTTCCATCCATTATATCTAACCTGCTTTGTTCCCAGTGGCGTCATGGGGTCTGCTGGTTCCTATCTCCGGCTCACATAGGGAATACACACTGAACAGGTCACCAGTCCATCACAGGACACATCATTCATTCTCACATTTAGAGGTTTTGATATTCCAATCAACTTAAATATGTATGTTCCTAACTCAAGTGCTCCTCTTCATCTTCATCAAGAGCCAGCTCTTCTGGGAACATCTCTTCACTTAACTTGCAGTCTTCCTTTTCCTTTCTCCTGTTGCTCTCTCCTTTGACCGAGTGCATCAAATCTGTTCTTTTACTAGTATTTTCATTACTGCACTCTCCCTCCTTGGAAATCTGAATAATGTAAAGCTGTATTATTTGTCTGCAGATGTTTTACTCCATATAAGTGGCTTTAGCCTCAAGTGTGTCCTAAATGATTAACTTGAGTGTAACACTGGTTGTCCCGTTTGGCAGGATGAGTGTCACACATCTTGCTCCCCAGCAGGTGGCAGCACAAGATAGTCACATCACTTCCACAGGCAGAGCAGCCATCTGAGCTCTGGGGGATCAGAGACACAGAGCTGCCTTAACTTCAGACACAGATGTGTGGATGAATGATTGATTGACACCCCAGTAGATTAAATGTTAAGAGAATAAATCATATTGTGAAGTGGAGTATACAGACTTCCATCATCGGCCCTGGGGGGCTGTGACTTGTCACTTACCTGCTCAGGGCCGATGCTGAGATGTTTTTCAGGCCTTGTCTAGAGCCATATTGTGGAGCTTTTCATGTTTTTTTTTGGACAGTCTTTGATTTTTCTTTTTCTTTTTGGGGTTTGTTCTCCTACAGATGCAGCAGTGTGTCGCAGTCAGTCAGAAGGCATCAGAGAAGATCTTCCAGTTCTACAGAGACTCTGTCAGACGGCGGTACTCCAAAAACCTCTGAACACGCTCAACGCTTTTCCCTTTTTTTTGTACCTTTTTTAAAGAACCAATGCATGTACCGATGTTGCAATAAAATATTAAACGCCCACTCTGCTCGGCTTCGGCAGCGCTGTGAATCACTTGAATGATTTCTGCGGGTGGATACGACTCAAAGGAGGGAGGCTGGGTGTCAAACAAGTGCATTTATTGGGATTCATTGAGTTTTTCCAGTTTGGTATTTACACGTAATACAAGGGCGTGAACTGGGAAGTAACCGAGTATCTATCGTAGCTAACTCATTCGTCATGACCTCTGACCACTGAGTCACGGGAACTGTCACTTTTCACATCGTCCACTTGGTTGTGAAACAGACCTCATGACATGTCCACGTGAAGTATTTCCATATAAATCCTAATTCAGCTGTGTTACAATAAAGGGTCGTTGTACTCATCGACAGAAGTGTCCGGTGGTAACTGGAGGGTTCGGGGTGATCGGAAACTAGGGTTGCAACGATATGTCTCAGAAAGTGTCACGTTTTGTGATATTACACAATTATTATTATTATCATTTACAACGACCCTCAGAGGAATGGATCTCCACCGGCTTGGTAGATTTCAGTCCCGTGTCACAGTGACTGTCGTCTACCATCACCTCGGTCTGGGTACAACACTGGGTTAGCAGAGAACAGAAGTATCGGGGTTAACTGTAGTTCAGCTGTGGATTCTATAAAAACTATACATCTAGATAGAAAATGTCCCCTCTCATCACGTCTTCCTATTCACAGTTGTGTTAATGGCACGTTTGAGCTCAAACCAATATGGCCAGAATGCTTTTCCTGTCGTCAGAGCTGCGCTTTTTTTTTCTCTTTTGTGTTTTTGCAATAATCCAGAACCAAATGAAAGACGTGACCGAAGCTTAGAGCAGGTTTGTACTTGACAGACTATAAACTTGCCATGCAGGTTTCTGCCATGACCGAAATACAGATTTTTACTGACTCATGCATCACATGGCCCAGCGACAGCTGTTTGGTTAGATTATGGTTTTTTTTTCTTTGTTTTTTTGGTTGTTGTTGTTATAACATTGTTAGCCCTTTGCTCATCTGAGCAAAGCCTCGCTTGTGTTTGTTTACGGAGATTTCAGGAGACGATTCGAAAGTTTGTCGTACAGCGTCGAAGCGTTTCTGAAGGCTTTCTGTCGACGCGTCGGAGGAGAAAATAGCATAGAGTCTCAGTTTGGGGAGCGTGAAGTAGCAGCTTGGTTGCTTCTATTAATAGAATGGCTCATAAAAAGGATCATCCTTAGAGTTTCTTCAGTATTTTTGGCACTTTTTCTCCCACTCGTCTCTGTGTCATCATTTCTTAGCACTGTATATAGAAGCAGCTCCTTTATTTCTATATCTAGAGCCAGAGTTTCACATCACGACTTCGCCCTCCATCCGAGCACCCCATCGTTTAGAATTCTTAAATAATGGCACTAATATATTATCTTTTCGTTTAGACGTTTTGTGTGTGTGTGTGTGTGTGTGTGTGTATTTCTACATAAAGATACTTATCCGACTTGGCATAAACGGAGCAGAATCAGTCTTTTTCTGCAGGTAAACAACACCTCTGCTCCGGCTGAATGAGACATCAGGATGAATTGATCGATGTACACGGTGCACTGTTTCCCTGCGGCTTCCTCGCTGTGGCCGTGAGGAGGAGGAGGAGGAGGAGGAGGAGGATGGATTTCTACTTTATTGCTTGTAGCCCCCCACGGATGTTATCTTATTTTTTCAAATCAAGCTCCGGGGCTCTGAAGCCGTCACCGGCTCTCACCCCGGGCCCTCCCACCGCCGCCACGTCCTTGCCGCGACCTTCTCATCAATCTGCGGACGCCGCCGTCCACGCGCTGCCCTCCACTTAGCTGGTCCCAGGCAGACGGGGACACACACACACACACACACACACACACATCCCCTCTCATCCCTCTCTCTCTCTCTCTCCATCTCATTATTCAGCCACTGTTACTGTGACAGGTGAAATCTGCAGTGTGTGTGTGTGTGTGTGTGTGCTGATGACGACATCAGCGTGACGGCTACAGCACGGCACAGGAGTCCATGTATGAGAGAGGTGACTGAAGTCCTCCAGTGACAAAAATGATCTCTAACTTCTTCTTCTTCTTCTTTTTTACCCCCCCCCCACCCCCCTCGCAATTACTTTCCATCTTGCGCGAGGAACGTCCTCTGAGCTGAATCGTGTCCTAATCCAATTAGAGGTGATTCTGATCTACGCCGCAGCTCTTCCTTCTGTGGAGCTTTCGCTGTCCTTTTTTTCCCTTTTTTTTTCGTCCTCCTCTCATTGTGGATTAAACTGTAGATAGGCTTTTTTTTCTTTTCTTTTTTTTGTGGACAGAACAAAGACGATGAAGGTGATCGTTTTACATTTACAGGTGAGATGTTGGCGTGTGTGGAGAACCGGGAAGCGTGTCTGTTTATTGCGTGCGCGCCACATCCCCCCACCCCCCTCCACCCCCACCCCTCCCCCTCTTATGGCGGTTTTCCGGACAGGTAGGAAATCAGCGCGGCGATGGCACAGATGTACGTGATGATTCCGAACACGATGGAGAGCACCGAGAGCCACAGGGCCTGGCGCGACGCGGCGTTGGCCCCCTGGAAATCCCCCTGAGCCGATGCCTTGTTGGTCTGGGAGGGAGAGAGAGGAGAGAGGGATTAGAGGAGGCGAAAGGGAAAAAAAAAGGGGGCGGGGGAGGGAAGGACATTCGTCATCATTTGTCAACGTCTTTATCGGCCTCCACTTTCCTCTTCCACTCATTCCAATCACACACGAAGCCCATATTATGTTCCCTCGCTATCTCACAACCACCATTTGTGCCTCATTCATCACTTTGGCCCCTCCGCTCCTGCCTCCAGTCCTTGCCTTTGACTCTGACCCCTGTTTTAGGTAGCACTCAACAATATTGGAAATGCGTCACCTTGGGGCGTCTTGTTATGACTCTAATTAAACCTTAATGAAGGCCATTGATCTGATCAAAAGGCCTTTGCAGCTCTCTGCCAGTTAGCTTTGCAACGGCGTTAATGGGATTTTTCTTTTCCCCCTCCCTTGCACTGCTGGAAGGATGCCTGTGCAAACCCGGGGCCTCTGGCGACTGGAGATAGAGGTGTTGGGGGGATTTTCAACACGGCCGGCAGTAATAGTGACTGATGAGACAGTTTGTGCTGCGTTTGACCTGTTCCACATTTGCTCCAGCTCCGGCTTGAGACTGAACAAACACTTTGTTTTCATAGAAGCACTCTACTACCAACATGTGAAGAGACAGAGAGGGAGGCTGCAGTGGTTATATTGAAAGTGCATTGATTTTATTCAATGTGTTGACTTGAAGCTGGAAGATATGTGATCTGACAATGGGAATATGACAAGAAAGGTATTATATGACCTCATTAAATGGTACAACTGTTCTGACATGTACAGTTTTTCATGTTATTCCGCCTTTTACAACAATAAATCATGTTGCAGAGTCATTAAATCTGCCTGACAAACCTGTTTCTGTTCTTTATTTTCACCATTTGCTTCTTTTGTGATACTGATGAAAGTTTACAACCTGTCCTCCCACATAACCCCCGAGTGAGACTTTAAACATTTCCTCCCTGGAGCTGCTGCAACTCAAGGTGTGTCCGTAACTGGTTTTCCTGTTGTTTTTTAGTTACTCCACTGACAGAGACGGGTTTCAACACATAGTAAATGTCACAGATGGTTTGTGGTTCTTAAACCTCTGTATCTTCCTGCGGACAGCTCAACTCTGAAAGTATGTGTGTGATGTCTCTCTGTCTCAACTCCAAGACATGGAGTTGAGCTCCGTTGTTAGTCCACATACACACACACACACACACACACACACTGCACAGAGAAGAAATCACCCGTGGCTGTGAACTACAGTGCCAGGTTGTATCTCGTCAGCTCACAAATCTGTGTGTGCTCGTGTGTGTGTGTGTGTGCGTGTGCTTGTGTGTGTGTGTGTGTGTGTGTGTGTGTGTGTGTGTGTGTACCTTCTGTGAGAGGTAGAAGGCAGCGATGCCCAGGGGCCAGAAGCAGCAGAGCATGGAGAAAAAGGCCAGACCCAGGTAGTCCTGAGGGATCATCAGAGGGAAGTTGCTCTCGCTGTCTGTATCACTGAAGTCATCAATGGACGAGTCCTGGGATTCAGGCAGAGGACACTCAGGTTGAAGTTCAGGTTGAACAAAAAAGAAAAAAGAAAAAAAACTCCCTGACAGGGTCTGTTTGTGCAGAGAGTTTCTTGTCTCTGACTTGGAGAAGTTTGATTTTTGAGATTTCAGCCTCTGGTTCTAGGAGCCCCATAGAAATGTTCTTATAACTCCGGCTCATACTTAAAGTTCTTATTAAAACACTTCCCGGCGTGGAGGTGCTTAAGCTGGTCTACATTTCTGCAAATCAAACCAGTTCCACTAAGAACTGATGCATAATGAAAAAAAACGCTTTTATGCTTTTACGAGTTCAACACAAGTCACTGTTCCCCCGTCTTTGTTACGCTGTGTTCACGTCCTCCAACAACAACTGTAAAACTTTGCTGGTGCCTGTAAGATAATGTGACTGAATGGGGTTAGACTGGATGCGCGCTGGCTCCGTTGACCGCGGGCGTTGCATGACTCATGCATCTTTTGGAAAACAGCTGCATATTCAATCCGACTTCCTCTCTCTCTCGCGCGCCGACGCCGTCGCGTTTCCCCGCTCGTTCCCGACTCTGCGCGTGAAGTAATTGTGCATGTTCCAAAAAGATGCTCCTGTAGCCCTCACACACCAGCATATCCGCTTTGGAAACATTAAAGGAGCTCAGACCGGGGGTGCAATCCGAGGACAGCGCCGCACGGAGCGCTTTAAAGATTAGCTCACTGGGATATTTTGATTTTCCCTTGACGTCGCAAAAGGTTCTACTGGTCTGAAAAAGAAAAAAAACAGATCCCGACGTCGGGATTAATTTGTCCGCCCTCTGGAATTATTCTCATATTTCAGGAGCGATTGTCCTTGTTGATCTGAAACGGTCCTCAAAACTGACCCAGAAGCCAGACAGACGCCGTCCTGGCACATTAAGTCACTCAGGACGTGACCCTCCCGCGGTCATCGCTCCCCGTGCTATCGATCACCTCCACTGCGAATTAAAAAGGAAAAGAAAAGAGATTTGGTTGCCAGTTTGAGTCCCTAAACTAGGTGTCTAAGGGGGAACGAAGGAGTGGAGACGTTGTGTTGTGCCTCTTTGAGGTCACCGCAAGGTTTTAATTCCCACTGGCCTGCGTCTCTGCAGCCAGCATTCACAATGAGCCTGGAAAAAAAGAAAACACTTAATTCCGAGTGTTTTTCTTTCGTCCTTGAGGAGCAAACTCTGAACCCGAACTTTCCTCTGAAGGAGGGGAAGACGTTCACGCTCACCCAAACGACCGGCAGCTGCACGCATTTGTAACATTTCCGGCTTCTCACAGTCGCTCTGAAAACATCGCGACCGCACTGTACGAGTTTTAAGGCTAATTTGCATTTCTCTCCGGGGTGGGCTTTGCTCGGTGATCTATGAAATAGAACTGGCATCCTCCATCGCTGCTGGAGTGTCATTACCTGCACGGCAGCGGGAGAGGGGGCTTTATGTAATCTGGCTTTTTGACAGTAGGCATTCAGTCGCTGCCTACCCTAAAATGCATTGCTCATACGTCTATTTTAGGTTCCTCTCCGGTTCCTTGAATCTGCACCGAGAGCGTGAGAGTCTCTCTCCTCGTAGCAAAGAAACGAGACGATCGGATACCCAGAGAATCAATCAGTCAGTCAATCAATGCAGTGGTCGATTCTTTTAAGTGTTTTTGTATGACGTCATTAAAAAAGAATAACACGCGCATGCATCTGTAAAATGATGATTGCATTAACATCCACCCTGTTCTGAACTTGTTTTCTTCTATACTTTTTAAAAGAAACTGCATATAATGCTAAAATGTCGGGGGTTCACTGATTCAGCCTCTTAATACTTGACATCCTGTTTGATGAAAACTTCTGGTGTAACAACACCAGGCATTTGCAGACATCCCTTGCATTCTCTGATAAATATATACTAGTTTCACCTCAATTTATCTGGGGCGCCTGCAATGAGTGAAGGGGCTGCAACACCATCCTGCAGCTGTTCCTTTAAATAGATGCTTAGATTTACAGTTTAGAGCTCAGCCAACAAAGGGTCTTACGTCAGAGTCGGGGAGCAGGTCGTCCTCGTCGTCCATGCTGTAGGACGCGCTGTTGAAGTCCTGCGTCTCGGCCAGCAGCTTCCTCTCCAGCGTGGAGCCGGGCCGGATGTCCACGAAGGTGGTCTCCAGGTAGTCCTTGCTGAGCAGGGAGTCTGCGGGGCCCCAGATGGGGGCCGGCGGGTAGAAGGACTCCAGCGTGCGAGGTAAGGAGCAGGGGTCCAGCAGCTGCTGCTGCTGCTGCTCGGGCTGGTGGCCGCAGTAGTTCCTCCAGGCGAGGGGAGCGTAGGCCCTGTCCTCCTCACACTTCACCAGGATGCCTGTGTAGAGCCCGCCAGGGGCCTGCCCGGCCCCGGCCCCGGGCCCCGGGCCCTGCCCCGCTGCCCGGCTGCTGTCGGGGCTCTCTCCCAGGAGAGGGTGCTCCAGCTCATCTAGATTCGCCATCCCTCTGTTTTAATACCAGCCACACAAGAGGACACCGCATCAAAAAAACCCAAATGTAATCTACAAAATCTCCCTGAAGAGCGTCCGGCGGCTTTATGTGCAGGCAGCTGTTTTGCCGGCTTTCAGTGATAATCCATCTTTAATCCTATTCTTTAATTTTTCTCTTATTACAGGCCTTAGTCCACAGGCCAGCAACACATGCCAGGTTCAGGGAAAAAGGGGGGAAATATCCTTTAACGTGCCAGTGGAGCCTGCTCCCGGGTGCTATGGGATGTGCTGAGGTTGCATAGAGGGATTCAAGCTCCTGTTCCTCTCACATGTCAAAAGCTGTTTGGTTCAGCGATCCACGGCTCAGGGTTTGTCCGACTGTCTTCCATTTCACATGATTGAGCGTGTCAGAATTCATGAATATCCCAACGCGGGCGACTCTCTCTCTCATACAATATGGGAACGTCAGTTCTGATGATGGGGGAATTTGATTAGCTCCAGACAGGCTAATGAAAACTCCTGGCTCTGGGGTTTGGGCTGCGATTTAGCCTCGGGATGAACTCTTGAGGTCTTAATCTGAGCGCGCTGTCATGGTTTCAGTGCCCGGCCTGTCCCTTCAGTGACTCCGGACGCGGACGTGCGGGAATGTGAGGAGAATGGTGAAGCTCACTTTGGAGCTTGCGTGGTGACACGCAGCTGCGTGTTTGTTCCTCTGGAAAAATTAAAAAAAATAAATACAAATTTAAAAAACCAAAAGAAACTGCACTGACGCTGCTTCTAAAAACCAGGCCAGGGGCAGCGGGCCTTCACATGAGCGGACTGACGCGCTGTGGGTTGTTTTGAAGCTCGAACATGCACGACCTCCGGCTGCAGTCAAACCAGTGGCACAATGAACGGATTGGGGGCATATTTGAGGGCAGTTAATCTGTAAAAGCAGCGGCCGGGCTCCAGAAATAGAATCCCACAGAGCGGCGGCGCAGGTCAACGCCGACCCGTGAACGCACCCCTTCTCCTTCTTCTTCTTCTTCTTCCGCCTCCTCCTCCTCCTCCACTGCCGTTGCCGCGGGAAGTGATGATGAAGAAATCAAAGTCCGGTGTTGATGTATGGCCCTGGCTGCCACGGCGGCGCTCCTTCAGGACATGTGCTGGATTTTTAATGCAGCACGTCCGCCTTAAGAGGGTTTCGCTCGGGACGAGGCGGGCGAGGAGGATGAGGAGGTCTGTCAAGACAAGGACAAGGTCACACAGAATATTTAGACTTCACAGCTCAGGTCCCACTCACTCACTCACGCAGCATCTTTTTGTTGGACGCAGTGGACAGTACTTTTCCTCTCGCACTACGACACGGATAAACTTGCGTCAGACACAACGCGATGTGAGTTCAGAGCGCGCGGACTCCGACCTTCGTCCCGGCGCCGCTGTCCTCGGGGCCGGCACAGCTCCCGAGGTGCCGACATGACAGTGGTCAGACAAATCATCTCTAACGGGCTGAGTGCTGTCAGACCCGCTGAGGACAACAGGACCTCATCAGAAGTTACAGCACAGCATCCCCAGAGCTCCAAATTCTTAGGTTTTGTGCCTGAGCAGTTTTACCGTGAGGTCCCTTGTGAATCTAAACTTACAGAATAACTCAGCTAGATTACACACTTATAATAATACGTGACATAATTGCCATTTGATGGGTTGCAGAGGCAGAACAGGAGGTGAGGTAGAGGAAGAACGCTTTAAACAACTTTTAAAACCAAGCAGTGTAGCTTCATCACCACTCACTCTGTAGTTAATCTGTGATAGAAACAGTACAAGTTTTCATATATAGCTTACATAAAAAACTCCAACATGCATTTTCTTTGCAGATGGCACCTTCCACGTTCTATCTTTACTCCTGTTTTGGTCCATTGCCTCCCAGCGAGCCGCCGTCCTCCTAACTCTAAAACTCTCCCCCCTGATTTATTCAGAGTGCGTTAATGTGAAAGTTTGTGCTTCGGTGCGGACCAACAAGATCTTTTGTGGGACCGTGACGTAATCCAAACGGGTCACGTTGCGGTGGGGGACTCCGCCGCTGTTGGGACTCTATTTATGCGTTTTGTGTCGACTTGGCAATCACAATCACAATCACATCGATTCGATCGACGTTCCGGTGCAGCCGGGCGGGAGATGCTCCTCGCCTGGTTAACGTGTATTTACGAGGTGTGGGCCCGGGCGCTCCTCTTTTACAGGGACGGCAGACGCTTATCAGAGACAAAAACTTAAAATGATCTACAGGTTTAATCTGGTGTCCCACGTTCAAGGGCCTAAAAATAGAACGAAATAACATTTCACTGTTTTCAGACTTGCTCACCTAGTAATAAAGGCTGAAATGAAATGGTTGGATCGGTACAGACAGCCAGAGAGGAGACTTAATAGCAGAGACAGGGTGATGAAGACGACGGCGTTCTAGTGTCCATGGAGATCCTCGGCGGGTGCATATTGTCTTTACTCGTCCATTATGTTAAAGCTTTGCAAGCTCAGTGTAAATGTTAACACTGTTGACCCTGCCTGTCACTGTGTGCAGGCTGGGACATCCTCCAACCCCCAACAGGCCCGTGGGGGATGAGATGCCTTATTAAAGGCAAATGTGGAGAGACGCATGCAAGCCTGGCGGCCACTTAATACAGACGTGATAAGTGACTTGAAGGTGGTTAAATGGGGTGTTTACCCTTGCTTCCTGGGGCTGACATAGAGGCAGTGGAAGACAGATTTAATGAGGATACGCCTCAGATGCTATCTTACAAAAACGTTAATAATCCTATATTGTGTCGTGGGAATATTGCAGACAACGTCTGTTGAACTTTCATGGTTATCGGGCAAAGACAAAGTCGATCACGTGACTTCGTGTGGCTGGAGCTTAGTAACCTTTGTATCAATCCCATTTTTAGGTCAGTTTTTGAACGGATCTAGTGCCTCTCCATGCTTATCTGGTAACCAAACATTGGCTCTACACTGATTGGTCGCCTTGCCTGCCACTCACATGAATGCCCATGTGATTTAATGTTCCTTGGAGAGGAAACAATGGAGCTTAACAGCGTTTTCCTGCTTCATTTGCTTGTGTACCTGAAAGCAGCTGCATATTATTCTGGAGGTGAAAGGTGCAGTACAATTTGTGTCACAGACATATTTTATGTCAGATTCGGCCTCTATACTAGACTACAATTTAACTTCCATTTCAGCATCTGAAATATAACAAAACCGAGTGTTTTTTTCATCCTATTTCCTCTTTAAAACATAATCACAAAGCTAAAACACATCTGAAAAGTCTAAGATTAGCACACATCACTGAGCTGACAAGCAAGAAGTGTGGTTGGGGCTCTTCCGATCACCCCCCACCCATCCTCCTCCAGTGGAACGTGTCATTTAACCAAACTGCGTTAATGTCTCATCAGCGCGTATTCACGGTGCTCGATGGAGCTTCACTCGCTGATGATGCTCCGCGCGTGCAAACCCCCCTCCTCATCACACTCCCCTTCAGCTGGAACAAGCCCAGAGATCGTTCAATACACTGACGTCAGCGCCCAGCCACACACACACACACACACACACACACACACACACACGCATACTGTATCTGGACGTATGATGCATAGTGCACACAGGCACTTATACTACCTCACACACCAATATTTGTAGCACTTTGCCAGCCTCTTTCTCTCTCTCTCACTCTCTCTCTCTCTCTCACCCCCTCCCAATCGCTGCAGCTTCATTCCAGGAGAGATGCACTCAGCTTTATTACACAGACTCCTCTCCCTCCCTCCATCCCTCCCTCCCTCCCGTACCTCTGCTCATCCACCATAAAAAGACTTCTGTCAGCTGTATTATAAGCCTGCCTCCTTTTCTGATTCTGCAACGCTCATAAAACATCCAGTCAGGTAGAAGGGAAGGTTGCAAGGACGCGGCTACAAATCACTTTTACAAGAGCTCCTCTCCTTCACTATCTCTCCTTCTCTCTCTCTCTCCTTTTTAGCCTGACGCTTTGCCAAATCGTACACACATTCACACACGCACACACACTCACACTCAACACCACAGTGCTGCACAGCCTACCCTCCATTACTTCCAACCCTCTTTTGATCTGACTCTTCCCCCCCTTTTTCATAATCCAGCTTTCGGCAAAGCCACTGTGCAAAACTTGAAAGTTGTCTTTCTCGGGACAATTTCTACTTGCTGCGTTCTTAAGACGTGGAAATGTGCAACCAAAGTGAAATACTGCTTTTAATCCCTGTCGCAGAAAAGCAGAGAACTGTTGCTGCTGACTCTTGAGGAGATTTTCCAGTCACTCTGCAGTCTCTCTCTCTCAGGCAGGCACACGCTGCCTCTCTCTCTCTCTCTCTCTCTCTCTCTCTCTCTCTGGCACAGAGCAGGAGGTAGCTGCTGTGATATTTCAGCCGATACAGATAGAGAGGAGATGCAAATGGAGAGAGAGAGAGAGAGAGAGAGAGAGCACACTCGTGGAAAAGAAACCGGAGCTACAAACGCCTCTAGGCACTAATAAAAAGGCATCTTGAGGAACAGAGACGTCAGGCTGATAAGAGCAGAGCAGGCATGGAGATACGCCGAACAGAAATCTGAAAAGCCAAGTGGCGGTTAAATGGCCCTATTGATTACATTTCCATGCCTGTTTTTCATGCATACTCTCTCTCTCTCTATCTCTCTTCCTCCTTTACTTGTCAGTGTGGAGTGAGTGACAAGAGGGGAGAGCGTGAGAGAGAGAGAGAGAGAGAGAGAGAGAGAGAGAGAGAGAGAGAGAGAGGAAACTGAACAGAAAAGATAAGCAAAGCGCAGGCGGTGACGTAGAGTGCATTGCACAGCTCGTGAAGCCTAAAGTAACATCATGTTCCTATGGAAACAAATTCAGCGCCGAGCGGAGTGCTCGCTCACTGCAGGATAAATGAAGCAGGGGCTAATTTGCCATTTCGGTGCTGTTCCTCTGCTCGGCTTGATAATAACTGGACGGGATAATTCCAGCGCTGCAGTGCCTCCCAGTGAGGACGTGTTACTGTCACATTAGACTGCAAAGGATGGATAATTTCCACAGAATTACTCCATAATAACAAACGAGCGCAGCCGCACGGGCGCTTGGCTTTCTTCCTCCTCCTCCTCCTCCTCCTCCTCCCCGTGCAGAAAGAGTGTATGACAGAGTGAGCTCATTAATCAGTGCATGGCATGTCCCACTATAACCCCAACACACACACACACACACTCACGCACACACACACACACACACACACACAGCTCCTTCATTTCCATCACATGTATTCACACATGCACAGTCCTTGCAGCATCTTCCCCTATCAGATACACAAACACAAACCTTTCTGTCTCTGCATACCCTCCCTCTTACACACTCACATACGTAACAGTAGCAAAACACCTCGGACACACACACACACACACACACACACACACACACACACACACACACACACACACACACACACGAAGATGCACAGACTCATTGCACAGCTGCTGCCCGTGTTCAATGAGGCCTGAGGAATGAGACTCCGCAATATGTTGCAAATGGCTCTGCAGAGAGCGTGTTGTACGTTGTACATCAGTGGACACACATGGGACTGGCCTGATCTCACTGTGCTGTTGTTTGTGCAGTCATGTCTGTGTGTGTGTGTGTGTGTCACGTGTTTCAGTGTCTACAGCTGCGGCAGTTTACTGTATTCTCCAGGGAGGACATGTCAGACGTGCACCGGCTGTATGGGGATGTTGTCTACATGTGTAGGTTCCCTGTGACATACACCCCATGATGAAAGAAAAAAAAAATCTCTGCACAGATGTGTGTTTCACTTGTTTTGCTGTGTTCATGTAACTGTAGAGAGCTGTTAGTGGCATAGCATGTGGAAGTTTGCGTTGGTGGCTCGTACAAACTTGCAGCTGACGGACAGATGTTTCCCAGGAGTCCAATATCGAATGTTGAGATGCCGGCTATAATCTGCAGCGCGTTCATCAGTGCCACTGCTCACAATCTCATCAACAAGCAGATGACGAGAAGTCATCATTTTATAAAAAAAACAAACAAAAAAACGGAGCATTTCTGTTTCTGTGGCTGCTGATTTTAATCAAAACAGGCATCACTGCCCTGGCCCCGAGTGTCCCCCAGCAGAGACAAATTCTTCCAGAGATGAAAACAAAAGCTGCCCCTGAGCCAGTAAAGAGCCGACGCAATCAGAGCTCTGCTCGTCAAGGATGAAGCCTCATGAACACCTCGCACAGCTCAGGACCGCGGCGTCCTCCTCGTGTGTGAAGCCACGTAACCAGCGCTCCACGTTCGCTCTGATCTCCTCGGCACAGGCTCAGCTGTCGGGTCCACTCCGCCTCCCCGTGAACTGCCACTTTCAGCAGCCACAGCGGCTTTGAGAGAGGATCCTGCTGAGAGCGAACGTGTGTGGAGCTGCTGGGGCCCGATAACATCCCCGGCCGCGCTGTAAGAACATGTGCCAACCAGCCACTCGATACCTGCGCTGATATTTTTAGCAAATCGCTGCCACGGGAGGGGAGCGTTCCCACCTGCCTCAAGACTGCCAGCCAAGCTCAGCGCTGCACCCAAAACATCTGCACAGATGCAACAGACCACAGCTGCCAGCTACCATTCAGCAGCAGGAGCAGATCCTTCACACACACACACACACACACACACACACACAACTCGACAAAAACAGCCGCTACAACAACACACGGTGCATTGATTTCAGCTCAGCTTTCCACACAGTCTCCTCCTATGAATATCATGAACTTGAATACAAGGCTCCAACCAGGCGATTAAAACTGGACCTTTGTAGAACTGGTAGAGTTTTAGATTTCAGCAGCAAATTAATCTATGTATTATTTTATCTGTGCTTTGATTAGTTGTTCGATCTGTAAAATGGTGAAAAATGCTGATCTGTGCTCTACAAAGGCCAAGATGAAGATAAAAAAGAAATGTTTCAACATTATAAGGTGATATTGGAGAATTACTGCATACTACAATACTACAAAATGAGAAATTCTGAGATCACTTGGAGTTGAATAACCCTGGAAATTCATGGGTCATATCCAGGATGCTTTTCAGATGCGTTCAGGAACAAACTCGATCCTCTGGGAATGAACACAACGTCCTCACAAGTTCACAAAACAAGTGTGTATTTGTGTGTGTGTGTGTGTGTGGAGTGTGAGCAGCGATGAGCCCAATGAGATAATTAGCCTCCCAGAGATCTTTACATGAGCGATGATGTATTACATGGTCTCATCATCATCATTGCAGGTGGAGTGGTGGGGCTTATTTGTTCTCCTTTAATTGATAACGAAACACACACACATACACACACACACATACAGGATGCACTTGGAAACTAGAGAGAAACCTGCTTTGTGGAGGGAGCCGCACATGTGCCAGATTTCCTTCTCTTACACTGTAAGACGTTTCACACCTAAACTTGACGTGATCCGACTGAGCAGACTCTGGTTTGAAGGTGCAAAGGCGTTCAGATTATTACAGGATGTGTCAGGTTGTCTGGGACGCTGCGCTGCGGGAGTGTGTAATGCTTTTATGTTACTGCACACCAGGCTCGACATATGGCAGGTAAGTGCTGTACAAACAGGCACCATCAAGTAGAGCCGGGTGCGACTGTAAAGAGAGGTTGCTCAGCCGCGGGTGAGGATTCACTCCGACACATCACGTCCTCTTCATCAAGATCCACGGGAAAAACACTGAGAAAATGAATTTTTCAGCCCGGGTAGCAATAAAAACTGGAGACTGGCACGAACAATATCGGCATGGTGTTTCTCTTCATATTATTGCAGCTATATGAAGTTAGTCTCACTCTCGAACGTGGCAGCAGAGTAAAACAACAAGCAAACATCAATGTTTAATCACCTTTCTCAAACTAATATCCATTTTTAGATTAACTTGTGTGATTGCCTGAGAGCAGAGCCCACATTACCAATGTGCTAACAAACCTAACTACAGCCGAATGTGGTGAAAGGCTGATATATAGTGGAGATGTTGAATGTTTTAGACTTACTAAAGACTTACTCATTTAATTCTAAATTTACAGCAACGCCTGGTCAGGACAGGAGAGTTAAAGTTAAGGTGAAACTGAGGACAGGTGTGCGGGACATGAGACTGCAGTTTCCTCACTGGCCACTGGAGGATGATCCCCAAAAAAGCAACCAGGCCCCCATAGATGTCCACAATACAAAGTCAAACATGTTTATACCACAGCACAAATACAAAATTAAAGTAAACAAAATCCCAAATTAAAAACTACATATTGGATACTGCATAATATGGATTAAGCATTCCACTTACATGGTGTCTATTGGAATGTTCTGGGCTGCATGAGGAAAAGAAGCGTGTGAACCTTTAACAACTTAATTCATGGCCTCATTAAGACTTGATTACATGTTGACCACATTTTCTAAAGTACTTGCCAAAACGCTTGGCACTGGTGTTCGAACTGGCTTCTTTACCACATAGTGCTGTGAGATTTACATGGACCTCCATTAAAACCTTGCATAAGCATAAATCTCTAAGGGTGTATACAAAGCCTAAAATGTTGTACATTTTTACAAATTAAAAGTTCTCAAAGTGCCCTTAGGATTCACACTATTCTACATTTCCCTCCCTGAACAAATTATCTATCTATCTATCTATCTATCTATCTATCTATCTATCTATCTATCTATCTATCTATCTATCTATCTATCTATCTATCTATCTATCTATCTATCTATCTATCTATCTATCTATCTATCTATCTATCTATCTATCTATCTATCTATCTATTCCATACTTTCTTCTTTACATGCTTTCCCCCCCTTACATCATGTAAACAGTCCTCTGACTGGAGGCAAATCTCTCTGCAGGTAAAACCATTACAGCAGATTACTCTGCAGAGAGGCAAACATCAGCCTGTTTACCACCATGACAGCAAACGTACATTTTAAAGGCACAGTTTGGTCCTGTAGTGCTGGTTATCAGGAGCAGGGATCGGTCTGTGTTCTTACTGCACAGGTATTTGTAAGCCCACCACATTGTTTTAATGTGAAACAAAACAGGAGCTGTTTCGCGGAGGAGGAGTGTGGGGGAGGGGGATGGAGCAAGAAAAAAGAGATCGAAAAGGTGGACATTTCTACTTCTTTCTGCATATTTGACAGTACAGTGAGGCATGGGGGTTAGCCAGAGGAACAGAGCAGGCAACAAAAACAGCGTTTTCTTTTGTTCTCAGTCCTCTGGTGCAGCGTAATGTTTCTCCTCTCTCCCTCTCTCTCTTCCTATCTATCTGCTCCTGTCAAGGTTTGCTCACCTTCACATCCGGATCTCAGCCTCTGTCCTGGAACAGCTTCTGGACCTGGTCTTGGTCCTGGTCTTGGTGACGGTGCCGGACCTTCTGGATCCACGTCCACCACAGCGACGCACCAGCGTGGGCAGAGATGCGTCTGTTTGTGTGCGTGCGTGTGTGTCTGTGTGTGTGCGCGTGAGAGAGAGAGAGCGAGAGAGAGAGAGAGGGAGGGAGTATGTATGTGGACGTGTTCTGTGTGTGTGTGTGTCCTCACACGTTGTTAATGTGTGTGTGTGATGAGTTAGGGTCCAATCAAACTTGCGGACGCCGCACCTGCCGCACCTGTGCCGCGCCTCCGTCAACGGCTGCGAGTCCTCCGCAGCATCTTCCTCATCTCCCTCTCTTCTTCTTCTCCTCCTCTTCCACTGTCATTAATCCAGAGCCTGGGACACCTCGGTGTCAACTTTCTTCTCCTGCTGCTGCTGCTCTCCACACACACACACACACACTACTCCTCCTCTCCCTCTCCTCTCTCCTCTCCTCCTACCCGTCCTCTTCCACCTCACTCTCCCTCTCCTCCTTAGCTCTGCTGCCTCATTACGATGGAAAACACCGGGTCCTAAAGCCTGTCTAGGCAGCGAGAGAGCGTGTGTCTGTTATTTCAATTACTCCGAGGTCCTCACAAGGACAGAAAAAGAAGCTGACACATACAAAGTCGGAGCATTTTGCCTTTTCTTACTACTTTAAGAGGATTAGAACGGTCAGGGTTTGGTTTTGGGTTGGGAGGATTGGGGTTAAGACTATAGGATGTAGAGGAGGGTGGAGGGGATGGGGGTTGGGGTGGGGGGGGGTAGTAAGGTTAGCCTCAACAACACAAATGTGTGCACGTGTGTAAGTGCATGTGTGTGTGTGTTTATATCAAGATGCCAGTGGATGTTAGGATTCTGGACAAGCTGCAAATGTAATATCCGCAGTGTGCAGCAAGGTGCACGGGGTGAGATGAGAATCTCATTGATGCTGCTGCTGCTGCAGGAGGAGGCGAACACAGGGATGGACAGTGAAAACAGAGCAGCAGGAGAGGTGGAGGAAAGGAGAGGAGGAGGAGGAGGAGGAGGAGGAGGAGGGGAGGGGGTTGGTGTTGGTGGTGTTATGCAGTGGCTTTTCTGTGCAGTACCAGAGCGGAGGCAGTGTGATGCCCCCCAGCAAGCATGACTCCACTGTGTGTCAGCCCTTTCATGTCCGCCTCACCCTGTGACCCACTTTATCCACCCGGGCCGGGGCAGAAATAGACTCAAGATGCAACAAAAACACTCGTTCCTGCTCCCGGGCTCGGCCTCAGCTCGCCTCTTCCAGTGGGAGGACGGCAGAGCGTGGGATAAAGCCCGGGCATCGCTGGACACCAGCAATCAATGAAATCCACAGGGCTTACGCTGAGTATTTAATGAGGTGCGCTGCTCTTAGCCAGAATCCCCCTCCCCCAGAAAACGGTTTAACCTCTCAGCTGTTTTTTTGTTTTTGTTTGCCTCTTTCCTGATGCTCCATTTCTCTCAAGCAGACAAGCAGCCTCTCAGTCCATCATGAGCACCGGGATCAATACGCTCTCCTGAGTCTGCACACATCCTCCCCCATCACTCTGAATTCTCTTTGTATTCCTCCTCGTGAGGCCACTGTGCAGCTTAGCTCACATTAGACCGATGCTGATCGCACATTAGCTCGGGATAATGATGCCTACCTACATCTGTGACCTCAGATGGGCAGAAAAAAGACTGCAGCACAATGTGTCAGGGCCAAGGCAGGGCCTCAGGAAGGGGAATGACTCAAGTGCAAACAGCATGCAGAGGTAGCATTAATAATCTATCAAAACATCGAAAACATCAAATGCACAAGTGAACTCAAAACATTAAAAACCCCAACAACAAAAACAACAAATGTACAAAGAAAAAAGCTGAGCCAGACCTCCCTTGAGTCATCCAACAAAGGATCTATGAAACAAGCCAAGACAGAAACCAAAACATAGCACCTACACAATTAATGGCCATGGATGACGTATAGGAAGATAAACGGCAGGTGATTGCCGCTAATGAGACTGACAAAGACACTGCACGTAGAGAGATATGAAACATGAGAGATATGATCATGCCGTTTCGTGAGCTCTGGGACAAACTTTGAGCTCAAAAATGAGAAAATGCAGAATATATAGTCACACAGAGACAAACTACTCCAAATTCAGGCTTAGCAATCCAGAATCTATTGCTCCTCCTTACACTTCTCCTACAGTAGTTGTACATTAACTCTTTGTTAAGGTTAAGGTAAACATCTTGGGTGTTCTAGAGACTCTAGAGTGTTCATGTTTGTGGACCATGGCTGGAGATAACCCATACACACACACACACACACACACACATACGCACACACACAACATGTAAAATCCACAGGAAAAACGGATTCGAACCACGAACCTTCTAAACGCCAACCACTCACATACCGTGTGGTCCTCCTACTGTACGTAAGTCGCTTTGGATTTAAGCATCTGTTAAAGTCCTTAATGCAATGTAAATGTAACCTGCAGCATTAAGCATTTAAGCATTAGCAATTAAGGCTGTCATGACCCTGAACCTCTATAGACTGGCGGATGCACACGTTTGCTACGTGAAATGAAAATGGAATAAAAAGTTGAGTGTCATTCATGTGGCTTTGCCTGTATCTGAACTATTCCTGCATCTGACTTCCCTTCCTCATGGGTGGGACAAGTTGCTTTGTCACCCCTTTCCCCACACACAGCAAAGGGAAGGAAAGGAAAATTGCCACTAGGTGCGAATAAGACTCTTACCTCCTGACCTGTCAATCATCTCTGCAAGCCGATTGGAGAATAATGAGCTAACGGGGGATTGACACGACTTGTGGATGAGGGGGTGGCGACAAATCTCCTGACGGAGAGAGATGGCAACACGCACGCACACACACACACACACACACACACACACACACAGACACACACACACACACACACACACACACACACACACACACACACACACGCACAGCCCAACACCTACTCATGCAGACCTCCAGCTGCACCGCTGTTATCAGCCATCTTGATTAGAAAGAGGAGAAAAAGATCATTTTTAAGCTACGCTCGTGTTTTTTCTCCCTTCTGGGTCGCATCTCCGCACAAACAGCTGCCTCAGCAGAGCCTGTGAGGAGGAGGTGGAGAGAGGAGGGTGCAGCGTGAGCCCGAGGTGGAACACGGTTCATCTAATATTCACTCACGAGGGGAAACACAATTACTTTGTTGTTCTTCATTGCTAGAAAGCGTCGAAACCTTTGATTTTCACTCGTTTCGGATAATAAGAAGAACATGCGTCGGGGCGCTCCTCGCTCTCTGTCCCTGGTCTTCCCCTGGCTGTGAAGCTGCTGCAGGGGGTCTTATTGATAGTTGAGTAAGATGTAATCTGTTATCCTTGTTGCAGACAAGGCCTAACAAGGCATCCTGCTTGTGTGCCAAGCACCACTGGGCGAAATGCAAATGCAGCAGCTCAGTCTCCAGTTTGAGCTGCACACAGCTGATGAGGGCTGATTGCTGTGCGTGTGTGTGTGTGTGTGTGTGTGTGTGTGTGTGTGTTGGAGTGTGGTTACCATCGCACTCCACCACAGAGGGAACGAACGCAGCCCTGCCGCTCTTCCATCCCTCCCCCCGAAAGACAATACGCGGCGAAAAGTACGGGCTCATGACTCTTTCATTTTCCTCCTCGAATGTTCTCTGTGCGCTCTGCCACTGGAGGCCTGAATTATTTATCTTACATAAGGAAAGAAACGCTCAGGGATACAAGGACAATCAAAATGGAGAGAGAGAGAGAGAGAGAGAGAGAGAGAGAGAGAGCGAGAGAGAGAGAGAGAGAGAGAGCTCAGTGTGATACACGAACGCACCCACACACATTCACATGTCAGGCATCACCCCCAACCCACACACAGGCAGGAACGTTTGCATAAATACCCTCAAACACACACACACACACACACACACACACACACACACACACACACACACACACACACAGTTTGAATGCGGATGGATTCGGTGATCATGGATGCCTGAAACAGTGTCTTCATTAGCTATGGTGCTCTCCACGTGGAGCGATGCTGTGTGTGAATAAACAGGCGAGCAGAGCGAGGAGAGGGAGAGGGGAGGAGAGGAGAGGAGAGGAGAGGGGAGGTTTTCTCAGGGGGAGGGAGATTAATGTACCAGTAAATTGATTACACGGTGAGCAGTGAGGGGTACAAACACTGATGCTCTGTTGAGGAGGAGAGTTTGGAGACCAACAAGTCAAAACAGCAGCTCGAGGTGATGTAAACACTCCCCTGCGGGGGCTCAGTTTCATCGCCATGACACCAGCCAGACACCTGTGATTAAAACCTGGCAAAACCCACAGACGGACATGTGAGGAACTGTAACTTTTCACAGCATGCCTGTCTATATCATGCACGTCTTTGAAAGGAATAGAACATAATTTTTGGGGGGTGAAACATGCACAACCTTCATTTTAGTTTCTTATAGTTCTGGAGGACAATAAAAAAACTGCATTTAAACCATTTTTCCAAGCAAAGCTGAGAGCAGAAAGCATTTATTGTTGTACAGAAGCAGTACGTACAATGCAAAAGCCTCTCCCTACTATACAGGACGGCCACATGCGGTTTCAATCTTATTTACCACAACACAAAAGCAAATAACATAAACCGTGGTACTTTTCCTTTAAAATAACCCCTGTCAACAACACAACAGCAGCCTAACCTTGACTTTGAAAAAAGCATTATAGAAAATGATGCAATTCACTGAGCCTGCAAGAGGGCAACAATGTTAAGTCTTTCTCATGTCAGAGCCAAGGCAGGGGTCAATGTAAAACCTCTGCGTCAATTTACCCCTACAGATAATCTGGGTTACGAGAGCTGAATGCAGCGGAGCGGCCCGCGGAGCCGCAGTAAAGTTTTACAGCTCAACTGTGTGTAAAGCTAGAAAGCTCAAACAAGTTTAATCACTGGTCTAATTATGACTGGGAATCATGAGCGCAGCTTGTCTGGGTTTGTCTCGACGCATCTGTGAAAAAGGCAAAACATGACTGAAAAGTTCTGAAAGAAAGAACAGGAGAGGGAAAGCTTTTGGCCACATCGGTTGAAAGTGTAACATAAAAACCCTATGGATACAGAGTTTAGTTTCAGGTGTGTGTAAACCTACAAAACTATGACAAAACTATGTGAAGTCTTTAACTTCAAGTAGTCAAGGGACGCGAGTTTCAGTCGGAAGGGGCGGCAGACGGAGGGAGAGATATGAAGGGTGTGGAGAAGAGTGGCCACCCAAAGAGTAACAGCGCTGTCGGCTTTATTGATGGGACGCAGGCGCTGGCTCGGAGAGCTGTGATTGCTTCTGCAGCCCCGTCCCGCTGAAGGAGGACCGAGCTTCCAGAGGATTACTCATCTGCTCGCCGTCTCTTTGGCACCGTCACAATCGCTCTCATTCCTCCCTCACATCCGTCGTCATGAGGGATGTGCGAAGCAGACAGCAACGCACCAACCTGGAGCAAACCGCGAGCAGATGGTGGGAGGATGATGCTGGAAATGTGGTACGACGGGAAATCTGACAAAACTTTCATTAGGAAAAAAAAAGAAAAAGAAATTGTGTACTTTCCAGTATTTGAAAACTCTAAAACACCACAATGAGAGTTAAATGTCATAAGCATTTCCTGCCTCCAGCACATCCTTATGATACCAGGAATTCTGGCAAAATTATTTTTGTGTACAAAATTAAGGGCAGAAAAGTGAAAAAGCAACATAAACAAAGTTTAGTTCAAATACCAACATTGTATGTTCAGCCATACAGGCTCTGGATAGATCTGTTAGAAACAACTGGGCTGTAGTTATAATATTTTTTGTGAAGTTCAGAAATGCCTCAGATGGTATTTTACAAACTCTTTTACAATCCTCCCGTTAAATATGGCAATATTACGGTCTATTCCTGTAATTTCATGCAAATCTGGGAACTACTGAAACCTGCAAAACTTCTCAGAGGTCTGAACATGGTAATGTCACTGTTTGTCACAACCAAGCCAGGACGAAAGTGTAGAGTAACAGAAACAGAATGAGCTGAGGAGTGACGCCATTCTCACCTGTTTCCTGTGCAAAGATGGAGGATGGTAAACATGAACCCCCTGCTGCATAGGTCTCACAGAGACCACATGAGGACTGCTGACATCAGCATTAAGCTCATAGCTCCGTGGTGTCAAACCTGAGTGTTGCTGTAAATGTGATCTCCTCTTCACCGGGGGACCTGTTGAGATTGTTTCCCTGCAGCAGGTGCGTTACCGACACGATTAAATAAATCATGAACACACACACACACACACATCTGAAGTCTCATCCATATGCTAGCGACAGTGCTGGCAGAGAGAGGCCAGACTGCTCCTCCTCAGCTTTGACTGAGGTCATCACACAAAACTATGACCTTACACAACTCCCCTCCTGACTCTGCAGTCTGCAACCCCACCCACCCATCTTCCTCTGTTCCCTGGTTTGTTCGGTGCGTCTGTGTCTTGTTTAATTCCCCCGAATGCGGCGAATCTGCTCACAACTTCCTGCTTTCGCTCATTAACCTCCGCGTGAACTGGAACAGGAGCTCGTTATGAACATTTGAAAAGGATGGCGGCGTAGGCACTAATCAGAGTGGACAGCAAGAAAATACCATGGCATACACACAAGCTGGGGTATATTTAGCACACACACACACACACACACACACACACACACACACACACACACACACACACACGCTCATTACTTTGGAGACTTTTGATGTGGCAACAGTGCCGTAAATAATAAAATAAACGCCATTAGAAGAGATGAGAGGAGAGTGTGGATGAGGAAGACGGTTCAGCTGACAGACAAAGAGAGCGAGAGACAAAGGGAAACAAGGATATAATAAACCTTTATTGTCCTCAGTGTTTGTCACAGAAGAAACAGTCAAAATTAAAAGTGAAAACATGGATATAAAAATAGATCGTTTGACGCTAAAAATAGACGAAAGGACAGACAGAGAAATTTAGAAGACCAGGAGGAACGTCTGAACAGAGAGGGGACAAGAGATGTTACACACAGGACGGAGATCTTATGCATTTCTGAGATTAAAATGATTAATGGGGTTTCATGGTTAATGGAGCCAGATCGAGAATAATTGCAGCTCTTGGCCGACGGTCTTTCTGTTTGCCGTTCTGTCTGTGAAGGACAGTTTAAGAAGAGCCTGAAGAAGACTGAGGATGAGAGGAGGCTGAGAGGAGAGAGGATGGAAAACAGCATCCAGGACAAACCAGTGGTAGAATCGCTCAGAGGAGGCCCGTCACTATCACAGCTCGAGGTTTTAGGAGCAGTAAAACCACGTGTTTTTGCTACGTTTTCCCTCTCAGTTCGGCCTGAATCTCTCTCGGCTGAGTCGATGACCTTCTCTTTGTGTTTTCAGCTTAAAAACTCCAAAAACCTCTGCGGTTAGTGTCGAGGTGTCGCCATGGCGACCAGTCAGAGTTTGCCATCGTCAGTTGCCACACATGCAGGAGATGGAGGACGTACATTAATTACACACCGTACACACACACACACACACACACACACACATTAAACCTGAAATACACAGGTTTTCCCCACGTTGCACTGCTCGGCGGTGACCTCTAAGTTAGCTCAGCCCCTTCAGCGGTGAAATGTTTGACGTAGTCATGAGTAGATATAAAAAGTTTCTGCAATATTCATTTATTTATTTATTTTTGGAGCCGTCCCTCTTTATGACCCTCTGACTCTGCGATGAGCACGCATCAGGGACACATGCCCGTGACGTCAAACCCCCGTCAGGAGCTTTCTGCCGCTGACAGGGAGGGAGGCAGAGGGAGGGAGAGGAGGAGGAGCAGAAGGAGAAGAGGCAGAGAGATAGGAGCATTGCAGGTGGGGTTGCAGCCCTGACAGAGTGAGAGCTTAAGTGAAATGGGCCCCCATGGGGGCAGAGAGGGTTGGGGAGAGAAATGGACTGGGACTCCCTGCCAGTTTGATTCGTCCCGTAAAGGGGAAAAAGAAAGAGAGATGGGGCGGCGAGAGGAGTGAAGGACGCAGGAGATGATAGTGAGACCAGGTTGCTCCTGGTCCTGGAGACGAGGAAGAGGAGGAGGAGGAGGAGGGCTTTTACCAGCGCGGCCCTGGCTTTGCCTGTGCTGACGGACTTGTTGTCCTGAAGGCCTGAATGATTTATTAAAGTGAGGAGTGGCAGAGAGGAGGGCAGCCAGGCGAGCTCTGATTAACTAGGGGAGCGAGGGAGGACAAGCACTCCTCTATTATTCATTACTCCACAGGAGCACAGAGTGGGAGCACGGCTAGAATAGTGGAAAAGGAGAGAAAGACAGACCGAGAGAGACAGAGAGAGGGAAGCAGGAGTGGAGTTTTTTTTTGTTTGTTTGTTTTGTTTGTTTTTTGCCGGCTGCTTTTGTCCTGGTTTCTGTTTGTTAGTTCCCTGGTTTTGTGGAGTGTGTCCTTGGTGTCTGCTCACCTCAGCGTCTGGGCCGGACTGGAGCATGCATGCAAAAATGCAGGCATGGAAACACATGCAAACACAAGCCACACACAACACACACGCACGCACACACACACACACACACACACACACACACACACACACGGTCGGTCTCCCTTCAAGGCAGTTAGCTGGCTGTCACGTACAATACTCTCAAATACAGGGAGACATCAGTCTGGTCAGCTCCGGTCTAAACTGTTGGGAAACAGATTCCATGTGGCACACACACACACACACACACACACACACACACACACACACACACACACACACACACACACACACACACACACACTCATGAGTGCAAACACACATGCATTCCCGTTTGTTGTCCTTAAATAATGAAGTGCCGCTCTCTCTGAGATCACTTTATGAGATGCTTTCCTGCCACCGCTCTGACTGAATCAATCTCCTCTGCAGAATAACCGAGAGTTGCATCTGTTCAATACTTAAAAAGCAAAAACATTCAACATTGATGACCTGTGGGTCCACTGGCTGCCTGTCATGTCTGCAACAGCATCTGTGTGTGTGAGGATACCGGTTTCTCTTCCGTGTGGAGGAACTGAGATTTTTACCCCACTCTGGTGTTTTCATTTTCTGTCTGCCTGCGTTCACTCTGTCTTTTAAAGGTGGAGGTCTTTTTGCAGCATGGCAGTGGTCGTCCTCATTATTTTGCCACCGTCGGGGTGGCCTTCGGATGAGACGGCAGTACTCGCTGGCTGCCGTCGGTCTGGCCAGGTGTAATGGACCACATTTGAAATGGCTGAGTGCTTTATGGATTATCCTCGCCCTCCTCTAACACTGACAAGCATCCCGTCCAACGGCAGAACCGCACAGTGGGCTCAGAGAGGAATCTTGTTCCCGCCATCTCACTCTTTATTTCACCCTGTTCGCTTTCGCCGTCCTGCTTTGTCATCCTCCTCCTCCTCCTCTTCCTCCTCCTCCTCCTTCTCTCGTCTGCTGGGCCTGGTCTCAGAGCTCCTGTGTGTTTTACTGGACTGCATCAGTCGAAGGCCGGCCTGTCGTGTCAAGTGGGGCCGTCGGGCCTTGATGGGCCAAAGAGGCCGACTTTGATGATGCCGAGCATTTCTCAAATCACAGTGTGTGTGAGTTTGTGTGCGTGTGTGTGTGTAGGTGGGGGTTGTGGAGGCAGCGAGGCAGAATCGAGTGCAACGAGGACAATAAGATAAAAATAAAAATGTGCAACCATGCTGCAGACCGGGGCAGCCGCGCTAGCTGCAGCCCATGTCAATAAGAGTTCATTTTGCTCCATGCTGGTTATAATGGGGTTTCAATGAGGCATCAAATGAGTTCTGCTCCAGCAGAATGGCTGCTCAGCACAAAGCTGCTCCGTACCGCTGCAGATACAATCCTTTCTCCGGCGCAGCGCTGTCAAAGAGCGACACGGAGGAAGAATTGCCTCCGGCATGACTGTGCGTTTGGGTCCAGAATAAAATGTATTTTAGGGGTTGCAGGCAGCAGGAACAGTGACAAAAAAAACACAAAACAAAACCAAAAAAAAAGCAGAAATCTCTGCATACAGAGTAAAGCAGACAAATGCAGCAGCCCTGCAGCAGATAGATCTCAGTTTCATTTCCCGCTTCGACTGTATTCCACTGCACGGCTTCAGATTGCACACAAAGTTCCTACATTTTTCACCTTGCGATCACTTCAACTGCTTCTGTGCAAACGGCGAATCTGCTGCTGAGGCAGTTTCTGTCACACCTGCCTGAGCAGCGTCCAGGAAAGAAAAGAAACAAGAGGTCAGACCCAAAACTTCACCAGCTTCAGGCTGGCACCCGTCAACAAGGCTGAGGAGAAGTACGAAACAGTAGACCAGGGCAAAGTGAGGACATGCAAAAGATAGTGACAGATTGAAAGAGTGACATCATTAAACCGATGAACTAATAGAGCTCAGGTGACACAGAGCTCACATAAAGGCGGCGAGTAAAGCCGAAAGTCTCCAAAACCGAAGCTATTACAAAAATCTATCAAGTTCATGTGTGGCTCTTATCTGCACAGAGCGAGGGTGAAGAACTCGCGATGGAGGAGATTTAATTGCCTCTTATAGTAATTCTAGAGCGGAAAGTCAAATTAAATTGAAAATTGAATAATTACGCTCGATTTGCACAAGCGACTCCTCTTACTCATCCTGTCTCTGATATTAAACCGAAAGAAAGTCGTGGCTGGTGTGAGTCGCTCCGTCTCCTCCACAGTGTTGATGATGCTGATGATGAAGACTTGCAAAGGCCTTTTTGCAGGTTTCTCCATCATTATCGGAACTGTGTGTGTGTGTGTGTGTGATTCAGCTCCTCCTCGTGAATGCAGCCACAGGCCACAGGACATTAGTCTCCACTTAAATCACCTGAATTATTCAGCACAAAAACCCGGAAACACCGCACCCGCTCATCCTGGCTCCACTGCGGCATGTAACTTCTTAACGTGTTTGCCTTTGCATCATCGCCCCCATCGTCACTTCCCGTAATCCGACACGAGATTAAGAAGGAACACATTAAATTAGAGGGAAAAGAGGAGTCGGCTTCAAACAATGTCGACGCTAATCTCTCCCGGGGACTGGGGATGAAGCGTGCCGGCGTTGGTGTTCTCTCAGCACCAGCGGGGCAGAGATAGAGTACAGATCAAAAGGCTCGACTCGCACTTAATTAAAAAAATATTAATCATGTGTGTAATTTTTCAGTAATTAGCCTTGCGCCGGGTGCAGCTAATTGATTTATTAAGAGTCACAGCAGTCGCCTGGGTGATCCGCGGTGTGAAAGGAGACCGGAATAAATAACTTCAAAGGAGGAGAGAAGAAGAAGAAGAAGAAGAAGAAGAAGGAGAAGGAGAAGGAGAAACAAAGCGCTAATAAGGTTTAACATATCACACACACGCGGGATACACGATACCGCACAAAGACGGCCTTCATAAACGTAGTTTTACTAGACTGTTACTTTCCACTTTACTGATACACCGTGATAAAGGTATACTTGAACACACAGTGGCATCTGCTGGTCAGAAAATGATATTTCACAGCCTCGAGACAAAGTCTCAGTGGAGGCCAAGGCCATGTGACATGTGTGTGTTTATTGAATATTAAAACATGTGTTCACTGTGTTTACAGGTTAAGTGCACAGCAGTCCCGAACAACCAAAGTGTTAAACTGAGAAGATACAAAACGCACACAAAAAAAGAAAAACCTCACCGAACATTCACATCCTGTTACTGTTAATATTACACACACGCAAGCTCAAAAACACCAGTTTCATTGTCATACAAAAAACATGCATCCACCACATTAAACAACATTCCTCAACTTCAATCCACAAATGTGTTGGTTGTCAGAGTCCAAACAATGCTCCACGCAAAGTCTATGTGGCAGCAGCTGTGAGAGGCAGCCCTTCCCGAAAGTGAGCAATCGCAGGTCACGTTTGTTCCCAGCATGCAGTGGGGGGAGGGGGGGAGGGGGGGTGGAGGGGGCAGTGACCTTGCAGATGAGCGGACCGGACGCCATGGGCCTCTGTTTGCCTTCTGATTACGAAGAGGAATGTCAACTCCCAGAGTCTGCCAGAGTGAACGGCCGTCAACCTCTGGCGAGACCGGTTCGGCGGAGTTGGAGCTGTTAATGCAATAATTAAAAAAAAATAACAGCCAGCGGAGCCAGGACAAACAATGCCGTCGGTGAGGCAGGCCAGGATGAACACCTAGATCTTGCCTTTGACGCTCCTTGATTGACAGGTGAAAAACAGCTCTCCTCAACCGCTGAACTCACAGTCCACGACGACGTCCGCGGGTCGCTCAGCACAGAGACTTTGGTCGCGTCTTTGGGAAAAGCTGCAAAGGAGAAAAACATTTATTTTTTAAATTTCTGCACTATGTGATATGAAAATCAGGGTTGCAGCCGTTCAGAAGTCGCTCCCTCACCCCGAAGTAGTTGTTTGGGACCAGGCCCTCCCTGCCGCACAGCGAGGCCCACCACCAGTCCGAGCCCTCGGGTTTCTGCAGGATGGTCACCATGTCGCCCTCTTTGAAGCTCAGCTCGTCGGCCGCCTGAGCCGGGTAGCTCCACAGAGCGTACAGCACGCCGCTGTTCTCCACCCCCATGGCCTCCTCCACACCTGCCGGGACAAAGGAGTATGAATAGCGCGCATGAATAAAAGCGACTGTGTGAGCAAGTAAAAGCTTGAACCAGGCATCAGAGAGGCACAAATAACAGGTTATGAGAACTGCTGGTGAAACTGCTGTCACACTGCTCTCCCTGATAGAAAGTCTCACAGTGACAAGGGTTTTCACCTAGACAATAGGGTATATATGTATAGAATAGAATAGATTAGAGCAGAATAGAATATGCCTTTAATCATCCTTCAACTGGAAAATGATGGATATCAAACAGCAGTAATAGTAGAAGAAGTAGAAGTAGTAGAAGTAGATCTATCTATCTATCTATCTATCTATCTATCTATCTATCTATCTATCTATCTATCTATCTATCTATCTATCTATCTATCTATCTATCTATCTATCTATCTATCTATCTATCTATCTATCTATCTATCTGTCCGTCCGTCCGTCCGTCCGTCCGTCCATCCAGCCACCCACCCACCCACCCACCTACCTACCTACCTACCTACCTACCTACCTACCTACCTACCTACCTACCTACCTACCTACCTACCTACCTACCTACCTACCTACCTACCTACCTACCTACCTACCTACCTGCCTGCCTGCCTACCTACCTACCTACCTACCTATCTGTCTGCTCATCACCTGCCTGAATGACAGGTGGATAATGGCTCCAACTGTACAGCTCAAAGCGCTGTCAGCAACTGTCATATCATGAGTCATTCTGTTATAATTGATGCACATTTTCAGTCACAGAGTCATCCTGCGTGCGTGTGTGCGTGCACGTGAGCATGTGTAGGTAGGTAGACGTCCTGGCCTCACCTCTCAGGAAGCTCTCGCACTCCTCGAAGCCGACGGCGTAGGGATCGCACTTCTGCGAGGCGGTGGCCCCGTCGCTCTGCGTCATGGCCATGACGGCGGCTCCGTTCCTCACCAGGAACTCGCACAGCGGGCGGTCGTTGCAGGAGGCGGCGCAGTGCAGCGGGGTCCTGTCAGGACAGAGCGGGCAGTGAGCCAACACGTCCACAACTACTGTCGTCTGCCCTGGAAACAGACTGAGCCGTCTGTCTGAAGCCGCTCTGCTAGTTTTCCAGATAGAGGAGAGACTCGCTCCATACCAATGAACACTAAGGCAATGTGAGTCTATTAGTGAAGAACTTCCACAAGGCCATTCATAGTGCTTTACAGAGACAAAGTCAAAGATTGCAAATTAAAAGATAATCATTATTATTACTGTTGTTGTTGTTACTATTATTATTCAGTTATAATACCTTTTTACTGTGTTATTCTTATGATTACTATCACTGTTATTCTTTTATAAATGTATAATAAATGTATGTAAATACATGTGTAAATGTTCCTCTGTATAATCTTTAGCTGCTGTACTCTTTTCACTTTCCATTTCGGGATGAATAAAATACCGTCTTATCTTATGTTATCTTATCTTTAAAATATAAATGGCAGGCATTAAACAATTTAAAATCAATAATATAACAATGTTCATCTGTTCCATGTGTCCAGTTTTTCTGTCCAGTATTTTTTTTTCTTTTATCAGTTTTTTTCTATTTCATTTATTTGGTCTCTTTTACTCTAAGAAACATCACACTAAAATGCACTTTCCAACCAAGCAGATAGCAAGGTTGAAGTGGATACAATTGACACTCTATATTATGTTTCCAGCCCTGATTTCAGCTGCAGATTTACCAGCCGTGGCTGTCCGGGGCGCTGACGTTGGCTCCGATGCGAACCAGAAAGTCCACGACGTTGTAGTGGCCTCCGCAGATGCCGTTGTGGAGGGCGGTGATGCCCTCGTCGTTAGGTTGACTGGGATCATTCATCTGTGAAACACAGATCGCAAGATATCTGTACACTGTCACACATTCAGGAAAGTCTAGAGCGTGCTTCTGAAAAGCATCGGATGGGGGCAAAACCCTGAACGTTTCCTGGAAGTTATGTAACCTGAGCTATGTTGTTATACATGCATTTAACCAAACACTGCATTTAGTTCTAACCAAGATAAAAAAAAGATAATTAAACTTGTTTTAAGAGTTAATTTGAGTTTAAGTGTTCAGCTCTGCACTATAATCTTAAATCAAAAACTTCACATCCTGTTTGTTGTTGTATTGGTCTTATTTATCCCTATATCTACCTGGTATGGACAGACAAGCACCTTTTCCCTTTAGATTTTTAGTGTGAACATACAAAACATTTGCATATTATCACTGTTTCAGTGGGTTTAACATTACTGGGATGTTGTCATGTGGAGAAGCAGCAGTCGTAGTGTTTTTTTTTAACGTTTGCTTTTGCATTGCACACACCTCCTGCACGGCCCTCTGCACCGTGTCCAGCTCCCCGACCAGAGCTCCGTCCAGCAGCAGGACGAGCGGGCTGAGGTGAGCGCGCCTGCTGCCACTTTTACGCTCCCGCTTGGAGCTCCGCAGAATGGAGCGGATATTCTGTGTGGGGACAAATCAGGTAAAACCCACGGTCACTTTAACCAAACAGGACAAAGCGTCTCCAGATCATGTTCACTCGGTTTTCATCTTTGTGACTGGCTGCAGTCCTCCTCTTCCTCACCCTGAGCTCGTGCATCAGTCCGGACGTCTGGGGGAGTGGAGCGGGAGGCATGGCGCTCTCCTCGCCCTCCGAGGCGCTCCCGTTCTCGCTGCCCTGCTCGCCCTTCTGCTGGCCGGGGTCGTCCTTCTTGCGGAAGAGGTCGTTGATGAGATTCTTGTACTGGTTGGGCTGGTAGTGGGAGGCCATCTTCAGCGGCCGGGACTGGTCCACGGAGCCCCGTCTCTTCAGGGCCCGGGGGATTTCGGCCCGGATGCGCAGCAGCTCCTCCAGGTTGGGGATCTCCTGGGCCTGGGCCTCGGGGGCCACCACGGGCTGCAGCCTGGTGGGGCTGCGGGGCCGCTCGGCGTCTCTGCTGCCCTCTGGCATGCCGGGGGGGTTCTCCGAGATCATCGGCATGTGGTGGAGCAGGTCCAGCCGCTCCAGCTCTGCATCGATATCTCCTGGATTGAGCGCTGCCACGACAAGATGGCAGAGCAGAGTCAACACAGAGAGCAGCGGGGCGGGAAGCAGGGTGTGGCATTAGGAGGCTGATATCTGCTACTGGTCCAGAGGGACTGATCAGCTGAGCCTCTGGAGCACAGTTTACTCTTATCAAGAAGCTGAGAGGAAGTTAGAAGTTGTGTGTTCAATGTCACCAGTGGCTGTAGTATGCTTTTCCACTGGGAATGCTCCCTGATACCTGGTACCATACCTATGTCTCCACACTAAATGTGACTCAATGGGTCACTGATTTGGTCGGAGTCTCTTCAATATGAGAGTGTCTTTTTATGCTGCTGCATCATGTGTGTGTTTCTTGGTAAGTACGATGTGTTTTTAGTTACACAAAACAACCTGAACACACTGCTAGAAGCTGAAGAGAAATCTGTTTGTTTCAACTATGGCATGTATGTGATTAGTGCAAGAAGGTTGTGGATTCACATCCGGACTATTTCTGCATGGATTCGATTGTTTTCTCCCCTTGGATTTCTCCAGGTGCTCTGGTTTCCCTAGGTGCAATTTAGAGAGTGAATGGTGTGTCCAGTGATGGACTGGTGACCTGTCCAGGGTGTGTTCCCTGCCTGCCCCAAGAAGTTGTTGCGACGCTACAGACTAAACTTCCTGAGATGTTTAATAATAATATCAGGAGAATATCAGTCACATTCCCATGATGGAAGAGTCCATTCTGAACAACATTGTAACACCTTTATGGACCAAAAGCATGGAGGTGGTGGATGGAAAATCCAGAAATTCCTATTCTGAATCCTATCAAGTATATAAGATAACGGCTGGATAGATGTCTCATGCCTTCTCCTGGCAGATGTGTCTTGTCTATGTGTCGTACCATCGCTGTATATGGCCGGCTGCCTCAGCTCTGGCGGGCGCTGCAGCGGCAGGTGGACGGGCTGGGTGAAGTACTCCCTCGGGATGGGCACCGCTGGCGGGTACGCCATCACGTCTTCCTCCCCTCCCAGGACCCGGGGGTGGCGTGTCGCCATCGCCCCCCAGTGCGGGTTCTGCAGGCGCATGATGACGGAGAGCGGGATGGGCCTGCGCTGCCGGGGCCGGGTGGAGGTCGGGGGGATGGAGATGCGGGAGATGATGGGCTGGCTGTGGTAGGGGAAGTGTCCCGGGGAGGGGGAGTCCGGGGGCACGGCTATACGTGTGTTACGGGGGAGAGAGCTGTGGGAGTACTGGAGGGCTTTGGAGCGAGGATCCTGAGGAGGAAATAAGAAGACGGATTAATTCCCACTTCATTAATTCTGTGAACACGCTCGGATTTAAGTTGCTCCATAATTGCCTCCTTGTATTAATGCTACATTTTAATTCTGGTTCCAACTTATTTCTTTCAAGTCATTGTCCTTCAATTTTATGGAAAAAAGACTTCATTGTACTTAATATACCTATTTATTTATTGACTTATGCTTTTGCTTTTTCTTGTCTTTTCAGTACACTCAAAAAAAGAAATCCTCATAATTAAAAAACTACTACAATCATAGGAGGTCCTCAATAGCCACACAGTTGTGTGGAACCACTTGAAATAACAATTTTAAGTAATTCTGAGTGTTTATTTTATGAGTGTCAATAAAGCACTTCCCTACAACCTGTATGAAAAGTGCCACACATATTAGGTCTGATTGATTAATAGTTTGGTGAGGAAGAAGCCAGCGGTTTGAATCCCTGTCGTAGGCGTTTATATGCGGACATTACACGCCCGACACCACTGGGCAGGTGAGACAGAGGATAGATAAACTCTCTTATCTAATCTTTAAACTCACTGTTGTCACGTAACAGCAAATTTCCAGTCTCATTTCATCAGTACAAAGGAATCCTGTTGCAAAATACTGGTAAAATACACTTATTTATTATACTACTGGGGGGCATATCACAAATACGTAATCGTCCACTATCATTCACAACCCGGGCCGTAAAAAAACAATGTTGCAAGGTTGCAACTGTGGTCACGTGTTGCACCACTTTCGGCAGCTTTGGTGATATATCACCTTTACAAACACATGTTATGAATGAGGCTCACAATGGGTGTGCACCCGCTACAAATCCTGACTCCTATCCCCACCCACAGACTGTTAAGAAACTTCACCCAGAATTATTTCTGTGTCACGCAGGAGTGTCATGCAGTATCTGCCATCTCTGGATTCTCCAGAACTCAGAGCTGATAAGTACAGTAAGAATGAAGCAAGAGGAATGAGACCAAAGCTTGAGGTAAACAAGACTGATACAGTATTCACAGCGGTTTTTCTCACTGACCTTTTTGGGGCTCGGGGCTGGAGGGGGGCCATCCAGGTTGGACTCTCTCCAGTTGCTGTTTGGCACAGTCGGCCGTACCCACTCTGACTCTGCGGTGAGGAAAAATTTATTTAGAAAGCTTGCAGTTACTCAAAAAAACATCCTCCTGGACAAAAAAAAAGTGAAACACAGGGTAAACAGTAGTGGGACAGTGGGACAGGAAGCGGCATAAATCAACTGACTGTCATAGGTGTGGTGAGGTTTCCTCTCGTAGGACACGTCCAGATCTGTCTCGTTCCATTTGCTGGGACTCTTTTGCCGATGCATACTTTCATCTGATAGAGAGAAAGAGAGAGAAAGAGAGAGAGTGTCAGAAAGAGAGCAAAAAAGGAGAAAAGCACAACTAGAAAGAGCAGCACTTTACAGGTCAGTATTTCCTCTTTTAGAGACTTTTTTATTTGCTCAGAGAGAGCACTGTGACATTAAACTCAGAGGGACTAAATTCCTTTGGGAGGGGTGACAGCATAACCCAAAGCATTTTGAAGTGAAGGTCAAGTTTGCCTCTGCTTCTGAGTAAATATCTCAGTTTTTTTGTTATTGTATAAGTTTAGCTAAGCTTCCAGAGCATCAGACAGCTTTAAGCTTTGATAGCATCGCTATTTATAGCCAGCAGGTCTGCAACAGTGACACAGCTTGATTTATGGCAAACGAAATATCTTAGATTAGATTAGAGTCGATTTCATTGTCAATGCATGGTTGAGGTACTTAAAGAACAAAAAGCGGTTTAGCTCTAATCAGAAGTGCAGACGTGAACATGGAGAGTGATAACCTATGAATAGAAACTACATGTAAGTCCATGTACTCCTCTTACATAAGTACATGATAACAAATAACATTCAGTATGGATGTGACATGGGAATGATATGTATTGATAGCAGAAATACTGCGCAAGACAAGACATATCAATATATTTAGCTGTAAGGGGACCAAGAACTAAATGTAGTGAAAGAAACACAGGTTTCCACTTAGTTGAAGAAAAAGTTGCAAAGCTCCACTGTTTAGGAGGGAACTTAAAAAGTCATATGGTCAATATCCTAGGTGTGGATGCCAGTTAAGCATGAAAGAGCACCAGAATTGGACTATAATATCCCTACAACAACATTATTCTCCATTATTGGAGAAAATCTGTGGCAAATTGGCTCCATCAACACAGGATGTTGAATTGAAATTGGAATCGGAACGACAGGAAGTGGAATTCATTTCATTGCAAACATCCAAACAAAACAAATTAAACTAAACACATTTCTAAACAAAGGTTTTGCCTTAATTACAAAAAATACTCAACAAGCACTAAAACACAAATTTCAATGGAATGGAATTTCAATTCTACTTTTTTCAATTTGAATTCTACTTCCTGTTTACAACCTCAATTCCAAATACATGGAACTGAATTGGAATCTGGGAAACATCCTCAATTCAATTCAATTCGGAATTTTTGTCAATGAACCATTCCAAGTGCCTATAGCAGGGATTAGAGACCCTTCCCACCAGTTTGACATCAGGAAAGCCACACTCACCAGGCTGCGTGTAGCCGAAGTTGCGGGGCAGCGTGCTGGACACGAAGGACAGGGGCGAGGGGCTCCTGTCGGGCCGGGGCGACCTGCGGCCCAGGGAGCCGCTGTCGTACGGGCTGAGCAGGTTGGAGGAGGAGTGCAGCGAGCCGGAGCGAGGCGGCTCGAAGGACGGGGCTCTGCGGCTGGGAGACGGGCTCCTGTCGTAGCTGATGGAGCTGCGCGGGCTGGCGTCGTAGTGCGGTTTGGGGCTGCGCCGCGGGGTGTGAGGCGAGTGCTTGGGGCTGTAGTTGTCGGAGCCCAGAGAGGAGCGGGATGCCGCCGAGCCGGAGGAGTAGGAGGGGGAGGACGGCGTGTTTTTGCTGTTGGAGAAGACGGAGTCCAGGGGGGCGTGGGAGATGGACACTCTGGGGGACTGGATGCTGGAGCCATTGCTGCTGCCGCTGCCGCTGCCGCTGGACTGGCTGTTGCTGACGGAGGAGGAGGAGAGTCTGACGGGCCTCTCTCTGGGGATGATCTGAGGAGCACATTTCACTTGTCAGATTTAACAAATATCAAACAATCGTGGCAAAACTCTTACGCTGGGCTTTGTTGAGCAAATGTGCGACAACTGACTTGTTGATCCAGGATCGACGTCATAGCCAACCAAGAAAAAACACTTCTTGCAGAAGTACAAATTTACAAAAATACATACATTTCGTATAGAATAGAATAGGATAGAATAGAATCCACCTTTACTGGTCCCACAAGAAGGATTTTTCAATCCACACAGCAGTAAAGTAGACAGTTCAGTAGAGGTAGCAAGATTTTTGTGAAGTAGGACTTAATAAATACACATTTAACCTCTACTAGGTCTGTTTACTATAGTGTGACAGGGTGTAGGCTGGGTAATAATGATATAATGATATCTAGCCACTGTGGGGCAGTGCTAGTGGTCGTGCTGGCACTAACTCCTACAATGAGCCTGTTTGTATTATTAGTGTGACTGCTGATTCAGCATTCATTCTATTGTTATTATCTATCTGATTATCTGGATCCAAGAGTAGCTGTAGGTGGCCTGGTCGTAAAGTTGTTCCAAGGCAGACAAGTTAGTCGAACTACAGAAAACATTGACATAGTGAAATCAGACCGTAGGGGATCTCATACATTCTGTTGTTAAATATTAACTAAACCAACCTGTTTGATGTTATACAACCATAGTTGGTTACTTTGGACACTTTCAAACACGTCACAGAGTGAGCGTGAGGTCTAACTGTCGCAAACCAGCGGCTACAAGGAAATGAACCCAGTGTGTGTGTGCGTGTGTGTGTGTGTGTGTGTGTACCTGGATCTTCTTTGCGGCGTTCTCCTCCGAGGAGGCCTCCTTCAGCAGCGAGCTGAACTCCTTGGATAACTCGTCGGCTGTGGCCAGCGATGCATTCAGATCATCGTTTATGCTCTGGACTGGACACACACACACCGCAGGACACGGACGATTAGTGCAGCACACAACTGACCACAAAAACACATGCCTTGAAATGTAATTTGCACCATGTGTGATGCGCTCTAAATACGTTGGATCATTTCAGCATTGTCTGTGGGGCTGATAATTTCTGTCACAAAAACATGCAAAGCAGATAAATCCCTCCAAGCAATCCATTCATTTCAATAGCATTACTTTACTTAGATTCATATCTATCTGAATCACAGGTACTTGTGGTATTTTGCCTTCTAAAAATGTAAATCCAAATAAAAAGCGCCGAGGCAAAAGGCCCGACGGGGACTCACACAGCATGCTGCTGCCGAAGCTCGCCTGAGAGCTCATGGCTGTGCGGAAGCAGCTTCCAGCTCCTGGAAAAGGGAAAGACAACAAAGCCGTTAGACCCGAGAACACTTTCACAGACTCCTGAGGTCGATTCTCATGCTGGGCCTGAGATATTCTATGCGCATTCAATCAAGAAGAGCACAAAGATCGGTACGAACAGGTTCGGCCGTCTGCCCTCCAGGGAGTTCCCATTCCAATTCTACGCAGACTACTTATTAAGTCCTCTCTCTCTCTATCGCTCTCTCTCTGAGTTGTTGTTGGTTCTCAGCTCTCTCAGCCCCTCGGGTGCTCTGACAGAAACCCAGCTCACCTCGATCACACAACCTGATCATCCTTTCGTGTCTGGACAGGCTTTACATTCTCCACACTCTGCCAAAGTTAGAATAGGCACTCGCAGGTTACGGGGTTGTGATTTATTCAGCGGGTGACATCACGGGCCTCTGAGGTCTCTTCTAAGCAAGTCTCGTTTGCTGACTGAGTCAGAGCATCAGAGGGGCCAGGTGTTATTCCAGCTTAACATCGGGAAATATGGGTGTGTTAGAGCCAGTTTCAGACACACACACAGACAGACAGACTGACAGACAGCTGCATGTGAAGTGGACGGCAGATTATACTAATACCCCAGACGGCGGCCTGTGCCAACAGGTCAATTAGTCCCGGCTGACAGGAAGCTATTTGAGGCTCTGTTTTATCTATTCATCACTCTGAAACACATTTGTTAGATTAAATTGTTCTCCAGTCTGGCATGCAGGCAGGTTGGGCTCCATGCTCCACAGGTGACCTGAGCAGGTTTAATCACAGCTGTGTCACAGCTCCAGTAATGACGCTTTCTATTGCATCAAAGTTGCCAAAAAATTCTGTAGAAGAATAGAAGATGATGTAGAAGATGAGAGGTAATGCTTTCATTCACTTTCCAGAGTGAGTCAGAAAAAAAGATACTCAGCTGATACTCTTCTTCAAAACTTTGGATACACAATCCAAAGTCTTTATCTGGCCTTCTGAGACACAAACATCCTTTATCAAGTTGGGAACATTTTCTGAGAGAGGACAGCACATCCTGATACACCCCAATGACAAAACCTGAGTGCGAAATCATGTGCGTTCACGTCTGTTTACGATGAGCCATTATTACACACCTTTCCCTGGTTTACAGCCTGAAATTAAGTAGTCATGATCATCCGATCATGTGTGTAGCTGCACGGACAAGAAGACGAGAGGTTTGAGCTGCTCGCGAAAACAAGAAATCCACCGTCACCGAGGGCTCAAAACCACCATTCCCAGCGCTGTGCGACAACTCCGCAATTCAGAGAGCTATTTTGGTGCGTTTGCCTCCTCGGACACAAACCACAGCTCCTCTCAGACTGTAGCACAGCACCAGTTAGCTGTGTTTACTGTGTGACAGACAGTTACTCTGAAAGGCACCACTGTAATTCCTTGTTTTCTCATCCCTCAACATGCCTGGCGTTACCGATGGCTTAGGACTCGGATCTGCCTGAGATCGTATTTCTTCAAAAGTGAATGTGCACACACGGAAAACAAGACAGATGAAGTCGCGGTTGGTTTTAAGGAGTGCTGCGCATTTTTTTTCATGTGTCAACATGAATTATCATTTCTGTCAGATCAGATTTTGATACTGAAGGAAATATGGGACACCTCCGCTCGTTGGTTTCTCCACACAAGGTGTGTTTAAGAAAGGGTGTGACTGGTTCACAGGCCAATCTGTAGCTCGCTTCCTTTGTAACAGCCAAATTTTAGCTTTCCATGAATCTCTATTTGACCCTTGTCTAACACCTGTTTCCTCATTCCTCAGGTTCCAGAAAACCCCCAGCACAGCTCTAGGTTTCCTTTCTCCCCCGGCCTTTCTGCCAGACCGCGTCGTCCACCGGACCAGCTCGGGCCTGCACCCACCCGCCGCAGCCTCAAGCAGCTGGGATTTACTTCGAACGCAGACTCACTCTGAATCTCTGTGCTCTTTTTTTTTTGGGTCCACCACCACCACCACCAATGACTTTTTGGGAAAGACCAAAGAGTACACGGATAAATGTAGGCACACAACTAGGAGTTTGGAGCTATTTGGTTTTCAGTTTCTGGTGAAATGTCAGTGTCTCTGCTCCTCACTCTCTGAGTCTGAGTCCTACATGTGAGGCTAGATGAAGACCCTCCATAGCTCCATAATTGCAGCAAAGCTCCAGTTTCCACTCCCTTTGTGAAAAGTTACGAACCTCCATTGTTTAGCAAGGAACGCAAAGTCACGTGATCTGTGTCTATTTGCCTGAAAGGGAACCAGACACTGGCTGTCATATACCCACAATAGAACAAAGGATTGTTAAAGGGCTTGGTAAATAACATCTGAAGCATTTTTGCTCCATAACATCCATTTAGCCCCAGAAAACAAAGACAAACACTCCCTTCAACCCATTTAAACTTTTTTTTCCCATCTCTGTCTCTACATAAAAATCGCACACCTCGCAGATTAAACAACACACAGCACTTGTCCCTCTCACTAAGTAAATACCCTCCCTCCTCCCCCCAGCAGTTGACCATTGGCCAGGAGGCATGTGTTATATAAGGTCAGCACACTGAAGTGTGCAGAGCAGCCAGATAATGACTTCACACGCTGCTCTGTGCCGTGCCGGGCCGTGCCGTGCCGTGCCGTGCCGTGCCGTGCCGTGCCGGGCCGTGCCGGGCCGGGCCGGGCCGGGCCGATGCCGTGCGGTAGCCGGGGATTGTCGTGCTTGAGTCGCAGGCTCACATTCCTCAGCGCTCCTCCCCGCGAGCCGTTCAGCTCACACTCAGCCTGAGACGCTTATCTCCGCCAAGAGCCGCTCACACAAAAAGAGATTACACTCTCACTGAGTCACAAAGGTCACGGCACACAGTCACCGGCCCAACTCCCCCTCCCTCCCCACCCTACGCCACTCCTCGTCTCGCTTATTTCAACTTTTACTGGCTAATCAGGTGTTAACTGGCACATCATTACGCCGATTGTATCTTATAGGTAAAATGTGCTTGTCAACATAAGTCAACATAAGCCAGTGAAGTAGAGCAGAGCCTGATTGTAAGGCATGATCTGCTCTATGAGGCCGACAGTGATGCCATTATTTGGTTATTGTCCTCATAACTTCATAAATTTTTCAGATTCTTTCCTTGTTTTCGTTCTTTATCTTGTCAGCTTGTCCTGGTAAGTCATCCCTCTTTGCCTTTCTTAGGAGCGCAATTCATCACCGGGCAAATAAACTAACTCAAGCTCGGCAGCTTAAGCAGGGCTTGGTGACATAAAAGTTTCATTATGAAGAAGAATAGAGAAGTTTACAGTTCATTATCCTGTTTATTCCTGTCACAAGTTCTGTAGCAAGAGGCATGACAAACAAGTGAAGCAACACCTAAAAGTAGACACTCCGTAAAACTGAGACACAGAAGTATTTATCATCAGGGAGTTTAAGGTGGACTGAAGCTTTGTGGCCACAGCAAGTGGTGCTCTGCTCTATTCCAGGCCTGCTGAGCTTGGTTTCTTTGGTTACTTTCTCAAGAGAACTTTCTGGGAAAACCCCCATGTTCCCTTTCTTACCCAGTGCTTTTAATCACAATGTCAGCTGCTTTCTACCCTTTTAACAAACAACAATTAGCTTTGTGAGAGCGGCGAAGCCACGGGATGAAGTCATGGAGGAGCGTTTCACAGAAGCTCTGGCTACCTCTGCTTGGCAGGACTTTTAGAAACTCTGTGAAGGGACACTCAGAAATGCCAAAGATCCTGTGGGAAGCAGAGGCAGGATCGCAAGATGAAAGACAATAATCATTAGCTTTGCAGCATGGCAGGGTGTGTCTGACCGAGACGGCGGCCAGGCCCCTCCCTCCCTCTCTCCTTCTCCTTTTATGTGCCTCACCGACGTTTCCAGATTACACATCCCAACAATGCTCCGGTTCTTCTCATTTCTATTCAGGCACCGCCCCCCTTCCCCGGCACACACTTTGATTCATATCCTTCCTCCAGATTCTCTGGCTTTGTTTCTGCTCGCTCCTGGTGGTGAACTTGGCTCGGGCTGAATGGTAAAAGAAATTCCACTGACACAACAAAACACTTCCCTTTGTGCCCCGTGTCTCTTTTTCTTTCACATGTTACCGTAACTCACATGGAGTCCGTGAACAGTCGACAAAGAAAACGCAGAACAGTATGTCCTGCAGGTGAAAACATCTCCGATGCCGTCTTACCTGCTCTCACGCAGCGTGCGGACTGAAACATCTCGAGTATCTAACTTGAGTGTGAGGCACTGTCATGTCGGGAGTTCAGTCTCAAAGACAACAATGTGTGCACTGTTTATTTTGTCACACACTGTCTCATTTGATGGGAATTGTTTGACATGAGCTGCTGGTATTTCTGGATTCTGACAGGAGTCCAGGAGGCCAAGGCTAATTGTACAAATGCGGGAGGGAAGTGTTACATAATGAGTGTGCAAACACATCAATCTCAACCACAGAGGTAGAGAAGTGATTCAACTGCTTACTTTCTATTTCACAATCAGCCACAGATAGTTTTCACCCCCCAAAAAACACCCACCATGAGTTTAGACCTATGAAACAAGATGCCATGAAGCATTAAGCTGTGTTGACCTCTTAACTACATATACAAATAAGTTTGACCTGACAAGAACAGCTCACAGGTCATGCTGCTATTTTGTGACTTCGATCCTAAACATCCTTAGAGAAAAACTCCACCCAAATTGCTTCTTTTTATAATGCTTACACCCCGGTCTTGACCTACTTGGTACGAATGCTTGGCTTATCTGCCTACATAAATACACAAACAAGCATGCACGCGCACAAGCACGCACTCGGGCCATTGTGCTCACGACAGTACCTGTCACTGCCAAAAGCCTCAC
Organism: Karalla daura; assembly: GCA_029224185.1. Taxonomy (NCBI): domain Eukaryota; kingdom Metazoa; phylum Chordata; class Actinopteri; order Chaetodontiformes; family Leiognathidae; genus Karalla; species Karalla daura. The sequence continues at coordinate 14,051,155 of CM055198.1, read as the reverse complement.
ACAATGCGGCTCCAGTGATTCAAAGCTGGACGACAATTAGTCCCAGTAAACACCGAGGGTGAGTGTCGACCAAAAGGTACTTCTGAGAAGATAACGACTAATCCCTCCAGATTCGGACTTGTCTCGATTGTTCATATGTTCACTGAGGCTCCGGGGCGTCATATCTGGAGAGATGCCTGTGAACTTTGAGAACAACACTGTTCGGCACAGCATGGAATTCAGGAATCTCACAGATCTGCACAACATAACAGACATGTCTGACAAGTCTCGGTCTGTGTTTGCAGGCTCGCAGGGTGTCATCCTCATGACGGGCACGCAGCCGTAACGAAGGCATGTGAACCGGCGTGCATGTGTGTGTACAGTATGAGGAACACTTAAAAGGGACTTTAAATGAAAAAAAAACACTTCCACTTTGCTGAATCACAACAGTCTATTCCAGGTCTTAAAACATCACCACGTCCTCATTCATAAATAAATCTGTGCTGAAACGGACTGTAGTAGTTCCATGCCCAAAATGGGACGGTAAGAGGGTGTGTAGAAAAGTTTCTGAGGCGTTTCTAAAAAAAAAAAACGTGTACCCTATCTTCTATTTAAGAAAAGATAAGATAAGACAGAACTTTATTTATCCGCAGACGGAAATTATTCTGTGCACTCCAGAGAACAAGAATAAACCTTCCATTCATGTCCTCTTTAAGGAGCTCACGCTTCTGCAAAACTGCAGCAAAGTGGAAAAATTATAATTCCTGGTCCTGCCATTAGCAAAACACTAGGTCACCGGTGGTTAAAATGCCGGGTGGATTGAGGGCCTTTCTATGTGAAGTGTGCAGGTTTTCTCCAGGTTTAGATCAACTCTGAATCGTAAGAGACTTGCTTTGAAAATGAATGGGATCAGTCTTGACCCATGTGACTCTCCTGCCACATCGGGTGGAAGTAATTCCATAGTGTTTAATCCCTCTGACTATCACACTGACAGCCTTGAGGAAGAGTATCAGTGAAAACAGGTATCTCCAGGTATTCCAGTGCCAGTGAGAGCAATTTATGGGGCAACGACACGTTACAACAGCGCACAGTCAGTGCAGCTCAGCTGGTTTAGCTCTCAGCATACACGCTCTTGATAACTTCCACTGAAATCCTGTTCTGACAGGAAAGTTTGGTTTGATCGCAGATTATAGTTGTGAATTTAGAAACATTTGGATCCCTCGCTTGCAGTAACATGAAACAGTACACTGGGATCTCCACAAGTTGGGACAGATTTTCTTGGTATTCCACCAGGTTCATGGACTCCAGGTCCAACGAGGTGACCTGAATTCTGATTGGCTACTTCAACTATCACCAATTTACTTTAAAGCAGGATTGGCTATCTGCCCAGCTCATACCAAGTGTCTGACAAGTTCTTGACTGTGGTTTGTTTTCTTTTGTATCAACCTACTTATAGAGGTTTAATTACTCTTGGAGCTTTAGCTGCACCCACAGAGTGCATACCTCTGTCAAGTAAGCGCTGTATTGCAGAAAGCCCATCAACTCGTCACTTTCTGGTGTGGCAGGACACTTTAAATTACCAAGGGCTGATCATCGGTCCCATCCCTTGATTCAATTCTGCATCAGAACTTTAATTATTTATTTTTTGGGCCAGAGACGCTCCCTTCCACTATATTTTTTAGAAATTAGTCCTAGTGGTTTTTGAATCAGTGATTGTGCACAACAGATAACAGGATTTGCTGTCTACAACCACACAGATGGAAACACTTTCACGCAAAACCTACAAAAAAACGATATTGCATGCACCAAACACTTCAGGTGGAGTTTGATAAAGAACGGTAATAATATAGAAACACACGACCGAGGGCAGTAGCGGTATTACAACACAAGCATTGTATACGATGTCTCATGCTGGAAAAATCCTGCTGACTAACCAGAGGACTGCAGGTAAAAGCGCATCTCACTGGGTAAGATGTGACTGCTGCACGTTGACTCACAGGGCTTTACAGTCGTGAGAAAAAAACAGTGAGACAGATACTATAGATAAGACGAGAGTGCTATAAATGAATTCATGACGTAATACAGTATCGACACTTTCTAGTGAATTACTTAGTTGTGACTTAGTCATAGGACAATTTTAGCTTATAAATGTAAGAAACAGTGAATCACTGTGATGTCATTAATCATTGCATTATTGTCATTTGCATTTGTCAGAGCCCCATCTAGGACTGTGCAGGTCACGGTATATTGAACTTCTAGTAATACCAGGTAAAATATCCTCAAAATAGACAAAACTGCTTTAAATGGTTTCACAACCACAAGCTGCAGTAACTCTGCCTGTACAGTGAAGACCTGTGCTGCTCAAGGAGCTGCACATCAGTCCGTCCGTGTCCAGCTGTTGGAGTTTCAAAGGCACATCTGATTTCCATTACTCTGAGAACAAGCTCCTCCTCACATTCAAGACCCCTCACAATGAACGAGAAAACCACGAAAATATCTACCGAAACCAAACGTGGTGTTTTGTCCGTCAACCTCGACTCCTGAAGACTTCCCAAAGAGTTACAGAACAAACGCGCAGAGACAAACCGGACACGACACAGACAGAAGAGCATTATAATGAAACAATCTCTTGTTCGCATTAGTCCCTATGCAAATAAAGAGCGCGGCTCGGCTGCAGGAAGACCAGAAAAAGACTCCTTACCTGCGGGAATGAAAAGCTTTGAGTTGTGTTTGTGTCGCAGTTAGTGGAGAAGTGTCTCGTCCCTCTGAACTTGTGCCTCTGTCTCGGTCCCTCTCTCACTGCGCGTTTCTCCGTCGTGGAGGTGGCTCCAGACATTTAGTCATAGCCGAGACTGAGCAGTGGAGTTATTTTGGCTCTGGGTCCAGCCCCTCTGGCTCACTGCGCTGTTGTAACCCGAGCCAGGTGTTGCTGCCACAGCTGGCCCAGGTGAACAGCAATAGCATGCCGTTGTGTTGACTTGACACGTTTTATTGACGTTTTCACGAAACACCAGGTAGCAAAGCGATTTGCATAATAGGAACTTGGCGCTATAGTCGCACCGCTTGATACTTTGTAGTGTAAATCTCAGAACTGTTGTTACTTTGTTCAATAGATAGTTTGGACATTTTATTAATCTTTTTTTTTTTGCACCAATACATTTCTAACCACCTAGCTTAGATGTGAATTGTGAATTTATCTGAATGTTTGATCCATCCCAAAATTGCGGGAACTCGACAATTAGGATTCGTGTTGATACATATAATAGTAACCTTTGATGCAGATTTATAAAACGACCTCGTTTACTGATAACTGTGAAATTTTACATACAGAAAAATGCGTGGGTTTAAGCATAGCACAATGAGTAAAATGCAGTGTAATAATAATAATAATAATAATAATAATAATAATAATAAGTAATTAGTGATAGTGATAGCTTTGTTTATATATACTTTATATACTTTTTTGTCCCATGTCCTTTTTGTCCCATGTTTTCAAGTGTACGGACTGTCTGGTTATGCAGTGTATTGGTGACATCTAGCGGTGGCAGTGTATATTGTCCCCTGATTCACGGACACTACACAAATATGGCGGAGTATAATTTGATATAAAAGATCCAGCCCTTCTGTTGGTGTGAAGACATAATTTTACGGCAAACGTAAACACAGAATATGTCTCTATCAGATGATTGTACGATAATGAACTGATTATAATGAACAATATTATTTAATTCCTGTTTTAAGAGCTCCGGACAGTAGAGTCTAGCGCTGGTTGGTCGACTGCTTCTGGCAATCAACTACGTCATCACGTAACTATGACGTACTCCACCCTACAGTGAACCGTTTCCGCCAAGATGGTTGTCGGAGCATTCCCTATCGCCAAGCTCCTCTATCTAGGAGTGAGGCAAATGAGCAAGCCTGTGGCGAACCGAATCAAAATGGGAGCTCGGAGAAGCGAGTTCTTTAAGAATTACATCTGTCTGCCGCCGGCTCAAAGTGAGTAAACGAGCTAATGACCGCTAGATAACAGTGTCAGGAACCCGGACGGTGAATGAAGCCAACATGGGCGCAACAACCAATGAGATTGTACTTTCCATGAGAGTCTATCCAATCAAATTCATGAGGTGGTCTGGTTGACCAATGGCAGTCTGGCAAGCTCAGAGAGGGCGGGTCTTGCCTGTCATTGAACAGGTTATGTTGTGTGTAGTGTGTAGGACAGTTAAATTAGATTGACATTTTTAATCTGTGAAGACATTATATAGTTTAAATAATACGGTTACTCAGATCGTGTCTAAAGGTTGCGATAATGACACATAGCCAGATATGTACATGAGGGCTAACAAATCATTGGTGCAGAATGGCAGGTGATCTATGTACAAGGCTGCAATGAACGATTATTTTTGTAGTTGATTAACCTGTCGGTTATTGAGTCGATAAGCTGACGCAGAAACGGTTGTTCGGAAATGGCTGCTCTTGAAATACCTTTTTCTTGCTTTCATCTCGACGTCATTAAGTTTTCTGTCAGATATACCAGAAAATGAAAAAAAAAAACAAGGAAAATGAACATTCAAGAGGGTGAGAGCAGAGAACTTCGACCCAATTTTGTATTTGTGTGTTAAGTGCCTAAATCGATCAGTCATTAAAACTAATTAATTATCAAGACTTTATTATAATTATAATTTTTATAATTTAATTAGTTATTGCAGCTCTCATGCAAAGGGTCAGCTCCATCTATTTGTAAAAGTATTGACTCTACTGCATATGAAATACATGTATGTGGGGATTTACATGAAGAAACAAAATTAATAATACATTTATTAGTTTATCATTTGTATAACCATCAGTTAAAACAAGCAATAAAGCAGAGGCAACAACAATGATAATAATTATAATAAAAGGTCATAGCGCTATAAAATACAAACTCAAACACATACAACCTAGGACAACAGTAGAGACACTCCAAGGAAAGAGACAGCTTAAACACCTGTGTGCTCAGTTGTTTGCTCAAATGTTTTTATGGAGGCTACAGACTTTGAGGCCATGTTGGCAAGCAGAAAAACTCTTTCTCAAATCTCCTCACCTATGCTCAGGTGCCATATTGAAAGTCTAACAAGAACCATGTCCTCTTTGCCCTCACAGTTTACCACTGGATTGAGATGAGGACAAAGATGCGGATCATGGGCTTCCGGGGTTCCACCATTAAACCACTGAATGAAGATGCGGCTGCAGAATTGGGCGCAGAATTGCTGGGAGAGGCCATCATCTTCCTCATTGGTGGCGGGTGTATGGTGCTGGAATACAGCAGGCAGGCTGCCAACTCTCGTCGCAAAGAAGAGGAGCTGAACGAGACCATCACAAGCCTACAGACTCAATTAGCAGAACTTTCACTAACCACAGAGACTCTAGATGCTCAGCTGAGAGAGGTCAACAGGTTACTGCTGTCCCTTCCTGCTCCTAGCACAAAATGAATAAATCAGATCTTGCTATTACATGGCCAGATTGGTCTGTGTTTAAGAGAGGGAGTGCTCAATTGTACTGCCATGTTTGCCGCCTTATAAACAACCCTGCTTCACACACTCTTTCTAGTCCATTATATTGGATGGAAGAGGTGAACATAAGCATGTCAGTGCACTGTGGATCCAGGGGGGGCTGTTGTTAGCTCATGTTTTGAGCCAGGAGTTGTAAAGTGGTATTGCTATGATATTCATAGTGTATTTCTGTGATTAGATCTTGCATGTTCATAAAGCCTACAGTGCAGATTTACAGTTAATATAATTTCTATCATCTCCTGTTAATTATCTTTTTATATCAGTAATTGTCATGGATCTTAATTGCTTCAGAAATGATCATACCTCATTGGCATCATTTGCTTAATGCTCTACATGATTTAAACCCACTCACAACGACATTTTGTACCCTTGATTGAAAACCAAAAACAGACAAAATCAAACATTGAATCCTTTGTAATTGTTTGACTGTCTGCTTACAGTTTCATGGACATTACATATTTTTGCTGTAAATTTTTCTGACTCAGGCATTTTGGATGTGAGAAAAACTGTAAAAGAGTGTAAAATAAAATGGTGTGCTGTCTATTATTGAAGAGTTTGCTACATTACACATTTACCTTTAGTCATTTGGGAGACTTGGGAACAAAAAAGCTACATTGCAATAGAAACCTGTTGCAACAATAAATACATACTGCTGTAGTACAGAAGCAGATTTTAAACCCTAAAGGATAAAGTTAGAACAGTTAGGAGAGGAGAACAATACAAACAACTCAATATAATTCAACTTTAACACTTTCTTTTACTTTTTTTATTGATGGTTACTATTGACGAGATTGTCATTGTTTTATTTATGTGACTGTCAATTAGTATGAAGGTTATCGCTGTATTTTTGATCGTTCATTGTCTTCGCAAATTTCTTCGCGAGGGAAAATAAAAATGAGTGGCTCCGTAAACGCAACATTTTGCCCCTGCCAATATGGCATCCACGTGGACGTGTGCGTTGAAGAATCGGATAGTGGCATGACGTAACAGGGCCTTCCGGCTCCAGCTTGGTACAGTACTGCCGCTGGGGGGCGCGAGCGACTGTTTCCATCTTCTCCCGTCGACTGACCAACGCAACTCGCGTAAGAGGAGGTAAGGCCCCGAACTTATTTTGTTCTCATTTCGCTTCGTTACTCAACAACTTAAACGAATTATGCAGTGGTTTAGAGAGTTGCATGCGAAACGCGCGGACGCTAGAAGGCTGCGCAGCGTCTGAGTTCATTCACTGGTTGTTGGGTAGGCGAGCTAGTGCTAAGCTAAGGTGGTTACCAACGCCAGCCACGTAGTGGCAAATTAAATTTACTAACGCCTGGTCGTTGCTTTGCGTTCTAGATAATTAAATATGCAAGGGGAGTTGTAAAGTCGGAGTTGCACGGGTCAAACACGGTGTTTGGCAGCGCAGTGTTTATCAACGGTGCTAAGCTACGCTAAGCTAAGCTAACACTCTGCCGCCAACTGAAACTGTAAAGTTGGATTCAGCGCCTCACGCTCCCACTTCACTCAACCTGCCTCTCTTTCTTCCTCTCTCCCCATCTGCCTGCTCAACTGTACCATTACAAAACAAAGGAAATATACGAAAACAGTCATCATGAGTGTCGACGTGAAGAAACTGAAAGTAAACGAGTTAAAAGAAGAGCTCCAACGCCGCGGCCTGGACACCCGAGGCCTGAAGGCGGACCTGGTGGAGCGACTGAAAGCAGCCCTGGAGGCGGAGGCTCAGGCTGACGCCTCGGAGGAAGGTCTGCAGGATGACGACTACGGCCAGGACCCTCAGGACAACGACGACGGAGATGACGGGGAGGACCAACAAGGTCAGATAGTATGCAATACATGCCTGGTGCATTTTTTCCCCCATTCAAACACATACCAGGAAGTCTTAAAGGGACCTGGTGTTATTGAATGGATGTTTACACTTGTGCTATGGCGCCAATATAGAGGCTATGGGATATTTGTTAAATCAGAAATGACACAGATGATAGGTTTGCGGTCTTTCTGGCTACCCACATGACCGATGGCTTTATCTTGCGGTTGCAGTTTACAGTGCAGGGACGGGCAGGGTTAAATTTCTGGTTGATAACGTGACTTAATGTTTTCATTAAGTGGAGTAAAGCAGCTTTTCTTAGTTCTAGTGGAAGCTATTGCCAGGTAGTTAGGGAACACGTTGACATGTTTGAATGAGATATAGATTCATACCTGGTGTGCGCACATCTTAATGGACACTTTATCTTGCAGTCACATGCCTCTGTGTACCCATATACCTAAATGATGTGGGTTTGTGTCACTGATTTGCGTCACATTTGTCATTTTAGTTTAGTTTTTTAACATCAGTCTGGAAATGCTGGTGGTGTTCAGCACACCAAAGGTTAAAGTATTTTTTCACGCTAGGTTTCCTGATAGAAAAATATCTCAAAATACATCATAGCAGTTCCAGAAGGTCTGTGTTGCTGCAAGCTTTAGAACTCAGTCTTTGTCTATCCCTTTTTTCTCATGCAGAGGCTGCAGAGGAGGAGGAGGACGAAGAGGAGGAGGAGGAGGAAGAAGAGGGTGATGAGCAATATGACGATCCTCAAGAGGAAGACGAAGGCAGAGATTCTGGAGGTTATTACGAGGACGAAGAGGCAGACCGCGAGCCTTTTGAAAGTCAACAAACATCAGACTCCGGTCACAGCATGCCCGACTTCACTGCAGATGTTGACATCTCAAAATCAGACATGATGTCTGAGGAAGACTCCAAACCGGTGCCTGTGCAAGAAGCTCTGCCAGTGCAAGAACCTGAACCTGAACCGGAACCAGAGGCAGAGCCTGAGCCCGAGCCCGAGCCCGAACCCGAGGCAGAGGCAGAGGCAGAGGCAGAGCCTGAACCACAACCAGTGGAGAAAGTTGAAGTCAAACAAGGTAATTCTTAGCTTCTTAAAATCTGCACATGTTGAATGAGTGATTCCTTTGATGTGGTGCGGTTTGCTTACACAAAACATCGTCTCGGGCATTGTGTATTTGTCTTTTCAGAGATCAAAGCTGAGGTCAAAACTGAAGATGAGCCTGTGGCTGCTGCAGACGCTCAGCAGGACAGTCGTGGGAGAGAGCAGCAGGCTCAGCAGGAAGCAGCCGGTGAAGCTCAGGCTGAAGTCAAAGTGGAGGCTGACAAAGGTGGACACCACGGCCGTAAGAGACCATACGAGGAGAGCAGGAGCTACGGCTACTACGAGCACCGTGAGGAAAAGAGGTACGCACAGAAGTGCTTTGAGGCTTTCAGCTGCTGTCGTTAAAGGAAACATGATCCGTCTACTTTTGACCACGTACGTTGCCATAACCTTCACCTTCCACCACCTGATACTGACAGGTCCCGAACCCCACAGCCCCCTGCTGAAGATGAGGAGGAGAACATAGATGACACCCTCGTTACCATTGACACATGTAAGTTTCAGCTGCGGCCTTTCTCCACTCTCCAAGTGATTTTTTTTTTCTCTCTGTTTTAGATGGGTGAATAGCTTCTCACACAGTAATAATATTTTTCCAGACATGTTATTGAAAGGTGCAGCGTGTAAGACCACACTCTGTGTCCTGGTGTTTGTTCACTGGCTGACTCTGAGCTCTGTCTAGTTTGTGAAAAAGTTTTGTCAAGTGGTGTTTGCTGGTTCAGCTGAACTTGCATTGCAGATCATGTGTATACAGTTTAACGTCATGCCTTTGCACCAAGGAGTAAACATCTGCATGCCACAAGCAACAATCCATTTTAAGAAGCAGAGCTGCTTCAGTGAAGAGTAATTCTTCACTATCAGTTTACTCTGCATGTGTGGTTGTCATCTTGTGTAGCTTCCAAAGTGCTGGATATAATTTGAAGCTGAGCAGATTTTGCTGACAGATCTGCCAATATTTTTCCTCTGGCATCTTTTTCAGACAACTGTGATCTGCACTTCAAAGTGTCCCGAGACCGTTACAGTGGCTATCCTCTCACCATCGAGGGCTTCGCCTACCTGTGGTCCGGAGCTCGGGCCTCTCACGGCGTCACCCAGGGCCGCGTCTGTTATGAGATGAAGGTAACGAGTCTTTGTGTGTACATAACCCCATTGGTGCGATGATGTTCTGCTGGTCCCTTCACCTATTAACGTCACCCACTCCTCAGATCAACGAGGAGATCCCTGTCAAGCACCTGCCCAGTAACGAGCCAGATCCCCACGTGGTCCGAATCGGGTGGTCCCTCAACCACTGCAGCACTCAGCTTGGTGAGCGGATGCAACACAGATCATACTCAAAAAAGACCTAAAAGCCTGAATTCTGATATGCTGAATGTTGTCTTGTTGTCAGGCGAGGAGCCCTTTTCCTTTGGATACGGAGGAACTGGAAAGAAATCATCGGACTGCAAGTTTGCAGACTTTGGCGAGAGGTTTGGCGAAAATGACGTCATTGGCTGCTACATTGTAAGTGACTCTGGAAAGTGTGTGAGTGTGTTACCGCAGTTTCATTCTCCATGTTATCTTAGTGTTGACACAATCTAACATTTTCATTTGTTTAATCCTGGAGTTCCATCTTGACAACAGCAGGTGCCATTAGTATCATTCCAGTTACAAACAACTCTGTAAAGTGAATCTTAATGTAATGAATTAAAACTGATCTTGTCATTGTACCAGATTCAGGCAGGAGCTAGTGTGTTAGGTTTGGTATGAAGGCCCTCATGGGATGTCCTTTCTCTCCACTGCCTTCAGGACTTTGACAGCGGTGAGGAGGTGGAGATGGGCTACACTAAGAACGGAGTATGGCTGGGCGTCGCTTTCAAGACCACCAAGGAGGAGCTGGCCGGCCGGGCCCTGTTCCCTCACGTCCTGGTGAAGAACTGTGCCGTCGAGTTCAACTTTGGACAGAAGTCTGAGCCCTACTTCCCCCCGCCGGAGGGATACACCTACATCCACAAGCTGAGCATGGAGGAGAAGATCAGAGGCACCAAGGGACCGGCCACCAAGTCTGAGTGCGAGGTACAGCTGCACTGACGCAATGAAACATTGATGGACCTGTAACAATATCAGTATCTGGTTATACTGTAAGACTGAACTCACAAGTTCATGTTACAATATCTATTGGAATAGTTTAAGTTTAACTGCAACAGACATTTTGATTATAAAACTGTGTAAATTGATTCCTTCTTTTTTAAAGAACGGCTCATTTCTTATTTCATTTATAATTCCTGAAAGCCATTTTCCAGATTTTTAAAAATACAATTATACTATTAATTATGCATCTTACTAATCCAATAATATTCATTGCAAACTAAGAAAGAAAATCAATGTTTTGAATTGTCATATCAACTAGTGAGGGAAGGTGGATGATTCTTTTGTTATAGCAATACTGCAAATGTGACATTACGACTTATACAGCACATATGCTGAGAAAAACAACATGTTTTTAACGAGATGATGTTGTCGTTTGCTCAGATCCTGATGATGGTCGGCCTGCCCGCCTGTGGAAAGACTACATGGGCTGTGAAACACGCAGAGAGCAACCCTGAGAAGAAGTACAACATCCTGGGCACCAACGCCATCATGGACAAGATGAAGGTTGGTTTAGCCGCCATCCCCTCTCCTCTCACAGAACACACAGAAATGTGGAAAACCCAAAATGTTGCAATAACAAAGCTGGTGGTGGACTCACCTTAATGTTGAAAACCTGTCAGACATCACAGAACCATTTCTACTCTGTCATCGGGTGGTTTTACAGATGTGTCGATTAAAAAGGTGTGATCGAAACAGATGTGATGTAGGGGTCACATGACCAGATCACTTGAAAATATCATTTGTAGCGTGAAGCAATACTGAACTTTCTGAACTTAACAAACATGGAACTGTTACAGGGAGGTGAGAGGAGGCGTTGAACCCTGGCCTGAAATTACAACCTTAGATGTGGTTATTTTTAAAGTGGAGCATCTTTCACAAGAATTACATGATTATCAGTTGTATTTTAATTCTTTCTTTGTGGTCTGCTTTATTTGCTTCATTGTCTGTTTATATAATAAGTATAAAGTAATAAGTAAATATTGAATTTGGAGCTTTTTGTTGAGTTTTTGTATTAGGCTTCAATACATAATCTATTGAAATGTACATTTGGTGGAAATTGTTTCAATTTATCAGTTTCTTTGAAACATTTTGAACATATTCTAACATCTGTAAAAACAGGACCATTTTGGTTTTGTTTTGGCTTGTCTGTAGAACACCTTTCCATCTAGTAATGTGTGCTGGTGTGTCTCCTGTGCAGGTGATGGGGCTGCGCCGCCAGAGGAACTATGCCGGGCGCTGGGATGTTCTCATCCAGCAGGCCACCCAGTGTCTGAACAGGCTGATCGAGATCGCCGCCCGCAAGAGACGCAACTACATCCTAGATCAGGTACTGCGCTCCCAGCCACAGTCTGCTCTCATCCTCGTCACAGTCAGTCAATGTGCCCTGATGATCACTCTCTCTAATGGACTATTTATTTATCTTTCAGGGGGCTCTGTGTATTATAGAGTAGAAGATGCTTTGATCACCCTCTTGTCACTTTGCTTGTCATGTATTGTAAAAGGAAACTGATTAACGGCTCTCATAAGTGACAGAATATTTCATGTTCTCATCCCTCAGTACATTTGCACTTGCTATTTCTTGTCATAATACAGTATTGTTTGTCTTGTGAATTTCAACAATGTACAAGTAAACCATGACTATGTAAAGATGTTGAGAAACAAGTAAGCTCTGACTGGTGAGTAAGAAAAACACCTTCTGTTGCTAATTTAATAACACAGAGTTGATGGCTTTCTTTAAAGCTATTTAAAAGAGAGATACATGGAACTTTTGAGTGTGTTTTTTAATAAAATGACCCTGAAGGTAAGTACTGACTAACAGTTTTTAGATTTTCAGGTTCTTATGCTCAGTTCAGTGTGGCAAAGGTAGGTGGGTCTGATGGTGGGCTGGCTCTGCCCTGGACTCTGTGAGTATGTGCAGGTAGGTTATATCTGTCTGTTGCTGTCTTGACTGGGACTAGAGGCCTCATGAAGACCAGGTGAGTGCAGGTAAGCGGCAGTGGAGGGGGGACCCGTCAGAGTAGACGTCAGCAACTTGTCGAGGATTCGCAGAAAACCCAGAAGCAACGATGATTCATTTATCGCTGGCCTTGAGGTTCGGAGGAATAGTCACTTTGAAAAGCAGATGTCGGTCTGAATAGATGAACAGATGTGTGTAGCGTGCAGGTGCCACAGATGGAGATAAGAATCTCTACGGCAGTGTGACCCTAGATAGATGAGGTAAGTGTGACTCCAGGCAGCCTGCGTTCACCTGCTTTGTCGCTATCGCCGCCCGTGGCACTCGGTTGTTTACATCTGCGGGCAAAGTTTCTCACGCTTGGATGCATGCAGCGACGCGTTGTGGTAAACCAGTAGGAGCTCTCGGCGCCCTCTGTTTAATGTTTTATTCTTTTGAGAGAGTTGTGGAGATGACTTGGTCACAGTTAAGTGTCTGAGGCATAATGTGAGTAGGTTGTACAACATGGTGGAAAGCACATACCTGAAGTGTGAGATCAGCAATGGCAAAAAACGTTAGATTGAAGGACGAGTGCAAATATGTGAGTTCCATACTGTAACTGTGGTAAATCGGTCTGTTTTTAGCAAGTTACGGCTAAGTTTTTTTCCCGTCCTGATTTGTGAGAATTGTGCTTTGCTTTCATGTTTACTCCTCTTCTCAGTAACATGCCACGGATGCATTCTGTAAACGAGCCGATTCAGTAATAGATCTGTTTGAAATGGGTTGTGTAGGCGTTGATCGGTCTCTGGGAACTCAGGCTTTTCTCTCGAAATCTTCCTCGTATGATGATGCGAGGCACAGTTACACAGGAACTAAAGTCCGGTTGGTCCCTCTGAGCGCGCTCAGTGCAGTCAGTGTGGGTGTGTGTGGGTCCCCCCCCCGAGCGTAATGACTAACATTGATCAGCGGTCACAGGGCACCTGGAGGCGCCGGCTCTCAGGTAAGTCTGTGGAGTGATGAGAGGCCTTTAGCACCTGAGTAAAAGCTTAGACTGACATCCAAGCCAAACCTCTCTCACTTCATTATTGCAGGGTTCCAGCTTCCTTCCAGTGGAAAGCCATTACAAGTAAACAATAACAAACAAGCTTCTACTTCTTTCTTGTCACCATTGCTAGACAAATGTATATGGATCAGCAAGGAGACGAAAAATGCGTCCTTTTGAAGGTTTTCAACGCAAGGCTATTGTAATTTGTCCCACGGACGAGGATTTAAAAGAACGAACATTAAAGCAAACCAATGAGCAGGGGAAGGATGTGCCCGATCATGCTGTTTTAGAAATGAAAGGTAGGAATGCTGTGGAAACAACAAATAAAACACCAGATCTACTTTTTACTTTTCTATGTGTTGTCTCTAAAATCAAACTTGGAAGATGCCCCCTCCCCCCTCCCTCCTCCCCCTCCCCGTCATAGGCTTTGACCAGATATCAGTCCTGGACATTTATGTTAAACAGTCCACATGAATTTGATTCTTTTATTTATTTGTTTATTTTGCCCTCTATCTCCCACTTGCCATACAGCTTACTTTGAATGCACTGCAAACTGAGACCGGGACCGTGGCAGAGGTCGCGTCACAGTCGCTCTGTTACACATTACTTAATTGTCTTCCCTGAAAAGGGACGTTTCCAAACCGCCAAGTTTACTAGCAGTCACGTGTTGACGTTTTTGGAAGTAAATTTGTAAGAGCATTACAACAGTTTGCAGTCCTGGTTTGCAGTGCTGTTTCCTCCTCTCACCAACCAACCTCCTAGTTGTCCCTTATCGTCCCCACCCCCACCTCTACTGAGCTCCCCCCTCTCCTGTGTCTGCTTCAACAAATTTTTCCTCCATGTTTCCCTGGAGGTGATGTTTGTTCCCTTCACCCTGCCATCTGCTTCCATCTATCTGCTCTTAGTTTCTCTGTGATTCCCGACATCTCTGTGTGGTAGTAATTGTTGTTCATTTTGTCTTCTGGTGGTGTGGCTGCTCTGGTCTTCACTACAACCCCCCTACCCCTCTCTTCTCTCTCTCTCTTCTCTCTCTCTCTCTCTCTCCATCCGTCTCTTGCTGGATGGTCTTTCTCTCCTCCTCCTGTGGTCACCTCTGTCACTCTCCAAAGCCAACTTTACTCTCCCCGAGTCCTGCGACTTCCTGGAGGTGGTGACCTTCGCTGAGCTACAGCGGGAAGAGGCTGAAACTCTGCTGAAGCAGTACAATGAGGAGGGCCGTAAGGCCGGCCCGCCGCCCGAGAAGCGCTTTGACAACAGGCAGGGCGGCTTCCGGGGCCGTGGCGGCGGTGGCAGCAGCTACCAGCGCTATGACAACCGCGACGGATCCCGCAGCGGCTACCAGAACCGCAGCGGAGACGGAGGCGGCTACAGAGGGGGTGAGCAGCAGCAGCTGGTCTGCCATGAGCGCTACATCCAGGCACACTCCTGAGAAAACTCACAGTACTCGCCATCACACATGGTGCTGCAGTAGATCACGCATTTGCCACTATGCCAGAATCTTTCACTTTTTCACTGGTCCCAAAAGCAGAACAAAAAATGTGATGGAGCTTTTTTGATATTTGCGAGGCTTTTTGGTATTAAGTTATATCCGTGACCAGTTCTGTGCTGCAGCATTGAGGTTTTCTTTCATTCATTTCTCGGGATGAATGAAACGCACCTATTGAGCTCACTTTGACCTGTTTGCAGGTTACAACCGTGGCAGCTACAATCAGAACCGCTGGGGCAACAGCTACCGTGACGGAGGCTCCGACTCCCGCAGCGGATACAGCCGCAACCAGCAGTCAGGAGGAAGCTACAACCGGCCGGCCCCGTACAGCAAGGGAGGATACAACCAGGTACAGACTGAGAACACACACCTCGCCTGACACTCTGAGACATGAGACGCCAAACGAGGAGGCCAACGTGTCAACGCGTCTCCCTCAGGGCTACAACCAGAGCTACAACCAAGGATACAACCAGGGCAGCTACAACCAGAACTACTACAGCAACTACAGCCAGTACCCAGGCTACAGCCAGAGCTACAGCCAGACGCAGGCCGCTGCTCCGGCCTACAACCACCACCAGCAGCAGCAGCAGCCGCCGCCTCAGCAGCCGCCCCCGCAGCAGCAGCCACAGCAACAGCAACAGCAGCAGCAGCAGCAGCAGCAGAGCTACAACCAGCAGTATCAGCAGGTACAGCATCACCTCCACCATACTCACACTTTCACTCTGATGAGGATGAAATGACAGGAAACAAGCCCGGAAAAATCTGCTCGTCTAGCTCTGAAGTAGGCATGGCAGGTCCATAAACATCACGTCCAACATCATTAAGATGGATGTAAAATAGGAGTGTAGCCATACTGGCCTCCACCTCCAAATAAACCAAGCTGCACTGTTACACACGCAACATAAAACCACATCATCATCCGTGTGAGTGGCAGGAGAGGCAGCCCATGCTTGGTTGCCAGATTTGTGCCTGAACAGCGCGGTATTCCCTCAGCTAATAAAGTATGTGTTCTAATCTCTTTGCTCTCTGAACCTCTCCCCCCTCCAGTACGCCCAGCAGTGGCAGCAGTACTACCAGAACCAGAACCAGTGGAACCAGTATTACAGCCAGTACGGCGGTTACCCTGGACAGGGCAGCCAAGGCTCGTCCTCTGGATCCCAGTAGCTCCCATCTTCCACCTGCACCTGCAACCACCTGTGTCCTAAACACTCTGACCTCTGCAGCCAGTCTGTTTTGTACAGTGTCACACTAAAAAAAAGAAGAAAAAAAAACACCAAAAAAAATAAACCCCCAATCATCCAACTTTGTCACTGTCTGGTTTAACACAGTAGCCTTCATTCCTCCCCCTGCAATCAGTGTACACATGGACTGTATACAGCTTCACGTCTTCCTTTTTTCTGAACGAAGTCTTACCATGCGCAGTGATCGTGAGGTGCTAGGTGATAGCTATCAAAACATTTAATGAATGTTATCGTTTATGCATTGAATGTGGGGATCTGTTGAACCGCAAAACTCCACATTTGCTACAGGTTGAAGAGGTTATTGTACATTACTGGGATGCATAGTGTGATAAAGTAAGAGGGCAGGAAAAATGCGGCAAAGCCTGAATAATTTTTGCTTGTTTTTGAGGATCTCTAAGAACAAAGTGCATGCTTTTTAACCTTTATTACCCCCTCCTTTTGCTTTCTTTTGTAATTCTCAGTTTCAGAGTGAGCATGGTTTGTTTTCGCCAATAGAAATCAAACATGGAGCGTTTTTCTTTTGTTTTTATAGGTGTTGATGCTGTAGTATTTAAACGTTAATTCGGTCTCGGATCGAGAGGAATAATTTGCCACTGAGTAGTTTTACACGTAGGCTCTTTGTTTTTCATTCCGTTGTGATTGGTGTTCATTGAATCCAGTAGTTGAAAGTCATGTTGTCAAACCTATTTTTTTTTTTTCTACCTGAAAGTTAAATTGCCCAAGCTGTCTTCTTGTCTTTATACAATAAATGCAATGGTATGCACCTGGACGCCTCTCTTCTTTTTCGTGATTTTTTTTTTTATCATTCTTCGTGTATTTCTTTAATTTTCAACAAGATTCAAGAGATGGACAAAAGATGACACGAAAAGCATTGAGCTAAAAGAAAAAAAAAAATCTGTTGTTCCAGTGCAGTCCTGCTGAACCTTCAAATGAACGTCTGGAGGAACTGAAAAGTCAAAAACATTGACAGGGCAGGAAATAAACATTTTCTGCTGCTCGCTGAGGTTCACGAAACGTCACGTGACTGGGTGGACGACACAGGCCAGGTGTTTCAGACGAAAACTGTGACCATAGAAAAGTGAAGGTCCGCCCAGTTGACCCGGTATTCATCCATCTATGGTGACTTGTGAACACTCATCTGATCTAATGAGATGAGTACAAAAATATTCGCTACTTGTGGAACACAGCGTCCGATCCAAAGCAACCAAATTCAGGAGCAGAGTCGTCCCTATAGCTGCCAACGTTAAGAATGAGCTGACTTTTTGTGGAGGTTAGTGTTAATTTCCTACCCTGCATTTGTTACGTGCGTATCGGATCACGAAACCCTGCATGTGAGTCGTCATAAAAAGGATCGAGGCGTGCAGGATCGTAGCACCAGAAAACCAAGGCACCTGTTCTAAGAGTCCAACATGAGGTGTTCATAAATTACAACATTTGAAGCCTAAACGATGAGCCGAACTAACGAGACCCGACGAAATAAAATTTAAAAAAACATGTCGCAGCCAGACAGGAAGCACGAGTCCATTTACAATTCTCTGCCTTTGTCCCAACGAGATCGGCCAGTAAATCCCAATCAGTTCGACGCCAGCGCGGCACAGGGGTGCCAGGAACATGGCGACTGGACGCTTGTTTTGAGTCCGAACGTGTAAAAAGGCCGGTCGGGCTCAGTCGGGCTCCCTGCTCTTGTCTTTGTAGAGGTGCAGCTCCTCCATCTTCTCCTGGAGGAAGGAGACTGGCATGGAGCAGCCACGGCTTCTCTGAGGCAGAGTGTTCACCTGGAAGACAAGACACGGACATCATCAGGACACCTGTCCTCAGATTCACACAGACAGGGGTTCGTCCATTAAAAACAAGGCTTGGATTGAATTAGTGCGAAATTATGTTTACAAGTAGCTCTTTAAAAGTGATTGTGTCCCAAGAGTGCTTCATTTTGATTTTTGTGCAACTAGTATTATTATTGCTATTACCACTGTTTATCATATTGTTATTACTCACTTATTGTTATGACTGAAATTTGTTATTATCACCTTTGGGGATCAATGAAGTAATTTCTGTTTCTGCTCCTTCCCTAACCCTTATTATATGTTATACTACTTTACTTATTAATAATTTATTGATTCTGTGTGGAGATTGTTTAAGTACCTGTCTTATCTCCTTTTATCTTTTCAACCTCAGTTTATCAAACTGAAATCCTTTTCATCAATTAAACATCCATATCAGCATTTTCTCACATCATCGGAACTTAAAACCCGTCACACTATGTATAATGCATCACGTGCCAACAGCAGACCGATGCTCCACTTGTCTCATTTCAGAGCCTGTCCCACAAAACTGTCTCACTGACTCAAAGTAGGACATTTACACTCCAAACAGCCAGTATGTTTAGTTGACCCATCAGCTATGAGCTCCGCTTGTAGCACCTGATAGTGTTTACCCCAAGCACACCCCCGCTGTGTAGCTTCCCCACCTGTGGGACCGATCTACAGTCTGACTGACAGCTCTTCAGTGTGATAAATAAAAACAGCATGAAAACCGCCGTGTCCCCGTGTGTCCTCTCACATTTCTCTCCGGGGAGGCGTGGACGTGGGAGTTGTGGATGTTTCCCTTTTTGTCCCTCTTGTCAGGCGTCCACACTCCGGGGTCCGTCTGAGTGGAGCGGTCCGACAGGGCAGAGTCACCGCTGTTGTTCTTCCAAACAGAGGTGTCCTTGTTGTGGTCCGTCTCGTTACTTTGGGGGAAAACAAAGGTCTCCTCCTCTGAACCTGGAGGGGGGACGGGAGAAATCAGTGCACGGGACGTGGATCTCATGCTACTAAAAGCTACGCTCTGCTAAAGCTGCAACGACCAATGGATTCATCAACTATCAACAGGCTAATAATATATTAGCCTGATTTTAGCATTTAAAAACTTTATATCGGTATATGTAGTGTAGTGTTTAGACAACTTATGCAAGTAGAACTTGTGCAAGTAGAGTAGCAACAAGCATTTTTAGTTGCAGTTAAAAACAGTTACTTATTTCTAATTATACTTATTTACTGTACTAATACTGTTGTCTGACTATTGCGTATTGTGAATGTGAAGTTCCTTCGAGTTGTCAGTTACACAGTACAATTTCCATTAGGGATAAATTTAGAACTGGCCTTTGTGAAACAGACATTATCTTGTTATAAACCTTAATGGACTACAGTAATAATAATCTGTTGCAGCCTCAGTTCTGCCTGTAGGTGGGATGGAGGAGGCTCGTACTCCAGCTGTTGCCCTTGGTCCTGGAGTCCGGGGCAGGAGTCGATGGACCGGACCCTGACGTGTTCTCCTGCTTCTTCAAGCACGCCATTCCCACCCGATCTCTGCAGTGTCTGTGGCAGTTTATCCCACAGTCTGAGAGACAGGAAAAAATAGATTTTAACAGATAAAATTAAGGTATTTCAGTCTCTCAGATGTGCAGAACCTCTGGATTCAGGATTCAATCCAAACCCCTTTCTCCCATCACAACAATCTGTTGGACGGTGGATGTAACGGTAAAACGATCCATGTGACGTCACACGAATCGCAGTTCAATCTTTAGTACCGTCCTGGGACCGGAAATAGTCTAAAAGCTAACGGTCGATACACTGGAATATACTTTGATAATAGCAAGTCACCTTCAACTTCCATTTATTTATTTAAAGTGCCCGGTCATAACAACGTTATCTCAGGGCACAGCAAACAAACAACATAGAGCAGAGCCCAACAGAGCTTGACATTAGTCAAGTCAATACGGATATGCATTTTATTACATTCCGAAGAACACACCAAGGAAACAGAAGTGGATAGCTGCCATTAGAAGGGTTCACTGGACGCCACAGAGCACTCCAGGCTGTGCAATGAGCACTTTGTGTCGGATAAATTGACTCTGAGTCATAGACTGTATACCTTTGAATTGACGTCAATTAGCCTATCTAGCAGGGAAGGAAATTAGCCTACGTTCTCCGCCTACGGGATTAAAATATCAGTTCAAGAGAACGACAGAAAACAAACGTTTAAGATGCATCAGCCGGTCGGAAAATACGTTATTTTATCTGGAACTAACCCAATCACCCAGTATTCCTCCGCGACGCGACGCACTGGATCAATCCGCCAGTCAGCTGTTTGGCGTCAAAAGGTTTTCAGACCAGCTGATGTGTTGTAAAGGTTTTTCTGTCTTTTCTCCAACAGGTGAGGGTATCACAAAACAGTCACCTGACTGAAACCCAGGAATACATATTTCATTATGAAAAAATAAATATTTTAAGTACTAACCTTCTACCTACTGAGGCCCAAAATGACCGTTAAAACATATTTTATTATCACGGATATACATGATACAATGCCTTGGTGATGGAAATTCACTGAACTTGAATTTTCATCATCTGATATAAGAAGTAGTGAAGCAATACACCAAACTGCAATATAAGCAGTTTTAAATGAAGGAAACACATAACTGAACTTGATTTGTTCTTTGTTTTAGTGCATTAAATTATGTTATTGAACATTAACTTTTGATTTGACGTGAAATGTGAACATGCCCATCATTCCAAGTCATTTATTTGGATCTGTGTTTGCAAAACAAATGGATGGCATAACTAAAAGTAAAGAGTGCAAAACCAGACGGTATACATCACATAGCACGTTGCACTGTACAGTATATCTGCGGAAAGTGCAACTTATCAGGTTTCCAAAGTGATTAAAAGTAATAATTCTCCAGATATAGTAAATATGGTGCTAGCACTTTATTAGTAGGTAAAGGATTACACTGTTTGTGGAATATGCTTTAGGAACTTTCAATTTCTCAGCATGTTTTGCTTTACCTAATAAAATATCATCCAAATTTGATACTTTATTTCTGGAGTGTGATTGGGTGGAATCTCTTTGACTTGCAATGAAGTCAATTCTTCTTTGTGTCATTACAGTCCAAACTCTCAATTCAACATCCTGTGGGAATTCACGGGAGGCCAGTTCTAAAAATGAGGTTTTTTCACAGTCCCGTTGGCCAAGGGTTGGTAAGGTTAGTAACCTCACTGATAGCAGGTGAACCCAGGTGTACTGTGATCTTACCTTTGCAGTGGTAGCCCTGCTTGATGACTCCCCACAACTACAAGAAGGCAAACACCAGACATGTGAACATGTACTCTGATTGGTCTTTTGCGTCGCACTCAAAGAGGCAACAAAACAGGTACTCACAAAGCGTCCGCAGGTGTAACAGAACGTTGGCCGCTTGTACGTGGTTTCATGGAAGTTGTGAGCGTCATTGAAGTTGTAGCCCAGTTTGGCACATACAGACATTCCCCTCATGAAGTAAGAGGTGATTTCCTCACGGCTGATTTGTCCTTCCCTGGGTAGAGAGTTACATTTTTCCAACACAGATATGAGTGAGAGTGCTTGAGGAGGCTGTTTCAGATTCTGCCTTCGCGTGTGTTTGTGTGTGGGTGGGTGGGTGGGTGGATGTGATGTGTATGTGTGTGTGTGTGTGTGTGTTTGTGAGCGTGTGCCTCAGCTTCCTCACCTGTCAGTTTCGTGAGTGCAGAAGGAGAAGGGGAAGTTGGCTGCTATTTTCTCAAAGTCCTCCAGCGAGATGTAGCCGTCCTGGTTCTGGTCGTAGTTTTTCATGATGGACTGCAGGGGGCAACAGAGCAGGCAGGGGGTTCAGTCGCAGTTGGTTAGTTCTGCTTTAGCCTGCCGAGTAATAAGGAAGTGAAAGACGAGGTGGTG
Source organism: Karalla daura (assembly GCA_029224185.1). NCBI lineage: Eukaryota > Metazoa > Chordata > Actinopteri > Chaetodontiformes > Leiognathidae > Karalla > Karalla daura. The sequence goes on along the minus strand of CM055198.1, from coordinate 14,029,153 downwards.
TTTTTTGCTGCAGAGTCGCATACTCACATCCACCATCTGCTTGACGTGTTTGGAGATGGTGTCGGGATCGAGCCTAGGGGTGACCCCTGAACCCCACTCTGCCACCACAGGTGGTTTAACTGCAGCTACAGGCTGTGGAGCGACAGTAATGAACACACACACACACACACACACACACACACACACACACACACACACACACACACACACACACACACGCACGCACACGTAGGAGAATGTACATGTGAGAAACGGAAAAAAACAAGCATGCCCGCCACATAACACGCTTCTCTAACGTACAGCGCTTTGATGTGGCTCATTTTGATGTGATTCAGCTCCGGGTCGGTGCTTTTGTTTTGAAGAATATGTTACACCCACAGAGAGTACACAGAACGTCCCTCCCCTCTTGTGTGAGAAAAAAAAAACAAAAAAAACTTTAGATAGAGCTCAACTTCAAAGACGATGGCACGGCTCCACTGACCTGGATCTTGGGGTTCTTGGGTTCCTTGGTGTACGAAAGTTCATATATCTCATCCTCGGTGTAGTATAAATCTAGGGAGAGCTGAGGCATTAAAAGATCATAATTTAAGATGTTCTTCGCAGGATATTTTTAAAGTTTACTCCAGAGAGGAAAAAACAACAACAAATGGTCTCCCACTGAGTCGTACCGTGAGCAGGTGCAGCAGGTCCTTGTTGGCCTCGAAGGGCGGCGTGCAGCTGTGGATGGCCAGCAGGTCGTTGATGTTGCTGTACAGGTGCTGCAGCTTGCTCAGGTTGATCTTGTCCTCGCTGATGTAGTCCGGCAGGGCCTCGTTCAGCGAGATCAGGTCCTTCAGGTGGACGCCCAGGATGGGCACCTTGAAGCCGCTGCACTCGTTGTAAACCCTCCGGTAGTTGACGTAGTTGCTGCGTGAGGAGAGCAGCTCCGTCATCTCACTCAGGGCCTCAAAGAGAATCAAGAAAGTCTTTGTAATTCAGGCATAAATGCTCTCTTCTTCTCCTCTCGCTTTATTTGTTTATTACCATTTTTCCTCTCATCTTTTCCTGTCTCAACTATTATCATAATTACAGTTTATTTCTATTATATAATTATGTAGCCATGTTTCTTTATTCCTATATTTCTTTAAGGCCTGAGCTCTAAGTCTAAAGTGTTAAGTTAACCAAAATTAATATAGACTCTACATTTTATCCTGTACCTGTTTTAACCAGCTTTAGTTTTATGAAAATTTGGCTTTTGATACAACTACTTAGTGGCACTGAAACTGATTTTATGCATTGTAATCAGGGTGGTTTTAGAGGCTACAATTATTATTAATAATAAGATTTTTCCGTATGGACTGTTGTGTATTGTAAATGTGATTTCTTTTGCGATACTTTGGGCTGCGGTACAGAACAATTTCACTTCGGGGATAAAACGCCCTTATCTTGCCTTATCTTAAATATCCGATATACATGAAGCTACTTTGCAGATATGGCGTGAGTGCCGTCTGTCAAAAAGAAGAACTGAAAATTTGAATCCTACAATTTACTCCGACGCCCACGATCCTGACCCTCACACTAAGTTCTATTAATTTCTGAAAGATGCAAGAAAATCTGTTCTAGTTTCATCATTTCGTCATCAGGCCCACACCTAAAGTGACACCAGCAGGTGAGAGAAACGTAAACTCATTCGAAGCAGAACATGTGTAACGGCAAAGCCCAAAAAGGTTCTCAGGAAAAGAAGGAGAGATCGAATCTTTCCCGACATGAGTGGTCAGGATGTGCTGGAAGATACCTTAGTGATGTCCGGAGGCAGCAGGTTAGACGTGTCTTTGAGGCGGGAGATCGAGCTGTGGCACAGGCCTCCAGTCACGGCCATTAGAGTGTTAAAGTTTTGTAGAGCTCGGAGTTTCTACAGTGAAGAGGGCAGATGTAGGGAAACAGCACAGCAACAGGTGAAATTCCTGGTTTCGGTCAGGTAACCGAACATCGCCATAATGCCTCCTTCTCCTACTGCTATCCTACTCCAAACACAGCTTAAAGGTGACCGTCCAACCACAGAGGAGTTTACAGCAGTTTGGTGAAATCTGAGTAACTTTGCCCTGGTTTTTGCTCAGTCTCCGATTCCTCCTCTGCTTACATAGAAGGTTGGATGTGGTCGCTAAGCTCCGTTCTTTAGCAAGGAGCCAGAAAAATCACGTAATCGTTCATGTGAGTAAAACAGCTAGTCGGCATAAGGCCTACGTGTGGTTGCCAGATAAACATAAACAGGTACCAGCTCTGTGAAGACTAATACTCCCACACCTAAAAATAGGATTGTACAGTCGCATGTGGGGCATTTGTGATGAAACCAGTGTTACGTGGCCTCCATGTTTATAACAGAGAACTAGCATAAATGCTCAATTTAACCTTTCCATGTCTCCTTTAAACTACACTTGTTACAACTGAGTGATTTTCCTCCTACGTAAGTCACAGTGTCTGCCCAGTGTGTCGTCCCACCTGAGCCACGTGGATGAACTTAGTGAAGACCTGGGCTCTCTGCTGGGCCGTGTGTCTGCTGAGGATCATCAGCTGGACCCACTGGGAGACACCGTTACACATCATGACCGAGCGCTCCAGAGCCGGGTTGTCCCGCACCGAGCCCCGCACCACGTAGCTGCGGTAGTCCAGGAACTGGCCAATCAGAGAGCAGGGATTTAGCAGCTGTTTCCTCTCAGGAACACAAAGGTCATCAGGTTCGCTCACAGATGTTACATCTACACATCGATGTTACATATCTAATACGAGTAACTGTATTCCTCTATAGTTACAGTTCCAATTGTATTCTGAATATTCTGTTACTTTCTTAAAAATGGATTACTTGTAGGGATAAGTTTACTGAGATGGCAGAGAAATCAGCCAGCCAAGGGAAAGAGATAGTTTCGCAATGTTTTTTTTTTTTTTTGAAGGAGTAGTGTTCATTAAAGTTATTGAAAAATCCCTGGAAATTCCTGTTAATTCCTGTTAATCCCCATTAATTCCCATGGAGGGTTTCCAACTCCATCTGAAACTAATCCACAAGTATTTATAATACATTACTTGTGTAATCCAAGTAAATAGAATACAGATTACCTTTAAGGACATGTAATGAGTAATTTTTAGGGGAATACATGCTCAAAGTAACAGCCCCAACACCATCTGTAGATGAGAGTATTTATCTGATCTGAACTTTTCTGAGTCCCGAAAAAGATTATGTGAAACTCTGTCTTGAAAAAAAGTGATTGAACGGGCCGTCCTGGCGAATAAGTCAGTTAAACTGCAGGATATAGCAAGCACCAGACCAGGGGATTTCTCACTATCTCAAAGTCTATCCTCACTCTGAATTTTCTGATACTGATGACTTTGGTCTACAGAAGATCACAGAGGTCTCCTTCAGTACACAGCAAATTGTTGCAGCAAAGTGTTCAACTTTGCACCATAATGTCAAACCAAGTAACAAGATAATTTCACTTGTTTTGAGGACCTTTTTCCTCAGATTTTATGCCTTTATCTTGGTTAAGACACCGATTTTTACAGTGTAGTCTTATGGTCTCTCATCTCATGCTATACACAGACATTTCTGTCCTGAACTAATGCAGAAGTTTATGTGATTGTTTAGACTCACTTCTCATTTACTTGATCCCTCAATCACAAAATTACCTCCAGATCTGCTGTCGGTTATAAATTTGGGTACAAATTGTTTTTGTCAGGCAATGTTTACAGCTGCTCTGCAAAAAAGATAAAAACACTAAATATGTGAATAAAGGTACTTAAAAAAGATAGTTAAATCTATAAACAAGATTAAAGTGTAAAGTAAGGCCCATAAAACAAGACAAATGATTCAACACTTCTAGATCTAATTGGTTTTCTCTTGGCGAGAAACTTGCATTATAAGTGACATTTGATAGTTTGCTTTCTATTCATCTCTGATCATATCTTCAAGCATTTTGTGAGCCGAGGTGACAGAAGAGAGAACTCACTGAAACGTTGCAGAAGTTCTTGAACTCCAGGTAGCTGAGGTGCTCGGCCATCTCGTCAGGCTCCATGTGGTCGAAGATCAGGGAAACCTTCCTCTTCTTCACGGACGGCGAGGGCGCCTGGAATATTTTCACGTGAGGGCTCCTGGGAAGAGAAACCAAAGCAACAGGATAACAGATCTTTATTTCTCCATGTTTACACTGCAAATGAATTGGTTGAGAGGATACTGATAAGATACTTCATCTTATTTTAAGATCTTCATCTCATCTTAGATCTTTAAGATCTAAGTCTTAAATTGAGCAGCAACAATCAAGGCAAGATAATTTCCCTTGTTTTGAGAAACTTTTTCCTCAGATTTTGTGTTTTTGTCTTGGTTAAGACACCAATTTAGACAAATCAATGTACACAAAAACCTTTTAGTGCAGTGGAACATGAAAAAGAAGGCTGACTCACAGGCAGGAGGTGTCTATGAGCTGCGAGTGCGTCTCCTCTCCGTCCGACCGCACCATGGCCCACAGGTCCCCCATGGTCTGCTCCAGCAGGGGGTCTGCCTCGAACACCGCCGGGAACTGGCTGATCCACTGCCTTGCCACACAGCAGCACAAAAAAAAACATGTTTACTACCCACAAACAGAGCGGACGAACCAGTTCCGTGGCCGCCAGTCCCATGTCCTTCCTCACCTGACAAGGTGGCAGACCTGAGCTCGCCTCAGCCCTCGCTTCTCAATGGGACAATCCTTATAGGTGAGAGAGAGAGTCAAGGGTCTCAACTGACTGTGGAGCAACATCACACCAAACAGCGCAGCAAGGCACGCAGCGTGTAGCACGTCAAATCTGCTTTACCAGCAGGGAAGCCAAAACAAAGCCATGCCTGTTTCCTGATCTGATTAATGGACGCGGACATGTGATCGGGAGCCGTGCACCGGCCTCACCGGAGCACGGCTCTGAGTGACAGTGAAGGATATAGGGCGAGAAGTTTCTGGGCGAACATCTGAGACGGTACAACCCAACTGTGCATCATCAGGGTCATGTGGACCAGCTGAGACCCCCGGGGGCTGGAGAGCTTCCCTTCAGAATCTGCAACCGAGGCACATACGGTTAGCAAGACGCAAGATGGTTTAAAAAGGTAAAAACAATAACAACAACAACAACAAAATTCAGTTCGGTTCACTTCTGCTGAGTGTGTTTCAGATTTACATCGTGTTTCTGTGTCCACATGCAGCAAAGAGTGGTTCAGAGAGGTTAAACTCCTACATGTATACGTGCACATCCGTCTCTCTAACGTTGTGGTGTAATGACTGTTTTTTTCCCTTTCATCTTCTGTTTGAGATTTAAAGTAGATAACAGCAAAAAAAAAGAAAAAAAGTATGTACAATCCACCTTTTCATGTTATTAGTGGGTTTTTCAAGGTGAAAGGGGTCAAAAGGCCACAAAGGGAATTTACTGCCTGTGGTTGTTGCTTATTATTACAGAATATTAGAAGAGTAATAGAAACAGATCAGAATATTAGATTATTAGCATCACACATTGTTTTGTGCTTCATAGTTTACTGTAAACTCAAAAAACAATGATTTGTGTCAGATCAGCTGTTCAGTTGTTCAGCTTGTCACTATCATTATTATTATTATGGTATGGTTGCTATCCTTAACCTTTAATAAAAAATATCCTCATGAAAACTTTTATTTTCCAGATGATACCAGTTTTTGCACCAAAAATCTTTCAAAACATCACTGTTTTTGCAGTCCCTTCACTGCAAACATAATGGAGCTGGCTCTGCAAATGAAACAGAAACTATGTGTACAGCTCAGCATCATTGGGATGCTGAGCTGTTTTTTTTTCTTGTTTTTTGTTTTGCTGCCGTTTGGTTGAAGAGGGGGTGAGACCACTGAGAGGAAGGCCAGGGGAGAGAGAGAGAGCGAGAGAGAGAGAGAGAGAGGGGTTTGTATGGTCGAACATTGCATGGGAATCGCTGGTCGGCCTCGGCACCCCGACAGAACAAAGCTGGATTGTATGAGACTGCCCTTTGTCTCCTCCGCTCCCTCCCTCCCTCCCTCCCTCCCTCTCTTCCCCTCTCCCTGTCACTTTCTCTCACCCTGGATTCCCCTCTCTCTCCCTCATCCCTCATTTATATAACCTGCTGGTGATAAAGACGGAGGACACGCGACAGACTCTGGGAACACAGGCATGCAGACGTGCGGGGACGGGGTCTGACCGAAGCAGTTCAGGCAGCGCTGTATGAGCTCATCCAGGCTGGCAGCGCTGGCGCTGGCAGCAGAGCTGGGGCTCTGCAGGGCCCGGCTGATGTCCTGAGGACTGGGACATGTGTTCCTCCTCCGCTGGACCAGCTTGGGCTTCCTGAGAGAGAGAGAGAGAGAGAGAGAGAGAGAGAGAGAGAGATAGGCAGTGTAAGCAGCCTAGAAAGAAGTAGAGCAGAGTGTGGTGAGGTATAGTGCAGGTCAGCGTCTGAGGAAGCACGGCTCCCCACATCTGATAAACTGTGCTGCAGCGCTGCAGCTGTCGCAACCATCGCGCTGTGGCTGCAAACAGGCACACTGCACGCTCTGTTTCTCTACCTGAAGGCAGATGGTGAGGAGAGGAGTCCAGAGCGTCTTTACAAACAGACCAGAAAGCTTTTACTGACGCTCCATCCAGGTTCGGCTGAGGCGGACTGGTGCACAGAACGTGATCTGACACCCTTTCTCAATGAAAATCTACAAAATCAGGCTAAAAAAAGTATAAGATAATAAGCTGAAGACGAATATCTCCCACAGCTATAGCCGTAGTGATTTGCAAACTATCATTGTTCTTAAGAATTTCCTCAGAACCAAATGAACTGTTGTGTAGACATAAACAGCACTTCTACACACAGCAAATACATGGAAACATGGCATTACAACATGTTACAGCAGTTCGGGTGGCTATAGACTGAGAAATACAATCAGACTGAAACCCACTGATGCATAATATGCCGTATGTTCTTAAAGTGCAAAAGTGGAAATGCTGAAAATGTCAATTTGTTTTTACTTTGGCTTTCGACTGTCAAGAAGAACAGAGACTAGGAAGAACGGCAGAAATCGTGGATTCATATGCAGTGAAGGTCAGGGACCACTTCTTCTGTGGACTGAGAGCTTTTCTTAAAAAGACAAATGAGACTCATTTCCCATGATGCGATCGACGCTTCCTCTTCACTTCAGGGGCTCAGTTTGGCAACGTCAGACTGGATTTCACAATGGCAAGCGCGCCACCCCCCACCCCACCACCCCTCACCCTCCCACCTCCACTTTCCTTCACGTTTCAAATTCTGAAAGTGAGGTGAGATCCACGAACATACAAGACGACACCAAGTCATCTATAGTCTCCCCATACGTCCGCTGCACATGTACATGTTGTGCTCTGGTCTCTACGCTGCTGCTAATGTGACGAAATTACCAGGAAACGCTGCGAGTTCAGAGAACTGGCAGCAAGTTCCCTGAATGACCAGATCAGATCATCCTCTCTCTCAACCTGTGTACGGCTGCTTTCACACACACACACACACACCCACACACACACACACACACACACACACACAGACACACCCATGCATGCACACACCAGCCTCAGATCAATAGACGCCCTAGACGCCCATGGACGCACGGTTTCATACAGGCGACCAGGGTGACATTTACTGATTTATTTACACCTGGAACTGCTCTCCTGTCGGTACGTGCCGCTTCGTCCGTCCGCCACAGTTATCACATCACACATTTCCCTCTCCCCCAGCCATGCCTGGGTTCAGAAGCCCTGATGAAGGAGGAGGAGGAGGAGAGGGGGGTGCTTTTCTCCTCCCCCTCCTCCCCCTTCTTCCTCGCCTCATTACACCGGCTGGACACTGGATTCAAAACACCAACAGTGAACAGCACAGCGTGTACCACCTTGAGCTATGAGCTTGAGCCTCACGCTGTGTGGAGCCCACAGCGGGAGAAGCTGAGCACACTCGCACAGGTGGGATTTGGACCGACGGTTTCTATTTTAGAGGTTGTTTCCTGACTTTGGTCCTTTGCAGGTACAACAAGTTGCTGCTTCCAATTAACCTTTACACAGTTCAATATGTCTGTGGGTCTGACTTCAATCGTTATTTCATAAAATGAATAATCGATGAATTTCCTTTTGTTTGTCTCATGTGACCAACTGTGCCCTTTTTATGTTTTCTTTTCTTATCCATGTCCTGCAGAATGAATAGGTCTCACTTGTGTCATCTATCGAGACATTCAAGACAGATACAAATATCTGGTCTTGCAGAACACACGCCCAAATGTGCAACTGCAAGCATGAAGTATTAACACAAAAAAAGTCAGGATTTATTTCCTCTCAGGAAAAATGGTGCACAACCCACTTTGATTTCTCGTCTTCTCTCGACTTTCTGACGTCTGATCGATGGCTGTCTTATCTCGTGCCCTTTGCCTCTCGTCGCCTCAGTTTGACTCAGAGCGAATCCAGCTCCGTTCGTCACACGACGACACACACGCTCGCTACTATAAACAGAAGTGCTGATGGGGAAACGGTATTGATGTCATGACGTTTGTCAGGGAATTTCCCCCCCTCTGGTTTGCTGAGCAGGTAGCACATTGTGCGGCAGAGCTCCCTTCTCCTCTCTGCTGGCTGCTGCTGAATACAGTCACTGTGTGTGGTGGACTCCTATGCAAATCTGAGCACAGCTGGTGCCGCTGTTTGGGTATTTGCATTCACCTTTTCCTCAGAGTCACGTATCCAGCGTGGGTAAACAGAATAATCACCCTCCGTATTTACCAGTGCATCGATGGAAACAAGGCCTGGATAATGAGGAGGAAACACCCCCCCTGCTCCCCAATCAAGGAAACCCGTCAGAGCAAACAGCAGCCTGCTCTCTGTGAATATTAATGAAGTGGAGTCCAATTCTCCCATATCAGTGTTTTTTATTTTCGGAAGACCTCCAACGCCTCCATTTCCTCGCTGACGACTCCTTCACCCACTTTTTCCTCTTCCTTCATCTTCGCTCTATTCAAGCCTTTCAGGAAACTGCTTCTCTCTCTCTCTCTATGGAAATCCCCCTCTCGCTCCCTTTCCCATCCGTGTCAGGACTCCTGGCCACAGATCCAGCGCCCCCCCCCCCTCCTTTCCTCCCTTTACTCCCCCTCTCTCACTCTCACACTGGCAGGGGGATATGCAAATTCCTCTCTTTCTTTCCTTAATTGATTAATTGAAGCCTGGGCCCTTTGAAGGCCTTGTTTGTGTGCTGCTCTTTTTCCCTCGCTCTCGCCTCTCACAACCTGCGTTCTTGTCTCTGCGTCCACTGCAGTGGGGGCATTCATCCGCTCACTCCAACAATAAAGTCACTGTACTAACGCATTGTACTTACTGTAACTTCAGAGAAAGTTGCAGCAAACATTCAGGAACCTCTGCACCTGCTTTGTCAGAGGGGAGGAAGAAGTGCGAATCAATCTGTTGGACGGTGAAGCAACACCTGTGCAACCTCGCTCATCTTCGCTCACCCTCCTCTGTTCTGTCGATATCTCTTATTTTTGTGTTTTTCCTCACAGCGTTTCTTCATTCGTGAATTTCGGTTCACGCGGCTGTAATGCATCACAGTTAATCACACGTCAGTAATGCTCTTTTTTTTTTTGCAACCTGAACAGCTCACACACACACACCCAATCACTGCCGTTACACAATGACAGGGACATCACGATCTGCAGGTTGGGTTACAGATGTGTCACTCTCACCATTGACGTGTCCTCATGGGCATTAATCAGAACTCTATTACAAGATTACATATCCTGCAATCTCCTGGTTTGTGCAGCCTAATGGAAAACTATTCTGCAGTGCTGCAATATACTTCAATGAGCTCAGTTTTTTAATTTAAGCACAGCAAATACACTCAATCTCACTCCAGCAAAAGACACAAAAGAGACTGTGTGACTCTTACTAATATAGATATAAAAACAGGTGTTGGTCATGCTGTTCTTATCAGCACCACTCCTTGTGTTGCTCCTCTCCTTGATATTAAGTCTTTTTCCATCCCTCATTTGAGAACTGGTGCAACTGGGGGAGGGACGACGAAAACGACGTCTTGCACAATTACAAAATGTTCTGGGTCACTCTCACTCCTTCATCCGGGTCACCCAGGAATCTGATTTGTCTACTTTCCATTTGTTGTTTCATCAATCTTTTTTTTTTTTTACGACGGTTTATGAAAGATGTGATCGTCAAATGCGTTCTGTGTCAAAGCAGTGGACTGTGATCCCCGGGCGAGAGTTTTGGAAAGGAAACACATGATACTTCTTATCAAAAAGCTGTAACTCTAAGCGCTGATGCAAGATAACCTCTGCGCTGAGGGTTTTGCACTGTGGAGGCGCTCCATCGTCCTACCCTAAAACTAAGATGAAGTAAATCTGACTAGCTTAACTCCAACTCAGTCATTCTGGGGAATCAGATAAGAGGCTGTGGTCACAACCAGTAAAACGGCATTGCTGTAAGCTCTGAGTGTGTATGTACATGTCTGCATGTTTGTCTAGTTTGCATCTCAGCTCTAACGCTTAGAAAAACCGACATTACCACAGAAGTTGGACAGGCCGGGAAATCAGAGCAGAATTCCATGGAAAGGTGAGCAGGCGCCACTCAACAGGCATGCACAACTGTTGACTGTCAGAGCTCTCTTGTGTGCAGTACACACAAATAATTTGAGATGTTGATATTCTGCACTGATATGCAGGTCAGACACATTAGCTTTGACCGTGTGTGAGTGTGCATGCATGTCTGCAACCTGACTGTCAACACAAAGCCTGTCTCTCTCTCTCTCTCTCTCTCTCTCCTTCTCTCTATGGTCAGGATTCAAATAAAGGGCTGAAAATACACAGACATACACACACACAGTGCAGAAAATAAAAGCAAAATAGCCACATTTCTCTCCAACCTGTCAAGAGCCTTTGCACAAACCACACTGCATCTGACAACCTCAGGGTTCACACGTCGTCTCTGCACACACACGCAGCCCTTTGCTGCAAATGCACACTCAGACTCACACTTGCATAAGCTGCAAGTGTGAGTCTGAGTGCACCTCACGCTCGGTCCTAGTTGCACCCTCCTCTTTCCCTTTCTCTTTTATAATTACCTCTTGGTCTTGTTCATGGCAGAGCTCTTCTCCTCAGAGGCACTCCTCCTCCACTGGTGATCCGGACGAGCATCTGAGCGAGTCCCCTTACAGCTCCATGGTTGACCCCGCTCCTCCTCCTCCACCTCCTTCTCCCTCCTCTGTGTCCTCTATGCGTTTACGTGTCCAGCACGGCGAGAGCGGCCAGAGGATGGAGAGCTGCTGGGGCTGAGGGCTGCCCACTTACCAGACATCAACTAGACTGAACTCTCCCTCTAAACACTGCTTATCAAACCACTCTTGTGTGTCACTTAGCTCAGCTCAGCCTCTCTCTCCCTCCCTCCCTCCTGCTTCTCTCCCCCTCTCTCTGTTTCTTCAACCTGAAGATATCTATCAACTGCAGATCATCTACAAAAAGACTCTGTGCTCCGTCCACCTGCAACAAAGCAGAAATGTGAGGAGGAAAAAAGAAAAAAAAAAGCCTCAGACAAGCTCCAGTGTAGAGTGCAAGAGCTGACAAAAGTCATTCAGTTGCCCCTCTCTACACAAACAAGTCAGCATCTTAAATGGAGGAACTGGCTCTGACAGATAGGGGAACTCACATCAGTTTCTGTGTGTGTGTGTGTGTGTGTGTATGTGTGTGTGCGAGCGCACACACACAAGGGGGAGGGGAGAGAGGGAGAGAGAATATAGTGAACACAAGTGCAGTGCCCGTAGAGGAAGGAGGAGGAGAGTTAGAGTTAGATAGTGATGAGCAATCATCTGAGCGCCATCAGTGTACTCCAGGAAGCTGCATCTGCGGTTCTTTTTTCAGATCATCAACACTGAAGCAAAAAAAAAAAAAAGAAAAAGAAAAAGAAACAGGCCACACCTAAAGTGTAACATTTGTGGTGCGAACTTCTGGAGAATCGCCCGAACTTGACATAAGAATGAGTTCCTGAAAAGAAATCACTAGATGTCTGAAAACATGATGTCTGTTGTCCCCTTGGTTTTCTCCCCTTTCTACCTTTTTCTTTAAACTCCCGCTGTCATTTCTCAGGGTATTTAGTGATTACACAGGGAGGTAGTGTTTGTGCTTGTGAATGTGGCCGTGCAGCTGGACAGGGAGGCTCAAAGGCATCCTTGTTTTAACACACCAAGAGGAAGAGGCGACTGAACAGGGGACATGAATGTCTTCATGAGTCTGCAGAGGTATAGCCTCTGCTGCAGGAAGCAGCCAGCCAGCCAGCCAGCCAGCCATAGACGGGAGATACGGCATCCAAAAGCAGGTCGAAGAGGCACCGAGGAGAATTCGGGAGGCAAATCGGTTAGCAATGTCACAGAAGAAAAAGAAGGGGGGGGGGAAAAAAACAACAACCTTTTTATGGTCTTTCCTGGTAGTGTGGTAATCTTACTGTAATCTTAAGCAACGCTTTTCTAAAAGAGGAAGAGATGCAATCACCTCAGCTGGTAGCTCTAAAGACAAGACACACGCCAAAATAATACTTCAATTATGAATCTAATGGGGCCCCAATTTTCAATATGATTCAACTGTGTAGTCATATTTAGCTGCTTTTGAGTCATGGGTAACTTTGGTATCGGCACTTTCTCTTTTGCAGCATTTGTTCAGATATTTCTTGCAGGAAATGAACAGAAGTTTTTCCTATTGGAAGATTTTGATGGTGAGCTGGGTCAGAGTGACAGATATAGGTTCAGATAGTCCTTCATATATTCATAAATGAAGCAGTTTGTTGTGTGGCAACACAAGGGAGCTGCATCAAACTTAAAGGATATGTACACGGATGTATAACTTTCATTTACAGTTTGCAGTTGTATAATTTCAAGTAGTTCCTGGTCATTTCTGACTTTTTTTCAGTTTGAGCTCAGATTTGCGTCAAAAACTCTGTGCAGTTTCGCCACCATGCGGCCAAACGCCGCAACTGCAGGACAGCAGGAGGAGGATGAGGAGGAGGAGGAGGCGAATTCATGAGTTGGCAGAAAAAACAGGCGACAGCAGGTCTCTCCTCTGAGTCAGGACTCACACTCCCAGAATTCACGTCAGAACCCTAACCCTCAGTATCGTTCCTCCTCCTCTTCCTCCTCCTCCTCCTCCTCCTGGAGTTACATCCCGGAGAACACCAGCGTCCCAAACCTTCAGGCTGCAGAGGATCATGGGCGAGCAGGCGAGCATGCTGGAGGATGCCCGATGGAGACTAAGGAGGTACCGGTGTGTATGTGTGTGGGTGTGTGGGTGTGTGTGTACGTGCACACTGAGTGAAGGCGGGTCATTGTTTGTGACTGAGTGTGTGATGTGCTTTTTCCACTATCAGACTAGGAAGGCTACACCCCCCCCCAAACACATGCACACACACACGCACACGCACACGCACACGCACACACACACACACACACACACACACACACACATAGCTGCATGTGCATCATCTGTCCACACATGCCCCCCCTCCCACACACACACACACACACACACAGTTGCTGTGTGGTGACATAATGACATTTTGTAGCCTGCTACTGTAAGCGAGTCTATAGTGTGCAGAATGATTTTCTGGTTCTGTGTGTGCTTGGTGTCACTGTTGTTGGAGTATGACTTTTTTTTTTAAATATTTCCAGTCTGTTTGGCCATTTTGTGTTCAGGTTTATTTGATCTATTCAGAGTAAAAAAAAAAAAGGTATTTTGAGGATTTTATTCAGGCTGCAAGGACACACACATAAAAGCTGGTTATTTTCAGAAATTACCATTTCTAAAAAATGCAAAAGGCATGCGCTTCACGGTGACCTGTGAATAATGTTTCACCTTCTACTCTAAGAATTATTTGGTGTTTTAATTTCTCCCACAATATAGTGGTGTCTAACAGAAAACAGGAGCAAATCGCCACGTTCCAAATGTTCCTGGATCCGGATGTACTTTTTTTTTTTTTTGGCATTTTTCACCTGATAAATAATTCACAAAAACAGGCCAGAAACAAAGGAAGGAAGACTCACACAGCTGACTTTATTTCATCAAATAATGAAGAATGGAATCACGTGAGAATGGGACATTTCTCTATCTCAACAGCTGAAGTCACAGGACAGGGTGTCTGATCCCACAGACATTACGTCCTTTATTCATCGCCATTCTGAGACCTTTTAAATGTGAAACTTCACAGGCCAGGTGTGAAAGTGCACCGAGCTCATTAACCGTCTGACATCACGTCTGTGTTACTGTACGAGGAGGCGCCAGGCGGGCGGCCGAGCCTCGCTCTGATCCAGCAGATCTGACGCTGTCCTTTAAGTTCACATCAGCCCATCGGTCGGGAGGGATATGAGCCGCAACTGCTTCCCCCGGCTGAGCAAGGAAAGCAAATGAGTGATGATCACTCCTAATCGTTTACTGGTTCCTGCTTCTAATGTGATGTTCTGCGGCTTTTTCCTCTGCATCACATCACTGCTTCATCGTTCCTGATTCAGCTGCTCTGCTACTAATCTCATCCATGTGCTCAGGGCGGATCAGGATTTGATCTATCTATCTATCTATCTATCTATCTATCTATCTATCTATCTATCTATCTATCTATCTATCTATCTATCTATCTATCTATCTATCTATCTATCTATCTATCTATCTATCTATCTATCTATCTATCTATCTATCTATCTATCTATCTATCTATCTATCTATCTATCTGAAGCTTGTTGTTTTATGTCACATACACTGAATCATTGGACATGTGTACACTTCAGTTTTCAATCAACAGCTAACACATCTGCACATGATGCACTGATCTGTATGTGCATGCATGACACTGTGTATATCCCGTCATTTGTCTTTTTCATTTATGTGTTTTTCATTTCTTGTTTCTGCACCCAACACCAAAAACAATTCCTCAGAGCTGCATAACTAAGTTCCCGTCTCCCATCATTCATTGCGGTCCAGTATGTCCTGCATTACTCATGCAGATGATAGCTATGATCACAACCTGCTCTCATTTAGATACTGCTTGTGTATATGGAGATATGACATACAGCTGATAGTCAGGTGACACACACACACACGTTCAGGACAGTGTAATAAGCAGTGTTAATTCCTTTGCACAGTGCAGCTGACTTATTCACTTTGAGGAGTCGAGGTGTGTGTTTGTGTGTCTGTGTGTGTGCATCTGTACTTACTGCACACTCCCCAAAGGCGAGTCCTCACCCCCTTTTCCTTTTATAGCCTCGGACATGTGGAAGGAGGGGAGGGAGGTGTGTGTGTGTGTGTGTGTGCTGGAAGGGGGCAGCCGGTGTGAAGGAGTGGCCCACTTCTACAAACATGGCGGCTCGGTGGGATGGGAGCTGTGTAAGTGTGTAACAAGGTGCCTGCCCCTCCCTCCTCCGGCCACCATCCCTCCTTCCCTCCCTCCCTCCCTCCCTCATCCATGGTGGGGAGGGGGGGGATGCAAGGCGAGAGGGGAGAGGAGTCTCGCCTCCCGTCACTCTCTCTCACAACACGGTGAGAGCCACAGGACTCATGCTGTCCTCCAGCACACCCACACACACCAGAGCCGAGAGCGAGAGACACTGAGAGTGAGTGAGAGAGAGAGAGAGAGAGGGAGAGGGGTACAGCAGTGAGACAGGAGCGAGGTGCAACCTGGAGAGAGAGGGAGAGGGAGAGAGAGGAAGGGACGCAGCACACGGAAAAAATCCCATCCAGATCCTGAAGAGAAAGAAACACAAGGATTTTCTCTTTTCTCCCGAGGAGCTGCGAATAACCCTCGGTGAAGGATGGCGGAAGGGGGAGAGGGCGAGGAGGAGATCCAGTTCCTGCGAACGGTGAGTCCGGCTCACTTTCCTTTTCAGGGAGGGTGAACGAGTGTGCTGCTGGAGGGGAGTTTGGAGACGAAGGGGACTTCTAAGAAGTGACGTGCAGGAGGGGATGAGATCCTGTCCTCTGCTGGAGAGGAAAAGAGTGAATTCATACTGGATGTGACACAACTCTCGTCATCTTCCCAGCCTGTGTTCACAGTTTCTTCTCTTTCATCACTTTTGGCTTTTCTGGCATTGGATATTTAAGTCGTGTCTGTAGTTGCAGTTCTCCCAGCCAAGGCCCGCTTCTGTATATAGTTGACTATTTTTGCGGCGCCCTGAATGTGCCATGACCTGCTTATTAGTTGCTCTCTTTAAACTTGGTAATTGATTTCTTTAATCTCTTGTGAAATCCGGGGAATGTTAACCTACATTGCGGGATCATATTTTGATCTTTAACAGAATGGCCTTGTCTAATCTCCTTTGATATTGCTTCCAGAATCTTCCCAGACTTAAGAATAGGTGGGTAACACTGTATATGTGTGTGTGTGTGTGAGGATAGATAGACAGGGGCTGGTGCATCTGTTAGCATCGTTATCTATTTTTATCTGAGGAAAGTAGAGCCCGGCGGTGTGGGGTGAGGAGGCAGTGCAGAGAGCCGCCCCGAGGCTGTGGGGGGGACAGCTGGCCTCATGCTGCACGTCTCCCCCGGAGAGAGGCCTGCACACCCGGGCACAGTGTGGAGAGCTCCCCCTGCACAGTCCCACACCAAGCGGGGGTGGGAGTGTGGGGGGGGGGGTGACCCTGGAAATGACTTGAAACAGCTGAGTGTTTCCAAAGTTTGAGAGGTCATCACACAGATGATGATGTAAACTCATCTGAATACCCACAGGATGGAAAAGATGTGAGGAGAAACATTGTTATTGATGCCCAGGACTCGTCTGTGACAGTGGCTTAGATTCTGTTAGAAATCAGTATCAAAAGACTTCACTGTCAGATAGGAGATTAACACCAGGACGTTGAGTGCATTGAACTGTGTTCTGCTTTTATCCGGTTACATCAGACAAAAACTTCTCTCCCATTTTGAAACAGAGAGACTAATGACTAATTGTGTTGCCTTTTTGGGAGGGGTTTGAAATCCCTCATTTAGATAGACAGACAAATCCCTCATTTAAGACAATCAACAAGCCATAACAACATCACCGTTATGTGAGATCAAACAGAGGGGATGTGTGGCAATGCTGGGACACATTTCTGGTAAAGTGGAGCTCCGCTTTAAGGCTCCTGTTGCTGCGATGTCTCACTGATCCGGGCCTTTGAATGTTGCTGTGAAATAACAGCTCAAGTATGCCAGGACCACCGGCCCGTCAACCCTGACGGACAGGATTCCTGTCGAGCTGGCAGAGTCAGCTCACAATAACCACAAGACGGCATCGCAGTCCAGACCAGACCAGACCAGAGCGAGAGCAGCTGTCCCCTCTGTCACTGAAGCTGCAGCCCTGGTCGTGTGTTTCCTCCAGGATCTGGGGAATGAGGAGAGACACCACTCAAATGAATAAATCCTCAGAAAGACTCAGAAAGTGTTAGGTCAAGTTGTTCCATGCAACTTTTTAGGTTAGTAACAGTAATAGTCCATAGCATCAGATGTTTTAAATGAGTTAATTTAGGATATTCAACTCAAAAAACATAATAAAGTTAAGTTGCATAGACTCAACTCACTCATTTGACATTTATTTGATGCCAGTGAGTCAATACTAAGAAATTGAGTATCTTAGGAGTTATATTTTGAGTGTCCTCTATCCGAATGCATTGGCTTGGGTTTGTCCTTTTCAAAGTATTAAACACCTCAGACACATGAAAAGGAGGAAACGGTGCAGCTGCATGTGAATTATTAATGCCTCGTGTGCTTCAATGGGTTTATCCGTGGCACGACCACTGTTGGGGTCAGGGTTTGGTCCCACTGGACAGGCTCAGGGCTAGAAATGTAAAAGCACTCTTAGTGCTGTTAGGATCTTTTTAGGATTAAAGCGTCCAGCAAATGGTTTGTGTTAACAGTCTTTTAATTAGAGGCCGGTGATTGGAGGCACTGTGTGAGTCAGCTGTTCCTCTCTGCTGGGGTTTTTCCCTCCGCTACATCTGAGGTGGGAGGTGTGAGGGAAGGTGGGCGGGAGCACAGAGGACTTCTCACCTGGACTGTCGTCACGGTACAGTATATGTGCCTGGCGTGAAGTATAAAACCTCAGAAACCCGCTGTTGTTTCGTGACATTAAATGTCACGCAGACTCGCTATTGTGGGCAAATGCAGCCCTATAAACAAGCTGCAAAGCAACTTGTGCTGATGTCTGTCAATATCTGTACCCTGTACAATGGTTTTGCAGGGAATACACCCTGGATAAGTCTCCAGTCCATCATAAGACATACCAACACATCATTCCCTCTCTTACTCACAACTAGGGACAATATAGAGTCTCCAAATGACCAACACATGCTTGTTTTTGGACCTGGGAAAACAAGCAAGAATGGCTGCAAATGGGATGCAAGTGCCACGAGGCAAACTGTTTCGCACCCAAAATGATTGTTATTTTACTAAAATTAACCAGTGCTGGAGCACAAGACAAGCACTCTGTGCTGATATTAATGACCATGAGGTTTCTGTTTTAAGGCAAAACAAACGCATCATCATTATCCTCCAGAGCAGGTGGCTCAGTCCTTGCTTTGCACTAACTCAAGTTGATTTTACGAGATGAGATAAGTACTTTATTCATTTATGAATTATTCTGTCCAGAAACCAAAGGCACATATTCATAACAATACACAGTAGTGTATCCACACAGAATCTTCACAATAAATAACAAAGTGAAATAGAAATAAAGTAGCTTCAAAATATGACCAATTACCTTTTATCCTAATATGTGAATAAACTGCTAACTAGAATCTGCTTTCCTGATTGTACAGGGTTAAACTTTTTTATGCTCTCGAGCTCAGGAATCAGTCTTAAGACACTTGTTTCCCATGGTCCATCACCAGGATGTGGAGCATAGATTGAGCGTGAAGGTGGTTCTGCAGTTTGACAAGTGTATTATGGTCTTTTTGAAGAAGGAGCTGAAAAAAAAGATCGAGGTGAAATCTTGTTAGTCCCTTCATGTCAATTCTATCCTCTCCTATTTTTCGTCTTTTTCGCTCCTGCTGGGAATCCTCCAAAAGAAGAAAAACCGTGGGAGTGTGTGAGTCTGGGAGTAATGCAGCGCACCGTTAAGTGTTTTTTTTCGTCCCCGTGGGCTTTTGTTAAATAGTACGAGAAGAGGAGGAGGAGAGGGGGAGGAGGAGGAGGAGGTTAATGATGAAAAAGCAAAATGTTTTGCATGTGGGTCTCCTTCAACGCGTCGTTCTCACATCATGAAAGGCCACACACAGTTTACTCCGCAGGGTTGCCCTATCTATTCTATTCTGGGTTTTGATTTTGTTTTTCTGATCCGGCCCGTGACTCATCACACAGCGCTGAGAGGTGACGGTCGACAGCGGTCGACACCTGTTTCCGTAAATCCTCTCTCCACTCCAACAAAGTGGGTAACCCCCCCGCCCCCCCTGGTCAAACTACAGGTATCAAAAACAAAACCCAACCACCTCCTCCAACGAAAAAACCACCCGGCAAGCACTTCAGCCCCCGCGTTCACTGTCAAGAGTTTGGCTCGGCTTGCACCAGCCGGGAGTTCTTTTGCTTTTCTCCTCAGAAAAGAGGAGAAAAAAGGCAGCCGCAGGCAGCCTACATCCATCCGCAGCCCGTGGAGTTCAGACGGCTCCTCTGCCGGCGACGCTGGAAGCTGTGTCACTGTTTCATGATGCCACATCTGTGGCCGGGTGTTCGAGCAGCAGGCCATAGGAGCGCTTTCTTTTTATAGTGCGCCGCTATAAGCGCGCACGCTCTGGAGGGAGAAACCAGAGGAGGCAGTGTCCTACTTCCCAGAATCCTCTTGGAGATGTGGTGTGTGTGTGTGTGTGTGAGTGCGTAGATGTGGCTGTGTGTGTGAAGTGAACAGAGTTCCTCTTCATTGATGTGTCGGCCCGTTGTGGCACCTGTGACGGCCTTCGTAGTAACGTAAGTTCAGGTGAAAAGGTTAAAAAGGTTCAATTTTTGGGCGTGTGACACCCCAAAAAGTAAACCCTTAGAATAATTTAAAATGGTTATGTTAAGTGCTTCCTAAGATACTCAGTTTCTTAATATTGTCTCCATGGCATCCACTAAGTTTTAAATGAGTGAGTTGAGTATGCGTGACTTCAACAGATTACTTAATTAGAACAATAAACTGTAATCGGTTAAAAGTGCATACTAAAATTAAGTTACCATTGACATGAAGTGTAAGTAATTCTGAGGATTTAGTTTTTTGAGTGCAGGGTGAGATCTGTAAAGTAGATGTGTAGGCAGACCTTGAGTGAATGTCCATTTTTGTGTGTGTTTCCCCTCCATTCTTGATACAACCTGCCCTGGATGTATTTATTATATAATCATTACGCCGCATTTACACATCCTCTGAACCGTCTCTACTAATTAAGGCAACTGTTTTGTTCCTGCTGCATTTCCTGGATTTACGCAGCCACCTTGAAAGCCTCATCATTGTAGCTGTTTGCATGGGAGTTTCGCACATCGCCTCCATTAATCTTGCCATTATACGTTGTGGAGACTTAAAATGAGATAATCAGAGAGTG
This sequence comes from Karalla daura, assembly GCA_029224185.1. NCBI lineage: Eukaryota > Metazoa > Chordata > Actinopteri > Chaetodontiformes > Leiognathidae > Karalla > Karalla daura. Next base: position 14,008,605 of record CM055198.1, on the reverse strand, counting down.
AATTGCTTGAGCTGTGCAACTTTTTGAGGACTGTTGGTGTGTGTTAACGATGCGGTGACGTGCGCACTAGAAAACAAGGTTCCCCCTGAAAACCACTGCGTCATTCCGACAGTGAGACACCATGTGGGCCCCAGGTGTAACGGAGGTGTCAGGACGCCTTCTGCTTCTACCTCCTTGCTTTAGAAACACAGCCAATGACTGCGAGGCAGGGAGATCCAGCACAGAGCTGCAGCTGTTGATCTAGTTCTGTCACATCTGTATCCAGCGTCATGTTAGTAACACAATGACTTTGGTTAAGCTCCACTGTCAAGATATTTACATTCGTGGCCCTTTGGGTAATTAGCAAAGAGCGATGTGCACAACATTGCGGGATCCTGCCCTCGTCCAGAGGCAATAGGAAGAACAACGGGGACAAATCGATCAAGAGCCGTGTTAACATAAACATCAAAGCTCCCACAGGGAGTCTGCACAGCTGCAGCTGGGAGGTGAGACCCTCGTTTCCTCCCGTGTTTTTTGTCTTTCTGTTCTCCAAGTCACCCCTGCGGTGTGTTGGGACAGTCATTTTCTGGACTGTGTCTTGTTTACTGTGCCGTCCCGGCCAAGATGCTGATTTCCATTTCTGCAGCGAGATGGGAGATCGCTCTGGCAGTGGAAACTCATAATGTGACACGTATTTTATTTCTTTGCACTGGTCAGGGTCACAGTCTCCACATTCCTCATCCTAACTATCATGGCCCCCTCACCCCTTCTTTGTTTGTGTGTTTTACTCCCACACACACACACAGACACACACAGTATGTCCATCAGTGTGCTACAGTAGCAGCAGATATAAGTGAGATGACAGACAAATGTGAGGGCAGAGGGGGGAGCAGGCGAAGCAGGGCTTTAGAAGTGCTGAGCCCAGGAGATGAACACGTCCACACACACACACACACACACACACACACACAAACGTATGCACACACACACACATGCACATGCACAGCCACTTACACATGGCCAGCACCTGTTAGTCTGCATGCTTTGGTTACAGCAGATTGCACAATAAACAGGTGGTCTGGTCAGCGTCAGGCACGAGACTGAAACATAGAGAGAGACAGACAGAGAAAGCAAAGTGTTACCAAGTGACAGAACTGTTATGCAAACTGCTGTGTGTGTGTGTGTGTGTGTGTGTGTGTGATTAGCCCTGTCATGTTACAACCTGAAGGATCCATTATGTTTCAGCGCTCATTGTGACAGGTTGCAACAAAAATCTTGTAATCAATAAATGGAAACCACCCGTGTCAAACTGCACAACACAGTTTCCACAGATCTGTGCGATTATGTTGTAAAGAGTCTGAAGCTTGCGAGCTCGGTTGTCTGGCCCTCCGACACCATGCGTTTTGTGCCCGAGCAGCTCCAGACGGACGGTGTTAACGTGTTTATTTCTCGCTCTCGCCGCTTTGTTCCAAATCCTCCGTGATGTGTGCGCAGCTGTAGTTTTGTCGGAGCAGAGCTGGAGACGAGGAGGTAAATATTAGACAGTCCCGGCTCCACAGTGCACTCAAGCCAGACGGATTATTCTGCACAATCTGTCTGAAGCAATCCGGACGGTCCTTTTTCAACATCATTATAGGAGCTTTGTCTCATGCAATAACAGGTACGTGCAAATGGCTGAGGTGAAGCAGTGGAGGCTTGTGAGGTCTGAGGGTGTTTGTAGTTTAATGTGAAGGTTGAAAGCTGTTTCTCTTCTCCTTTGTTTTTGTTATGTTCCATTGAATGGTCAGTGGTGATGAAGGAGTCAGAAATAAGCTTTGTTTAAGGTCAATGTCTTTTCCCTTCTCTCTCTTTCTCTCTCTCTGTCTCTCTCAACTCCTCCATTCAATTTTTTAGATTACACATCTGCTGGCCTGGTAGTCCGGAAAGTACTTTGCTTACTCATAAGGCAAATAGACTTTTTTTTTCTTTTTTTTTTTAGAAGAATGGATTTTGGGCCAAGGCCAGCTGAAATAATTTATTTATAACAGTGTTGTCCTCAGAATTACTGCTGTCTGCCAGACTTAGTGTCTTTCAAAGGGCACAGGCTGTTTAATGTTTGATGTCTGCGAGTTTGTAGCCGTTTTGACCGAACCGGAGGGAATTGAAGCCGGTGCGTGGCGGCTGTCAAAACACCACGTCACTGTTGTTGTCAATATTTTAACCATAATTCAGTTATCAGTGTCGGTAACGTGCAAAACTCAGTCAGCTGTAGATCACATCACTGTTGTCCTTTTCTCTTTCCTGATGTAGAAACTGAAAAATGAAATGAAACCTGATTTTTTTAAAGGGGCGCCGATCGGATTACTTTGCTTTTGCTTTGACCTCATCAGAAAAAAAAAGAATCAGCCAGTTTCCTTGCGCCCTCCTCGCCTTCCTGTAGGCAAGAGAGCTTCGCTCCAAGTGCGTATCTTCAAGTGAGACCTCTAAGTATCTGCTGGTCAGCAGAAGGAGGGAATGTGATAGTGACAGGTGCAGCCACCTAAAATAGGAGAGGAGTGGAGGGGGAGGCCCGGAGTGCAGTGGGAGAGGTAATGGAAAAAAAAAGGGACAGAAAAGAGGCAGTGGTTAGAAAACTGAAAAGGAGTGCGGGGAGAAAATCAGCACAGTTGTGTTGAGAGGAATGAGTGTGACGCGCAGGCCGAGGCGAGAGCAGCAGCAGTGGAACAGACAAAGCTTTGAGCGGCCTCCACACTATTCTGCGCGCTGTGAAAGATTTACCAGCAATGATTTAATGCCGGACGTTAACTCCTCTGTCTCGAGTCGCATATAAATTTCGTACTTCATAACTTTCCTGACAAAGTCAGTCACTTGTACGGGTTTGGAGCAGACACACACACGTACGTGTGGACACACCCAGAGCACTGGGATGACTCCTGCTTTACTTAAGCAGCACGAAACATCTTTACATTTGATGTATCACTTTTTTTACAAGTTCGTATGGTGTGTTGTTGAAAAGTCAGGGCTTCAGAGTCCCAGAGTCTGAGGACGCTTTTCCTCGATTATTACAACAACAGGAGCTCCTCAGCTGTGTGAGTTAAGGAGATATTGCTGTTACTGTTTTTATGGTGAAGTGTTAGAGTCACCAGATCTTATTGTTGACACTTTTCATTTCCTGAGCAGCCGCAGAGGTGATGGAGCGGAAGTCGCATCCAGACAAAATACAATAACGTCAGCCCGCGCGTTTGGAGAAAAGATGCAAAGTAAAGATCGTTCGGGAGGCTCCTTCGATGCAATTCAATTTAATTTGGCTTTAATTAAAACGCGGATTTGTAACAATGCTACTTCAACGCTTATCTTTAGAGCTGATCTGAGCTAAACTCTTTATTAAACATAAACAAACAAGCACATCCCAGGTTTGAGCTGGATATGTATTTTAGCAGATGTGAGTCACAGAGCATGAAGTAGCAGAACGAGGGCGTCCCCAGGCCCCGGCCTGTGATGTCGGGTCCTGGCTGTGCACCTGTACGTTCCCCTCTGGATTTCAAAGGGAAACACCATAACGGCTCTCCCCACTGCTTTTATTGAGCCATTTCTCTCCACCACCCACACACTGTGCAGCACGCTGTCCCTCACTCTTTTTATGTCTGCGGAAACATAATCAATGTCCTGAGGTGGCCTGCATCAGCACACTTTGATCAAAGCATTGGGCAGAATTCAGGGCCGTAAAGAAAGAAAGGACATGTTATTTTATTTGATGACTTTGCAGGTCTTTTTTTTTTTTTTCCTCAGTGGCACCGCTACGACACTTCATCATTTCAGAGGGTGAGAGTAGGGTATGAAAGTAAACAGAGAAGTGAAATATGAAAGCCTTATGTTAATATCTGCAATCAATCATGGACAGTAAAAAAGAAAAAAAACAGGCCTTACCACATCCAAAATAACACATGCAAACAACTGAAATCAATGATTGGAGATAACATGTCAGATTAGTTGCATAATTATTCATAGACAATTCTCCATTACCTTAATCTGCAATTTCAGGGCCAATTAACAAAATGTTTTTCCCTGAATACCCTTGATTTATAGAAACTGTGCAGAAATACTCATCTCAAAGCTTTGTTCAGTATGAGCCTGAATCTCAGTCGTTCTCCTTATAATAGTTAATTACAGATAATATCGCCTGTTTGTTCTCATTGAGCAACACCTATGCGAATTATACTTTTTGTGTTTTTCCACATTCTACTAGTAGTTTAATACCAATAACCAGTCACTTCATAACAACTTCATTACTTACTACAAGCAGTAACTAGAAGAGGGGCTGTTACTTAACAACCTAGTAATGGTAAATTATGACTGTATGTCTAATTAATAACGGGCCAATATGAGATTAATTTATATGTTTGTGAGCAGCTGTAGTGTTCCCTTCATAAGTGTGACTGGATTATGAGGCTTTTGTCCATTTGCATCTGGGCCACTTGTTATAAATCACTTGATTTTGTACATCACAGGGTATGTTTCCGCACACATATCTCTAAATGTGAATGTTTTTCCTCTTCCACTGCGTGTTCCACAGACTGAACAGCCTCATGTTTACAGCTCCACCTCGGTGCCAGTCCCTTGCTACCCTCCACTTAGTGGGGAGGGGGGGCGGATGTCTCTCACCGCTTTGCATCTGTTTGTGTGATTGCTTCCTCTTTGGGGCGGACAGCGTTCCTGCTTGTCTGGGGAACCCTGGCTTCCCTCTGTCAGCCTGTGCTGAAAACACAGCATAAAGGTGTCTTCTTTCAGCCGCGATCTGACTCCCCGGGTGCAAATCTCTGCCGCATTACTCGCCTCTATTTGTGCACACGAGTGTGTTTGTTTGTGTAGCAGTCTGTCAGTTTACGTCCAATTGTCTCGGCCCCTCCCTTCTGACCCCGAGCATCCACATTGTCCGGATGCTTCAGCCGCTCACTGCCAAACATGGCTTGGCTGTAACCTCACACCCAGCTGTGCTTCATGTGCACCTCTTTGCCCCGGGCTCTCGTATAAAAGCAGCAGGTCATGTGCCTAATTATCGCCACATTCTGGCTGTCGTTCAGCAGCGCTTACCTGTCCCATGGTCACGTCATATTAACAAATAATCAGGAGTTATAGTTGGCTTACAATGACTCAACAACTGCCGCTATTAATATTAGGGTGAGTTAATCCGAAGGGTTTGTGCGGTGTCCAAGTCTAGGCTTTTCACATGGGTTGAATTGGAAGCGATATGCACAGTGTGACTGTGGGAAGGACACAGCTCTGGAAGTTGTTGATGCACTTTATAGAGCATGATAAGAGACAGGCTTAGAGCCACAGCTCCCGGCAGGTGGAGCTGCTGGACGTCCTGCTCTTTCTTGAAAATGCTAACCTCTGAAAAACTGATAGAGATGAAAGCAGCGAGTTAAGATATTCTAGTTCCTGAGCCCTCGAGCTCTCCTCTGGGTCGTCCCGACAACAGATGAAGAGGAAGAGGAAGAGGAAGAGGAGGAGTGATTGAAGCGTTTGGTGGAAGTGCTTGTGCCGTGCGAGCTGTGGAAATAGATGGAAGGTCTGCGGTACGACGTCGGGGCATATATCGCCTACGGTTGTCATCTGATCACAGTAGCTCGTCTCGGAGCAATGAGTCACTCCGTGACTTCAGGCTGCTTTTAGATACTCACACACACGCGCGCAGCCCTATCTCCTTAATGGGGACTGCGGCCTGAGTGTGCGTGCACTGTCCTCAAAACACCGCCTGTTTAGCCCAATTCACCCTTCTTACCCACTTCAGCTGCAGAGCCTTTTCTGCATGACTTCTCTGCAGCGATGCCTCTGATGATCGGCTATAACTTGTATTCTAATTTTAATATTCGGCTACCCTTTAGATCCCTGGGGCGATATTAGGTTTCTGCATTTAACCTATCTGCGATTAGTGAACACACATGCACTGCAAGCCGTGAGACATGTGATCCGCTTACGTGCTCATTTCTTGTTGGTATTGAGGATCGAACCTGCGATCCACTAACGTATCTAACCTTTAGGCTTGATACATTGCTGTAGTGTGGATATATATATATACACATAGCATCCAGAGCTTGTCTATTAAATGTGTATGCTGCTTGGGGAGTGATATTTAATGGTATTTAAACCATTGCGTCTCATTCGCACAGCACCTGTGAGATTTTGCTAGAAGGTCTGGTTTGTGTGGTCCGTGCACAGTTTTAGTAACACTTGAGCTGCACAACAAGTGGCGTTGCTCACGTCTGCAGTGAAGGAGAGCAGAGAGCGCGTTGCTCCACTTTCCAGAGTGCGAGGCAGGCAACGGGAGGACAGGACAGAGGAGACATTTCAAGGCTGAGGGGAGATAGATGATAGCCCTGCAGAAAGGACGGGGGACACTGCAGCCAGTGACACACTAGAGGCCCGCGGCTGTAAGAGAGGAGGCGATGTTATGGGGTCACCGATCTGCATCACTTTCCATTTTCCTGCTGCGCCATAAGACACGGACGTGCAAACCACTACTGCCGCTGCTCCAGACCTCACTGCTCACAGAGGGCGGAGCTGAATCACCGGGTCAAGAGCGAAAAAGACAGAGTGAATCATTAGCTTGTGAGACGGGAGGGGAGGAAAAGTCAGGAATCTTGTCTAGAGCTGTAGTGGAGGAATATTATTCAGGTTAAGTGATGGATCCTCTTGCATAATGACTGAGTGGAAGGAACAGCTGAGAATGTGTCAGTGTCAGGTGTGGGTTTCACAGAGGAGGGGGGGGTGTTTATCGCCGTATTTACACCGGCCTCCGGAGGGTCCGGTCATTGACGAGGAGCAGCAAATTACTGTCTGTTAACATTCAGCCTGCGGAGCTGAGTGATGTGTGTCTGCTGCGCCCACCTGCACTGAGAATAGACTTCACTTCACTGTTTGGGGACTAAAAGATTTCAGATTCTCATACGCATCATTCCGTCTCTCCAGTATTCTCAGGTTTTTGAATCATTTCCTTTAACTCTGAGTTGCATAATCCAGCACATCCTGTCTATTATTCTACAAAGATCTGAAAACACCTTTGCAGGAATGAGTGCAGACCCGACGGTCTCTGCATCGGGTCATGTAGCCGAGGTAAACGCTGCGAGATATGAGCTAATTCATATCTGTACAGCGAGACAGCTGGAGTGAGGAAAAAGAATTGGAAGATATTATCCAATCATCCAGTCTGGCAGAGATGATGATGTCTCAGCAGCTCGGGCAGTGCCCAGTAATAAGATCCAGCGGAAATTAGTGTGTGACAGAGTCGAAATTGGTTCTAAACGTCCCGGTTGTCTTAAAATGAAATAGCCTTATGTGCGCACAGTGTGCGTGTGTCACTCTCTAAGCGTTTTGCCGTGTTTTGTGTGCAGGATGACCAGGTCGTTCTGCAGTGCACTGCCTCCGTCCTGAAGGAGCAGATTAAACTCTGTCTGTCCTGCGAGGGCTTCGGGAACCGACTCTGCTTCCTGGAAACGACATCCAATGCTCAGGTGAGACTCTGACACCGTCCGGTCCTCTGCGGCGCTCTGCGTTTTCTGTGTTTTCTCAGTTTTGTTTCTGTCGATGCCTCTGCAGAATGTGCCCCCGGACCTGGCCATATGCACCTTCATCCTGGAGCAGTCGCTGTCTGTCCGCGCTCTCCAGGAGATGTTGGCCAACACGGTGGAGATGACTGATGTAAGAAGGCGACCAGGAATAGAGTCTTTGAAGAAAAGGATGGTGTCTTTACGATCTGATGCAAACATTAAGTTTTCCTCTAAGTTGCAATGAGTTTAAGAAACTCATGTTTTCAACTTTACAAAGTCTCAGAAGAAACACCAGTTTACTCTCTACATCCAAATCACTGTAGTGCTTTGTTTAACTTTGCACAAATTACCTAGTTATCCTTACTGAAAAGCCTTGTAAGAAGCCTTCCCTTGACAAAATCTTGAATACCACAAGTTCTTACCGTTACACTTTTAGCAAGTTGTGAACCTACATGTCACATCAGCCCGACGTTTACCAACATGAAGCTGCTAAACTTAGAGTTGTGAAATAGTTTTGTTACACAGATGTGTGTTTTCTGCATCTACAAGACTGTTAATGTCCCAGGTCTTTGTCTGTGCTCGACTCAGATCAGTTATTTACACTCATATATAACTGTGGGTATCGTCCAGCACCACAAGGAGATTTTATTTAATCTTCCTTTATATGTGTGTTTTTTTGCTTGTTATCTGACACCCCGTCACCTCCCCTTCCCTTCTTGCTTTTTGCCGAGCAGGCAGTCGATTTGGACAAATGGGTATGTCTGTCAACATGTCTTATTTCCTGTAACGTGTGTCCCAAACCAACCTGGCAACCGTCCTCGTTCCTGTCCTGTTTCCCGTCGGACGTCCTACTGAATGAATTAGTGCTGCATCATTCACACGTCTCAGTCCATATCTGTTAAACCCTCCACACAAGGTGGAGGTCACTCTAACCCTGTCGCTCATCTTCAGCCTCAGAGGCTGAAGAAGCCCATGGTATTTAAGTAGAGCAGAGTTATTCGTTTTTGCCAAAAACTGTGAAACTCTGCGTAAACTCTACTGAAGCACTTGGTTTCTTTGTCTAAATTTGGCTGAATCTGCAGTTTCAAAAGCTTGTGTCAATAGTAATAATCACACCTGCATTCGTTCCAGCTCTGTTTTGTATCTACAGTAGGATAGCAAGGTGTCACAATCCATATTCATTTCATGCAGAACATCACTGGCACATTCATCCTCACACTCTTTATCACAACCCTTGCTTCACACTCTTTATTGGTGTTGCTTTTGTTTCAGCCCATTGTTCTTTGTTGGTCTTTGATTATATAAAAAAAATCATAAAAATCTAGTTTTCACTCTTATACTTTGATGCTAGACTGATTGTAAGCAGATATGTGCTGTCTTATTCGGTTTGACATGCCAAGATAATATGTTTTATCTAAAGTTTCATAAAGCTAAATCTCTCCAGGCTATTGCTTTATTTTCCCATTTCCAGCAGATCCCCAGCCAGACATATGTGAAATCAGTCTTTTTTAAAGAGATATATATTTACAGTCCAGAAGGAAGCTGTAAAACTCTCAATATCAACAATCATGAGAGAAGTGGGAAGTTATCAGCATATTTACCACTTCCAGAATGTGAAACAGCTGAAATAGTTTATAGCCTCAGATCCGGAAATCACAGCCCGGACACAAAGCAGAAAGTCGACGTCCATCCTCTGGGGTTGTCCACAGGCCTTTTGATATTTCAGAAAATCACAGTCAGACAGTAAAAATAAAATTAGATAGGTGGTTCCAGGTGGAGCTTTTTTTTTTTGCTATGTGAGAGAAGCCACTGACATGATGAAACAGCAGCTAAACAAGCAAAAGATCCACATTTTGATGTCCTGTCATATTTTTTTGTATCCCCAATAGCTGTTACTAATGCACAGCTAAAAACAGCCAGCCTTCCTGGGCGTCCTAGTTTAAACTAGCATATAAATACATTCACAGTGATATGTTTAGGGCTGCAACAGACGGACCAGCACAGGAATTGTTTTGGTAGAGAAGGTGGTGTCAGTCTGCAGCGTAGCATCAGAGGGAGGATGGTGGAGCTGGTTCAGTCTCTCAGGACTGGGGAGACGAGGATGAGCCAGGCCTCTCCACTGGTGAGCAGCAGGATGAGAATAGCATGGCACTCAGCCCAGTGGAGGGTCCCAGCCCCCCCCCCCCCCCCCCCCCCCCCTCTCCCGGCTCCCTACTCAGGCCTGGATGAGGAAACCAGACACCCCCAGAGCTTTGGACGGCCTCCGAAAACACACACACACAAAAGACACACACGCACACACACACACATCCTATCCATCCTGGTCTAGCCGAGCCAGGTGCTAATGCCGACCGGGGTTGACGGTATATTGCCACCACTTGACATACTTGCCCCCAATTCATCCCAGTGCGTTATGGGAGCTTAACCTCCACACAGAAGGGGCTTAATGTGATCTTCCTCTCACCAAGCAAATGGTTGTTTTAGTCTGTGCCTATAACTGTCGCAGTAATTGTGTTTTCTTGTTGCATCCTGGCTGGATGTTGAGAAAAGGTAGGATGGATAAATGTCATGTTTGTCGTCGTCCAGAGTTAGATATTCCGTTATTCATCGTGTCAAACTCTGTCAGTCGATGTCTGAGAATTATGATTTGAAGCAGAGCTCTGACCCAGTTTTAACAATATATCGACATTGCTTTGTAACTGATGCTTCTTGTTTTGTTCTTTCCCCCCCCTTGACTTTGTATTAAAATTGATTAAATACCTGCTGATCCCTATAGTCGATGTTCACTTTTGTGGAGCTGCCAATTGATGCTGCTTAATAAGTTCTGTCTCATACTCTGTCACCATCTGTCTCTCTCCTGTATTTTCCTCCACTATTAACTGTTGTACACATACTAATAACACACAAGTGTAAATCCAACAGTCTCAACAAGCAGAGCGGTGCCAGAGGAGGTTGTTGATGACATGTTGCGATCCAGTCATTCATCGTTATCGACTGTTTTGGACTTGGGATGTTCTAAAATCAATTCTTGTTTCCCCCTGTCTGTTTTAGCGTCGTCTGAAGTATAGATCCTCTCAGTCTGACGGATTGTTTTCTACTCTCTTGTTTGTCTCCAGTCGTCCCAAGGTGGAGGTCACCGCACCTTACTCTACGGTCACGCCATCCTCCTCAGACACAACCACTCGAGCATGGTGAGACATTACTACTTACATTACTATTACATTACTACTTTGTATTGTAGATTAAAACTTGCGTTTCTTGAGTTAAAACGTCTCATTTCCTCAGTACCTGAGCTGTCTGACTACGTCTCGGTCACTCACGGACAAGCTGGCCTTTGACGTGGGCCTGCAGGAAGATTCGACTGGTGAGATCTTCAAAAACACCTTGTAAAATTGTTGCTCAGGGCTTTTGGAGGTTGTTTGTCTGGTTATTTGGCCTTGTTTAGGATGTACTGTAAGAGCTCTTAGCAGTGAATCTTTGACAGCAGAATATTTTTTTCCTTCTCCCTCCGTGTTTCTCAGAGATATAAACACATTAGTCCCTTTTCTTCTGAATTTATTTACCCTTTTTTCTCTGCTCTTTTTGCAGGTGAGGCGTGTTGGTGGACCATCCACCCAGCCTCCAAGCAGAGGTCAGAAGGTGAGAAGGTCAGGGTGGGAGACGACCTCATCCTCGTCAGCGTGTCCTCTGAACGATACCTGGTGAGACTCTTCTTCACGTCCAGACAAAACAGCCGCGGATCCAAACCGTAGTCACTGTGCTAAACTCCATCTTTTACCATTGGCCCTCAGCATCTGTCCTGCGCCAGTGGAGACCTCATGGTGGACGCCTCCTTCATGCAGACGCTGTGGAACATGAACCCCATTAGTTCAGGATGTGAACTGGCAGAAGGTACACACCTGTTCTACGTACGGACAGATAGGTGTAGACCAGGGGTTGGGAACCTTTTTGGCTGAGAGAGCCATGAACGGCACGTATAGCCATACACGAACGACATAAATGTAAAATTCAGCTGGACTTGGAGGGAACGGCTTTCTAGTCGCCATGGCAACGGTAAACAGGGACTGTTACAGCACGTTACAATGGAACTTCAGATAGATGGATAGGTAGATAGATAGATAGATAGATAGATAGATAGATAGATAGATAGATAGATAGATAGATAGATAGATAGATAGATAGATAGATAGATGATAGATAGATGGATAGATAGATGAATAGGTAGATAGATAGATAGGTAGATAGATAGATAGATAGATAGATAGATAGATAGATAGATAGATAGATAGATAGATAGATAGATAGATAGATAGATAGATAGATAGATAGATAGATAGATAGATAGATAGATAGATAGATAGATAGATAGATAGATAGATAGATAGATAGATAGATAGATAGACTCGGACCAGACTGTGGATCCACCGTAGCGGACCTACAGTCTGTCTACCGTTACCATGGCAACCAGAAAGCCGGTTTGCTATGAGGGCTATCTGCGAGCTGTCAAGCCACATCTGGCTATCTTCTTTTCATCTGCTTTTAGACTGTGAGTAGGTGAGAGAGAAACAGCAGTTTGATTCTGTTACATGTCTTTTTATATTCGGGATAATGACAATAAAGACACAGGTAGGGCGGTCATGGTGTTAAACAGAAATAGTGTAAATGTAGGTGATATAAAACAGGGGCTGGGTGTTAAATTAAATTCTGTACATGGCAAGAAATGAAATGCCCTAGCACTCTCCCTAAAGATGGAGCATGTGTGAACATTGTGTGCGTCTTCTCCTCCTCTCAGGTTTTTTGACCGGCGGTCACGTTCTCAGGCTGTTCCACGGCCACATGGACGAGTGTTTAGCCATCGCCACTCCAGAGGAAGGAGAGGAGAAGCGCAGGTACGAAGCTGGAGGGCTGAAACTGTCCGGAGGAGTCAGTTATCCTGTTAGCCTAACACATCATGACGGTGTGTGTGTGTGTGTATGTGTGTGTGTGTGTCCCTGACACAGGGTGGCTCACTATGAGGGCGGAGCTGTGTGCAGCCAGGCTCGGTCTCTGTGGAGGTTGGAGCCTCTCAGAATCAGGTGAATTTACATTCAGTTTACATTAAATTAAGATGGTAAAAGTGGTATTTTTTCGCTGTTGTTGTTGTTGTTTTGAGTGTCTACTGTCTTACATATTTTGTTTACATTTGGGAAGCTTTGCGTCTGAGACAGTTATCAAACATTTTTTGCCTTTACATTTTTTGTAGTTGGTCATGAATCTGGCAACAAATGTGTCATAAATGTGTGTTTGTTCTGTCTGTGTATTAGTGTCTGCAACAATTAATGGACAAATAATTGACTAATAAAATAGTCGACAGCTATTTTGACAATGTTTAGTTGGTGTAAGCATTTAAAACATTTTTTGAACGAGTTAAAGAAATTGAATGAGACCTCTCAGATCTCAGCTTCTTAAATGTGAATATTTTTGACCAAAAATTACATGTAAACAAAAAAAACAACTAATCGATTAATTGAGAGAGTAATTGACACATTCATCGACAACAAAAGTAACTGTTTATTGCAGTCCTAGCCTGCTTTGTTAACTTTAATTTGTCTAAATATTTAACAATATTAACAACAGGTACACTAATACTTGAGATTTTTTTGTGGTTGTGTCTTTCTTTTGGATGCTGCAGCTGGAGCGGGAGCCACATGAAGTGGGGCCAGTCTTTCCGTATCCGCCACATCACCACAGGCCGGTACCTGTGTCTGGATGAGGAGAAGGGTCTGCTGGTGGTCGACCCAGAGAGGGCCAACACCAAGCTGTCTGCTTTCTGCTTCCGAGTGTCAAAGGTCAGAGTCGGTCACTGAGTGCCTCCGCCTTTGTTTTCTGTTTGGAGTCTGATTCCCCTCCCTTTCCTTTTGTTTCCTCCTCCCGAGCAGGAGAAGGTGGACGTGGCTCAGAAGCGTGACGTTGAGGGGATGGGCATTCCTGAGATTAAGTACGGCGAGTCCATGTGTTTCGTCCAGCATGTGTCCACAGGCCTGTGGCTCACATATGCCGCCCTTGATGCCAAAGCTGCTCGTTTGGGGATGATGAAGAGGAAGGTTAGACTCTCCCATGTGGATCAAATCTGATAAGAAACAGATCTAAAGGACCTGTCACAGCTTCCACAGTGTTTTAAGGACGTAATAAATACACTCGAGAGAGCTGAGGGTTTCATCTGGAATAGGATGGTGTCTTCTGTGTCCTCAGGTCATTCTGCACCAGGAAGGTCACATGGACGACGCCCTCACTGTGTCCCGCTCCCAAACTGAAGAGTCTCAGGCTGCTCGGATGATTTATAGCACCATGGGTCTCTTTAGGCTGTTCATTAAGTGAGCACATATATATTTCCTTGTCATATTGTAGCAGTATGCTCTCATTACTCAATGCTTCTCCCAGTAGATCTGGTTTTACTTTGATCCGAAAACCATGAAGTAAGCCAAGCTGCTCGTTTTAATCCTGTCCTACCAGGGGTCTGGACTCTCTGAGCGGGAAGAACAAGTCTCCGGGCTCTGTGTCGCTGCCTCTGGAGGGGGTCATCCTCTCTCTGCAAGATCTGATCTTCTACTTCCGTCCTCCCGAGGAGGAACTGGAGCACGAGGAGAAGCAGACCAAACTTCGCTCCCTCCGCAACAGGCAGAACCTCTTCCAAGAGGAGGTGACCAGGCTGATCATTATCTGTTTAACCCTCATGTCCTATTAGGAGAATTTTCATCCAGTAGGGGATATATTATTCACTCTAATTTGGCCTCTAAATTTCAGTATATTGCATCAAATTGAATGATATTTGGTGAAGGATCTTGTTTTTCTCTAAACTTTTGATTTGGATTAAATTGGATTAAAAAAATCACACCCTAATTTACAAAAATGTCCTGTAAAAAAACAACTGTAAAATTATACATTTATATTGAAAACACATTGCAGAATCCATGATTGTGGACTGTTATGGCTGTGCAATCAAAAAGTTTGGCTTTAATGGACATCAATGGGGAAAAGTTCAAATTTGAAGCATTTTAATGTAATTAAGTGTTTTAATTGAAATATTAAAGTACTAAAACATAATTCAGTATGTAGTAGTTTTGAGCAGAAATAAGGGTGATTGAAAGATTTGAGCAAAAAAAGTTGGAAAAAATATTTATCTGGTATATTTTTACAGCTGTTTTTGTCATGCACAGTTTTTTCGAACTGTGCACAACAGTTAACTACCTAAAAATACCATTTATTTGAAAAAAAAGTCTGCTACATGGAGCCTGTAAACCTTAGCCTAAAAGCATAGCAGCATCCCTCATCCTCTCGCTCTCTTTGTCTCAGGGGATGATCACCATCGTGCTAGAGTGCATCAACCGGCTCAACGTGTACAACACCGCCGCCCACTTCTCTGAATTCGCCGGGGAGGAAGCCGCAGAGTCCTGGAAGGAGATCGTCAACCTCCTTTACGAGCTCCTGGGTGTGATACTCGCAACACAAAGTGCTCGGTGATTTGCTGTTTGCGCTGGCCAGAATAACACGGATCTCCTCGTGTTTTTCCCGAACAGCCTCTCTGATCCGGGGAAACCGCTCCAACTGTGCGTTGTTCTGTGACAACCTGGACTGGCTGGTCAGCAAGCTGGACCGTCTGGAGGCGTCCTCAGGTATCAGATGTTTCCCGGGTATTCACTGAAGCGTCCCACTAATGGGATATGATCCTTAGAACAGCCAGACCCGCTGTACTGTGGTTATTAGGTGAGATAATGAGGCGCAAATCTATCTCATCAAACATGACTTTATTGGAAGTATGAGGCATTTTAATGTGGTGTTAGATGGAACTTGAAGTCACTTTATATCTCTATTTGTGCATATAATTTAAAGTGTTTAGACCAGTGTTTGACCTTTTCAATATAACTTAACGTATGCACCATTTCTGTTACTGAACACCACTGCAAGAATAGAACAGAAAAGAATAGAATCTGCTCATAAACATCCCACAAGGGGGGAATTTCAAAACTGCCAAATACCAAACTTCTGCGATTAAAATGTCGTTCTGATGGAAACTTTAATGTGAATCAAAATGAGAATAAAGGAGAAGTTCAAGTCTGATCTCACATGTCCTCTCTCTGCCTCTAGGCATTCTGGAGGTGCTGTACTGTGTCCTGATTGAGAGCCCTGAGGTTCTGAACATCATCCAGGAGAACCACATTAAATCCATCATCTCTCTCTTGGACAAGCACGGAAGGAACCACAAGGTCTGCGTGTCCTCACTGCCAGAGTAACATTAGCTCGCTGCAAATTAATTGGCTGCCGCTGGCAGCGTGTGCCCAGCTAATCAGACACTTTTACAGGTGATGATGTGGAATGTAATATAACCCTGAAATTGTATTCAGCTCATGAAAACACGTCTTGGTTTTGCAACTCTATTAACGCAGGAAGAGTACGAGGTGTCTGGCACAGTTGAGCTGAATGGTGACAGTAGTGTGTGTGTGTGTGTGTGTGTGTGTGTGTGTGTGTGTGTGTGTGTGTGTGTGTGTGTGTGTGTGTGTGTGTGTGTGTGTGTGTCCGTGTGTGTGTGCTCTAGGTCCTGGACGTCTTGCGCTCTCTCTGTGTGTGTAACGGTGTCGCTGTGAGGTCCAACCAGAACCTCATCACTGAAAACCTGCTGCCGGGCCGCGACCTCCTGCTGCAGACCAACATTGTCAACTATGTCACCAGGTGCTGAAATTGCTCCCGGTATAGACTATATAACGATAACAGGATGAAGGAGTCACATTCTCTCTCCATCAGTAGAGAACCAGTCTGTCAGGATGTACTCAGACAGAGTGTTTAACCCCAGAAGTCAGTTTGTTTTGGCAAAAACAGATCTTCCAACCATCAGTGCCCGTCATCTTTGTAGGTTGTTCCTTGAGGCGACATGCACCTTATCAGATGCAGACGAAACATTATTTTCTGTCCACAGTGCTAGAACTGCTTATTTTGTTAATTGAGGGGACACTGGTTCGTTAACCACAGAAATGCAACAAAACAAACAAGCCTCATACGAGACGTTGTATGTTTATTTTATTACCCCAGGTAACGTTATTTATTTACAACAGTTACTCCCTAAACACAAAAAGAAATGCAATGATTGTATTATTAAAGCAAAACAAAGCAAAAGAACAACAGGTCCGAATTCACTGGATACAGCTGGATAACTGGATAACGTAGGCACTGGACTATAGATTCTTCTCTACCCAAGTTGTATTGACAAGCAAGACATTCAGAGCACCAAAATAGCTTGTTACAACAATAAAGTAAAAAATAGTTTATAAAGAAACAACAGGGAGGGAGCCAATAGTATCTCATAGTGTACCTAATCTTTTCTAGTTATAACAGCTGCATAACTCCTTTAATCAAATATGTATTATATGTATTTTATATGTATTTGAACAGCCTTCAGTGACTACCGTTTTTTCAACTTGTTTAACGTTGATTCCTGTTCTGCTCTGTGTGTCTCAGCGTGAGACCCAACATCTTCCTGGGCACGTGTGAGGGCTCCACGCAGTACAAGAAGTGGTACTACGAGATGATGGTGGACCACGTGGAGCCCTTTGTGACGGCCCAGGCCACTCACCTGCGCGTGGGCTGGGCTATGACCGAGGGCTACAGCCCCTACCCGGGAGGAGGGGAGGGCTGGGGAGGGAACGGGGTGGGCGACGACCTCTACTCCTACGGCTTTGATGGACTGCATCTCTGGTCGGGTAAGAGGAGCCAGCCCTCGGCACCTTTGTTGTTGTTGTTTTCCATGAGTTGCCTGTTGTCTTATCGCCACATGACCTGCTCGACCTTAGGCACGGTGGCCCGGCAGGTGGCCTCGCCCAGCGCTCACACCCTGGCTGCAGACGACGTGGTCAGCTGCTGCCTGGACCTGAGCGTGCCCAGCATCTCCTTCCGCATCAACGGACACCCGGTCCAGGGCATGTTTGAAAACTTCAACGTGGACGGCCTCTTCTTCCCCGTCATCAGCTTCTCAGCCGGAGTCAAGTTTGTTTCTCCATTTTCTTAAATGATTTTTGCATCATAACAAACGTGAACGTCTGTATTTACAGATTACATTCATATCATATTGGTATCTTAAGATACTGCTTTAAAAATGATTTTTTACATTACTTGTATCTCATACCACACAGCATATTATTTGGCTCTTATTGAGACAAACTTAAAGTGTTGGGTCATTTGTCTTTAAGAGTTATGTTCTTACTTTATATATTCAACTTTACTGTGTAATCTTTTTTTAGATTCCCCCTCTTTTTGCAGTGTAAGGACCTGAGATCAGATTTTTGTAATTTTTCTTCAATTTCTTCTATTAAGGTTAAAAGCTACAATCAAATCGATTATTAAAAAAGTCAATAAGTCATCAAATTAGTTATCAAATAGTCTGTGAATCAATTCTGGAGATGAGTCTTGCCTATTTCATGCAAGGTTTTATTCTTTGGCCCTTACATTTATTGAGTGCTTTTATCTTATTTTTGGATGCCGCTTTTTGGAACTGCAGTGGTGTAAATAATGGCGAAATAATCTGAAATATTAACCTTTGAAATGATCGATTTCAAATGACGAAACGCTAAGCAGTCCCAAATGTCTTCATTCATTTCTCGCCACTGTATTTGTTATTCGGCTTTGAAACCCTCGATGTATTTCTCCTGAACGTCCCGTCTGGAATCGACATTCTTGTCTGTCCTCTAATAGTGATTTAAGGCTGCGCTGTGTAATGATGCTGAGATGCAGCTAATTGACTGATGAGAGCGGGGAGGGACAGTGATATCCGAGCAGAGCTTTCTTCATTACGAGTCCTGTAAAGATCCAGCAGTAACTGCCTCTAAGATCTCTTTCTCAAACAGATAAAAACAAGGACATTTCTCTCTCTCTCTCTCTCTCTCTCTCTTCCTCTCCCATGTCAGGGCTCGCTTCCTCCTCGGAGGTCGCCACGGAGACTTCAAATTCATGCCTCCGCCTGGTTACGCCCCGTGCTACGAGGCTCTGCTGCCCAGGGAGAGGATGCGCATCGAGCCCATCAAGGAGTACAAGCACGACTTCAACGGCGTGCGCAACCTGCTGGGTCCCACGCTGTCCCTCACACACACCTCCTTCACCCCCTGCCCCGTGGACACCGTCCAGGTGACCACGCCTTCTCTTTGTTGCGCTCTAGTCCTGTTTTTTTTTGTTTGTTTGCTTCATTGCTGATTTTTTTTATCATTGTTTTGTGGTGCAGATCGTGCTGCCGCCCCACTTGGAGCGCATCAGGGAGAAGCTTGCAGAGAATATTCACGAGCTGTGGGCTGTGACCCGCATCGAGCAGGGCTGGACCTATGGGAGTGTGAGTACACACTGCAACAGCAGAGCATGAATATTGACTCTGAGAGCTCAAATTTGACTTCTGAGCAACGTGAGAGTATTGTCAAAGCCCGATGCCTTACATTTTTGTGACACCCATTCACAAAGACTAAATCCCGATACTCCGTCTCCTTCCTTCCACAGTTCAGGGATGACAACAAGAAACTCCATCCTTGTCTGGTCGACTTCCAGAGTCTGCCCGAGCCTGAGAGGAACTACAACCTGCAGATGTCTGGAGAGACTCTCAAGTGAGTGTGCAACTAAGATTAAGGTCAAGATGTATTTGGTGCTTAGACGCTGTTATTGATCCCTGTGTCACCGCTGTCCCTCAGGACTCTCCTTGCGCTGGGTTGCCATGTTGGCATGGGCGATGAGAAAGCAGAGGAGAACCTTAAGAAGATCAAGCTACCCAAGACGTACGACAGCAAAGATATCTCTCACTTTTTTTCTATTTGCATATACAGTATCTGTTTTAAAATGTGTTTTCCTGTGCTGCAGCTACGTGATGACCAATGGGTACAAGCCTGCCCCCCTTGACCTCAGTCATGTCAAACTAACACCAAACCAGAACCAGCTTGTAGAGAAACTGGCAGAAAATGGGCATAATGTCTGGGCAAGGGATAGGGTACGACAAGGATGGACCTACAGCATTGTGCAGGTGACCACCTCTAATAACTTTACAGTAGTAAATGAAAAACAATTAATTATTAGAATTGGAAGTATATGTATATACATTACATTTATATATCAACGTTAATGTTAATATCAATACTTTGTAGTGTTGGCATTAGTAGTAGACTAGTAGTTATCATTAAGAAGTAGTTGCATAGTACACATGCTCCCAAGCCATGCTGCCCATTCACTAATTCACTGGTTTTCTATACAGAAGCTCTACAAACTCTGCTTCTTTTTGTAATGAAGACATCGTGTAATGTTGTGATGTTTCCCAGGACATCCTGAACAAGCGAAACCCTCGTCTGGTACCGTACAACCTGCTGGACGAGAGAACCAAGAAAACGAACCGAGACAGCGTCAACAACGCTGTCCGCACTCTCATTGGCTACGGCTACAACATCGAGCCTCCGGATCAGGAGAGCAGTGAGTCAGCTCGCATCTCTCGACACCTCTCTGTCGTCCACGTCCTCTCTAACGCGGTCTGTCCTGGTCTGTCCCTGCAGCCGGCCATGGCCTGGAGAACACCCGGGGGGACAAGGTGCGGATCTTCAGGGCAGAGAAGTCGTACGCTGTCACTCAGGGGAAGTGGTACTTTGAGTTCGAGGCAGTGACCACCGGGGAGATGAGGGTGGGCTGGGCGCGTCCCAACGTTAGTGCCGGCACCGAGCTGGGAGCCGACGAGCTGGCCTACGTCTTCAATGGTAACAAGGTGAGCCTGCGCCTACATCTTCTAGCAGCTTCTGCTTCAGCTTCTCATTGCTCATTGTTAATATTGTCGCATGATGTATTGTGTTGTATTTATACAGGATTTATATATATATTTATATATAGGACCAATTACAGCACCTTGATGGAGCCTTTGTTGTACTGTTGTACAATGACAATAAAAGCTTTGTTTTCTGTTCTATTACATTAAATTCTACGAAATTATTCCATTAAATTGGTCTATTTAATGTGCTCATGTAGCTTATAGATGCAAGTTTCAAAGCACTACGAGATGTCATTTTTTGTGGGGCTGGAAAATGAAGCAAATGTCAGTGAATTGCCTTTTTCTTTCTAGATTGCTCAGAAAAGAGTAAACTGTTCAGACCGGCAGCATCAACACCTTCTTATTTCATATTTTATGTGTTAAAAATGCACTTACTTGGCGTTATTTTCCCCAGGCTCAAAGATGGCACGTTGGGAATGAGCCGTTCGGTCGCCAGTGGCAGTCTGGAGACGTGGTCGGCTGCATGATCGATCTGACAGAGATGAACATCATGTTCACGCTCAACGGAGAAATGCTGATCAGCGACTCCGGCTCGGAGATGGCGTTCAAGGACATTGAAATCGGCGACGGTGAGAATTAACCATCCTTGGATTAGAAACTATTCGTCTCCTCGCAGTTTGAATGCCACATCCCTGACGTCTCCTGTTGCTTCACCCCTCAGGTTTCATCCCGGTGTGCGCCCTGGGCCTGTCGCAGGTCGGGAGGATTAATCTGGGTCAGAACGTCAGCAGCCTGCGCTACTTCGCCATCTGCGGCCTGCAGGAAGGATTCGAGCCTTTCGCCATCAACATGAAGCGAGACACCACCATGTGGTTCAGTAAAAGCCTGCCGCAGTTTGCGCCCGTCCCCACCGATCACAACCACATCGAGGTGATTTCTCAACTCTCCTATTACAGGTTTTGTGCAAAATTAAAAGAGATGTTGGAAATATTTCCATTGAAGGCTGCATTCATATACGTAAATCCTCAGAATTACTTGTGGTGGTTCCACAGAAATGTTTTCAGTATCTGAAAACTCTCCTAAGAGATGCCTTATTTTTGTATTGACTCAGTTTAAATTAGTTTAGCATATGCAACTTCACTTTATTATGTACTTTTAGCTGACTAGAGTAGACTATATAGCATATAATTAACTCACTCATAATTAACTCACTCATTGAATGCTTATATTAGATTTAGAATAATTTCAGTCTTGCTCCATCTCGCACCATATTCTTTGAAGTGAATTGATCATGTGACCTCAACATCATGTCCAGTGTAAAGTGTATAAAGTGTTTTCATCACACTTTTGTAATAAACTAAAAAAGTAAAATAAAAAGTGAAAATGGTGTTTCCGTTAACAGTTTCTATATTGCGATGGTTAGGTTTTGTCCATGTATAGGGGTAATAGAAATCCAGCGTCAGACCCTTAACTCTTCATCATCTGTTCAACTAGTTCATGTATTTACTGTGAGATGTGCTCTCTGTCAGGTTTCCCGGGTGGATGGGACTGTGGACAGCGCCCCCTGTCTGAAGCTGACCCACAAGACGTTTGGCTCGCAGAACGCCAACACCGACATGCTGTTCCTCAGACTGAGCATGCCCGTCCAGTTCCACGAGACCTTCAAGATCCCGGCAGGCACCACCCCTCTCACACGCGCCCTCACCATACCGGAGGAGGAGGTGCTCGTGGTAGAGCCCGACTCGGAGTTTGAAGTTCTGAAGAAATCTGCCAGCCGCAAGGAGCAGGAGGAGGACAAGAAGGAGCCGTCTGTGCCGAAAGAGGTGGCTGTGGAAAATGAGAAAGACACGATGTCTGAAAAGGGAAAGAAAAAAGGGTGAGTGCGGAGAGAGTTATAGTAGGAGATAGTCATAGAGACAATTCAAAAACCAGCTCAGAGTAAAAAAAACATTTCCAATCTCCTCTGACTGTGACTCTGTGGAGTTCGTCTATTTGCTCTCAGTTGTTATTAGCTTTCACACTGCAGGGAGTGACAGTTTAAAACTTGATGTTAAATCAAAAACTAAGCGGAATGACTCCTCAGCGTCTGTTTTATCCCTTGCTTCTTTTGGGTCTTTGTAATAGATTTTTCTCAAAAGCCAAGAAGGCAGCCATGCCTCTGGTCAGTGCTCCTGTCCTGCCAACGGTGCCACGTTTGGTGGAAGACGTGGTCCCGGATGACAGAGATGATCCTGAGATCATCCTGAATACCACCACTGTGAGACAAACCTCCTCTTGAGAACTTTAAATAGTCAAAAATGGTGAGCTGGGACTCTCACATTCTTCTTCATTTCCTCTTTCTGTTTGCAGTATTATTATTCCGTGAGGATCTTTGCCGGCCAGGAACCCTCTGGCGTGTGGATCGGCTGGGTCACTCCCGACTACCACCAGTTTGATCCGACCTTTGACCTCACCAAAGTGCGCTGTGTCACTGTCACCGTGGGAGACGACAAAGGCAACATACACGACAGGTTCGTCTTATTTTAATAAACATTAACTTTGATTTGATTTATTCTTCTGAGCTTTGTTCCTTCCCAGCTGAACTAAGGTCTATTGTGTGGTTGTGCTCTATAGATGTAATTACAAACTATGACTGTGTAGGGAGTTAAAATTGTGTTTCTGATTGCAGCTTGAAATAGTGACAAGGTCGTCAAGAAGTGTTAAAAATGCATTGAAGATATCTTGTTTATGCAATAATTAAAAGCAGCTACATTTTATGATTGATCTCTGACCTGAATATAAGTAACAGTTTTAGTAGAGCAGTAAGGAACTCTACTTAATATCTTGTGTAGTCCCCCAGGGTTCAGTCCTTGGTCCCCTTACTTTCTCCACTGATGCCAGTCTGTGCTGTCTCTCTGCAGTATGAAGCACAGTAACTGCTACATGGTGTGGGGAGGAGACCTGGTCAGCAATCAGCAGACACGCTTCAGCCAGGAGGACATGGTGGTCGGCTGCTTGGTCGACCTGGCCACAGGTCTCATGACCTTCACAGCCAATGGGAAGGAGATCAACACCTTCTACCAGGTGATTATGAAAAGAATAAGTCCGTCCAGGACGCTGCCTGATTGTCCAGACTGAGATGTGATGCACCACTGTGGAGCTCTGAGAGCTGAGGTGTTTTATTTCAGGTGGAGCCCAACACCAAGCTGTTCCCTGCTGTCTTCGTTCAACCATCCAATCAGAACCTGGTGCAGCTGGAGCTGGGCAAACTCAAGGTCAGGAACTGCTGCTGCTGCTCACACTCACTCTACTGTTTGGTACACAATGTTTCTGAAATGTACTCTTCTTTATTGGTTCTCTCAGATCAAGTTCAGGTCAACATCCTCACCTTAGTTAAAGACAGGAGAGTTTACCTTGTTGGGATGAAATGGATTTGATTTTTAGGAAAGAATAATTAAATGTCATTGGGAGTTATTTAGTGACTGTCATCTTTTACCGATTGTGTAGGTTTTATTTTTCAGCTTTTCTCCCCTTTCTTCCTTTCTTGTCTTGTTAGTTTCCATTGTTACAGTTTCCATTACACTTAGAAAAGTGCAAAACTCACAAAAGCTCGCAATAAAAACACCATTCATGGAAACACGCCATCTACACTCTCATGAAGTGTGGCATGTGTTGAAGTTAATGGTCTTTTTTTCATTTACACCCTTCACTGGAAAAGCACCTACAGTAATATCTTACTTGTTTCCCATTTCTCCCATAACGTCTACGACCTTTCTCCCCCTCTCAGAACATCATGCCCATCTCGGCCGCCATGTTCCGCAGCGAGCGTAAGAACCCCGTGCCCCAGTGCCCCCCCAGGCTGGACGTGCAGATCCTGACCCCGGTGATTTGGAGCCGAATGCCCAACCACTTCCTGAACCCGGAGGTGGGCAGAGTGAGCGAGAGGCTGGGCTGGATGGTGGAGTGCACGGAGCCTCTCATCATGATGGCCCTGCACATCCCCGAGGAGAACAGGTGAGAGGCAGCAGGAATTGACCGATCAATTGACTACAAAACTAACCATTTGTTCTTTGTTACTGGCTTACTGGCTTTAGGATTACATTAACTGTGCGTCCATGTTTCCTGATCAGTTTGGCTCTTTGTGCGTTTCGTCCTCAGGTGCATTGACATCTTGGAGCTGTCGGAGCGTCAGG
The DNA here is from genome assembly GCA_029224185.1 of Karalla daura. Taxonomy (NCBI): domain Eukaryota; kingdom Metazoa; phylum Chordata; class Actinopteri; order Chaetodontiformes; family Leiognathidae; genus Karalla; species Karalla daura. Next base: position 13,984,180 of record CM055198.1, on the reverse strand, counting down.
ACCTGATGAAGTTCCACTACCACACGCTAATGCTCTACTGCGCCGTTTGCGCTCTGGGCAACAACCGAGTGGCTCACGCTCTGTGCAGCCACGTGGACGAGTCCCAGCTCTTCTACGCCACCGAGAACACGTACCTGCCCGGCCCGCTGAGGATCGGCTACTACGACCTGCTCATCAGCATCCACCTGGAGTCGGCCAAACGCGCCCGCCTGGGCACCAACAGGGAGTTCATCGTCCCGATGACTGAGGAGACCCTGAGCATCAAGCTCTACCCGGATGCAGAAAAGGCTCATTCCCTGCCCGGCGTCGGCCTCACCACCTGCCTGAGGCCCAAGCTGCATTTCTCATCCATCAACTTCGTCGGCACTGACCCCGACCTCTACACCCTGAGTCCCATTTTCCCTCTGCAGGTGAGACGTTGCAAAAGCTGAAGCTGTTTTTCTTTCTTTCTAAGCAGATTTACTTTACAATGCACTTTATGTTGTCCTTTTAATGTCTGTGTCACCCCACAGTATTTGTCTGACCAGCTTCAGCCATTCACTGCAAATTATGTGGTTCTTACCATAATAAAAAAATGCTTTATTTTATACATTTGTTTCTTTAGTGTTCAGCTTTACACTATAATCTTGAACACACCCCAACCACACACATTTCTGCAGTTACTGTTTTTATTGTTTTACTGTTGTATTAGCTTATTGTATTAGCTGTATCCTTCCTTTTATGGTATTAAATATATTTGTCCTCTTGGCTTTGTACTTGACTTTTACAGTATGAATAAAGTTAGATTGGATTGGAAGTTGTGAGAGAGTTTAATCTGGAGGAACAATTGTGAAAGTTTCCTTTTACTGAACTTTCATGAATTCTTATTCCCCTTTTAGGAGCTGAAGACCAGGGCGATCAGCATGTTAACGGAGGCCGTGTTGGATGGCAGCCAGGCCATGCGGGATCCAGTAGGGGGCAGCGTGGAGTTCCACTTCGTACCCATCCTGAAACTGATCAGCACTCTTCTCATCATGGGCATCTTCAACGATGAGGACACCAAGCACATCCTCAAGATGATCGACCCCAATGTTTTCAGCGGCAAGGAGGAGGAGGAGGAGAAAGCGGAGGAGGACGAAGGAGCAGGAGGTGAAGGTGGGGAAGCAAAGGAGGAGGAGACAGAGGAGGCGGAGGAGACCGAGCTGGAGGACGAAGGGGTCGGTGACGAGGAGGAGGAGGAGCTGAAAGCCTCAGAGAAGGGAGAGCACAAGGAGGATGAAGATGAGCCTAAAGAGGAAGGAGAGGAGGAGAAGGACGAAGAAGGAGAGGCCAAAGGTGCAAAAGTGGATGGAGAGAAGGCAGAGGAGGAGAAGGAGGCCGAGGCAGGAGAAGCAGAGGCGAAGGAGGAGGATGCCGGTCTGGAAGAGGGATTACTGCAGATGAAGCTGCCAGAGTCTGTCAAACTACAGGTGATTTAGATATTCAAACACATCTGTCAGTCTGTCAACAGTATATAGATGGATAGGTAGATACACACACTGTATAGTATGTGCACAGTGAACAGTTGGCTCAAAGTCTACATCTGACATTCTTCCTCTGTGTCTCTCTCAGATGTGCACACTTCTGCAGTACTTCTGCGACTGCGAGCTGCGGCACAGAGTGGAGACCATCGTCGCCTACTCAGACCAGTTCGTCCACGACATTCAGAACAACCAGCGCATTCGTTACAACCTGTTGATGCGGGCGTTCACCATGTCGGCCGCCGAGACGGCGAGGAGGACCCGCGAGTTCCGCTCCCCACCACAGGACCAGGTGCTCACCACTATTTGTTATTTTATTCATTTATTAGTAAATATTTGTTCTTTTAACACTTCATTTATGATGATTTTAAACACTTGACAGACTATGTTTTCACACTTTTGATTGACTTCCTATTTAGACTCAAAAAAATTGGGATTGTACCAAATTTCTTTTGGGATGGAGTTCGATATCTGATACATACTGTAGCAACAATAAAATGTACATATAAAGAGAGAAGGTAAAAAAGCCAACAAATGATGCTAATGGGTTATATTTCCTGTCTTGCTGCAGGTTCTTCTGCTCACCAACTTCAAGCAGTGGACGGAGGATGAGGACTGTCCAGTGCCGGAGGAGGTGCGAGACACTCTGGGGGAGTTCCACAACGACCTCCTGCTTCACTGTGGTGAGAGCTACGTGAAATATTCTGTGTGTTTTTTATTGTGAGCTTGAATTGTTGCAGGTTGTTTATTTCTACTCTGATGCTGGAATACAGGAATACAGATTGAGGAGGAGGCAGAGGAGGAGGAGGTGGACACGTCACTGAGGGGCAGACTCCTCGGCCTGGTCGACAGAGTCAAGAACTTCCGAAAAAAGAAGGAGGAGGAGAAGCCGGAGGTTGAGGAGGAACCAAAACCAAGTAAGAGTAACTGCCTGAGTACTTGTTAAGTCTTAAGTACTCGTAAAGTTTGAAATGAGCCTTTACGTGACTGTCCTGTTCAGGCACCCTGCAGGAGCTGATCTCCCACACCATGATCCACTGGGCGCAGGAGTCCTTCATTCAGAACCCGGAGCTGGTGCGGCTCATGTTCAGCCTGCTCCACCGGCAGTACGACGGCCTGGGCGAGCTGATCCGGGCGCTGCCCAAAGCCTACGCCATCAACGCCGTCTCGGTCCAGGACACCATGGACCTGCTGGAGTGTCTGGGACAGATCCGCTCGCTGCTCATCGTCCAGATGGGCCCCGAGGAGGAGCGGCTCATGATCCAGAGCATCGGGTCAGTGTGGAAGTCATGATGCTATGTATCTAAACATGCATGTGTGTATGACGGTACAGTATCTCACAAAAGTGAGTACAATTTGAATATCAAGGCGAAACTGTGCCAAGTTGTTTGAGTGTGACAGTAAATGGAGTGTGTGGGAAAAAATGAAACATGAATAAATTGTTTCTGTATTTTTTCAGGAACATCATGAACAACAAGGTGTTCTACCAGCATCCCAATCTGATGAGAGCTCTCGGGATGCATGAGACTGTCATGGAAGTGATGGTCAATGTGCTGGGTGGAGGAGGTGACTCCAAGGTGATTTTCAGTTCTTGTGTCTAAGTACCTTCTCTTGTGTCTAAGTACACTTATGTGTGTGTGTGTGTTTGCATGAGCATCAAGGCTTCTCTTCATTTTTTGTCTCCAGGAGATTCGATTCCCCCAAATGGTGACCAACTGCTGTCGTTTCCTGTGTTACTTCTGCCGCATCAGCCGACAGAACCAGCGCTCCATGTTCGACCACCTGAGCTACCTGCTGCAGAACAGCGGCATCGGCCTGGGTCCGTATCACCGTCATTATCGTCTTTTTCTTTTTTTGCAGTTCTATGACTGCCGAAATATCAGTTTCTGTAGCAAAAACACACAAAATGTCATGCTATTGTGATGATATTTGACCTCACTGTGGTTACGTTATATTGGCAGGCATGCGAGGGTCCACCCCTCTGGATGTGGCTGCAGCTTCCTGCATTGACAACAATGAGCTGGCCTTGGCTCTACAAGAGCAGGACCTGGAAATGGTAACAAAAAAGAAAGAAAAAAGCTGAATGCAACAGGTACAATGGACTCATCCTCTGATCTCTCTCTTGTGTAGGTGGTGACATACTTGGCAGGCTGCGGGCTGCAGATGTGTCCGATGCTTCTTTCTAAGGGCTACCCCGACATCGGCTGGAACCCCAGCGGAGGAGAGAGATACCTGGATTTCCTCCGCTTTGCTGTTTTCGTTAATGGTCAGCAGCAGCCTCATATATAAAAATAGATATACATAAACATTGATTGAAGTTGTAGCTCTTGGTTGTGAGTCAGTGTTGCTGACCTTGGTGCCTCACAGGGGAGAGCGTGGAGGAGAATGCCAATGTGGTGGTGCGTCTGCTCATCCGTCGGCCCGAATGCTTCGGTCCGGCCCTGAGAGGAGAGGGTGGAAACGGTCTGCTGGCTGCCATGGAGGAGGCCATCAAGATCTCAGAGGATCCGGCGAGGGATGGACCCACTGTCAAGAAAGACAGACGCTTCATGTGGGTCCCCGTTCGGGGCGCATAGCAATCCTTCATTCTCAGACGTTTTATTGGCTTGTTTTGTTGATCTCAAGCCTCTGAGGGGGAACAAACAGAGAGATGCGTTCTTGATTGGCAGGTTCGGCGGTGAGGAGCAGCAGGAAGAGAACCGAGTACATCTGGGAAACGCTATCATGTCCTTCTACTCCGCCCTCATTGATCTGCTCGGCCGCTGCGCTCCCGAGATGCATGTGAGTGGAGCTGCTATTTATGCAGCTGTTAAATGACAAAAGAAACTGGAAAAGTTTTATTAGTCTTAAGTGCTTTATGGACAGAGCACCAGTGGTGGTAAATCACATTAAAGGTGGAAAAATGTGATGAAATAAAAAGGTGCAAAGTTAATTGGATTATTAAATACTGTACATGGCAAAAATGCTGGCAAAAAGCACAGGTAAGAAACAATGCAATGCCATTTATCATATTCTGAGTATGAATGTTCTCTTCACAGCTGATCCAAGCAGGCAAGGGCGAGGCTCTGAGAATCAGGGCCATCCTGAGGTCTCTGGTGCCCATCGAGGACCTGGTGGGAGTCATCAGCCTGCCTGTGCAGATCCCTGCCTACGGCAAAGGTGAGAAACTGCGGGCACAGTGTGTAAATACACGCTCCGCAGGGATGTTTTATAACTGCGATTTCCGCCATCTAAACCGCAGATGGTCACATCATCGAGCCGAAGATGTCAGCCAGTTTTGTGCCAGACCACAAAGCCTCCATGGTGCTGTTCCTGGACAGAGTCTATGGCATCGACAACCAGGACTTCTTGCTCCATGTGCTGGAGGTCGGCTTCCTGCCCGACATGAGAGCTGCGGCCTCTCTGGACACGGTGCGTCAGACGAGACGGAAGACGAGACGTCAAACATGCATAAGAAATTTAAAGTCACATTTCTGTTTGGTCCAGCACACAACTGAAACCCACAGAGGTCTGTGGTGAGCCCATCTCCTTCTCTGCCTGTCTCCAGGTGGCATTCAGCACCACTGAAATGGCCCTGGCACTGAACCGCTACCTCTGCTCGGCCGTTCTACCTCTGCTCACCAAGTGTGCCCCGTTGTTTGCTGGGACGGACCACCGGGCCATCATGATCGACTCCATGCTCCACACCATCTACCGCCTGTCCCGCGGCAGAGCCCTCACCAAGGCCCAGAGGGACGTCATCGAGGAGTGCCTCATGTCACTCTGCAAGTCAGTCCCCATCTCTGGGCTTTAGCGCAATTATTATGCTCATAAACTGTTGATTTATAGTTGGTTCGCTTTCTTTTTATTTTTGTCAAGATTTGTTTGAGATCCTATCCCTGTTCCTCACCAAGCGTTTCGTGGCGTTCACAGGTACCTTCGACCCTCCATGCTGCAGCACCTGCTGCGACGGCTGGTGTTTGATGTGCCCATCCTCAACGAATATGCAAAAATGCCTCTCAAGGTCTGACTTGTTTTGATTCTTTATCTCCAAGTCTGTCGACTGAAGTATCACTTAACTAAAAATAAGTTATATGAAAATAACATATGTGCAATCAGCCAGCTCGATCTGTGTTCAAAGTGCAGTTTAGATGCTGAAGCAAATACCTCAGTATCCGAATTTGTACTAAAAGTCCCTCTTGAATTGTTGCAGCTGCTGACGAATCACTACGAGCGCTGCTGGAAGTACTACTGCTTGCCTAATGGTTGGGCCAACTTCGGGGTGACCTCAGAAGAGGAGCTGCATCTGTCCCGTAAACTCTTCTGGGGAATCTTTGAATCTTTGGCGCACAAGGTGAGAGTAGAGTCCACTAATGTTTAATCTGTCCAGTCGTGTGTGTTTGAAGCTTTTCTCATTGTCAACGTTCCTCTCCTCTGGTGTCATCTGGACTAGAAATTCGATGCGGAGCTCTTCAAGATCGCCATGCCCTGCCTCTGTGCCATAGCAGGAGCCATCCCGCCCGACTACGTGGATGCCAGCTACTCGTCTCACACTGAGAAAAAGGCCTCAGTGGATGCCGAGGGAAACTTTGATCCCAAACCAGTGGAGACCACCAAGTGAGAGGCTCAAACCACAGTTCACGGCTGCTTTCGAAATGTTTACGCTTTACCTTATATAAGAGGCAGAAAGCAGCAGATGAACAGGATTTTAAAGGTTTTTAAACTTGCCTTGGGTCTATGTAAATCTGGCTAATGCTTTATTCTGAAATGAATCCAGAAATTCCAATTCAGTTCCAGGAATTTGAATTGAATCCAAGTTGGGGTTGCAAACAGGAAGTAGAATTTTAATTCAAATTCAAATTAAAGGAAGTTGAATTGAAATTCAGTGCTTCAAATGAAGCGAATTGAAATTTTGAATTTTGCACAAGCCCGTTGTGAATCAGGAACTTGTCGATAATGAACAGTTGTATTCTGATGTTTATGATGAGCCTGAGTGATGGTTTTCCAAACTTCACAGCACCATCATCCCAGAGAGGCTGGATGCCTTCATCAACAAGTATGCAGAACACACTCATGACAAATGGGCCTTCGAGAAGGTACGTCCATGAGATAAAGACTGACTTTTGATCAAGAGTATAACGTACTGATTGATCAAGAGTATAACGTACTGATTATTTCTAACAGATTCAGAATAACTGGACCTATGGAGAGGTGTTAGATGAGAACGCCAAGACTCATCCAATGCTGCGTCCGTACAAAACGTTCTCCGAGAAGGTAACTGAGTTTATTGATCAGCTTGACAATCATTCATTTCACATTTTGAAGATATTCCTGAACACAAAGTCAACCTACTCTATGCTTATATTAGGACAAAGAGATCTATAGATGGCCCATCAAAGAGTCCATTAAAGCCATGCTGGCCTGGGAGTGGACCTTGGAGAAAGCCAGAGATGGAGAGGGAGAGGTGGAGAAGAAGGCTGCCACACGCAAGATCTCCCAGACTGCTCAGGTATTGCACTGGATGTCTCATGCTTTCTAGTCGGTGGACAGGACGATGAATCACTTGCTGCCTCACTATTTTTTCATGACAAATAACTGCATCAATATTTCATCTGCTTTAAATCATTCATTTCGCTTGAATTTCTCCCTATTTCCTCGCTGTCTTCTCCACCCTCAGGCCACTTATGATCCCAGTCACGGCTACAACCCCCAGCCCATAGACATCACAGGGATGGCCCTGTCCAGAGAGCTGCAGGTACGTATCAAAGCACTGAGCCGGCTCATATTCTGCTCATCGATTGATCACGAGTAACTGTGTGACCCTCTTGGTACAGTCGATGGCCGAGCAGCTGGCTGAGAACTATCACAACACGTGGGGCAGGAAAAAGAAGCTGGAGCTTCAGGCCAAAGGTCAGAGCCAGTCTCTCTCTCTCTTTGTTGCACATTTTGTATTCTCTGGACTGTATTTGCATTTTGTTGATTTCAAAACGGACGTGTGTCCTTGGCAGGAGGTGGCACCCATCCTCTGCTCGTGCCTTATGACACCCTGACGGCTAAGGAGAAGGCCCGGGACAGGGAGAAGGCCCAGGACCTGCTCAAGTTCCTGCAGCTCAACGGCTACGCTGTGACAAGGTGGGCAAGGGGCTCGGATCACCTGCTCTGTGGGCATGTTTCTATCACCCTCTACAAATGAGCAAAACCCAAATATTGCATTAAAAATGGTAATGGAAACAGCTAAATTTGCAAAAAAAACCTCTCAAATGTCATTGAAACACTGGAAATAAGATGGCGTGGTTTAATAATACTATGAAAACGCAAAATGTTTTGGTTGCCGTGTGGAACAATATTTCCAAGATAATAATTTTGAGGTGTCACTAGTATGGAGTTGCAGGTCCTTACCTTTCAATGGAAACACCTATAAGAGGCACTTTTATTTTGCTAAAATCAGTTTTCAAAATCAGGTCATGTTTCCTTTTTGCTCTTCCTCATCCTCAGGGGCCTGAAGGACATGGAGCAGGATATTTCCTCTATCGAGAAGCGTTTTGCCTACGGCTTCCTCCAGAAACTTCTGAAATGGATGGACATCGCCCAGGAGTTCATCGCTCATCTAGGTGCTGTGATCTGACCCAGGCAGACGTGTCTGGTAGCTTTAGGGCTGGACTGTGTTGCATTTACTTATTGTTGACTGATCGTTCCCAACAGAGGCTGTGGTCAGCAGTGGCAGAGTGGAGAAGTCGCCACACGAACAAGAGATCAAGTTCTTTGCCAAGGTGAGCTGGTTGCTGTTCTTTATTTGCGTATGTTTCACACATACATACATATTGTATATATATCTGAGCATTTTTAATATAGGTGTGAACTCCCATGTTACTGACCCAACCACTCAGGTGTTAGAGGGACTGAAGTGAATGTCAAAGAACCACGAGATGTTTGTTTGTTTGCACATAGATCCTCCTGCCGTTGGTGAATCAATACTTCAAGAACCACTGCCTCTACTTCCTCTCTACTCCTGCTAAAGTCTTGGGTAGCGGGGGCCATTCCTCCAATAAGGAGAAGGAGATGATTGCCAGGTACGTGCAGAGAAAAACCCTGATCTGAGATCCTCACTGTGAACCTTTCCTCTAGTACTGTACATCTGCGTTACAGTGTCTGTCCTCTCCCTCTACCGTGTGTCTCCATCTCTCTTCTACTGTGCAATATCCTTTATTTCCTTGACCTCCCTTTTGCTTTCTGTGTCACTCCAAACATCTTTCTGCCCTGTTTCTCCTCCTCCTCCTCCTCCTCCTCCTCCTCCTCCTCCTCCTCCCTGCCATTGTTTCTCCTCCAACCTCAGTATCTTCTGTAAGTTGGCTGCTTTGGTGAGGCACAGAGTTTCTCTTTTTGGTAAGGAATCTGCATGGTGGCATTACGCCCTGTCACCATCGCTGTCCCTTTGTTTCTGTTCTCCTGTCTGATTTCACTTCATTTCACCCAAATCTTTCCCCGTTCCTCATCCCTTCCTCTCGCTTTCTCAGTAGTTACTAATCAGCATTGTGTCCCATCTAGTCTCATTCTCATGCTCTCATTCCCTCCTCCTTCTTTACTGGATCTCTTCGTCTAATGCTTTTCTCTTTTTAGCTCACCTTCTGCTTGGCTTTGATGTTTTCTGCAACCTGGGGTCAGATGCTGAAAATAAAATATGCATGTGTGTTCTTATTTCCTTTTAAATGTAATTAACACACAAACTGCTTTTGTTTCATAAATATCAGACAGTGTGAAAGCAGTATTTGAAATGGAACAAGTGTGATTTACAGACTGTTTTGCTTTTTTTTGTCTAACAGCATCAGGCTGTTGTGCATGACTGTGGATATTTATAGCATATGTGCAGTACCACCTTAATCACATGTACGTACAAACTATCACTGCCAGGAATGTGATATGTTGTCACCGACTACTCCTGAAAGCTGCCTGTTACCCCTTTCCCACCAAAACGGTTCTAGTGTTGGTTCCAGGCTAGTGCGAGGTTGGTTCGGAGCCGGTTCAACTTGCAGTGTAGTTGAGAACCAGTTGCTTTTTCATGACTCTAGTTGAGTTATTTCACTGTTGTTTGCATCAGTTACACGACCAAATCCAGGATGTCAAAATGTGAAATTTTGTTTCAGTGTCTTGTTGCGTGTTTCAATAGCTTTTCTTTAGCTTCTTCAGCTGCCATTTAATCACATTTGCAACTTCTCACACATAGCGAGGAAAAAATTGGCGGACTTGTTTTTGTTGGTCTTTATAGCCACGCTGCCAGAATATGAGTTAAGCCTGCCCCTGGCATCTGGTGTAACCCCACCCCCAGACTCTGAACTAACTGGTTTTTAATCCTGGCCCAGCGAAGAACTGGTGCAACTCAAACCTTCTGGGCTGGAGCCAGTTCTTTGGTGGTGGAAATAGAAAGAACTGTTCCAAACCAAGCAGCAGCCTCGAAACCAGCAGTGAAACCGCATCTGTGGAAAAGGGGCTTCTGTAGTGTACACAGGTTTGACTCAGTCACACACAACATTTGCACATCTGGCCCCAGGTGCTTTGAAAGAAGTGTTTTTTTTGTTGTTTTTTGTGTTTAAAGCCGCGACTCAGATCGGACCTCACAGCTGAGAGTGACTGAGCGAGCATGAGTGTGTGCAGTGGTGTCAGCTCTCCACAGACGGCTTTGTCCTGTGACGTGTGCGCAGCCTGAATCGATGAAGCAGTATTTGCTTTGTCCTCATTCTGCTCCGCTCTCTCTCACCACCATGTGTCTTTATTAGCTGTCACTCTAAATCAAAGCAGTAGTCACCAGACACCCCTGGTGTGCCCTTTAGCTTGACCCACCAGTCCCCATGTGGTACATAAGGCTTCAGAGGGCACCACTTTAACTTAATCTGCCACTTGAAATGCACTGAAGTCAGGATGCAGAGTGGCAGTCCTGCACTTGAGGAAATCAGTTTTACCACAGCACAATATGGGTCAACTGCTTGTCTTGTGGTTTCTGAATACAATACTCATCCTCTAAGTGTGATCAAGTGTGTGCCATAATGTTGTGCGATGGAGAGATGCTGGGATTAAATTTAACCCTCGCAGTGAACTGAGAGTAACAAGGGGTGACGTTATGTTGTAGCGACACGGGTGTGACAACACGTCTTTGCTTCTAGGAACGGATGCAGGTGCAGTGGTAAACTGTCTGCACATCCTCTCTCGATCACTGGATGCCAGGTAACACACGCCCACACACCCAACACGTCCCAGACATAAAGAAACTTGGCACAAACTTTATTTTTAACCTCTGTTTTCATCTTCTATTTAAGGACTGTCATGAAATCAGGCCCTGAGATTGTGAAAGCAGGCCTGCGTCAGTTCTTTGAGAGTGCTGCCGATGACATTGAGAAAATGGTTGAGAATCTCAAACTGGGCAAAGTGTCCAGTAGAAACCAGGTCAGGGACGGCACCACGCCGTGTGCTCCTTACACTCTGGCTCGTTTTTCTTGCAAACAGATGTCTATATTTGTGTGTGTGCGTGTGTGTTCTTGCAGGTGAAGGGTGTGTCCCAGAACATTAACTACACCACCACCGCGCTGCTGCCAGTCCTCACCTCCCTATTTGACCACATCGCCCAGCACCAGTTTGGAGATGATGTCATGAGTGTGTAGAAGCATTGAGTCATCAGATGCTCTGTCATCATTTTACCCTCTGAATCGGTAACTCATTCCATGTTTCTCCTCCTCACATCCTCAGTGGATGATCTGCAGATATCCTGCTATCGCCTGATGTGCAGCATCTACTCTTTGGGCACCGTGAAGACTCCGCATGCAGAGAAGTGAGTAGAAGCCGGATTGTGAAATGTTTCAGCCTTGCAAGTAGACACTCTCCGTCTGTCTGAATATGTTTTTTTGCCGAGGACATGGTATTGTCTCTCTCCTTTGCAGACAGCGACCGGCTCTCGGCGAGTGTTTGGCTCATTTAGCAGCTGCGATGCCTGTGGCCTTCCTCGAGCCTTCGCTCAACGAGTTCAACGCCTTTTCTGTTTATACCACCAAGACGCCCAGAGAGAGAGCCAGTGGGTGACCATCAGAATATAGTCGTTTGCCTCCTTGTCTATATATACCTCTATATATACCTCATCATTCTGTCCACTTTCTCTCTTTGTTCCTCTCTTTTTTTTTAGTTCTGGGTCTTCCCAACCAGGTGGAGGAGCTGTGTCCAGACATCCCCGAGCTGGAGGTACTGATGAAGGAGATCCATGACCTGGCTGAGTCCGGCGCTCGTTACACAGAGATGCCGCATGTGATTGAGATCACGCTCCCCATGTTGTGTAACTACCTCCCCCGCTGGTGGGAGCGTGGCCCTGAGAACTTCCCCGAGCTGGAGGGGCAGATCTGCACCTCCGTCACCTCTGAGCACCTGAACCAGCTGCTGGGCAGCATCATGAAGATTGTGGTGAACAACCTGGGTATAGACGAGGCCTCCTGGATGAAGAGGCTGGCAGGTCAGTGAGCCAAGAGGCAACCTGGAAGCCTCACTTTGAAGAGTTACAAATCCAGGTCCTTAAAGTGAATATAACCTATATACAATTTAAAGAAACTAAGATAGATAAGCACCCTGGTGCAATATCGTAACAGCTCGTTATGCTGAGGCAGTGTCTTTGTGTGAGTGTGAACAGTATTCACAGTGTTTGCACGTGTTTGGACGTTTGTGACGTTCCCACCCTCTGCAGTGTTCGCTCAGCCCATCGTGAGCCGAGCCAAACCCGAGATGCTGAAATCCCACTTCATCCCCACCATGGAGAAGCTGAAGAAGCGGTCAGGGAAGGTGGTGGCCGAGGAGGACCAGCTGCGTATGGAGGGCAAGACGGAGGTGGACAGCGAGAACGGGACCATCCGAGACGAGTTCGCAGTGCTGTGCCGTGACCTGTACGCCCTCTACCCGCTGCTCATCCGCTACGTGGACAACAACAGGTAGAGCAGCTAAACCGCTTCTGGATGTGTGAGCCTGCATCAATTTGGCTTTAAAACAGATGGTCAGTGTAAAGCTGCAAAGACTGGAGCAGCGCTCTGCTAATAGAGCTGGAACACCAAAGTTGGAAATACTATTTATTCTCACTGAAATTTCTAATATTATGTTTTGAGTTCAGTAAGAAATGTCCAGTATTTTGATGCTGTTTTATTTTGTGTTCATTTCATGTTATAATTCTAAGATTTTCTATTCATATAAATTCAATAATGAGATTTTCGTCTTCCTTCTTTATTTGGAAATTGGTGCTGCTAACACCAGCACCAACATTATTAGTTCCATTTGTCAAAAGAATAGAAAATGTTGCAGCTGAAGGCTTAAAGATTGGCTGAAAATCAACCCCAATTTTGGTTCCTTCACTGTGTGCAGGGCTCGCTGGTTGACGTCTCCAGACCCGGATGCGGAGGAACTTTTCCGGATGGTGGGCGAGGTCTTCATTTTCTGGTCCAAATCCCATGTGAGTTCATTTCTGATTGTGTTTCTCCTGTTCTGTGATTTTTATTTATCGTTTTAATCATTTTCCATCCTACATGTTGGCTCGTTTGCTTTGTTGCAGAACTTCAAGCGTGAGGAGCAGAACTTTGTGGTGATGAACGAAATCAACAACATGTCGTTCCTGACGGCCGACAGTAAGAGCAAGATGAGCAAGGTGAGATCCCGCTGCACAGGTTGATCCCAGCCTCTTACTTCATACTGTTTATTCACTCACTCCATATGTTGAGCTTCACTTCACCTCATTAAGGAACTAATGATTAATATCTCACTAACGCCACCCATTCCAAGCAGGGAAAGAGTAAAAGGAAACTCTTGATCAACTCTCAGTTCTTGTTTCCGTTCTTTCCTTTAAGTTGCTTTGGATAAGAATGTCAAGTAAGTGATTATTCTGTGAATAATCTCATTTTGTAAAAAAAAAAATTGCACAAAGTTACTACAGCTGTTAAATGACTAATAACATCCCTTTTACCAGGACAATGTCAGAGGCAGTGTGCAGTGTTAAAGGAGGTGGTAGGAGTGTCGCTAACTGTGTTTTCTCCTTATATCCTGTGTCGGGGGTTGGACGCTGGGCCTCTAGGCCGGAGATGGAGAGGTTAGACTGTGTTTGTGCACGAGCGCTGTGCTGATCGCATGGCACCCTGAGCCTGGGGAGGCATTTCATCAAGCTCTCCCATGGATTACCACACGTGTTGCTCACGCAGACCCTTGTATTCACACACATACGCACGCAACAACAGAACAGATAGAGCAGAGCAGAGTAGAGTAGATTGGACTTTATTGACTTTGTTTACAAGATACAACGTAACCGAGCTCCTGCAGAAACAACCTTAAATGTATAATTTAACTAAAATGACACAAGAATGGCAACCCAAATACCACAGTACAACAACATATTCCATCAAAATAGAAAACAGAATGCATAGTTGTAAAATATAGTGTATGTATATTATCAGTAAGATTTATATAGCACTTTTCATGCAGAAGAAGCAGCCTGAGGTGCTTTAGACTGTGAAAACAACAAATACATAAGACCCTAACGCCCCAACTACTGTCAATACTATACATAGAGTGTGCATATGCAGTTTGTCAATTGTATACTTATAAAAATGCATTTTTGTATACAAAAATGACTGTAGATAAATAAAAATATAAATATATCCAAATTAGAAAATGTGGATGATATAATATTTAAATAGGTGGCTGTAAAGATGAAAAAGTGGCTGTAAACATGAGGGAATCAGGAGAAACATACGATTATTTTTTAGGGATTACTATTTGGCTGTTATGGCAACCTGAGGATAAAAAAAATAATTAGACTGAACATAGACAGACACGCACTAATACTGAGGTAATAGACATTTAAGTAAAAGCATAATTAGATTAAATCAGTTAGTGAGAGGAGATTGTAAATATAGATTTTGTTGCAGGTGTTCGTGTTGTTCTCTGTGAGTTGAATGTGTGCGATAGTGTGCGATGGTGCGTCTGTTTCAGAGTGTGTGTGTGTGTGTGTGTGTGTGTGTGTTTTGTCCTCCTGTGTGTATCTATGTGAGTAGAGGGGTCTGGAGCGGCTTGATGAAAGCTCTTTGCTGTAGATGGTAGTATCCCTGAGAGGCTTCATGGTGCTCGGCTGTGCGGTCGTGCACCAGACGGTGCAGCCGGGCACCATCGCCCACTCGTCTTTGATTAATCAACAGTTTGCCTCCAGATCGTCCCTGTCGGAGAGAGCTGTAGAGCCAATGCTGCTGTGCCACCTTGTGATGTTGAACCTTTTTTTTTTTTTGGGTTTATTCACGCTTGGATTTCTTTCAGCTTTTTTGTTTTTGTGGTACAGATTTCCTAGCGCTGGGGGACTCTTCTCTTTTCCATATTCTCATTGGCTATCATTGGATCATCATTACTCCATCCCCTCCCGTCACCATTAGAAACCAGCAGCACCACCACAGTGTGTGTTTAGCGACGCCATCATAGCTACTAACCGGACTCGTCCCTCCATGTCTAATTCTCTGACGGCATTCAATTGTTAAGTTAATAACTGTTTGATTGATGTTTTTTTTTTGTTTTTTTTTTTTTTCTTTTTTTGGTAATACTGTAAGATAGATAAGAAAACCTCCTCTCCTCGGCTTCACGCCCATTACTGTGGTGAGCTTCTGTTACCTGATCGTCACGATGCCTCTCTCTCTTCCCAACGGGCAGGTTCACCCACCCATACACGCACACACACACACACACACACACACGCACACGTGCTGAGGGCAGAGAGGCTGTTGTGAGGCCAGACAACAGTCAGTAATGAGCTTTGGCAGCCTCGGGACAGGAGTGTGGGAGAAGAGGAGCTGACCCCGCAGACTTGTGCTGTTGTTGTGTTGCTCTGAGCCGGACGGGACGCGCCCCGTCTGACCACCACCGCACTACTAACAGCGAGTTCGCTGCACTGTGTGTGATGCAGCACCGCAAACGTCACCCAAAGCCACGGGAGAGAGTCGCCGTTCACGTGTTGTCACGGTCCACAGTCTTCTTTATCAGCATGTTGTGACACGGCGCAAAGTACCGCTCAGATGTTGCATTTTTGTTCAACACGTCCGAAAAAAAAAGCCTCTGATGTCACGGAAATGCTTTCTGAAAGGAAAGCGTCTTTTGTCTGTCTGTGTATGTGTATATGTGTGTGTGTGTGTGTGTGTGTGAGGTGCCACCTCAGAGATGTGTCGGCCTGAACGTTTCTCTTTCTCGCCTTCAGTCCGGAGGATCGGAGCAGGAACGTACCAAGAAGAAGCGGCGCGGGGACCGCTACTCCGTGCAGACTTCTCTCATCGTGGCGGCTCTGAAGAAGCTGCTTCCCATCGGACTCAACATGTGCTCTCCTGCAGACCAGGAGCTCATCAACCTCGCCAAGATCAGATACTCTCTGGTACTTCTAGATCAGTGTCTCCCTCTCGCTCTCTCTCTCCAGTCGGAGGATAAGTCATTGGTTGAACTTTGATCGTCTTTAGATTGGATTAGATTAGATCAAGGTACTATTTCCTAAATTGAAGTTCCAGCAGCTCTGCATCAGAAAGTTGAAATGAGGTTAAAAAAATTTCACATAAACCCAAAATATAGCAATCAAGTCAAAATTTTTAAATGTGAATATTTTATGGATTCTTTTGTTGACTAAATCAGATGATTTAGTGTCACTGAAGTGAGTTAAAGAACTTACCTTGGCCTCTGTGAAACAGGCAGTACTGCCTGGTGTTGTGCTACACCTCCCCTGTCCTTCCACTTCCTTCCCCAAGTGGGGAGTTGTCTAGTTTGATGACAGACTGAATAAAAAAAAACGATTAACGTTGTCTGAATCCTCCTCTCCATTGTAGAAAGACACAGATGAAGAGGTGAGGGAGTTCTTGCACAACAATCTGCATCTGCAGGGCAAGGTGAGTTCACGGTTCACCGTCTTTCCTCACAAATAAAATGAGAAATAAAAACCCTCTTATAAATCTTTTTTTAATAAAATGCGGTATACATACTTTCAGGTGGAGGACCCGGCCATGCGCTGGCAGATGTCTCTTTATAAGGAGATGGCTGGAAAGGCCGAAGACGCCGAGGACCCTGAGAAGGTGGTGAAAAGGGTTCAGGAGGTGTCGGCTGTTCTCTACCACATCGAGGTGGTGAGTAAAGAGCAAACACACATAAATTATACTGCACGTATGCAGCTGGAAGGTGCAGGTCCCGCTCCTGCTCAGGATATCCTCAGCAGGATGCTTTGCTCCTCCTCAGACGGAGCATCCCTTCAAGTCGAAGAAGATGGTTTGGCACAAGCTGCTGTCCAAACAGCGTCGCAGGGCCGTGGTGGCCTGTTTCAGGATGACGCCTCTGTACAACATCCCCACGTAAAGACCTGCCCGTCACTCAGTAACTGAACCGTACGGGATGGAGGAGTGAATATGGTGATGAAGATGTTCCCCTCCTCTTACAGGCACAGGGCGACTAACATGTTCCTGGACGCCTACAAGCGGAACTGGTTGGAGACCGAGGGCTACTCGTTTGAAGACAAGATGATCGACGACTTATCCGTAAGAACTCCTCAGGCCGTGCTGTCGGTCATCTTTGCGCCTAATCTGGAGATTTCTGTTGAGCTTCTTTTCCATTCGTATTAGAAAGCCATGGAGGAAGAAGAGGAAGAGGAGGAGGAGACCGAGACGAAGCCTGACCCCCTTCATCAGCTGATTCTACACTTCAGCCGCACAGCTCTCACCGAAAAGACGTACGAACGTCTAACTTCTCGATTTGTGACTTTTTTTAACCTGTTAGAAAGTCTTATTTTTAAAACAAACTCAAAAGATTTTGAAGTGTTTTTATTTTTGTGCCTGCATTTGTGTATTGATTCACATATTGATGTGCTTAAATACATATCAATCAACTTATCTGTTTAGTTTAATTCCATAATAATAATAATCAAAACATGATCATAAAGGATAATTACAGGCAATTGGCAGTGAATATAATATATACACATGGATATAGATATATGATTGTATCATACGATTTTCCCACTTGAAGTTTGATTTGCTTTGATGTCTTCTTGCAGTAAACTTGATGTTGACCATCTCTATATGTCTTACGCGGATATTATGGCAAAGGTAAGACAACCAGCGTGTAAGTTGTGGCTCCAGGAGCACGATTTGCAAACTGTGTGAAATTGGAAAATTGACAAAAGTAGTGCAAAGACTTTTTTGGTTTCTGTATCTCTGACTCTAAGAAGAAACCTTCTTACATTACTTTGATTTTAAACCTTATCCATGAAACTATTTGACTTAATTTGAGATAAACTGGTTGACTGACGGAGGGTCCTCTCCCTGCAGAGCTGCCACATTGGTGAGGAGGACGAAGGGGGAGAACAGGAGGGGGAGGAGCCATCCTTTGAGGTGCGACAGACAGAGATGGTATGGGGGGACCAGGGGAGGGGACACAGGGGAGTCAGCGCTGAAGCAGCTCCCCACGCAGGGACCACACCAGGACATCACACTCGCACACCCCCCCACTCCAACCTGGCTACAACACTTCAACTTTTTTCTTTTTTTTTTTACTTCTTCCTGTCTCCTCTCACTCCGTCACTCACACCACCTGTCGACTTCCCTGCTGTGGTGGACTGACCTGTGCATGCCTTTGCTGGACTCTGCCCACCAGTCGGATCAAATTTGTTTCTATTTTTTTTTTTTTTTTTTTTTTTATCTGCTGAAGTGCATGACTCGAGTGAGGAGAGATGGTGCAACTAAAGACAACAAAATGAAACCCAAATCTAAACCAGCCACTGAGCCTCCGCTCGCTGAACGATGTCACAATCACAGTTTCCAAGTCTGGTGTGTGTGTGTAAACGTTCAGGCGGCTTGATGGACTGAGAAAGTGTCGGCTGATTATGCCGTTAACTATCATTGTGGCATTTCACAATGGCAAATCACAGCAAAGAAAACTGTGAAAAAAGAGTATTATTGTTATTATTAGTGAATAATCATAATTGTCATTATTATTATTATTATTATTATTATTATTATTATTATTATTATTATTATTATTATTATTATTATTATTATTATTATTATTATTATTATTATTATATTAGTCATAGTAGTAATAGTAATTAGTACAGTTTTATTATTAAATTGTTACAGTTTATATAATTTATATAATAAAAATAAATATATATTTAATTGAATTAGAAATTACTTTAATTAATTATATTATATTATATTATATTATATTATATTATATTATATTATATTATATTATATTATATTATATTATATTATATTATATTATTATGCAGATTTTTTTGCAGATTTTGCAAAGACCTCTTACTATTATTTGATTTCAACTTCATCAAATTATTATCATTAATAACTATGCGCCGCTCCTCAATGGCACAGCTGCACAGTTAGTGTGAACAAACATGCTTAACGAGCGCTCAACAAATGAATTCTCAGTAAATCAGCCCCTGTTTGAGGTAAACGACACATCTCGACCCATCAGCCAGGCTTGGACACTGTGATGTCGTAGCTCCAGTGAATCCATGGCTTGTCCTGGACGGCAGCGTCGCAGCCATTCGCTCTACGACTTCACTCCGTGCTCAGAAATGTGACGCTGCCATCCAAGACCTCAATGTATCTGCCCGTCTGTGGAGGAGCGGGCGGCAGTGACGGGGTGGAGCTGAGCAGCAGAGCTCCCTCCCGACAGGAGAAGCAGCTCTCCTACGCTGCAGCTGCTGCTGCTGCTGCTGCTGACGGTGCAGGTCTGAGGAGAGGTCTCTCTCTCTCTCTCCCACACTGGGCACCTCTCCCCTTCCCGACTCACATCCTCCTGTACTCACCGGCTTAATCGGGCTGCGTTCACCCTCATGGACTCACCTGGTAACGGTAGTTGTGAGATCTAAACTAACTCTGACGTCTAACCGATTTTGTTTGTCTTTACTTGGAATTGGACACCGTTAACAAGTCTCCCTCTCTGTGCCTCACCGAGGACTACAGTAAAAGCCTGCACAGTCAGCCTTACACACACACACACACACACACACACTCTCAGAACCTGAGCAGACAGCCATGCAAACACACATGCAGCACTCACAGACCCACATCCAGACACCCTCACACCCATCATCCATTAGGAAGATTTGCTCATCGGAGGAGCTGCCAAAACCTCGACGTGCATAATCTCTTTAAACACAGTCAGGCTTACGAGGGAGGGGGGGCGGAGGGTGGGGCAGCCACCTCTGGGTGCTGTGGGTGGGGCTCTTTGCATGGTGTGAAGGGGGTGGGTCAACTCTAACCTCTTCTGTCAACAGGATGACAATGTTTATTATGGAAAAGTGGAATATAGCACATACACGCACACACATATATCCAGATAGTTAACAAAGCTTTAGGTCACAGCTGCATTACCTGTAATATTAACCTGTACAACACTGTTTTAATAGCTTCAGTTTAAAGGATATGGACATGTAATGTTAAGAAACACACATTAAAACACATTCAATGAAAATAATTGGATTTGTAAGTGTTATCCTAGCTCATTAAGTGCTTTCACCTTTGCAGCTGTGTGTGAGGATCATCAATCCTCTGAATTTCTTAGAGTTCAGCTCAAGAATTGCAGACCTCGTCTCACGGTTCAAGGACCCTGGAAAGCAGGATGTGCATGCTGTGTTACTCAGAACTAGTGTTGCTGCCTCGCAAGAATGTGTGAAATGTGTTTTGTGCTCTGGGAAGAAAATGTTTGCTGCCATCGATCGTTTGCTGCCTCTGGACGACAAATCAAGAGCTGGAATAACTGTTTCCACCACTAATACACACTGTGTTCCAATGGAGTGTGTGTGTGAGTGTGTGTGTGTGTGTGTGTGTGTGTGTGTGTGTGTGTGTGTGTGTGTGTGCGCGTGTGTGTGTCCTTCTGTCTTTGTAGTAATATATGAGACTCTTTGCTCGAGGCCAGAGCTGCAGCCAGCTCCTGAGCCAAAATAGTTCCATCACCAAAATAGTATTTTCTAAAGAAATCAGGTGAATTTCGGACCCTGGAAGGAGAAGCTCAGTATTCAGGGAAATGTAATTGGATGCCAGTTCCGTCTCAGAGGTCTAGTGAGAAGATTGAGATCTTCTTTCAACCTCGTTATAGAAGTTGCAGCTGCTTCCTCACCTGCAGTGCGTCCATTATAGCCACCCAGGTTCAGTTTAAAGTTCAGATAAACAGGAGTTGGATCAACTCAGCATCGTTCAGTAAAACCTGTGAGGATTAACTTCAGTGATTGTCTTGTCTGTTGTCATCAGCTTCACCTGTGCTGCCGATGCAGACTGTGTATTTGTGTGTGTGTGAGTGTGTGTGTGTGCGTGCGTGTGTGTGTGTGTGTGCGGGGGGCAGTGCAGTCCCTGTTGGCAGGGTTACAGCTGTGTCCTTCCTGCTCTGCTCCACAGGAAAAGGAGATGGAGAAACAGAGGCTTCTGTACCAGCAGTCCCGCCTGCACAACCGAGGGGCTGCTGAGATGGTGCTGCAAATGATCAGCGCCTGCAAAGGTCCGGGACACACACGCACGCACACACACACATGCACACGCACAGGCAGGCACACACAGCATATACAGTTTTCTTTTAACCAAAAGCAATATGCAATATATTTCCATTGAAGACTGTTTTGCACAAGACCCCAAATTCTCATTTAGTCTCTTCTAGGGACATCACATAATTTTCACAAGCTTGTCCGAAAACAATATACTCTGAGAAAGATGGACGTTCAAAACATTCAGCATTTCCATGGTTTTATCAGATATTTTAATTCCATATATAAAAGTTTGGCTCATTTCTGAAGCTGGTCACAACTGGTGATTTGTAAATGCTTTTTTGATAAACTTCTGTATAGACACATCTTGAAAAAACACCTTGTGAGAGTATAGAAATGTATGAGATTTTTCAACAATAAGACATTTCCATTACCAGTTTTTCATTGATATTTAGGTTTTGCATAGCACACATACATGCAAATCCTTTTCAGTTGAATGCATGATTGATAAATGGCTGATAAAAGCTAGATGTGGTGTCTGTTCTTTCAGGTGAACCAGGAGCCATGGTTTCCTCCACACTCAAACTGGGAATCTCCATCCTCAACGGAGGCAACAGTGATGTGCAGCAGGTAATTACAGACACGTCTGGAGACGGAAAATGTGTCTGACAGCAGTACTCTGACATAATTTTGTGTCTGTGTGCAGAGGATGCTGGACTACCTGAAGGATAAAAAGGATGTGGGATTCTTCCTGAGCGTTCAGGCTCTGATGCAGACCTGCAGGTCTGTACTGGACTTTTATTGTGCTGTTGCTACAAATTGTATTTGTTTGATTATCACTTTATCCACTTTGTTGTGAATATTGTCCAGGATAAGTGCAGCTCAAAAAGGTTCCGACTTTTTTACTTTTTAATGGTTTCCTTTGTTTCTGATGCAAACAGCGTTCTGGACCTGAATGCTTTTGAGAGGCAGAACAAAGCAGAAGGATTGGGGATGGTATCAGAGGAAGGCACCAGTGAGTAAAGTCTTCAGCGCCTCAGCCAGGTCACCCAGGACCTGAGCACACTGCCATACAGACGCACAACTTCATTCAAACACACATTCACACACACACACAGAAACACGCACACACACACATAGACACACTGACACTGTTTTCTTTTATTTTGCACTGGTTTGTTCTATGATCTGACTCTCTTCTAGTTCCAGTCTGTGTATTCTTGAATGCATTTGTGTGTGAGTGTGTATATGTGTGAATGTGTATGTTTGTGGATGCCGGGTTGCAGGTATGTTTTCACGTGCGCGTGTCGGAGCATCTGGACTGTTGATGTACGGTGATGATCTGTTTGTCCTCCACTGACAGCCACGAGACTCACTGCGTCTCTCTTTGTCTTTCTCTCTCCCACATCTTTGTTCACTTCGCCCGTTTTCAATCCTTTACCCCCCCCCTCACACCCATGTCTTTCCCATTCATCCATTTGCTGCTCAGATAAGAAGCTAGAACGTGGTAAATGAACCTTTGCTGTCGTATACTTTCTCTCCTCCTCTTCTCTCTCTCTCTCTCCCCTTCCTCTCTGTCCTCTCTGTCTCTTTTAGCTCTCAAAAGACTGACTCACTAGTCTTTTCCTTGCTGTGAACTTAATATGCATTTCATTTCACACTCAAGGGACAAGTAAAATTCAACTTTACACTCACTTCTCCTGAAACCTCTCTATCACGTAATCTCTGCCATTTCGCCCTCGAAGTGGGTGTAAAGTTTCATTTTTCATCCTTGAGTGTCATCACAGATCTACTGTAACTCTGACACTCTCAAGTCTGTTTTGGCCGATCGAGAGGGAGAGGAAAAGGCAGTAACCTCGTTCTTCCTCCTCTCCTGCTCAGTTCTCAAGTAGATCATGGAGAACTTCTCTGACCCTGTGTCCCAGAAACTCTGAAATGAATTGCAGCAGCAGTAGGGACTCTCTAAACTCTTTACACCTCTCGTTCGCATCATTCAAATGCAGCAGTGGCCCGCTTTACTCCAAATCTGGCTTTGCAACGAGGCAGTAATAGGATTTTCTAGGGAAAATCCCAGCAGTCGTTGCTCCCGGAGAAACCTGTGAAAACAAGGCTGAGTTGATTAAAGCAAAATGTGCAGCATCCACGGGCTTGTTGCTGATCCAGCCAAGCCTGTGTTTGCACGCCGGAGAACAAGGGTAATTTCCACCTTTCTTTGTCTTGTCAGAGTTGTTCAGGCCTTATGGGAATAAGGGAACGGATAAGGGATATAAGGGATAAAGTGTTAACTAGAGAGAGAGAGAAAGAGCAAGAGAGAGATGCAGGCTGAAACACTACACGGAGCAGAGCTTTGAGCTCGACTCCACAAAGTGTATCAGTCTATTAAATCTGCCGCCACACACTATACGCATACATGCAGCCAGACACGGGTAATAAACACTGTAATAATGTATCTTGTACTCCTCCTAACCCTTTGGACTCTGTTGTATGTGATCCTGTTCCTTTGCTTGCTGCACATTGTTCACCAGCAGTGATTACAGATAACCCGCCCTCCCTTCTTCTGTCACCACGTCGTTAGGGGACAAAACCAAACTCCAGCATCAGCACAACGATTCAATCCGAGCATGTTGGTGCATTGTTAACAAAAGTGTCCAACATAGAATGCTAACACAGTACTGTAAAACTTGCAACCCGTTGTAAAGAATAACATCGAAAAACGCCCAAAAAGCAAGGTCAGTAAGTGAATTTCTGATCACTCACTCTCGGAGGATGAGCTGTTCTTCCTCATTCTGTAGTACTAGATAAACATCTGTGTGTATTGAATGCATATTTTTTTTACCCCCCAAACCAATCCGTGTTGATTTGTGTCAGGAGTTCAGTAGATCTGTCTTGCATGATGATGTTTCGCCTTCAGGTTCTCTCTGTGCTCTCTGTCATCATTGTGTCTCACACCCTGTGTCCCTTTACTTGTTTCATATGTATACATACATATATATTTATGTGTATATGTGTCTGTTGTTCCCTGGTTTCTTGTCCTCATTTACGAGTCTGTTTCAGTGTGATGTGACAAGCGTGTGGTGTTCTCTTTTAAAACGTGTCAGGATGGCTAGACAGAGGTAAAGTGTGTGGGAGGTGCCGGAGTGTGAAGTCAGTTTGTCAGCCTCCGCTTCCTGCAGACAAACGGACAGACACTCCGAGGTCTTTGTGTTTTATCACTAACGTGTTCTAATGAAGCCGAGGTGTGAACTGAGGTTTTTCTTTTTTTTTTTTTTTTGTTTCCTACTGACGGCTTTTACTGTTTGGGGCAATGTGTGAACATGCACGGAAACGTGCTCACAGACATGCAGACAAACAACAGAAGCTCAGTTGTCGATGTGTCATCTCACGCACACGCACACTCACACACACTTGTGCTTTCACTTTTATCCACTGTAAGTTTTGAGTGTTTTCACTACTAAATCTGTCACTGCACCATTTTGCAGTGTGAACCAGCTGATGTTGAGCTTCACCCTTTCACCAGCGTTCAGTCACTGTTTTATAACACACTTTATGCTTAATCTAAAACTCTAATCTGAGATAAACCAACTGTCTTAACAAGTCCTTTGGGCTCAGATTTACCTCTATTCTTCTTCAAATGTTTAACATTATTCACTTATTTGCCAAAAACGCAGAAACGTGTTTTTGTCCCAAAGTGTACAACGTGACTTGTTAAGCTGGAGGTACTTACCAGTTTATATCTTGATGTGAGAACTGAATAAACAATGTTTAAAGGGACATTGTGTAGGATTCACTCCCATCTAGTGTTGAAATCGAGTATCGCATTCAAACGAATGGTGCGCACGTTTTCAACTACGGTGGCCACCCTGTGTCAAAAAGCCTCTCTATGTGATCTCCTTTATTCCACGTTGGTGCTATTTGTCCCTTGCTGCCAGCTGTAGTTTCAAGATGGCAGACTGTTGAGGCACTTGCCTTCTGACCTACGCATCAAATGTATAAATGAATCTAAAATCCCTCGCTTACAAGAATGTGTCAGATTATTATCAGATGATAGCATAATTATTAGCGATGATAACCTATATACAAATGCAGACATTGGTTTTGGCCAGTAAACAACCTTTATTTTACACTGTGTCCCTTTAAAGTGTAAGGTAGGTGATTTCAGTTTTCACTAGATTTTGTTGGTATAATCTTCAATTGCTCTTTTCTGACAGACGTCCGTGCAGGTTTGTATAAGTCATGGGAAAATGAGAGGGCTAAAAATGATGTTTAATAAAAGCAGGATAGTTAAAAACTATTTCCTTTTAATAGACCAAAATCCTTTGTTTTTATTTGTTTTTATTTTCCTCTGTGTATTTAACAGAGTAACACAACAATGTGACACATTTATAGGTTCAGATTATGATGCTTGCCACGGATTCATTCGTGTCTCCTGTGCTTCTCTGTTCAGATGAGAAAGTGATGGCGGACGATGAATTCACGTGTGACCTCTTCCGCTTCCTCCAGCTCCTGTGTGAGGGGCATAATAACGGTGAGTGATGGGTCTACCTGAGTGTCGAGGAGGATTCAGAGCAGTGTGTTTGACCCAGACTAATGTGTAAGAAACTGTCGGTGTGTGTTTGTGGAAAACTCTCTCACTCAAAGTGCATCTCGATTGCTGGGCTCAGATTTTCAGAACTACCTGAGGACTCAGACGGGCAGCACCACGACTATCAACGTCATCATCTGCACCGTGGACTACCTGCTCCGACTACAGGTCTCTGTTTGATTTACTGACATCTGCCTGACCCCCGTCCACTTCCCTCCAGACCTTCACCTCCTTTTAAAGATGGGTCTGTGAAAACCTGAGCTGTTAAAGACGATGGCGAGGGTTTCATGTTATCACACTGCAAAAAAAGTGGCGTCTAAAAGCAAGAGAAGAAAAGATAAAAACTCTAAATCTGAGGAAAAAGGTCCTCACAACATGTCAAATTATCTGTCCATGCAGCAGGAACTTTTCTTGAAATAATATGTGACGAGCTTGATTTAAGTTTAAAGCGTAAAGTTGAAAACTAAAAGTATTAAAGTATAAAAGTAATTAGCTCTTCAAACAAGATCAGTTATTTAACATTTCTAAATATTTTTTTGTTATTTATTTTGCTAAGTATCAAATCATTTTCAGTGCACTGGTCACCACTACAGTGACGGTTGTTATTTCTAAGAATAATAATAGTAATAATAATAATAAAGTTAAAAAGTTAAGTTAAAAATTAAAATGAAAGCTTTCTGTTTTCCTCTTCCTCTTTCCTGTCTGCAGGAGTCGATCAGTGACTTTTACTGGTACTACTCGGGCAAAGACATAATTGACGAGCCTGGTAAGAGAAACTTCTCCAAAGCGATGACTGTGGCTAAGCAGGTGTTCAACAGCTTGACTGAGTACATCCAGGTACGAGAGTTTAAAGGCCTAGAGTTGACAGAGTTAAAGCGCCACACTGTTGGGTATGTTTCCATTTTTCCTCTGTATCTCTGCGTGTCAGGGTCCCTGCACCGGCAACCAGCAGTCTCTGGCTCACAGCAGGTTGTGGGACGCTGTCGTCGGCTTCCTGCACGTCTTCGCTCACATGATGATGAAACTGGCTCAGGTACGCGACGTCCAAATAGAGAATAAAGTAAATAGATAAGAAATCTGCGTTTTCAGTTCTCCAGTCATGTGTTTGTTGCATTACAGTTGACAGAAGGATGAATCAAAGCAATGAGGAAATAGAAATTTAGAATTTATCCCCTTTGATTTCACTAATTTTATGAATTGTCTCTCTTATGGTTCCTGCAGAGTAAAGTATGTATTTATTTGATTATTCCTTTATCTACTGAGTTGGGTTTTTATACCTTAACTAGCCCTTTCCCTCCTTTTTTTTCTCCCTCAGATTGTTTCTGCCTCTTTTCTGGTTAACTACAATGACATCACCATATCATTGATTACAACAAGTTAATTTGTTTGAGTTTGTAGATTTATACTAAATGATTTACAGTCTTACAGCTACAAGTCATGGTTCTTCTGTTTGTAGAAAAGGCTTTTCATTGATCTTAGTTTAATTATTATTATTATTATTTATCATTATTATTATCATTAACTTCTGTTTTCCACTGAATAATCATCTGATTTACTTTTTCAACAAACTGAATCAGAAAAGCTAAGACGGCAGAAACAGTTTGCGGATAAGCAGAATCTCTTCCTCTCTATTTATTTCTCCTTTCGATCCTGTGTAATTCGGTTAATCCACCTCCCCTGATTAAAATGTGAAGCATTTGTACAGTACTGACCGGTTCAGTGATGGTGCAGTTTGATTGTGCTGGGAATAATGTGTGTTTGCTTGGAATAACGTGTGTGTCTGCTCTCTGATTGTCCTAACAAGGAGCTGCGGTGCTTCCTGCTCAGTCTAACCTTGTGTGAACAGTGTCTGATTGCAATTATCTGTTTGTTCCTTTAAAATCCTTTTGAAGTGTTGGTTATTGGAGCATGTTTTGTGGCAAATTAACAGATCTGTGCTAAATTAGCAACACTGAATTATGTCAAAATGTGTTTGGTGAAAAGATTAAAGCCGATATTAAATGATTAAGATAATAATCAGCCCTGAGTAAATTCAGAAATGAAGTAAAAATGTTGATGGATAATATTCTAATATCTCATGTGAAACCCCGTTAGATGCACCCTGATCCCGGACAACGCAATGGCGTAAGGATCTGTGTCTCTCTGCCAGCCAATCACAGCAAAGCGTGTAACAGACCTAAACCACATCTCTGCGTCAGGGTCAGGCTTTGCCCAAATATGCACCGTCTGGTCCGACTTCAAAGACATAGAAACAATAAAAAGAAAACGAACGAATTGGAATCAAACTCCCACAGACATGCAGAGAAGCTGCAGAGGTAAATCAAAGCCTGACTCAGACCCACTGACTCTGTTACATGTGTTGGCGTGAGACTTCCATCTCATCTTTAGAAGCGTAATTTTTTTTTTCCTCCTTCATTTGGTGTTTTTCCTTTGCCGTTACCTGTAATAGCCTTCATTTGTAATTACTGAACAATGGCCCTAGGTTTTATGGCTTTGCCCTCTGCTTTAATTGATCCCCCCCCCTTTTTTTTTTTTACTAGATAAGTTCGCGTTGCTCCTTAAAGCATCCAGGCGTCTTGATTTGCTTCCTGTCCGGCAGCTGTGTGTTGATTGTGCGGAGGTTTCGACAGTGATTCTCCCGGTGGCCGATGCTTGTGCTCCTCTAGATCTCCACCAGCCTGACAGCCCCTAGAGATGAACGTCTCTGTGGTCTGGTCATCTGCTGATGCAGGTCTACAGGACCGCTCTGCTCCCACGCTGCAGCCTCTCAGAAACAGGGTGGGGAGGGGGACGTCAGCTCGTTCGGGCTGTCTCTCCTCCCTCCTCTCATCGCTGGCTGTGTTTTTCGTGCCTGCTTGCTTCACATCACCTCTAGTGCACTATTTGTGATGTTAAACGTGCATATTCTCTATTCAAAAATGCAAACCCAGGATCATTTCTGGAGTAGAACTCACTCTGAGGTAGCGTCTCTCACCGTTTTCTCTCAGACTGAAGCAAAAATCTTCTTTGAAGTGTGATAAATCAATATGAAAAAGGATTGGTTTGATCAGTGCGGATGTTAAGAGCGTCGCTGTCTTTGTTTGTGTTTTGCTGTGTTTGGCCTGTTGTTGCAGGACTCCAGTCAGATCGGACTGTTGAAGGAGCTGCTGGACCTGCAGAAGGACATGGTAGTGATGCTTCTGTCTCTACTGGAAGGTACGTCGTCCTGATGAGGAGCTGTCCTCTCCTCTCTCTCAGACTTCAAAAAGATCAGTGAATTTGGGTGTAACACACAGCTGTTGTGCTTAGATACAGAATAAATCAAGAGGTCTCTTCTATTCCAGCCCGGAGTCGCTTAATTGCATAAAATCTCCCCATGTCTTATCAATTATCAACTGATCACTAGCCTGAGTGAGTTCATATGTAACCTGTGAGGTATGACAAGGAACTGTCAATCATGGCTGTGTGAGATATTATAGTCTTTTGTAGATATTGTGTTCATTTCACAAACACTTGCTCATTAACCACACAAATGCAAGATGAACAAATGAGCCACACATGCCGCTGATGCTTCATATTAGTTTTGCCATGTGAGGTTTCCAACCAGTGAGAAAACAAGTTTGGATACTTGAATCGACCCAAAACAAAAACCCAACAGCTGTCTCATCTTAGCCCCAGAATTGGAACAAAGCAAATGAGTCAGAGGTCTGACTACAGCCTCAGATGCTTCCTCTCACCCCTCTCACTTCTTTCTGCACTCAGGCAACGTGGTGAACGGCACCATCGCCAGGCAGATGGTCGACATGCTTGTGGAGTCGTCCAGCAACGTGGAGATGATCCTCAAGTTCTTCGACATGTTCCTCAAGCTCAAGGACATCGTGGCGTCCGACGCCTTCAGAGACTACGTGACGGACCCTCGAGGCCTCATCTCCAAGAAGGATTTCTCCAAGGCCATGGACAGCCAGAAGCAGTACTCCCCCTCAGAAATCCAGTTCCTCCTCTCCTGCTCGGAGGCCGACGAGAACGAGATGATCAACTTCGAGGAATTCGCAGATCGCTTCCAGGAGCCGGCCAAGGACATCGGCTTCAACATCGCCGTGCTGCTCACCAACCTGTCGGAGCACGTCCCCCACGACACGCGTCTGCAGAACTTCCTGGAGCAGGCGGAGAGCGTGCTCAACTACTTCCGGCCGTTCCTGGGCCGCATCGAGATCATGGGGGCGAGCAGGAAGATCGAGCGCATCTACTTTGAGATCAGCGAAGCCAACCGCAACCAGTGGGAGATGCCGCAGGTCCGAGAGTCCAAGCGCCAGTTCATCTTCGACGTGGTCAACGAGGGCGGCGAGAGCGAGAAGATGGAGATGTTTGTGAACTTCTGCGAGGACACCATCTTTGAGATGAACATCGCCGCCTCCATCTCCGAGCCGGAGGGAGACGGCGAAGAGGAGGAGGACGACGAGGAGGAAGAGGAGGGCGGAGGAGACGAAGGAGGAGCAGGAGGAGGAGGCGGAGAGGCTGCGGAAGGAGAGGAAGGCAACGGAGAAGGGGCAGCCCCCGAGTCCACCTCCGCCTTCGCAGACTTCCTGAAGAGCGTGGTGAACTTCTTCAACATGTTCACCTTCCGGAACCTGAGGCGGCGCTACCGCAAACTGAGGAAGATGACGGTGAAGGAGATGGTGATCGGCCTGGTCACCTTCGTCTACACCATCCTCATGGGCATCCTCATGTTCGTCTACAGCGTCTGCAAGGGCTTCTTCACGCTCATCTGGAAGGTTCTGTTCGGAGGCGGGCTGGTGGAGAGCGCCAAGAAGATGACGGTGACGGAGATCCTGGCCAGCATGCCCGACCCCACCCAGGACGAGGTGCACGGAGACCTCCCGCCCGAGCCCGGGGCCCGAGAGGTGCAGGACACCGAGGGCGGACAGGACCTGTTAGACGCCGTGGGCGGAGAGGAGGAGGAGGAGGACAGCGAGGAGAGGGAAGGTGGACGGCTGCCTGGCTTCAACACGCCTGGAGGACTCGGAGACTTTGGGGAGACGACGCCCGAGGAGCCTCCCACCCCTGAGGGAACGCCGCTGCTGAAGAGGAAACTGGTGAGACGTGGCTGATGTCATAGTCTTAGTTGTTGCAGCTTTACTCTGTTTTTAATCTGTTTTTTAAGTACAAAACGACTCTTGTTATGAACAGCTGGCTGCCACGGTGGGTGCAGGAGGTGAGGAGGAGATCGTTGGTGAAGTTGAAGAAGAAGCTCCTCAGGAGACGGAGAAGGCAGAGTGAGTTTTCTTTGTTTTTTTTTCTGTTCTGTTTTCATGTCACGAAAGATATTAAGATATGAGTGGATAATATTGCTCTTGCATTTATTTTGTCACGTGCTTCTTTAGCGGATTTTATGAATGAAGTTTGAGTTTTGTTTTTCCCAGCACTGAAAACGGGGAGAAGGCAGAGAAGGTGGAGCCTGAGCCCGAGGTGAAGGAGGAGGAGCCCGAGCCGGTGGAGGAGACGACCGTGAAGGCCAAGGCCAAGAAGGACAAGCAGCCTGTGGAGGAGGGCTTCGAGCTGTGGAACGAGCTGGAGATCCAGAGGATCAAATTCATGGTGAGCAGCAGCTTTGACAGCTCATGATCAGGGGTGTAAATCAAGACACAATATCATTATCCGTTTCATTATCGCAGAGATCACAAATTATGCCATGATATGATTTTGATTAGATTCAGGAGCCAGTGATTGCTTAATTCATATCAAATCACAAAAAGTGCCTCAGCGTCATTTGACATTTTTTTTATTCCTGAGCTCAATCAGATTTTTATATGAGGACATGCTGTTCTTTTAATAAAATCAGATTAGGTGCTTCACTGTTTATATTGAGCTTTGAAATGTGCTCATAACTGAAGAGAAAACGGAAAATAAACAATACATTCCCATTCGTAAACACTAAGGCAGGATGTGGTGTAAACCTGACTTCTGTTTAGAGTACAACAAAACATTTTCATAAAGTACAAACAACTATGGCAGAAACGTTTTCAGATTCATTTTTTACCCCGAAGAGAGACAAAAATATCAGTTCTCTGTACTCCCTCTCTCTCCCTCTCTCCTCCAGAACTACCTTTCTCGCAACTTCTACAACCTTCGCTTCCTGGCTCTGTTCATCGCCTTCGCTCTGAACTTCATCCTGCTCTTCTACAAGGTCGGTGTTTGCCACAAACACAGAACTAGGTCTCAAGAGGATCTTAAAAAGTCGAATCAATTTTGGGAAGACTAAAGCTCTTAAAAAAACGTTATAAGGTATTACATTTTGCTGGAATTGAGGTTCTTTCCAAATAGTCTGACTGTAAACTGTCTGGAGTATTTATGGTGAATAACCGAGAGTTGGAGTCACTGGTTGTGACCAGCTTTGTTCCTTCCCAGCTGATCTGAGGTCTATTGTATGGTTGTTTTCTATAGATGTAAATACAAACTATGACTGTTTATCGAGTTAAAGATTGTTGATTACCACTTGAAATGGAGACTTAAAGCTTTTGTGGGAAGGTCTTTAAGAAGTCTTGCAAAGATATTAGACTTCAGGAGTCCTGCAGAGTGTCCACCACAGGACTGGCTGACTGTGGTGCTGTGCGTTGTGCAGGTGTCTGACAGCCCCCCGGGCGAGGAGGACTTTGAGGGCTCCGGCATGTTCGAGGGATCTGGTCTGTTCGAAGGCTCCGGCGCTGAGGAAG